>RXPK01000037.1:2219309-3462649 GCA_004143645.1 Protaetia brevitarsis | reverse complement strand
TTTTATTGCAGAAACAAAAAAAAATTGTTGCTACGAATATTTATTGTCAGTACGGGACAAATTTATATTGTTGTGGTAATGCTAGCAAGGATGATCCGAACCGTTTTGGAACACATTAGATAGTATAAATATTTTTTTGTTAACACAACTTTCACAGTACACAGAAAAAAAAACTATTCGGTAATTTAGTTCAGTAACTAAAATTATTTTGTTGAATAATTCAATTTGGGTAACAAATTTAATTTAATTAGTAAACCCTATCAGTTATTCAAATATTATTACGGTAAACACAACAATCGTGGTGTGCGGTGAAGGGGGTCGTTTTGAGGATACGGCCTTTGTTAGATCTTTGCTGGTAAGTAACCAGATTATTTTTATAACGTTTTTTCCGTGCTAATTTGTGTCAAATATATCTGTTACTGGAATGATATAAGAAAAAGCATCTATGCGACATTTTGTATTCAATGGAAGTATTTAACGTATATGAATAGATATATGAGGAAAAACTGCTGTAATAGTATTTAGATAGAGCAACTTGTTTAAGAAAATGAGGGCCTGGATTTGGGGAAAGGAATTTCCAGCCGTCATATTTTTTTTTTGAATATTGCTACTAAGTATATTTGCTTATTCATTTAGCTAATGGTTGTTGGATAAAGTTTGTGCGTGGTTTAAGAATAAAATTATGTTATAATTACAGTTGTTAGGTTGAGTATATAATATATATTAAAGGTAGACAAATATACCAAGAACGTCATGTAGTTCTAATCGAATCTATAATTATAAATATCTTTTTACACCGAAGGTTGAAAATATGCGAATAAGACCAATATTAATGAAAACTTTTTTTTTTGTTAAACTAATATTTCGCTTTAATTAAAGACTTCTTTAAGGTTAAGCACTTGAATGCGATAAGACATCCCATAAAGTTGGACCTACAGGTTGGTTTATCACTACAAGTTTCGACTATACAGCTATCCTCAGTGAACATTGTATATAATAAAATATTTTTTTATTATATTAGTCGAAGTATGTCGCGAATAAAGATGTTTGTAATTCGATATTAGACTAAACTAACCAGCTTATAGCGAATATTTTGTAACTGCCATGTTTGGTTTATTTTAAATACTGAAATTTAAAAAATCTTCTAATCTAATATACGACATATCTGCATCTCCATTTTTTTTTCAAAAATTTATATTCCATTGTAAACGATGGATGTAATCATGTCAATCATAATGTTTCGAAACTTGAAATATTTTTGAAATAACATTTCTTTTTTCTCAGTATCTGTAATCGTGGTATCGAGTAATAAGGATTAAAGGTTAATGCTTCTTATTTATTTTTGTAACGCATAAAAAGATTACATATTTATTAGATTGTAGCAAGTACTAAAAGTTCAAATATTTGAGATACAAAGCGTTTCCATTTACTTAGTTTTAATTAATGAGCCAACTCAAGCCATAATTCAAACCAGTAACCTGTGATTTCCTTATAAATATATTTTGAATATATTTATAAGAAAAAGGAAACAAACATCCTTTGGTTTGCGTTAAAAGCTGGTAACTATATTTGTTACGAAAGTAAACAAAACCATTAATTACACATTTTGCTAAATATTATCAAGACTTTAATAACCATTCCAGCAGGATATAAAAAAGTAGTTGTAATGCACAATAAATTATATTGTTATGCGCGATTATATTACTGATTAGGTCCTCGGAAAGTAATATCCTATAAAATTTAGGTGCGGGTCCTACAAAATATATGACACAAAATTGAATTATAAATAGGAGCCAGTAAAGTGGGGCAATCCGATCAGTTTTATGTACTACTTTCTGAGCTGCAAATTGTTATTATCGATCGAAAAAAATTGAAAAAAATATAAATACTCATACATCTCTTTAGCTACACATATCATCATGTATATTAACGCAAATGTATTCAAAACACTATTTTTTTTAACACATCAAGCGTGATCGGTTTTGCCCCATAATAGGGGGCAATCCAATACCCATCTATTTTTCTATAAAACCGATTTGAAAGCTACACCGAGGTAAATAAATAATTTGAATTTAAAAAAAGGAAACTATGGAAATAAACAGAAATATGTACTAATAGAAATGGCAACAGATAAATAAAGAATATAACAGATAATAATGTCAATAAACTAAAACTAAAACAAAAATTTCATTCAACGCGCTTCCGTCTCAGTTCAAAAATGTAGCTTCCCCTTCTATGACAATGGATAATTTGGTTTTTGTGAAATTCCTAAATTTTGGTCAACTTGGAGAAATACAAAAGTCATCTTTTCTCTTCCTTAGAAACTAACCGTTCTTTAAAAGTATTCTGAAGTAATATAATAATAATAAATAATAATAATAAATAATAATAAAAAATATATACAATAATTCATGACTTCGCATCCCAACAGCTTTCGCCAATTACAGGGTAATGAATATGGCACCCATTATTTTGCTGATGCTTTCCATAATGGATGAAGTACTCTAATTTTTGCTGTCCTGAATAGCGCTTTAGAGGTATTTGGGGTTTATATTGCTTGGCTACACCGCGAGGACATACTTTTTTTTTATAGTTTGCTCACCATAATTTTCAATAAAACAACGTAGAAACATGAGTATGTCATATTTCTACGTTGGTCCTATGGTATGTTCTTGTCTTCTTTACTTTTCAAACTGATCGGTATTAGCCCCATGAGGTGTTAATTTTCCCCCTTACGCTCTTGTTATTCAACACTTTCATAAAGTCAAAAAAAGAACGGTGACAAGATGAATGACAATTGATCTTTTCGCCTTAATCCCTTTGCGAAAATTACCTTAGTCCTAGTGGGATTCCCAGTAGTAGTTTTGTTTCCGTCTGTATGAAGTAGGTATCTCGTTTTTTTGAACACGGAAACTTTAATGCAATACTTAAAAAGCAAGTTAGTTCATCTATGTTATATAACAAAGTTTATTAATGAGTGTGTTGTAAACTTTTCTTATCTTTCATAGATGCAGATAAATAATTGCGTAAAATAGGGACTGATCGATTGTACCCCATGCGATCGAAATTGCCCACTCTACGGTAGTTTCTAGATTTTCTATAGGGTGTTTAACGGATTGCGAGATATATGTGGATTGCTTATTATTAAAAATTTTTTGATCACGTGTAAAACATATTTCACTTAATTCTTCTGTTACTCTGAAGAACTTTTAGATAAAGGTGAAATAAAAACGTATTTTGGTTTAGTTTTACGTTATTCGCGTTTCAACCTTAATGAGAGGTCATCAATGCTATGGTTGAACGAATGCATAACATATACGGAAAATTTGTACATACATATTTTAATATATTATTGCCTCCACGTATTTTAATTTATTATTACTTTAAATTGAACCGCGGGTTTCATTAGCTTTATAGTTTAATTTGATTTGAAATTTTAAGATAATTCTGTAATAAAGTAAATTAAACAACGTATATAGAATCAAGCATATCTGACATTCTAAAACGTAACTTTATCTGAGAACAAATGTATAGTAAAAATACATTTTGACTCCATTTTCCGTATTCAGAAATATTTATCTGAAGAAAGGTACTTTATAAAGTCCATAAAGTAAACAATACTATTTTTTTCGCATTTAAGTGATTACCAAGCATTAAGTGCTAATTTTGGTTAGTAAGGTTTGTTTTAGATAATGTATCTTGTGTAACTACAAGTAAGATTATTTTCTTTTTGCCATATCATTAATTAAAATAAATAGAATGACATAATACACAAGTGCAGATTAGCTTCATATATCTGTATTTTGATTTCAACTGGTGTACAAAAGCATTAGCATATAATAAAGTTCAAAAGGAAATCATACATAAATAAAAAATAATATCTACGATCATTGTTACCGGATAAAAACGGTAACAATAGAGTTAACTATTAATACAAATTACATGTATGTGAGTTTAGTAAGTAAGTACGCAACGAGCCACGGTATTTTAAGATGTGAATTTTAACTTCTAGCTTCCACCAAATGAGCAAAACGAATATTTAAAACAACCGAGAACGTGAAAATCCTAGTAAAATATACGGCATGCACTCTTATAAAACCTCAACTTCGGACTTCAACTTAGTCAAGTCGGATTCATTGCAATCTTCAAACCACGCGATTTATGCGATCTGGTATAAATTATTCTGGAAAGTGTGTATCTACAAATATGAAATAAATTGTTTGGCATGCAAAAACGTCTGTGCTCGGATTTTATATATTCTAGGGCGGTAGTTGTAAGGTAACATTTAATTTACCGTTGTTTACCAATAAGACTCCAAGCTCACTGTTAGGACGAGCATTCTTGCTGCGGTCCTTCGTGTTCAAAGGTCAAATCGGTTTCGCCAATTGAACCCCGGGAGCTACCGCGAAGGAAAAATTCGAATCACTCAAACGTAAATAATAAATTACGTTTTTCGAAGCACGCTGTAATTTAATGCGCGTATTGTGAGAAAGAATGTGCAAAAAGCAACCGAAACGCATAGTTGACCTGCGGCAATTGCCTTCCAAATCACTATACTATGATAAGCTTCACAATAAACAAAGACAATTTCTAACAGACAAAGTGTTGTTTTTTAAAATATGGAGGATTGGTATCGGCATTTCTCAAATTGCATATAAGCACCCCATTAACTACATACAAATAAAAAAAATAGGTAATAAAGAGAAATATAGTACATGCACTTACCTGCATCTGTGATACACTAATAACAAATAATAATAATAACTCTCACACAGTACATTTGCAATTAAACCGCATTTGGTTATAACTTAGCAATGTATCTACATAGGGATAAAAATGCCGGAGAAGTATAATGCCTACAATATTTTGGTAGTTTTCTCCGTTTATATACAGAGTAAATAGTGTAGGGAGACTTCATTGAACCCTATCGATATTCTTTTTTTTCTATAAGTAGTAACACACTGTCAATAATGGTAAATATCTGATAAATCGCAACGAATGGCAAACTCTGAAATGTTTATGTTAGGTTGTTGTTCTACTACTCAGCAGTATTGGGTAAAAATGTAACAGAACGGCAAATTATAAATTGCAACTACAGTAGTTAACAACTAGTTACAAATTACAATTTCTTTGTGTTGTAGTCTTTTTGTTCTTATACCTTGGTTTTTACTTACTTTATGTTTATACCCTCACAGTTCTTATCTCATGTTCACTTATTGTTAGTATTGTACTTACATGCATAGTAGGTCTCGTTTACGGTATTAAAATATTGTTAGTTTAATTTGTATTTTAAACATTTTTACATTGATGACACATAATTCTTAAATATTTGCCTTCCTCATGATCACTTATATTTCAACTTTCATTTATTTTTAGTCAACTAGCAAAACATCAAGTAATTCATTTTTATTCATTTTATTCAGCTTTTATTCAGCATATATTTGAAAAAGGTTACTGGGCCTCTTTTACGATAATAAGCAATATTAGGATTTATCTCGGAAAAAATTCATATTTTTTTCTGAATCTTAGTGGTGTTCCAATAAACAAATTCCTTTAGTTAGTTATTTCCCATTTTAGGAGATATATGTAACAGTGTGGGCTAAAATAGATTTACAAAATACATTGATTCGTATATCTAGGGATCAAGGTATTTTTTTTTTTTTTTTTAGGAGAGATTTTATTGTATAAAGAAAGAAAGATAAAACATAGCAGCATGCCATATTTAGAGTTTGTGTAAATCGCAACATAGGTAACAAGGTTCTAGTAACAATTAGTACAGTAAAGACTACAATGGCTGGCAGGTAAACAGTCATTTTCATTTATAATCTGCCACTACTGGTATTGACTACGTCAAAATTTTGTTTAAAACTAACGCCATCTTTAGTTTTAACAACAAATTCAGAGAATTAGTAATAATGGTTACAAAATAATAATGAACATTTGAAATAAAACTAAAACCAAACCTGTAGATGTATGTATTTCTTCTTCCAATGTCTGAAAACCACGTACACCATCTCAAACCGGGTAACTAAAGTTTTCCTCAACAAATACTGCACCAAACAGTGCACCCTTGGTTGACTTTTTGGAGAAGGCATTGTGTGCCACTTCAGTAATTAAGCATTTTAAATATACTAAAAAAAAAAAGGAAAACGAAGTGATGGTACAAAAGTATTATAACATTTTCTGTTATACCTAGTGATTCTTATGAACTGCGGTATAAATTTACGTCAAAGAAACAATACTATTATGCTGCAATCCCTAACCTACAATCAGTTTTCAAAGATATTGGTATAAGAGTAGATACGTGGATGAAACACCTGAGCTCTTTGAAAATCCTGTTGAATCTTGTTTTGCTCAAAAATACAGAATCTATATGTAATATTTGTAATAAATCTGCAATTGTGCGCTGTTCGTGGTGCAAGCAATATCTAAGTTTTGAGCACTTTTACACAAACTATACAATTAATGTAATAACTACATTTACTACATAGCTAATTTTACTAAAATATAGAAATATTATTCGCTTTTGTTTTATATGACAATAAAATGCAAGTATGTTCTAATGTTTTTCGAAAAATGATTGTTGTTACAAATATATAATTACAGTTCCGTAAAATAATATATAAATAGAAAATAGTAGTATCAAAAAATGAATTGTATACGGTTGATATGCAAATTTGTAACATATTTTTTAATAGATTAAATATATGTATAACTATGTTGGTACTCTGTTGCAAGTAACGTGTTCAACAGATTCACATTAACTATTACAGGCATTGTACCAAATTATTTTGGGCGGCACGAGAAATATTACATCACTTATCTTATATAGATAACATGTACGTGCTTTTTCGAAGGTTGGTGTTTAATTACACATCTAATAAATCTTAATTTGCTTCACTTTATCTCCAAATATTAACTTTGTTCTTATAAAAAAGCAAGAAAGAGGGATTTTAGAGACATAATGAACCTGAAGGAAATTGAAATTTTTAATGGCTTTTATACTTACTCTTATTAATGTATGCTCACTTAATAATTTTTACCACCACGCAAAGCTGACTCAGAAGTTTTTCAGTTTCCGTTGTTAGCTCAAAAGGAACTGGCGATGAAGAAAATAACAAATGCCCTTACTTTTTCTTCCAAAACCGGCTCCAATGCGCGTGTAGCAAGTAAGTGAATCCGCAATAAATAAGAAAATGCGCCTAATCTGTATACACTTTGCTATGCACATACCACGATATGGACAAGGAGAATATTTTAATATTTCCGATTATAAATTCATATTAGATGCAATTCCGGTTTTTAGATTCACGACTTCTGATATATACATTTCGTGCTGAGATAAAAAGCGACTCTAGATCGTTATCTATGCAAAGTTATAAGACGAGACCATTGTGAATAAATGTGCTTGATGCTGGTATAATTATCGTCCACAAGTTCTAGCGCAAATATGCTATTAAATTATGCAAGCTGTAAAAAATAATTGCTCTTGTATGTGTGTGAATTACTATTAGGAGGTATCTATATAGTGAGGTAGGAAAAGTAATATACCATATTAACCATCCTGACAGCTGAATTTAACAAGCCTTTATCTTGTTCACGTACCTTTTTAAGATATACTTAACCTGCATAGAAACTTCCTTTATAGTTGCCGAATTGGAAACAAAGTACCACCTAAAATGATGTTCTTTAATACAAAACTATAGATATATTTTTGCCATTTTGCGTCGACAACTCTAGAATCTGCTACTACTATTTGTTGTTGGCCTTTTAAAATAATTTCAGCTTTTTGTAGCCGTTTTTCTTACATTCTTCTAATGGTTTGTGTCAGAGAGTAAAGCTTAAATATTGGTGATACACACTGGAAATACCTAAAACAGGATATAAAATACGTCTACATGTACATACATATGCGGATATTTTTATACATCTGCGCACAGTAGATATCGGTCTCCATTGCCGGTAATCTCAACCGATATCTATCTACTCTTTTGCTCGTACCGTTTGTGAATTTTGTTCGACCGCTGTACGTGTATTAAGAAAATAATTAATGAATATAGCCCTATATTTTACCAACGATTAATGGCCTAATAATATAGAAAACCCATGAATAAAAATAAATAAAGGAAAGTTGTTTCTTAAGCAGAATAGCGGATGAATACAAATTAGCATTGATTATTATTATTAAAGTAACAAATTATTAAACATTGGATAATCGGGCTTTATTATTCAAACATTTTTATTGGACTTTTCAATTCACATCGTGTTTCAGTTCTTATTTGAAAACTACCGCGAAATTTATCAAACATTGCTTTAAAGGCACAATGTGAATGAGACGTGCGCCGATCTGACGAATTACAGTAATAATTGTATCCGCTGACATCTTCGACATCCCCTAAAATTTTAGTTATAGTCATTACTTAAAAAAAAAAATTCTCAAACTTATGCAAGTCTTATTTATTCTAGAGATATTGCTAAAACTCAGAAAAAAAAAACTCATAAAATAAAATAGTAACAAAATAATTTAATTTTGTATATATCGCTTTAAAAAGTAATTTTCATTTTGGGACTTGATTAAAATTAAAATATGCAGATTTTCCCATCAGGTATGATTTTTCTTAACGAATATTTATTGGCTCAAGTGGCAATTGAACCTGTATTTTATGGACATATGAGGCCCATTTCTCTCTAAATGGTGGGGTCAATGCTCAAAACTGTCGAATATGGTCGACAAATAATCTACATGAAATCTTTCAGGAATATCTTCATGACAGTAGTAACGCTAAGCGTCCAGTTCATGTACAGTCACGGGACAATCAAATTTACCGACCTAAAGTGAGATTTCGTCGAACACTTGCACTATCGCTAGTACGCACGAATGGCGTACGTTGACGTAGGAAGCAGGATTCCGTTTTCCTCACGCCTGTTCGCTAATACTAAACCACCGTTTTTTCGCTCTAGGTTGGTAACTATCATTGTGTCACGGCTGTACTTAGAAAGTTGTATTATGTAATATATGTATCACTTTGCGTATGTGACAAAAAACTTACTAGAGCTTCTATAGAATATTATGCTCACTATTACCTAAAGCCATTCATTAACTCGCCTTTTATATAACACAATCTCATTTTTCTTAGGACTATCGTAAAAGCTAGCGATTCTCGTGATAAGCTTACGTAATATTCGGCAGGAGTAATTTGCTTTCAACTGTTATTGTTTTTAAGTGTGAACAATTACGGTATTCTTTTCAATGGCCGCCTTTCGCTGTTACAAAACCGCGTTAAACAATGTTGAACGATTTCGAAGTCTACGTTTGATTTTCGTAAGCAGGATGTCCGTTTTCTGTTGTCATTTTAATTAGAAAGCGCTAAACCGAAGACATTTCACTGGTGCGTGCAGATACTAATGCTTTGCTAAATTTTGGTAATAGCTTCTATCGTGAGAACTTTAAATGTGCCGTGAACTTATAAATAATTGGTTTAATACATTTGGTGCCATAATTTTGCATGCATAATATCTCCTGATATTGTATAGGAAAATTGAACTTTGAAATCAAAAAGTCTCATATGTTCCAATAAGGTCTTTTTTTTAAATAGGTGGTCCTACTACTTATGTAGTTTATTCATTTTCGACCTCGCCATGGGAATCTCGCTTATTATTGAAGATAGAGGGTAGGTTTATACTGACTATCAAAGTGGCCCAATTTCGTGTTTACATGAGCTCGAAGAGAAAATAAGTAATGAATGTTCCAAATTGATGATAATGAAACGCTCAGTAGGATACATGAAGTAACATGACACAGCGTGTTCAAACACAATCCCTTATTCTAGGTATATAAACTTTTACATAAAGCGACGCGGCGTAGGTAGCTTTTAAAGTAAGAAGATAGAGGGAAAAAATTATTTGATATGGGCGCCATTTCAGATTTTGACACCAGCAGAAAAAACTTTTTTTCTGAAAAAAAACTAGCCACTTTCAGGCTCTTATAACGTCATGTTTTGTGCATTATGTAAAAAATATTATATATAGATATTATACATTTTCATTTGTTTTTTACGTTGACATTATAAGAGGAGCCTGAAGATGGTCAGTTTCGGCTGAAACATGTAGCTATTATAGATAGCAATAAATCAGAATGGAAAGAACACTATTTGACTGTATTTTAATGCAATACATAGAAAACCACCACACCTGACAGAAGGCAGATCAAAATGGGGAAACCCGGCACATCTGTACAGAGTGGGTCAAATTCGACACTTTTAGCAGGGAACTCATATTTCTAAAGGAATTAGACAAAACTGACTGATGCTTCTGGAGCTTGTTTTTAGAGAGAAATCGATTGCTGAAATCCGATTTATATATCTTCCTTAATATAGGAGATACAGGGCGTTTTCGTGTAATACGCAACTCTTCAAAACCCTTGTAACTTTTTTAATTGTAAAAATGCTTGATTTATATAAGAACTTTATTAGGGTGCTTTTTGCTACAGAATTTTATGCTATAATTTTTTATTTTTAAAACTCATTTTTTGAGATATTGCCAGTATATAAAATTTTCCTTTAGTATGATGTAACACACTTGATATATTATTTAAACTGTTTTTAAAATATTTAATTTTCTGTTTGCAATTCCGCAGTATTTTAAGATGGATATGGATAGTGGATGAAAAAAAAAACAAACTAAATTAAGGAAGCCAGTAATAGCATTACTGATAATATAGCTATAATTAAGAAGATTTATTCTGTAAAAATTCATAATGTATTAAAAATTTCAAATTAATCATGACTAGAACTGAAATACGCTGATTTCTAAAATTCTTACATTTAAACGGAATTTTTACCAAGTACACTAAAAAATGCGTGAGTATTGTAAATTATACCGAGTTGTTCGATTTGTCCGCCATTCTGTTATCATCCATAGCCATCTTCGAAAACTATGAGATTGCAAACAAAAAAATAATATTATGCTTTTCAATAATGTAAACATATATAGGATGTTCCATATAAAAAAAAACACAAGTCTTGAGAATATCTCAAAAAATACGAGTTTAAAGAAGCAAAAAATTAAAGCATTGAATTCTGCGTCAAAAAGCGCCCTAATGAAGTTCTTATATAAACCGAGCATTTTCACAAATTAAAAAGTTGCAAGAGCTTTTAAAAATTGCATATTTTACGAAAACACTCTATATCTCTTATATTACGGAAGATAAAAAAGGCCAATTTCACTAATCGATTTATCTTAGAAATCGGGCTCAGAAGCATAGGTCAGATTTTGTCCAATACCTTTAGAAATATAAGTTCTCTATTAAAAGTGTCGAATTTTGTCCACTGTGTACATTAATTAACATCACCAGTTTGCTGTAATTATGAGCTTATTGCTTTCCTTTTTATTATTATTACTGTTACTGTTATTTGGTTTGTTATTACAAATAAATATTATAAAATACATCTTTAATCCACGATTTGTACAATACACTGTAGATTTTCATTCAATTTTCTGTTATATATAAGTTAAAGTTCCCAGTTTCTTCCCAAAAGATCTGAAACAATAGTGGTTAAATGTGGAGTTGCCTTTTGAATACAACTGCAATATGTTGTACCTACCCACAACTGTTGCTTTTGCTTGGATGGATTAAAAAAATACCTACTGGTTACTGATCTGTTACCAATGAATGATCATTGAGATATTTTACCGTTTCAAACCTTGTAAGTACAGTAGAAAAGTCTCTTAAAGACGGTGTAAAAATCCAGTAAAATCCATTCCAATATGTATGTATGTATGTATAAGATTACATATGCGCAAATTATTTTATGTAACTCACCGTTTATGATTATTGGGGCTGTTAGGGAACTGTTAGGGAACGGATATGATACAGATGTAAGTCTACCTACCAATTGCAAATTAATCTCTTTGGTGTTTTCAAAACTGTATGAATAGGATAAATATCCTGCAGTTTCTCTTATGATTCCTTGCTTAATGGATTCCTCGGTTGTATCGTCATTAAAAAATGGAGTATTCTCGACGTCTGTTTGTGTTAGAACTGTAAAGGAACAAAGTAAATTCACACAATTAAAAAAATATTTACATATTACATTTATTAAAGAACCCGAATTGTTTTTTATTTAATGTTCTTAAATTTTATATCTGCATCTTTTATTTATCTGCCCTAGTCATTTAGTGAACATCCATGCTATGTTTTATACAATTTGATAGTTAATATTAAATTATTTCTTTGAATTATCAATGAGTGTAGCGCAAACATATAAAAACTAAACTGATTTATTTAAACATGAACATAAACGAAATATAGTAATTCATTAAATCACTAAGCATAGCACCCCCAGGATTCAATAAATCAATTAAATGATTATTCTTACTTTAATCTATACAGTTGTTCATTACAAACTACTCTTCATAAATAACTAAGCGAAGCTTCACTACTCTTTCTTATAGCGTGCATTGTTAGAAATGAAAGTAGTGCTAGTTTTTTTCTTATCATTATGCACTTGCAAGATTGTTCTCTAAAAATGCTTTACAGATCTTACATACTTGCAAGAAGTAAATAAAATGTCATATCCTTGACAATCATTAAAACTATGGACATTAACGGTATTGGAGTATACAATTTTTTTTATACTGTCGTATCAAATAAGAACTAATTCACATCAAAGATACTGCACTTCAAAAATGTTTATTTATATGCCAAGGTAAAAGTACCTATTGTATAACATTGCTAAAATTTAATGATGAAGTTTTTATATGAAGATGTGCCTTTATGTGTTGATTTATTTGAATAAAAGGTATTAATTATTTTGAAGAAATATTTTGATCACTTCAAGGAAGGTAATCACGTCAATCTTAAGCTACTATATTCAATTTAAATAAAGTTTCTTTATGTGAAATATTTTTATCAAAGGTATCTATTTCTTTGTGGGAAAGTATCTTTTTTTTTCACATTGTAGAAAATATTGTTGAAGCCCAATTGTTAAAGATTTGTTTCGAATACACCCGAATAAATGTCGGTTTTATATGTGTTTCTCCATAAATTGTGGTGGCAGTCTGTCATTAAGCTATTTATATAGTGCACTAATTACGTACTCTATAAATAGCAGGTTTAATTACTCATTCTGTGGATATAAATGTAAACAACACTAGTTAGCGGATACCTATATATGTATCTTGTGCAGATTGCACAGATTTTTTTTTAAAATGGTCTCCCCTTACTCATATTCACTAAAAAAAATTTTGAAACAAGTTGAAGCAGTGGTTTCTTTGACCAACTTTCTTAGGAGTAATATCAACTATTCATATTACATTTACTTACACATAAAAAATAGTGAATAATGAAAAGATTGCGAATAGAAAATGACATGACAATATACCTAATCAATATCTATTATTATTGCACACACACATTTAGTATGCACATATGTGATTAAGAATGTTGTTACGTTAGTAATGTGGTAGAAATATATTAGCGATAAAGTTTTTTTTTCTGTTATTCTTTAAGATTACATAACTAAAATAAAAAAGCGTGTAAATTTAAGATGTAACATAATTCGTGCACTAAAGATGGTATTTTCATTTATTTCAGTATCTAACAGTAACAAATACCAACGACAAGAAAAATTGAAGGCTGCAAACAAGGACTCCAGCAGCATAATTACTAGTTAATTACATTTACGTGTAATACATAAAAAAATATGTCTTACCTTGTAATACCCCTATGTTGGTGTAGTGGTAGCACTATACAGCTAATATTGGTACAGGTATTTTCTTTATAGTCTTATCATTATGTTAGATAATTAGACCTTAATCATTACTCTGGGAATTACGGTTTTTTTTTATGAGTTCGTAGCAAGTAGTACTGATACAAAGTTATGCTACTCGAATTAGATAACCTTAAATAGATTTTAAATTGGTACTCCAATATAAGGTAATCACCGACATTATAAGCCACACCCATGGAACTCCTGGAAAAAAAACCAGCTATACCGTGAATTTTCTAAATAAACAGACTATAGTCGAAATATTTGAATTTGAAAGTGTTCTTGTTATTTATTACAATTCATAATAGCCTCTTATGTCAGACTTACTTAGATAGTAGTCATTATAAGGTTATAATTATACAAAATTCTATCATACCACACAGCGCCAGCCCTAAAATTTCAGAACATATAAACCTTATCTAAGGAGAATCAATTAATCTTTAAGAGTTACTCATTGAACAGTCATACCAAAGAATATATTTATTAAGTAACAGTCGATAGGTCCAGGTGACACATTAGTACAATAATAACTTTAATTAGCGGTCGTTTGCGACGTCAAAATGACGGATCAAAACATCTCACCGAGAAACCTAGTACGTTAGTTGAGACGTCCAATTACGGACTATGTCTTAGCATTAATGACCCTATGGGAAGCAAAAATAACAGCATCAGAAAAAAGTAAATACAGTTATATTGATTAAGCATATTTTATTGCAAGACAATTACACAGCAAGTTTAAAAATAGCGCTGATACGCAATCACGTGGTGCAGTATATGGTTTATTGGAACCGTTAGAATGAATACACTTAGAGGTGGGCACTATCGGTATTATCAACTATCGATAGTAGTATCGATAGTCGGACCAACTATCGATAGTTGACCTTCGATAACTATCGATAGTTGACTATCTATAACTATCGATAACTATCGATAGTCGACTATCAATACTTACAACTGTCGATAGTCGTCATCGATAATGCCACTTAACTCAACTAATATGTCCTCAGAAATACATTTTGTTTTGTTTCTTGTTATTTATTATTTGTGTTTTTTTTTTTTTTTTAGTCCAGACTAATAAGAACTCTAACCCTAGTATTTCATGGTCTCATCAATACCTGCTACTATAGATATTACAAAAGAAAGAATTAGTTCCATTCAATGAATAGTTGATGATTGATAATACAAACGTTTTTAACTAACAAGACAATACATAAATAAACCTTTAAGCTACTCAGAAAGGGAAAATAAATAGCACTATACTTGTCGTGTTTACATTGAATTTGAGCATCTCTCTGCGTTATAAACTATATATATAAATATAATACAGGTGGGCATTATCGATATTTTCAACTATCAACAGTTATCGATAGTTATCGATAGTCACTATCGATAGTGCACCACTAAATGCACTATAAAACATACTAACTTATAATATGATTAAAGTACAAAATCAAATACAACAAAAATATTTTAAGTTCTACTAATCATAATCGTGATAACAGAGACTGAGCAATTGTTTTATTACCCCGCCGCGCCGTATAGGGGCTAATATACCTAAGAGGTCCTAGGCTTATTCAACGCTGCACGTGTTAATGTGTTTAGTACATGAGCAATTGATATTATGTTCTTATTTGTTGTTTAAAAACTTAAGAAAGAAGAAGAAAATATTGAAGCGTAATATGAAATATATTTACATTATAATAATACAATAAGAAATTCAATGTTAGTACCAGAAGATAATATATGTTACATATACATTTTTAAAATACTGTATATTTTTTCTTGTAAAACTGAAATTTTTATTTTAAAACAGTTACTTTTATTTCAAATAAAGCAAACATAACATAACATAAAAAAATGAATATAAAATGAAATACATTTATCTAAATTGCAATAAGAAACAATACATAGGTAATACACAAAAACAAAACACATGTAAAAATTCTGTGCCCTAATGGAGGGTGGCGTCAGTAATAAGATATTGCACCTCCTTATCTATAATCCTTTGGAACTATTTTGGTCTAACGAGCATGCCGCATTACAAACCGGAAGGAAGATTAGCCCAACTATAATGCAATAGCAAACCCAAATATTTAATCCGATTAGTTTGAAGTTTTTATGGAACTATATTGCATATACTTTTATGTAAAAACCTTTTTAATATATTATGTATTTATACTCCTTCTGAATGCATTAGATTAAATAAATCTGGCCATATCTACATTATTGCGATAATATGAAAACTTTATGTTTCCTGTATTTATATGTATGCATTTTACGATCCTGTGCTTCTGGCGATAATTACTAAATGTATTCATAATATAGTTGAGTCGTTTCAATATCGTACAAAACCCTATGTCTATCTCAACTAAATTTCCTTCATCGGTTCTAGAATAAAAGCAATAACCGCAGGTAAGGAGAGTCAGAGATATTGAAATAAAGTGAGTGATGCTACACGATAGTACATTGCAAATTGTTGTAATAATTTTCTGCTAGTTGTTATTAAATGTTCTGCTCGACTACGAAAAGTTGAAGTGGAAAATTTTATTGATGATGAGGATGAGTTTTCAAACAACAGTCTACAATACACAGGTTACAGAAATTTCAAATGATTTTCTATGACCTTCTAAAAGCTTTTTATCGCTGTCGGCAGAAACTATTTGTGGTAGTCTAGCAAAACGCTCTTTTTCTTTTATTTTTTTCAATGGTCTCCAATGATATATCTACATTCAACTTGTACTCTATTAATAATGTCGTTGTTTACACTATTAATTACTTGAAAAAAGATATACGATTGAATTTTAACATTAAACAATACTAATTGTACCTAAAAAAAGAACTTAGTATTACAATGACGTCTGATGTATTACAAGTGTTCATGGACAAATATTAGAACAGGCATTGTAACACGTGTTTTTATGCTATTTTCCTATTTCGCGTTAATTTTCTTTCATTATTCATTTGAAATTAGATTTTTTTATTCATGCAAAGAATTTCAATTAATTTGCCTGATTGTATTATTCCAGTGTCCTTGTGTTTCTCCTTGACCCAACTTTCGTGCTGTGTTTTTAGAGACTCTTTGAACGTGTTATGGGCCTATATATGAAGCCGATGATCCCTTCCTTGCTAGCTCATCGGCTTTTTCGTTTCCTCCGATCGCCGAATATTCGGATACTCTCAGCAAAATGAGTTTATTGCGGTCTGACAGGCTATTAAGTTCTCGAATACATTATCAAACCAGTTTTGGTTGTATCTTAGGCTTCACTAGTACCCTAAGTATCGCCTGGCTGTCTGTTGCAATATAGAGACGCTTTATTATCATAACCCCTGTGTTTGATTTCATTTGCACAATACAATATTGCGTATGCCTCTGCTTGAAAGACCGTACCATATTTTCCTAGTGGTAGGGTGACCATTGCTCACTCCGCTGTAGATTCCAGGATTCCAGGATGTTCCTTTGACAACTTTGTTTCTTTACTCCAGAGTTTAAGGGGTCCAAAACCATCTAAATTCTTCCTTCTCGTGAATACTATTGTAGTCGTTTTAGAAGGACTGATTAGACCTTCCTCCTTGGTCCAAGAATGATAAGATCATCTGCATATCCCAAAGCTTTATCTTCTTCATTGTCCAACATTACCAGTAGCTCGTTCACGACCAAGCTCCACAGCAGAGGGGAAAAAAACTCTAACTTGTGGACATCCTCTTTCCACTAGCGTCATCAGAGTAGCCATCATTTCCCCGTGTTGGTGTAACCTCTACTTTCTGTTTGGAGAGTATCCATTGAGCTGTGAGGTTCTTTCAGTACAATCCTAGTGGTCCTGGCACATTCCGGAACATTCTCACTTTGAATCTCCGTTTGAGTCCCTCAAAGCTTTATTGTAATCAATAAGGGTCTTTTTAAATGAGACCGACGTTTTCTTAGCTTATTTGAATTTTTTCCTGACTTCCCTTTTCATGCGCTCAAAGTTTCTGTTCCACCAGGACACATTCCTGGAAACTCCCTTGTTTACCATGGAGTTAGTTAAATCGTTAAACGCCGATGTAATAGCGTCTTGAACGTTACATGTTAGAGGATATGATTATAATATTGTTTTACGTTGGAGTTACCCGTATTAATTTATAAGGATTCCAGAATATTTTATTTTTTTACTATTATCTCCAAGGTATTTTAAATTCTCTATATTTGTTACTACCTATAATAATAATTAAACTTCATCTTTTTGCTTCAACACCAACAACAACAGATGTTCTTGGTCTACGGAAGCATTTATCCTTTAAAAAAATGATCTTGAGTCGATAGTATCCGAAATTAGAAATTAGAAAGACACAATATACAAATTAGTTCTATTTCAACATTAATTCAATTAGTTTTCAAACGCCTGGATGTGTACGTTGATTAGCATCGGTGCCCAGATCATTCACTCACTGCTATAAAACTAGGAAACGGTTCACTAACAACCTCCTGTAATCTTGCGGCTCGTTAACGGTTTGTTACTTTCAAACCGCTATTCAGACGTATCGGTACCAAATTTTATTACGAACCATATTTTCAATTGCCTCTTGCTAGATAATGGATAATAAATTGCATATTTAAATATCCCTCCAATGCATTAACACATAGTAACGTCCACTACAAATAACAGTCATCATCCGACCGCTGTCCATTCTCGCGTCTTCCGCGTTTGTTGAAATCGTTACGTTACCATTAACTGTAAAATAACGTCGTCATTATCTTTTTGCTTTTTTCGTTGCACACAAAGGTCGCTTCATCTAACGAACCCGCAAGGAATTCCATACCGCACCGGATTTAATAGACCATTGCACGAGAAGACACTGAAAAGCGGTCCTTTGTCCCGACAACCATAAAATGTTATATTTACCTAGCGGTCTAGGAAAAAATAATAGTAATAATAAAGAACACTTACTGTACGCACCGCATAACTGTAATACCTGTGAGTTCTCACACCTAACAAAAACATAATGGTTTTGCATTCCTCTCACGGGTTTAATTCTCCATTTTTTGTGTTCTGGAAATGTTTCAAGGTCACGTTTACGTTAGAAATTTTGGATGCTTGGAGATGTCAATTAAATGCAAGGTATTGGAGAAAGAAACTTGTGTTAACTTTCTAGCATTTACTCGAGTCACAATTGATAGTAAAAGTTAGTTGATTCGCTGACCGAGCGAAGTTTTTGGTTGGAACTTGATGATGTCACTTGCATGATGCGTTTAATTTCTCCAGTAATAAGAGCTCGCAAGCTGTCTTGGTAGCGAGAAGCAATTGAATCCAACTACCACAATGTTCTTCAATGCGTTTTTATACACATACAACATAAATCGAAAATATTTCGTGCGGTGTCTTTATTTTCCTTATGTGCGTACTGCGTACTATTTATTATTGCACATTATTTATATCTCTATAGACGTGAACCTTGTGTAGATAGGGCTATCTATTGATTTTGCGAAATCGTAATTATGTTTTCTAGTTCACACAAAAGAAAATACTGTAAATTTATACCGCAGAACAGTGGCGCTTAAATGCAATACCCAAATATGGAAAGCCTATTTCAAAGTGTAAGTTTACTGTACAACTGTACCTGTAGAAATACGTCCCATGTAATTAATTTCAATTTAAAAATTATTTTTTTGTGCTTATGTCCTGTAAATATTATATGAAATATTTACAATTACATATTATTGTGTAATCAGCCAATGTAATTTTGCATGTTATGTTTATTGTTTACGTTAAATATTGTTATATATCCCAGTACGTGCAGTGAAAAGCTTCTTAATCTAGATCCCTGTAAACAAACGTCGACCTCATCCGCGCTACGTAAAAGTAAATGCATGCTAGGGAAAGTAGATACTATTTTTCTCAAATTAAATGCGAATCTAAGGCCAATAAATTCTTGATTATTTATGCAACCGAAAATAGAGTACCCGTAAATGCTAATTAAAAATGATTGGGGAACAATTCTCAATTACAAATCGCTAGATAGTACTTGTAGTTTCGGTTGCATAAGCAATCGAAGATTTGTAGAGCTTAGATTCGCATTTAATTTGAAAAAGATGTTACATAAATGAACTACTGTCATTTTACAGGTAGACGATCGTTTATTCATGCATTATATTTAGATACCTTTCCGTTGCTATTGAGTTATAATTTCATTTAATAAGTTTAATAATTAATTAATTAAAATTCTCATTTGCGCTTATAACAGTATTATATTTGAAATGTATTTTAAAACAACATAATCGTTCTAATATCACATGAATATTATTAGGTAAGTCTTGCATTATATATTTCATTAATGATTTATAAAGCAAACGCACTATTACATTTGAATAAATGTTGATTCTTCTCTAATAGATTGTCTTGTATTATACTTTACTTGCCAATAGGTCAAAAAGATATAAGAGTATATAAGCCTTGTCAAATGGTGTATGGAGTAAATAAAAACTAGGAAACAGATATAAATGTATGAAATTTGTAGGGATGTGCTAGCTGAAAATTTAAAACTATATATAATTATATCGTAATTATATTAAGATACATTAAAATTACTATACCTTCTTTAAAAAGTGCTACTTTGGACGTTAATTCTAGATTTACAAATTACCAATTAAACAAAATTTTACATACTATACAGGATCTATTAGTAGAAGTATACCCATGCGTCTATCTTTTTGTTCTCTGATCTTCGGTGTCGTTAACCTTTACTCAGCCCATATTGCCTTTCTAAGAGCCTCAATTGTACTTAATAAAGCAAATCCATCTACAATCAGCAGTTAATTGTTTCCATTTCAAAGGGAATTGTTGTTTCAACAGCTGTATAAAGATAAAGACGCTCAAAAGGATATCAGAGATCTTTTCTATCATAATCTTTACGGCTTCCACTGTTATGTGACCTGAGGCTGGAGTTTTACCTTCTGCCAGTATCTTAATAAGCGCATGCAATTCTCTTTTCGAATACGGTGCCAGATTTTCATCCTCCACAGTGTGTTTCTAGAACCTATCACAATTGGCAGGGAAGAGCGACGTGATTATCCCTGTTCTAGTAGACGATTGTACGAAAGGTGCCGACTGTCCAAGTAACGCATTGCGATTCCATACCCGCCTTCCCATATGAATTTGTCTAGTCTAGTTCAGCTAACAAGAAAAGGTACCCAAATCTTTTGATAAAATTTGGTAGGAATGTAGAACACCGAAAATATTTGACACGCATTTTTTTAGCGTCTCATATTTGCTTCTAGGGGGTGTGATACAGGCTCAAATTTTCCCCCAAAAACACATTTTTTGGAATATTTCAGAAACGAGAAGAGATATCTCTAGATCAGGTAAAGATCAAATCATTCCTTGTTAACAGCTGTACATTTTAGGTTGAAAATAGAACATGCGATACCTACGGGCTGGTTAGGGAGTTAAAAAATATCATTTTTTCTCACCCTGTTCTTGTATTTTGTAAATTCAATTTTTCTTTTTTTAGTCTTTAAACTACATGAAAAAATAAAGGTTAAGTGTTTTTGGATTTTTTTTCTAAATGTTCATTTTAGGAAGTTATCGTCATTTCTATGTACGCCTACAAAACTTCTGGCATTAAATTAAATGTCGCATTGTATTTCAATTAAAAATCGTTTATTATATTAAGATAAAAAAAAGTAAAGCGATACGTACATACAAATACTTATGCCAAAAGAAAAGTTTGTGCGTTGTTGATCATCTCGTAAATATAAATTACTTTTTAACATCATGGCAAATCAATGTGTTTATATTTACCAATGTATGCAACTGATTATAAATAAAACTTTAAAAATATAATTATCACTGCCTCTATATAAGAATGTGTCAGCTCGCTAAAATGTATTATCATAAAGTATCTGGTTCCATTTGTTACAGTTACAGTTAATTATCAAACGCATATTGTTAAAAATAATTACGACGTATCCAGAACCGCCTTTTTTGTGTTAAATATATTGAACGTCTTGACAATATTAATATTAAAATCGGATTGTAAACCGAAATCCTGAGTGCTGGTTTGTTCAATGTCGTAAGCGGAATCGCTACAGCCACTCACAATGTTGTCAAACACTATTTACTTGCGCACCATTTTGGGGAGATGCAAGTGTACCCAAGTTTTGCCAAGTTTTATTTATTAAACTTGTTAATATTTGCCAAGGAATTTTACCCATATTTACCAAATAAAATAGATGTGTATGTGTCATCAGCTTGGAACTAAAATAATTGCAGTTTAATTTTTAGCCCATCGAACCCATTTGAGTCACAACCTATAAGAAAACTTGGAAAAACTTTTGTCTCTCTAAGCAAATAATTTATTTGGGTGGTTTCCATTACAATAAAAAAATAGGTATTTATCAATTCTTTACATAATTCTATATTATGTAAGCAACTAACTATTCACTATAGTTCACTCTTAAGGTATCAATGGGTTAAATGTATTATTGCAAATATTATATCTTACGGCATACGGCAGTTATATGTTGCGTATTTTTTTTACGTTTCTATGGCTTATCTTTCCTTGAATGTTCGCAGTTCACCTAGGTATGCATATTGAAATTGCTAAGTGGTATGTATATGGAGATATCCAATTAGCCGAACCATCTACATTTTTTTATTAGAATTATTTTGTTATTGGTTTTCATTTTTCAATTTTTTGAATACCTAAGTAAATGTACTAAGAAGGTATTATCTAAAAGTAATAAGTAAGTATAAGTACATACGCACCTAAGGAGTGCAACATATTTATTATTGCCGGTCATACATGTGAAATTATCGATATTCGCTTGACGTTTCGATTGAAAGTATCTGGCCTAAGGCGTGATTTTAAAGTAGTATAGCCGCATATTTTGAAATCTTAAAATTATATACAACAGCGAGAACTGGCAATTTATGATAATATAATAGTTTAGCATAATAAATATTTGTTTACGTTAGGTGAAAGGAAATAATTTCTAGTCACAGAGTCATATTATGTCATTTGAATAATTTCCAAGTCGATGAAATAATATATATATCCTTTTAAAATGAGCTGTATGTATATTTATTTCGCACAGATGATGTGATAACCTGATGATATCTATAAATAACGGAACAACAATACATATTACTACCTATTTTCCGCGGTGTATTCAATATTCCGTCCCTTACTATTTCTTTTGTTACAGAAAAAAACAATTAATATTCAACTTCAATTCCTTTAGAAAAATATTTACAGAGCTATTGTTTTAAACTGTACAAAATCTACAAAAACTCTTTAGAATCTTACATATTTGGCTAGCTGTGTCTATTTTTGAAAAGGTCTGAAATATGTGTATTAGTCAATATTATATTGCACTTTACTTTGTTATACTAATATAACACCGGCTTGCCAAGGGCAGGGTATTCAAGATAAATCCGAAATATCTATAAGACAACTCAGCTTAAGAAGCCAAAACGCATTGGAATTTTTTTTATATATTATGATTTCTAATTATGTAATACACTCACAGTTTTACAATTAAATAAGAAACCTGCTTTAAACCCTGACCTTTAAGTCTTGTTCTATATCTATGATAAAGGAAACGTCCATGTGAGTGCCCATATGTTAAAGATATTTCTAAAAAAAAGAGTCCTCACGCTTTCCCTTTAAACATTAAAAGTTTGGAGGCAAGAGCTTCCAAGTCTAAAAAAATGCATTTGACATTACTCTTTATAATCTGATAATAAGACTGCATTGATGTCTTGCAAACCGTCAACAAAATCCTCATCGAAAGGTATTTCCCTTTAAGAAGGTTTTATATATATATATTCTACAATTTATAACAAGATGTCATAAGGTTATTTTTTTTTAATTTTACAACAATTTAACGCTTCATTAAATTAAACAAAACGTATTGGAATATATTCAAGGGATTCAGAAAAGAAAGAAACGATATTATTAAACTACGGATGAAAATATGGAAAGAAGATTCTCAGCTAATTACATCAGGAACATGGGAGACATGGCGAAACTACATATGGATTCCAGAACTGATGAAGATAATTGTATTTATCGAAACGTTTTTAATTTAAAAAAGGTAACATGTTCCAATAAGTTTTGTTCAATTTAAAGTATATTGCCACGATTTTTTGTAAAATTATTAATATTAAGGCTATTAAGAAAATAAAAAAACGTGTAAAATTTGTAGTTAACTATTTGTTTATTTGTTTTCGAAATAAATAATGTATAAGAGCTCGGCCGGTTTAATTGTGGGAATTCTTCTTGCCTATTTAATTAAATGTATTTGCCTGTCACAATTAATTCCCATTTAAAATATAAAAAACGATGGGAATATACTGTTGCACGTGAGTGTACTAAAAAAATAATAACAATGGAAAGTGTGTTCTAGGTGTATAATTAAAAATGGGCGTTTGGTATTGTTAATCTGTTTTTACTGCACGCTTATCCGTTACAATCATTCTTCACGACAACTCTAGTAACATACATACAACTCGCATTATCCTACAAAATAATTGTGTGAAAATCTGTGATATCTAAGCATTGAAATAAATTACACGGGCTGTTTTTATTGTAACACACACAATGAAGCAGGTTCTTATTGGGATGCATATTTCTATTTAATGTTCAGCTATAAGTGACGGTAAATGAGTATATATTTAACGCAGAAACATTAAGTATGCGAGTTGAAATATAAAGATGATAATAATAATAGCCTAGCATAATGATTACAGTGCGTGTATGTATAAATTTTTCTAACTATACATTGTCGTTGCCAAACCCTTTTTAAGAAATCAGATTTCTGTAGTTTATTTTCCGTACGAACACTTAGTTTAAAAAAAAAAAAATAACATAACGGATAAACAACCGGCGGTGATACCTAGCAACGCTTTTACCAGCAAACGCTTCCAATACCAGTGGCAACCAAACTGTTCCAGCAACGGTTTCGAAAAAAATCGTATTGTCCAAACTAAATGTTGTCACACAAATTTGATTATGCAGAAATGTTACTATACGATAGGCTTTCTAAACCACACAGTCAATCCAATGTCACCCCCGGAATAACGACACGGGTGGTGCGAAATCGTATAATACGGCTTATATACCGGAGAAAAAATTCGTGGTATCTAAACTAAGTGTTGTCACACAAATTTGGATTATGCAGAAAATGTTACCTATACGATAGGCTTTCTAAACCACACAGTCAATCCAATGTCACCCCCGCGAATATACGAAACCGGGGGGTGCGAAATCGTATAATACGGCATATAACCGGGAGAAAAAAATTCGTGGTATCTAAACTAAGTGTTGTCAACAAATTTGATTATGCAGAAATGTTACCTATACGATAGGCTTTCTAAACCACACAGTCAATCCAATGTCACCCCGGAATAACGACACCGGGGGTTGCGAAATCGTATAATACGGCGATATAACCGGGAGAAAAAAATTCGTGGTATCTAAACTAAGTGTTGTCACACAAATTTGATTATGCAGAAATGTTACCTATACGATAGGCTTTCTAAACACACAGTCAATCCAATGTACCACCCGGATAAACGACACCGGGGGTGCGAAATCGTATAATACGGCATATAACCGGGAGAAAAATTCGTGGTATCTAAACTAAGTGTTGTCAACAAATTTGATTATGCAGAATGTTTCCTATACGATAGGCTTTCTAAACTACACAGTCAATCCAATGTCACCCCGAATAACGACACCGGGGGTGCGAAATCGTATAATACGGCATATAACCGGGAGAAAAAATTCGTGGTATCTAAACTAAGTGTTGTCACACAAATTTGAATTATGCAGAAATGTTACCTATACGATAGGCTTCTAAACCACACAGTCATCCAATGTCACCCCCGGAATACGACACCGGGGGGTGCGAAATCGTATAATACGGCATATAACCGGGAGAAAAATTCGTGGTATCTAAACTAAGTGTTGTCACACAAATTTGATTATGCAGAAATGTTACCTATACGATAGGCTTTCTAAACCACACAGTCAATCAATGTCACCCCCGAATAACGACACCGGGGGTGCGAAATCGTATAATACGGATATAAACGGGAGAAAAAATTCGTGGTATCTAACTAAGTGTTGTCACACAAATTTGATTATGCAGAAATGTTACCTATACGATAGGCTTTCTAAACCACACAGTCAATCCAATGTCACCCCCGAATAACGACACCGGGGGGTGCGAATCGTATAATAGGCATATAACCGGGAGAAAAAATTCGTGGTATCTAAACTAAGTGTTGTCACACAAATTTGATTATGCAGAAATGTTACCTATACGATAGGCTTTCTAAACCACCACAGTCAATCCAATGGTCAACCCGGAATAACGAACCGGGGGGTGCGAAATCGTATAATAGGCATATAACCGGGAGAAAAAATTCGTGGTATCTAACTAAGTGTTGTCACACAAATTTGATTATGCAGAAATGTTACCTATACGATAGGCTTTCTAAACCACACAGTCAATCCAATGTCACCCCCGGAATAACGACACGGGGGGTGCGAAATCGTATAATACGGCTATATAACGGGAGAAAAATTTCGGTATCTAAACTAAGTGTTGTCACACAAATTTGATTATGCAGAAATGTTACCTAAACGATAGGCTTTCTAACCACACAGTCAATCCAATGTCACCCCCGGAATAACGACACCGGGGGTGCGAAATCGTATAAATACGGCATATAACCGGAGAAAAAAAATACGGTGTGAACTTGGCAAGCAACTTTATTAAAAAAAAATAAACGTAGTACGGTTCGATTGTACTTCGTTTGTACCCGTTTGTACCACTTCAGTTTCGTTTATACCTCAAAGGTTAAAAAAGTAGAAAGGGTTAAAAAAATTCAGCAAGCAGTACAAGATATTCAAAAATGGACAACGTCATTCGAATGAGCATTGTTTGTACCCGTTTGTAACCACCTTCGTTTTTGTTTGTACTCAAAGGTTAAAAATAGAAAGGGCTAAAAAAATTCAGCAAGCAAGTAAAGTTATTCAAAAATGGACAACGTCAATCGAAGAACATCGTTTGTACCGTTTGTACCTCCATTTAATCGTTTGTACTTCACCAAAACCGGAAGTAGAAACATTTGAAAATAAGTAGTTGGCGAGAGAAATTTCGGCTAATTTTTGAGATATCGAAAAACGGCCAACGCTATCGAAAGAGCATCGTGTGTACCCCGTTTGTACCTCTTTTTACCATCGTTTGTAACTTCAACCAAACCGGAAGTAGTGACAATTAAAAATATGTCAAAGAGAGAAATTGGCTATTTTTTTAAGATATCAAAAAACGGCCAAGGCTATTCGAAAGAGCATCGTTTGTACCCGTTTGTACCTCTTTTTACATCCGTTTGTACTTCAATCAAACGCGAAGTAGAGCCAATTCAAAATATGTCAATGAGAGAAATTTGGCTATTTTTTGAGTTATCAAAAAACGGCCCAAGGTACTCGTTACGAACGATAGAATATCGTTTGCAAACTGTTTGCACCTTTTTTGAAATCGTTTTGTACTTCAGCGAAGTCGGGAAGTAGTTCTTTTCAATATTTATGTTACATTTTGTTCTTAATTGACCTAGATCCCCATCCCCTATTTTAGAAAACATAGAAATACAGATATTTTTGCATTTTGCCAAATTAGGTCAGACAAACCTAGTAATGTGGACCATTATTTATTAATTAGCTATGTATTTAATTTTACTTTGTGAGACTTTTAAGTATAATTCTTAAATATGTATGTTGTTTTTAAAACCAACTCTTATTATATATTTCTATATATCTTTGGTTGCAGATACCGGTTTAAATATATGCATTTAACACCAATTATACTTTTCTTATTATCTAATTGTTATGGACCTCTGCTAGGAGATTATAAAGAAACATACTCAATTGAGTCCTGTAGCGGCATGTTCAACGAATTGAATCGAACATTAGCGAAATTTCTCTCTCATATCTTCAAATGCTTCTACTCCGGTTCGGTTAAGTACAAACGATTTAAATGGAGGTACAAACGGGTACAAACGATGCTTTTTCGAATAGTCTTGGTCGTTTTTGATATCTTAAAAAATAGCCAAATTTCTCTCTTTGACATACTTTGATTGTCTCTACTTCCGGTTCGGTTGAAGTACAAACGATGTAAAAAGAAGGCAAACGGGTACAAACGATGCTCTTTCGAATAGCATTGGCCGTTTTTTGATATCTTAAAAAATAGCCAAATTTTTCTCTTTGACATATTTTAGATTGTCGCTACTTCCAGTTCGGTTGAAGCACAAACGATGTAAAAAGAGGTACAAACGGGTACAAACGATGCTCTTTCGAATAGCCTTGGCCGTTTTTTGATATCTTAAAAAATAGCCAAATTTCTCTCTTTGACATATTTTTGAATTGTCACTACTTCCGGTTTGGTGGAAGTACAAACGATTTAAATGGAGGTACAAACGGGTACAAACGATGCTCTTTCGAATAGCGTTGGCCGTTTTTCGATATCTCAAAAATTAGCGAAATTTCTCTCGCCAACTTACTTATTTTCAAATGTTTCTACTTCCGGTTTGGTGGAAGTACAAAGAATTTAAATGGAGTACAAACGGGTGCAACGATGTTCTTTCGATTGACGTTGTCCGTTTTTGAATAACTTGTACTTGCTTGCTGAATTTTTTTTAGCCCTTCTATTTTTTTTTAACCTTTGAAGGTACAAACGAAAACGAAGGTGGTACAAACGGTACAAACAATGCTCATTCGAATGACGTTGTCCATTTGAATATCTTGTACTTGCTTGCTGAATTTTTTTTTAACCCTTTCTATTTTTTTAACCTTTGAGGTACAAACGAAACTGAAGGTGGTACAAACGGGTACAAACGAAGTACAATCGAACCGTACTACGTTTATTTTTTTTTATAAAGTTGCTTGCAAGTTCACACCGGTATTTTTTTCTCCGGTTATATGCCGTATTATACGATTTCGCACCCCCGGTGTCGTTATTCCGGGGGTGACATTAGATTGACTGTGTGGTTTAGAAAGCCTATCGTATAGGTAACATTT
This sequence comes from Protaetia brevitarsis, assembly GCA_004143645.1. Taxonomy (NCBI): domain Eukaryota; kingdom Metazoa; phylum Arthropoda; class Insecta; order Coleoptera; family Scarabaeidae; genus Protaetia; species Protaetia brevitarsis. The sequence goes on along the minus strand of RXPK01000037.1, from coordinate 3,433,820 downwards.
CTGCATAATCAAATTTGTGTGACAACACTTAGTTTAGATACCACGAATTTTTTTCTCCCGGTTATATGCCGTATTATACGATTTCGCACCCCGGTGTCGTTATTCCGGGGTGACATTGGATTGACTGTGTGGTTTAGAAAGCCTATCGTATAGGTAACATTTCTGCATAATAAATTTGTGTGACAACACTTAGTTTAGATACCACGAATTTTTCTCCCCGGTTATATGCCGTATTATACGATTTCGCACCCCCCGGTGTCGTTATTCCGGGGGTGACATTAGATTGACTGTGTGGTTTAGAAAGCCTATCGTATAGGTAACATTTCTGCATAATCAAATTTGTGTGACAGCACTTAGTTTAGATACCACGAATTTTTTTCTCCGTTATATGCCGTTTATACGATTTCGCACCCCCGGTGTCGTTATTCCGGGGGTGACATTGGATTGACTGTGTGGTTTAGAAAGCCTATCGTATAGGTAACATTTCTGCATAATCAAATTTGTGTGACAACACTTAGTTTAGATACCACGAATTTTTTTCTCCCGTTATATGCCGTATTATACGATTTCGCACCCCCGGTGTCGTTATTCCGGGGTGACATTGGATTGACTGTGTGGTTTAGAAAGCCTATCGTATAGGTAACATTTCTGCATAATCAAATTTGTGTGACAACACTTAGTTTAGATACCACGAATTTTTTTCTCCCGGTTATATGCCGTATTATACGATTTCGCACCCCCGGTGTCGTTATTCCGGGGTGACATTGGATTGACTGTGTGGTTTAGAAAGCCTATCGTATAGGTAACATTTCTGCATAATCAAATTTGTGTGACAACACTTAGTTTAGATACCACGATTTTTTTTCTCCCGGTTATATGCCGTATTATACGATTTCGCACCCCCGTGTCGTTATTCCGGGGTGACATTGGTTGACTGTGTGGTTTAGAAAGCCTATCGTATAGGTAACATTTCTGCATAATCAAATTTGTGTGACAACACTTAGTTTAGATACCACGAATTTTTTTCTCCCGGTTATATGCCGTATTATACGATTTCGCACCCCCCGGTGTCGTTATTCCGGGGTGACATTGGATTGACTGTGTGGTTTAGAAAGCTATCGTATAGGTAACATTTCTGCATAATCAAATTTGTGTGACAACACTTAGTTTAGATACCACGAATTTTTTTCTCCCGGTTATATGCCGTATTATACGATTTCGCACCCCCGGTGTCGTTATTCCGGGGGTGACATTGGATTGACTGTGTGGTTTAGAAAGCCTATCGTTATAGGTAACATTTCTGCATAATCAAATTTGTGTGACAAACATTAGTTTAGATACCACGAATTTTTTTCTCCCGGTTATAGCCGTATTATACGATTTTCGCACCCCCGGTGTCGTTATTCCGGGGGTGACATTGGATTGACTGTGTGGTTTAGAAAGCCTATCGTATAGGTAACATTTCTGCATAATCAAATTTGTGTGACAACACTTAGTTTAGATACCACGAATTTTTTCTCCGGTTATATGCCGTATTATACGATTTCGCACCCCGGTGTCGTTATTCCGGGGTGACATTGGATGACTGTGTGGTTTAGAAAGCCTATCGTATAGGTAAATTTCTGCATAATCAAATTTGTGTGACAACATTTAGTTTGGACAATACGATTTTTTTTCGAAACCGTTGCTGGAACAGTTTGGTTGCCACTGGTATTGGAAGCGTTGCTGGTAAAAAGCGTTGCTAGGTTCACGCCGGCACGGATAAATGGTTGCACATTTTTCTTAAACCTAAAAGCTTTCACTCTTTATAGGAATTTTACTTTAATTATCATATCATCTCCACAATTCTTTGCTTTCTCCTTGTTGTCTACTGAAACGCATACTTTTAATGATATACATAAACGATGTATTACATATTTTACATAAACACAACTAGATAAATATATTTCTTAATAAGAAACCACAATAATATATATGTAATTAATTCCAGTATACAGATGATTTCGTGCTAGTATAAGGTTTATTTTCATTTCATTTTCTAACCATAGATAATTTCGAACTTTCTTAATAATAGGCTATTTGGGTATTTGTGTTTGCTGGGTTTCATTTACGTTGTTTTATTAGTCGTTTATGTTATTTCCAACACCGCTTATTTCGTTATTAGAAATAGATCTATGTGTGCCTACATCTTCTACTTGGTCTATTGTTATTTAAACCAAGACACAAAATTGTGTAATTGAGTAATGAGAGACATCATTAATTTAATTATCGAAAGTATGTTTGGAATCTCTATCGTTGTGTTAATTGTCTAATAATCTATCAAATTGTCATTTAGAATAACAGCAGGTCAATTCCGAAGTTGGCGCCAGTCAATTGCTATAATTACTTCGAAGGAATTTTCTGCTTGAAGTATTAGAACATTTCAAATACTAGCGCCAGTGCACTGATTGCTTTTTAGTTTTAATAGTATACTCCAATTTGAAACTTTAACTGCTTATAACTGAATTTTGGTTGGTTTATTTTCATCAATAAGTTTTACCACAACATTTTCGACTCATAAAAAAACACGCAAATGATAACATATTTAGAGTTGATGGTTGGAATCCTTAAATTGTTTATTACAACTCACTTTTTGACATACATTAATTTGTTTTGTAGAACTTGTGTAATTACTTTATAAATACAATAAAAATGTATCGTTATATAAACAAAACTCATAGTAAATGTTGGCAATATTACACAGAAGCAAAATTCTCTTGCAAAAGTTCCTCTGTTTGGAATAATGGTGTTCACGTATCTTAATCCCAGCTTCTATGTACTCTTTTTTTATAACAAACTTTAAAATGTCCTCGCAAGAAAAGAAAACAGTGATATGAGTACATACTTTAAATATAAGTATGTAAAACATAATGTATAAGTATGTAAAAACAATTCAAGCTACTGGTCAGTTCTTTTATAAGGTATATGAAAGTTAAGTTTCAAAGCTCTGTACTGCAAACGCCAAATTAAATGGCGAACAGTAGAGATGCACTTACTGAAATAAAGCTGAATGCAAAGACCACTCGCCATGTAATTTGCCATTTACATCAATTTGTCTGATTGAAAGAGTTATTCTATTATGGTTGAAGTAAGATATTAAACAGAATCCGACAATTTGGACTGAGAAAATTACTGGTCGTAGTGTCAATAATCTATATTTATGGAGTGAATTTTTGTCGACAGAATGAAATGTGTCGTTGTTATGAAAAAATACTATTTACAATGGTTGATTAAGCAATAACAAGATTCATCAGTGAAATAAATTCGTTTTTCTCATTGATATGATGAACTCGTTCTTTGGATCAATTTTAATGCATTATTTCATGTACACCATGATTTCTTTCATTGTTTCAGGACCCATTTTTGGCTCAGTGTATGAAAGTTAATTCATTATTTGCCACTAAAAAGATCTGTACTTTGCATGTGTAGGACTTAAAGTAAAAACACACACAGAGAGTGAATATTAAGAAAAAGAAATTTCCTATTACGATATTTTTTTTAATATAAGACATTTCTTTGCAAAATGTAAAATTTTGAAATAATCTTTTTTTTTTTTTCAAACGAATGATTGAAGTGAGCCCACGACTTTTTATATTGTTCAAAATGTATATTTTCGTAAGGGACAAGGTTTTAATGCTTTAGAATTATTCATTATTGTAGTTTTTGTCAAACCTTTAAATTATCAAGATTGTCAAAATTAGGATAGAATGTCCAAAATTTACTGTTTAATCGAACAGTAAATCTTGCACTAGTTGCACTAATTCTAAGCAATATATGCCCACAAAAAGTTTAAACCAAATACACAGACGCATTGCTAGAGAATTACACACCAATTATACCAAAACTCTAAGTATATTAAGCGCATAAAAGAGTCAGCATATTTTATTTTAATAATGATTGTAACACTGCTTATGTAATAATATAACTATATTCTATCCTTTGTTATATTAAAAAATAATGATATAAATCGATTTAAGATTTAGGAGATAACGTCATTAATTTTTCGTTCTAATGCAGGTATAACTGTAATTACTTATGTTAGACTTACATGCTTTTATTTCAACACATCGATTTGTAGCCTTGGCAAGTAAAAATAAAATAAAAAACCCAGTTCCAAATTACAAATAGAGACTGTCAATGGAAGCATTCACTAATACTCACATACATTCACTAAACTAAAAAATAAAACAAACTATAGAAACACTGGAAGGAAACCAATTGGGGGTAAACACCGTCTAGTTTCATAATTGAAAATCTTTAAAAATAAATTATGAAAATTCAATCTAAAGGCAACAAATAAAAGGGATATATTATATACACAGCCGTTCTTCAAATTAATGATTAATGACATACACATAGCATAAGACCTTTTTTAATCTCAATATAAGCCCAATATTTCAAAAGACAGAATTTAAGGGGCTATGTTACAGCTGAGCATTTGCAGATATTTAACTTTAGTAGTTTAAATTCATATCAGTTCCCCAAAATATCCAAGATATTTTACAATAGATGTACCATCTTTAGCAATTTAAATGCAAACCTAAGCTCAACAAACATTCGATTATGAATGCAATCGAAGCTACAGCACACTGAAATAGTAATAAAATTATTTGCAAATAATTCTGAATTACGCATTGCTCGGTACGCAGTACTTGTACTAGTTTCGGTTGCATAAATAATCGAAGATTTGTGGAACTTCAGTTCGAAATTAATTTGTTAAAGATGGCACATACATCATTAGAAGATGCAACCTCTAGAAACACTTTTAAGTTGAAAAGTAAAAGGGGCAAATCCTTTACATAGAGCAAAACAAGTACCTCAAATTAGATTCTTATGCTATTCCATACTCTAGATGAAAGAAAACAAAAAAACGATAATATAATGAAAAGCCTTGGATAGGTAATGAAAAATGAGATTAACGCGGCTGCATTTATGCAAGGACCCATATACATACTACGACAAACAGTGTAAATTGGTAACCTTAGAGCAATCAAGGACAAACTCTTGCTGATGCTCGGCAACAGATTTTGATGTTATTGTAAATGGATATTAACAATACACCCCGGTTTCTATAAATTGGATTAACTCTTGAGTTAGCGTTTTCAACTATAGAATTTTGATTGAAATTAAGTTCAATTAGAGATGAATAATTGAAGCAAGAAAAGGTATACCTGCAGTCGTAAACAATGAAATTAGGCACCAGACCATCTCCAATTGCAAGATTATTAAGAAAGTTGACACAATGTTGCCTAATTGTTTCATACATTTGATTCATGCCAAAAGTTGAGACCACCCATTAAAGATTCAGCATATGGGTGCGGTCATGGCCACTATAGATATACATTACTGCAGCTGAGATCGCGCCCACACCCACCCCTGTTTGCACGCCGGGTAAAGTTGAATCGTAAGGAAAAGCACCAAAAAAAGTATTCATATATTTTGACAGAACATAATTATATCTAGCAATTTTGCTATAATTTATTGAATGTTCAAGTAGTTCTAAAAAATATATCTTTGTTATTATTTCATTATTTTTTTTATACTCATATTGATTATTTTAATCTCTTACAGGAGCCAATCCAAAGCTTCTTATTTGGCTTCAAGGCGAGACAGAAATCGGATTGTTCCGGATCCTGACACAGGCAGTTATAAAAGAACCCTAAGTCCAAATGGCCATCTTATATCTACCGAAGTGGTGTCGCAGGAGCCGCCGAAATTGAATCCCAAAGATGCATTATGGGCCATAAAAGCCAGCAAGGAAACCATCCTCAACAACAATAACAATAGCAACGGTATTTTGAGGCGAGCTTCTATGTGCGACCAAAATAAAAATTCCGTCATTCAAACTCAAGATATGAGAGAAGAGATGAAGAAGAATCAAGTCATTTTACCGGATGTCCTGCCGATAAACGCAAAACTATTACCCAGATCTCAATACCCAAATCGCCCTACTAATCTAACCTTAACACCGCATCTCAACGACTTTTCCCCACCAAAGAGTCCTTCTAAGTCCCCGCCTTCCTCTCCTCCAAAAAGTCCGCCCAGAAATTACCTTATACACCTCTGCGTAGTACAAATCTTTCTAGTTCACCCATGCGAACTCCTTCGATGAGGTTATCCCCGCAGACAGCACCGACTTCTCAATTCACCAACTCAACAACGACGGTTTCTTCACCTGTAAGAACTTTTCCTCTTCAGAACGTTGTTTCGCCATCTTCTCCTCCTGCCAAGATGATGGGAATGGAAATCAGACCAGCAACTTTATCGTTACAACGAACATCTTCGACTGATAGTAAACCATCCATTTCTTCTCCTCAAAGAACTACACCATCGTCAACTAGAAGTTCCCCTATAACGTTTCCGTCTAAGCAATCACCTCCACAGTCGCCAGAAAGACAATCACCTCCGGCACTGCCAAAATCCTCGCCTCCACCTCCCATTAAAACATCACTTTCGTACACTCCACCCCAGTCGTATCAGATTCCCGAAATAAAGCCATCCTTGTCACCTAATTTATCCAACAAACTAACTCCAATTAAAACCCAATCGCCAGCATCCTCATCCACGAACACGTCATCACTTACAACGCCTGAATCGTCACCTCCATCATCGCCTAAAATTATATCGCACACGATCTCACCGCCTCAAAGTCCCAAAGAACCAGAGCATCCTAAAGTAATTGAAGGACTGCAAATGATGCAGAGGACTGAAGTAATATTGAGGGTAAACGCTGCAACCAGTGATGCTTCTTCACAGACTGAAAAAGAGGAATTGCCGCCAACACCCTTACCGACCAGAAAAAAACTTCAGGAAGAAATTGAGTGTGAAAAGCTATCTGAAGATTTTGTTCGACAGTTACCTGCTGCAGATCGGTTAAAGGGTTTATTAGGTAAGATAGCAATGCCATTGTTTCCACTAAAATATTTAGTTTTAATAGTATTGATAGCTTCAGACAACTATAAAATGTCAAAAATTAATGAAAGCTTTAAGACACTGGAAAACTGATGTACTGATTTTATCATCTGCTAAAGTGCTAATCTTAAAATCAATACTTTTGCTTACTTTTAGTGGAAACTCAGTGTTATTCAATGACCATATAAAGTTCAACATTTAATTTTTAATCATGATGTTCACGCATATTTCTTTATTCATACTCCTATTGTAGAAATATTATATCAGTATATCTCTCAGTTCAAGGTCCAGAATACAAGAAGCCGACTGATTATGTAACCGGTCTATTCCGAGTGGATGTTACAATGAAACCAAGACCTGCCAATTCCCCGTTTAGAAGTAGAAACAATACCCCTAGTAGTTCGCCTACACCTATAACCAGTTCAACAACGTATGTAACAACGAAACCAAGGTAATTTTGAAAAATATAAAGCACTAGGGTTTTAAAGGTAAATTTTGTTTAGCAGCATAACATCAGTTGTGTCAGCTGCAGAGCCTATAAGTCCCCTGTCAGCATCCTCGCCATATTTTACGACGTCTGAACCGAAGGCGAAATTCCTTACTAGATATAGTCAAGATATGAATCAATACACAATTAAGAATACCAAAGACCTAAATCAAAAAAAGGTACAAATGTTGTCTTCATTATCCGTAAAATTTATACCCATAAAATATAAAATTTTCTTCCAGGACGAATTAGTTAGCCGACTGGACCGAAAATTGGAAGTGCTTAGAGGCGAGCAGTTAGTAGTTTCAGAAGAATGTAGAGTCAACAATGAATTAGGTCAAAATGTGGAGAGTCATCTTGCACACGTGGCCAGGCCCCACGAAACCTCCAAATTTCGATTGCATATAGAAGAGATTGGAAAAATAACTAGTCTTTTGCTGAGTTTGTCTGGACGATTAGCTAGGGTCGAAAATGCCTTGATGGGTATGGCAGAAGATCATCCAGAAAGGGTAAGCAACAAAATACTTTTATTTAATCCGTTGCAATAAAGCAGTGTTTCTTAACCTTTTGTAGAACGAGGGACTTTATATTTATTTGTTATACATATTTTTTTGTGAGGAACCCCCTCAGCTCTAAAGTATAAATGTTTCATCAAAATATCGACATCATGCTACTTTTATAGCTTTCAAATATGCATTCTCTGCATTTGAAAACAACTGTAACAACAAAATATATTAATCGCTCAAAAGAAAACACATTTTAATAGTTATTTCTTAATGATCAGCATTTCATCTTAGCTTAATGGCATGGCTAAACTTGTTTGCGCGAGATAAAAGTTTGTTAAATCCAGGTTCAACGTTAGACAGCTGTATCCGCACGTCTGTTTCACGATTAAGTGTACTTCTTTTGTCAATCTTTGTAAGACCATACTAAGAATATTCTACTTCACAATGGTAAGTCAGCAATCACTAGTAATTGTCTTCAAACTCGATTGGCAATTTCTGGGTAGTCATATTTAAATTGAGCCCACAACTCTAAAAAAGTAACCGAAATATCGTAGCAGTAAAGTAGTTTTTAGGTTCCCATCAGTTGCCATATTATTAAACTGTTCAATTTCAATTGGTTTTACAGTTAGGGTTTGATGTAAATTTTCAATTGTGAGAAATCTTCTTGTACTGGAAAATATTCTTTGAATGAAACTGAAGAAGGTTGCTCAAATGCAAAGTAATTTCTGCTGAAAGTGAAGACTTTGACGGAACAAAATCATCGAATGTAGGGAAGCATTCAATTATTCCTCTATTTATGCAAAGAATCAAGAAACTACTTTTTTAAATTGGTTTAATTTTTGTAGAGGGAACGTACTTGACGAAGCTTAACAAAACTTTTCTGCAAAATAATCACCGCATTTCTGTGTGAAGCAGAAGAGTGTGGCAAACAGGCCTCCCATTTTCAATTTTCATTTCAAAGACTTATGGTTCTGGTTGCTTCATCCCAAACTTTTTTAATGTTAAGTAACATTTTTTACTGCTAATACTAGTATACATAACACAGTGGCGCTTTGAATTCCTGGAACGATATTTTTAACCCGTACAGTAAACCCAATATTTAGCAGTCATTGCTTATGTACCGTTGCTCTCAAATAACAATACATTCGTTTCAAGTTCCTTTTTAGTGACATTAGAATCTACCAAATCGAAAATTTCTTCTTTGGTTGTATGAGTCCTTTGCAAAATAACAGTTCCTATTCTACAGGGGTGTGGTATATTTACCGGACGTTAACAAGCAGTACTGCAAGCCCTGCCACGTCTGTTAATTCATCAAGTTGTAATATATATCAACCACTACTGTAATCCCTTAAACTGTAAAAATGAAATGAAAAATATACATTATGTAGAGCATCTGATGTTTTCGGCAATCATGGTTTTAAAATGCATGATTTTATAAGAGTTTCGGCAATATTTTTTTCTTGCCTTAGCTGTACGGTAACTTATTGAGATGAGGCTTCATATGCTTTTCCATTCATGCCGCTACTCACTAGATAGAATAAGTTCTTGTTACTTTTATTCCGGTCCGCTATAAGTTTGTTTTTGTACTCAGTATGAATTGTTTGTAAGTATCTTGGCAGTTTTACTGGAGCTAACGAGCTGTTGTAAAGAATTTTGAAACAATTTAATCACTGGAATACCCAACAGAAACAAACTATGGAACAAATATTCTTGACAGTATGTTCCAATTTAAATTTTCTTGTTTGCAACGTGGAGAAAACTTGAAGTTGTAGGCATTGTTGGTGTTAGTAGCATATTAGCATTATCCGAAATCCAACAACATTTACTTTATGACTGGTTGAATCTATTTCTTGTCTGTTCTTCAAACTAAAATAAATATTATACAAAACTAAACGTACGGAAAAATCAAACATTATTGTTTAATCACTAACGATGGTAACTGATTAACTGTCTACACTGTCAAGAATTCCAGCCCTTATGTAGGCCGATTTAGTAGATCCAGGATTTTTTAGTAGGCCAGAAACTTCTTTCCTTCTCGCGCGTTTGTTTGTGATCATATGTATCTATAGCGATGTGAACGGCTGATACCGGCGACGTTGTCAGATTATGCCTAATTTCTAATAATTGAATATATCCATGCTTATTTAATTCTCAAGAGTACGCAGGGAAAGGGACAGAATTACGTTATCTGCACGCGATTGCAGAAACAGTGAGTACTAGGGGGAGTACTGCGAATATTTTTTTGCTTACATGTTTACACGACACATTTTTTGTGAGGTGATTTCCGTGTTTGTTTGCGGGAAAACCTCAAATCCTCCATTATGTAATACTGGTTGAGAAACACTGTGATAAAGCATTAATTAATAACATATTCTAATTATACTCTCTTGCATTTTCAGAGGATTTTGGAAAGCAAACGGGATAAGCTGCTCGAGCAGTTGGATGAAGCAAAAAAGTTAAAAGAAAGCATAGATCGCCGCAGCGTCAGCGTTTCAAATATATTGTACAAATATTTAACTTCCGAAGAGTACGCTGATTATGATCATTTCATCAATGAAAGCAAAACTTATAATGGATTCTAAAGAGATTGCCGATAAAATAAAATTGGGAGAGGAGCAACTAATGGCCCTCAAAGAAACTTTAATCGTGACAGACTGACAATCATATTGAACTGAAAAAAAAACTTCTGCAACCTTAAAAATTAAGTACCTATATGAAACTGCTTTACCGTTCGAGTTTTATTGAACGAGCCTAGTCCATTGACGATTCCTTACTTTCATCGTGTCTTCTTTGGTATCATTGAAAAGAACACTGTTCGAATATGATACCTGGAATAATCCTCGTCGTAATATAGTCCCTCTATTTTTCTATTGTAATAATATATATGAATGTATTTTTAAAAGTGGTACTTAGAGTGCGAAACGAAGAGTGACTTTTAGAAATGTTTGTTAAATGAAATATTCAAATATGTTCTTTCTGTGTGTTATTTTACTGAAGTGCAACTTTTATTCTATAGCGTAATCTATAAATATTTAAATCATGATTGTGATATAAGTATGTAGCTTTCTACGGATTAACGAAGTAAAATATATTCGAATTCAGAGGAAGAGTAAAAGTTGTACGTTGTATTTGTTTTATTGTAAATATTATTATATCGTTTAATTTTTAATTAAAACATTTTTACGTTACGTAGAATATTTCTTAGCAAATATTTGTCGTGTCACTAAATTGTAGGGTGTACCTCGCAAAATATCTACTTGTTAAAGCTTATACTGGTAGATTGTTAGCCGCTTTAAAGAGACAGCTGGTATCATCTCTTACCATTTTGTGAAATGGTCAAGATGGTGGGCGACCAGGAAGAAAAGCAGATTGGCTGTTATAATTTGTGCATTTCTGAACATTTTGTTAGTTAATAGGTATTAATTATTTATAATTTTAAGTTAATACATCTTCCTACCAAGTATTTAATTATGAATTATAGTTGTATAGAAAACGAAATGATGAATTAATAATTTTGTTATTGGATTTAAAGCGTCACTCAAGCAGAATTAATGTACATATTTAACTATTAATTTTACGATAAATCAAAATAAAATTGAGAATCGAATAGAATGGTGCTCTGGTAGAAAAATATTTTTTTTATTGTAATTCGTAAGTTGTTACATTGTGATCGTATACTTTCCCGTGTTGAACCAACAGTTTCTTGTATTTCATATTACTTACAATGTATTTCATAAGATAATTACATATGTTTTACAGACTATTTGAGCTTTATGCCTTGCTTGCAATAAATAAATAACATTAATATTTTGCTAATTTGCTTTTGTCCAATATATCCTAAACCCTTCTATTAAATTTACAAGTGTAATTTCTTCTATATTCAGACTCAAAAAATCGAAAAAACAGTAATTAGTTTTCCTAAATACGTTGTCTTAGTATACTTACTATTTCTCCCATGATTTTAATTTTCCAGTAGAAATTGTTAAAAAAGATATCCAAATCATTTTTTTTATTAAAAAAATCTTTAGACGAAGAGGTCGGAGACGTATCAGCACTTGCTGCTGAACGTGAACTAGATGATGATGACAAAACCTATATTCATTGCTTACAACCGTTGTCAATTGTAAAGTATGTTCTACAGGTGTCTTGCCACTTCCGCGCCTGTTGTTAACTAATATTAACTCTAGCCATTTCCGCGCCCAATTGTTTAAGCGTCCCATTTCAGCGCCTTACGCGCATTACTTGAGTGTGCACTCTGTATATTTTTTAGATTTTTATCAATCAGAACAAGAAAAGGCGTAATTATGGTAAGTGAGGAAAATCATCCCAATATAATAATATAAGAGCTTAGGTTGCGTTGTCATAAAAATTAATTTACAAATTTAGTGTTTTTGTATCTGTTCGAGTGTATTTCCAAATTTATTTTATGGCATATAGCCTATAGAAGGTGTTAATTTTTTAACTACATCAAAGGAATTTGATTATTGATTGAATTAAGTATAGGTTCTTTATGCACGTGATATGGTTTAATTACATAGAGTAGGTAATGGCCAATTGATAAATGTCTGTAATAATATGAGCGCGGAAATGGGAAAATTCTTGATGGGCGCGGAAGTGGCTCGTTCTACAAGCCTACTGCTATCTCAATCATGCCTTGAAATAGTGAAACAGCTTCAGATTTAGTTCCATATAGTGCTTTAAGATTTCTTGTAGTCGAGCGTACAGGCTGGACCAAATTGGATCTACCTACATAACGGGTAAATATAGTTTACAGCAGAGATACGAAAAAAATGAGATAGAAAGCCCAGAGCTATTTTCATGCAGCTTTTTGTTTGGGATTTGGATATGAAATCTACTTTTTAATAACCCTTCAAAATGTTTAGTTATGGCGTCATATTATTTTTTAAATGAAAACCATAGCAGGCTATGTTATAATCAAATAACAAATTTTGCGAGATTTACAAAAACATATAATACTTTATGTTTATTCTAAATACTAAGCAGGATATTGCGTTTTTAAATTTCTAATAGATTGCTGGCGTGCCATGACTACGATAAATTTATAGAAAAAAAAACAGCAGAGCGTCGTGACAGCCAAACAACGTAATTGATATTTCCCCTGTCAAATAATAATTGCTTTTTTTTAAGGGGAATATTTTGAATGTTGACAGATTACACTTTCTATGCTTCGCTAATAAAATAGTAGTGTAAGTACCATGAATGTTTAGGATTAAGGTAAATGTACCAATTTCTGACTCTGTCCTAATTACTGCCATTCCCTGTATTTTTTCCTGTAATAATTTATTTTGCTGTGTTTTAGCGTAGCTTTCGATTGAAAATAATACCGCATATATTTATTTTAAGTTTAATAACCAAAATTGTTTTCCCAGTGTCATCTTGGAATCTTAAACATTGACATTATTCTATCCCTTAAAGTGTCAGTAATTGGGACTTCTACCTTATGTCATAACCTTCATAAGTTAGTTGTAAAAGTTGTAGGGCCCTTTTTATAAAAATAATTTAATATTTTAAAAAATACATATAAACTAGGAATCACTAGGAATCAAACAAGTTGAATGTAAATAAATAGTAAAACTTTAATTATTCAAATTGTTGTTCGGCATTTGCAATTTTTGCATTTTTGTATTGTATAAATTGTATAAATTTGGTGAGACGAACAGCCAAAATTACTTGCCCATCATGCAGTAGCCTGCGCAGATGTTACTTTTTCCCGTGTAATACATTTTCATGACATTGGTCATGACGTAATTTTTATTGTATAAAACATGAAGTTTTGGCAGAACGAACAAAGCTGCTAAAAACAAAGATGTAATACACCTGACGATGGCTTAGAGCCGAAGACGGTTGTGTCAATATTAATGAATTAAAGGATTGGGCAAAACACTTTTTTTCCTGGTTTTTCTAATACCGCATATCAAAAACAAAAATGTTATCTATGCATCTTGTAAAAATAATATATGAAAAGCTCATAGATTTACTTCTAATACTTTCAGATAAAACGTGGAGCAAGCTAATATATAGATATTGCACAAATCCGAAAAAGTATCAGGGCTTTATTTTTTATTTGTTTTTACATATTTTTTAATAAGGCTTTTTTACACATTTAGATGAGTAAACAAAACTAAACTCCTTATTTGATTTAATATTATTGATTTGAGTACGTTTAAATTTTCTAATAATGACGATGAGGAAACTAACTTTTAATTATATTAGACGAATTACAATACCATACAGAAGTGAAGGCTGAGGTTTCTCAGGACACCAACATTTTTATGTAACTCATGATTTATAGTCTACTTTCTTTCTCCCTTGTATCAAGAAATTTATGACTTTAATTTTAAATTAATTTAATATATCATTCATTCTAAACTCCCCTTACAAAAACAATAGCGAACACAAAATTTCGGTATAACTAAGACAAAAGAGCCAACCAGAGTATTCACATCTGTATGAAACGGTTTAGATGTCAAATTCGGTAACCACTTTAAACAAACTTTGCATCCATATGCACAGGCGGAAAATATGTTTGAGTTATGCCTAAAATTATTAAAAGCTGTGCTAGGTAATATAATGCAGTTGGAAAGCCCTAAAATATGAAAATTGTTCAATATACACCCATAATACACTGTAGTTTTTGCTTACCCTTTCATGCTCTATTTCATGTTTTTGAATAATTATGAGAGCATCAGCGATTGCGAATATTATTGTGCCTAGTGCTCTAATAAAATTAATCCAAGACCTATATTTCTGCAAAAGAACATTATGGTACTATAATAGAATATAATATTAAGTTTTATTTACAATCAAAGGAGCCCATGCGCGCCATACCAATGTCAGAGTAACAAAAGCACATATAGCGATTATTATTAAGTTTTCTATCGAAAAATCTCCGTAATAATCCAATGCAGCACAACCTAGAAAAAAAAGTAAGTCACGTCAATTTAGTTTAGTAAGAAATAGCATCCGCATGGTTCGATTAATCGACCCGCCCACTGCGACCACTAGAATCTATTGTAGAGCGGATGTTATCTTAGAGTTCATCCAACAAGTTTAGGCCCTTAAGATAGCTCAGTATTGTTGCTGCCAGGAAATGATAAATCGACAAAGAGTAAGATGTAAATATTGAAATTGAGAAATCGCATTCACCTTTATTAAAGTCTTTGAAAAATGCTAAGCTTTTATTACCTATTATTCCACAAATAAATAAAGGGATCGTCAAAAACCAGACTGGCGGTCGAAATCCAAAGCCCCATATATAATGCAGTTGTCCAGCCACATAAGCAGCTACGCTATATTCGTGTGTAGATGACCAGACAGAGAGAATATCACCAATACCGTAGCATATTAATCCCATAGTAATCATGCGAGAGTATCGTTTGTAGCTGTAACAATAATACTTTTATGATAAGTTGTAAAGTTACTAGATTCTGCCTTTTTGATTTGATACGTACTTCTTCTTTGATGTCAATGGAAAATAGGCCAATAAAGACCAGAAGGCAACCTACCGGTAAACATTTTGTGAAAGCCACTAACACGTTGTCACAGTGTGGCACAAATCCAAAAAAATAAATTGGAAGAGATAATAGAAAAGGAATTAACTTGATAACAGTAGAAAGTATCTAAAACGTAAGATATGGCGTAAATGTAATAATTATGAATACAATAAACACCAAAATGTTAACCATTTCTTCGGGTTCCGTCATTTTGACAACGCTTATATGTTACACCAGAGGCTTAGTGTATAGCATGAGCACTTGTTATAAACATTTTGCACACAATAACTATGAAGATGTTGATTTTTATTCTTACCAACCACGCGTCGTAAAATTTTATTGTCCGCGATAAAGTACATTATTTGCCATTTGCATTAAGTAATAAAATAATTTGCAATTTGCATACATATTATTGGGTGGCTACTTTATTGCAGTAATGATTGCCATTTAAAAAAAAAATGTATAAAGATGCAAACTCGATTAAAAGGAACAACTCCAATATATACAGGGTTTACGATCTTTAAGGACGCAATATCTGACGAAACTCTAAACAAAATATCTTAGTAAGGCTTGGGCAGCAAATATTGGTATTTGTACTAATAGGAATAGCATTAGTATTAGGGATATATTATTATGGTTTGATTAATTGCATTAGTCCACATGATTTCGACATATCCTTTTAACAGTTTCGAAGTGGAAATCACGGACCGAATACGCTAGAATCAATCCAATTGCAGAAACAGGTTCGGAGAATTTCTGATCTGATTTGCTGACGAATCAAAATCTGAAAAGCTGGAATCTACAGAGGGGTGAAAAATGCAATAATTACCCTTCCTCAAGAAAAATATGCCACGGCCTTTCAAGCAGAAGTATTCGTAACATTACATTGTGCAATTGAAGGCAATCTGAAGGTTTATGAAAACAAGTGGATTTATATTGCAACAGACAGCTAGGTTATACTGAGGACACTAGTGAATCTAAGAATCAAAGCTGATTTGGGAATGTATTCAAAAACTGAACAGCCTGACAGATCGAATCGAAGGAAACGAAAAAGTCGATGGGTTAGCAAGAAAGGGATCATTCGCTTCATATGTAGGCCAAAAACGTGTTCTACGAGTGCCTAGAAAAACAGCACAAAACAGATAAGGACTTCGATCCACAGAGAATCGCGACAAACACTGGACTAATACAACCAAGCAAATTCATGTAAAGACCTATATTAAGGGACCATCAAAAAAGAAGACCGAAGAACTACTGCACCTCAATTGGAATTACACACTTAAACAACACCTACAGAAAATTGGATTCAACACTGGAGATACAAACTGCAGATTGTGTAATGATGGCAGATAATACCTACCACATTCTTTGTGAATGCAAAGCTCTGGGCGCAAAAAGACAGACAATTTTTGGCAAGCTAAAATTTAACCCAGATGATTATTTAGATCAACCAGCCAGAGACCTGTACAGATAAGTGCAGGCCACTAGAATTCTGGACTGGCTTGTATAACTTAATGGATAAAAGAACGAGAAGACTGTACATATACAAAAAGCCAAGAGGCTGCCGTATTTCCGGGGACCCCACGTCAGACGGTTCCTACAACAAAAAAAAACATGTATGCATATTAATAATAATAATTAAATAAAACTCGCTGAGGTAGTGACCCTTCATTTTATTTTCTACTCATACACGTTCTTTTCTTAATTATTTTTATGTTCCGATGATATTTTCCGATATTTTCCGATGAGCGTATTTTTCAAAAGCATTTCAATTATTTCGATACAATCATAACGTTTTCTTTACAGCTATATTATCTCTTTTACGTTAATTATTTAATTTCTTCTAATTACTTAGCAATTGAACCGTCAACAATATAAGGAACATACACAACATCTTAAAACCGACGTATGTCGGTTCTGAAATCGATGGTTCTGGATTATCACGACTTTCACATTTTATTAGAGAGAGAGGAGAGATGACTTTCTTTTAGTTTTGCTCAACATTTCCTTTGAAGAGACATCAGCTCCAATTGATACGGCAGCGTTTTCACCTTCAATTTGTTGGTATCTCTCTTTATTGGGCACAGCTTAATCGGTCACGGTGGCCGATAAAAATCTTCGTCGAAAAATAATAAAAATTTATTTACAGGCAGAATACCACACATCTTACATTGTAAAAATCCTGGGTGCAAATATGTTGTTTATATTAGTTTCACAATAGTCATGATACAAACTGTTATTACAACGCCATAAACTATATTAAAATCGTAGAATTTGCGACTTATCTCCACTCTTTTTCGCATTTTTAATACGATTAAATCACATAGAGAACCTGCAGATTACAGTATAATGAGATGGATACAATTGCTAATCGATCTTTTGCACCGTCGCGGAATTTTATGGGAACTTACCTTATTGATTATTCTTTATTCCACAATCCAGGTCGTTTCTGCACTTCCACCATTACAGGCTCTACAGATGCGACGAAAAATAAACTATTAAATTAACATAAAGTGCTTCTTAATTTCTTTTATTCAATTTTACTAAATAAAGCTACCGGTTTCAGTTCTCACAAGGAACCTTCATCAGGTTACCTATCAAATAATGGTTAAGAATACTGTTCGAAATTGTTAATCTCTTATATTTTGCTATTTTGTCTATATCACGTTTTATTGACTAGCAATCATAGTAAAATTTTGTCTTTAATGTCGGTGTTAATTTAGCAAATTTAAATGTTGAATTTTACTAATAGTAATAGTAATTTTTTTTTCTTTGATGTTAAATTAGAAATTTCAAAATTTAACTAAAAATAGTAGTCAAACTTTGTCTTCGATAATGTTATTAAATTATCAGATACTATGTCAAATTTGAATTTTGTCACTTTGCTTAATAACGCAAAATACATGAACTTGAGTGCTTCAGAGCTTGTGTTTATTTGATCTGCATATAAAGTAAAACGCAAGGGTGCTGCTTGTCATATGCGTCAAAAAGAACAACACCCTTACGTTTTGCTGCCCGGGGGTTAGGAGTACCTACCAGGCGCGTCCCCGAGGTGGTGGATAGGGGAAAGGCCATCTTATCAGGGTTCGCTCAAGATGAGATGATTAGTGGCGGCTATAAGTTCGTCCTCTCTGCTTAAAGCAGGGTGAATGAAGCCGTGAATCACTCCCCCCTCACCCGAGCTGTCGTGTCGTGGCTAAGGGCTTACACAGGGTTCTACAACGATGCCAGTCATTGCTTTCGGCTACCGAAAGCCCAACTGTTATACAAGGTCCCGAAAGGAATGGGGGTCTTGGCACGGACTGCACGGACCGAGAGGAGACAACCTCAACAAAAACCTAAATCCTAAGGTGGTGAACTAGGCTGATGGGATGCGTGGCTGGATAGAAGACCAGTCTACCAGTCCAACCTTGGGCACCTGGCGCACCCCATTGTATTTAGCCTTACCTCTGCATGCAGGGCTCTGTGGAGATGGACCTTTTCTTCCCTAGCTACTCGGGGATCAACCATGGAGGAAGGACGTTTATTAGCGGGACGACACCGCTAATAAACAGGAAATTGGAGCAGGACCTCCATAAGAAGTCTTCCACTTCCAAAGTGAGAGTACCCCACAAAGAAAGAACAATGGGAGAAGCAACACGACTGGAGCAGATTTGGGAACAGGATGGCATCCATCCCCTCTCAAATTGCGCAGCACTGTGCAACTCAAGGGCGTTGCACCTGGGAGCACGTGAAATCGAAGAGGGAGACTTACCTAACCTGGAGCCTTCTGATATCCTACACTTTCTGAAAGGAATAGGATTGGAAGGCCAGCTGTAAAACAGCAAGAGCAGGGGACACAATAGATCTTTTAGGTCGCAATGTAACATCACCCTTGCAATATATACATACATACATATACGTTTTGCTTTCTGGCGCAGAACAATTGAAACACTAGATCTTTAGAGCGCATGTCCCTTCTTTTTTTTTTGCGTAATACATACGATGAACGTAGTAGCAAAATTTATGTCGCTAAGTTGGAATAGCAATAAAACAAAAATATCAATGATTAACGTATATTAATAAATGTTAAAAGATGGTGACTTCGGTATCAATAAAAAATAACAACCTTATTGTTAACATACATATAATCTGTTAAAGAATGTTATAAATTAAATAGTCAATTCAGAAAAAAATAAAATTCAACCACCTTATTATATACACCTATACATAGAGCTATAGTAAAAATAATTACTATTAATATATTATGCATATATTTCATTAAAGTACATAAAAATACATTAAATGGCGACGATAAATTTCCACGTTTAGAGTTTCCGAATTAGCAAAAAAAAAATGTACATCCTTCGTTGTTTTCTTGAGCCTCTATTTCACGGCAACGGGATCATATTTCGTGCTTATTTTATACGTAACTAAATCTCTATTAAACTTACATATTTACAATAAAAGTTTACTATTTTTTTAATAAAAAAATGCAGATCACTAATACTGTGTGTTCTTGAATGAATATGACTGTCTGATTTAAGTGTGCACAACGTCTATTAACAAAAAATATCGCCCGTCAGTCCGGAAAACGAATTTGGGATGATAAAGTTAAAACCGGAAAGTTGAGAATTTCTAAAATCACACAATTTAGGACAATACGTATACGAATACCTACCAGAACTTTTGATAGATTCATTCGATGTAAAATCATTGTACAAATTTTGCGGATTTAGAATCATCCCAGTCGGAATCATCCGATTCCGAATCGGATTCTAAGAATCTTAATCATACGAGTATTTCAATAACCGGAATTAACGAATAATTCGGATACTCACAACACTACCTTATATACAGAAAACTATCCTTTATGTTAAACTTACAGTATATGGGAAACTTAACTATAATATAACGCATCAGATGTAACCGCTATGAAACTCTGGGGTAAAATGCCCGCAATAACAACGTAAGCAAGAAAAGAACGCGTACTAAAAAATGTCGCAGGCACGTATTTAGTGTTTATCTGGTATTTCTTTACATTTTAAATACATCTGGATTTAAAAATTTACAATAAAATTGTAATATTTAAAAGCTGACTATATTTAGCGTTAGTTTCAAGAATTAAGTAACTAGCATAGATAGTTGCTTTCTGCTTTTAACTCTACGATGGTTAAATTTACACGGAGAGAATATTAATAACAACACGGAAATACTTGACTAGGGCAATATTTGTATTAACACCGACCAATTTTGTCCACAACTGAAAGAATCAATGTTTCTTTAAGAATAAATACCGAATTGGACCCCTCGTACGCATTAATCATAGAAATCGCAAAAAAAAGCTGTATGCGGTGGGACATGGCGGGAGTAGAAAACTCTCAAACGCCGATCTCTATTGTCTAAAGTTTAATGAAAGACCTTCAGTTGTAAGATTTCAAAGGGTCTGTTTTAGGAGTTACTAGGGATATAACTATCGGTGATTTAATTGCTGCTATTAAAAAATCGCTTTTGAAATTAGCTATGCGAAAGTCAAAATAGCTGCGAAAACGCTTTGCGAATCCTACACCGAGTTGAATGCTTTCGAATATGTTTAGGGGTTTATCTACTTACTGGTAAGTACAAAAACAGCAAAATTTTACATAACGATTTTTTCATAACAGATTCTATTTCTAACATGTGAAAAGTTTCAAATTACAGTTTAGTAATTTGAGTAAATCAGGGAATTAAAAACACTGTCCCGGTGTTATAAAATCCCATAGCTTATGCGAGGCGTATAATCCTTGTATTAGGACTTTGTTCTTGATGCAATTATTAATATTAAAGGCAAACATAAATAACATTGCCTATTTAGAAACTGAACGTACCTTATTCACAATTGTCATGGGGTTTTAAGGTAACTGCTATTAAAAAATTGCTATAATCGATACCAATGCTATTGATAAATTGCTATTTCTCTACTCATTAGTAGTTAACTTCAGAAGGCATAGCGCTAATAGATTAGATATATGGGAATTCATAAAAAAATCCTTGTCGATAAGGTTTATGCACAATTTTCCACGAATCTTTTTGAAATAAAACTATATTTTGATGAATACTTACAATACCTAGGGTTATATCAGTATATTATCTTAAAATGATATATACTAACATGCTTGCTTGGGAAACGTGGTTCAAGTATACTCAACGTAATCAACAGTTGTGCTGCGTAATATGTAGACATAATCACTTCCTACAAGATAACTTTTTGTCACAGAAACTATTTCTTTGTTAAAGAATTACTTACACGATGATGATGAAGATCAAGTTCGTATTTATTCAGTATCAATATCAGATCCGACGTTGCAAAGGTTATTGTGCCAATTGCTGTTAATAATTTGCTCCAGGACCGATTTTGCTGCAAAATAACTGATATAGAAAATGTAGAAATGTTATTCTATTATACTATATTATTAAACTAACAATAAAAGTTACCTATGTGACTTACCCTTACCGTTACTCTACCACATGCTCTCCATACCAATGCAAATATTATATAACCGTATATTATAACAAAAATTAGCTCCACTGTACTTTCTATTATCTGTACTACATATGCTAAAACTCTTAACACGACATTAGGATTATATGGTAAGTGGTTTAAATATCACAGTACGTACTTCCTGTTATACAAAGGAACACAATTATTCCTGATATCCATGCCCGGGGCTCAAAACCGAACGCAAAGATGTAACAAATATGTCCGATTGCGAAAGCTACAATACCCAATACAGATAAACTTGGCCATACTAGCAGGATGTCTCCGATGCCACAAAAAGCAAGTCCTAGCATTATGACCTTTATGTACCATTTGGCTCTACAATTAATTATCAAATCAAGTGTTTTAAAATGAGGAAACTTTGTTATCTTACTCATCACTTATATTCATAGCATATAATCCAGCAAATAATATAAGACAAATTATTGGTAGACATTTTACGTAAGCTTCAACAATTTTATGAACAAATGGAATAGCTTGTGTGAAGTATAGTGTTATAGCCACAATAAATGGAATCAATTTCCCAATAATAGAGAATGTCTAAAAAGTTTCATTTTCAGTTTTAACCGGTTAATTAATTAAGTTAATTTGCCTAATCTAAATTTATCAATTTTTGTTTTCAAACCTTGTTAGAAATAATGTAAGAATTTAATAGGCTAATGAAAAATTGTATCCCAAAAAAAGGTAAGCTAAAATGTATAGTTAGCTTCTGTTTTTATGTTTTCTCTTTTCAAAAATGGACTATCAAGGATAGCACCTAGATATGAGTTTGTATTGCAAACATCCGACAAAAAGGCACCCTAGTGACCAGACAAAATATTCTATTTTATACAATAGATTTATAAAATTAATCCATAGACGTGAATTCATACGATACACGCACAGATATCTCTTCACCGGTAATTCCTAACTCGCAAAATTTAGAAAACCAACAAGGTAAACGCCAATAATGAGGTTAAGTGCAACATGGCGGTTTTATGTGGTTTCGATGCTAAACTAGACAGAGGATGCCTACAGAAGGGATTTTGTCGCTAATTGTAGACGACCTGCTGGATTTCAATGAAGCGCTTGGAAATGGAAATGTTTTCGTTCTACGATAAAAAGGAACACGGCAATAAACGAATTTAGAGATAAAACAAAATAAGCAGCAATTAGAATCAATAAAGTCTTTTTTCAATAGCAGCACACAGTAAGCTTCGCAGAACTATTAAGATGATTTGGTAATGTCTTAAAACTAAGCAACCAAAGTTTGCTTCGCTTTCTACTTTGCCAAACAAGTTCAGGCTGTTATATCGAATCCATCATTATATTCCCCGTAGCTCTTTTGTTATATAACAATATTGTGTACAAAACCTAGTTTTCTATCAATTGGTGACGAAATATACAGCATGTTCCATTAAAAAAAAAACAAAGCTATCTATTATATCTCGTAAACGCGATTTTCAATTGTTTTTCTGATTACACGGTTGTAGTCAGCGTAAAAAAACGTACACCTTTGATAATTTAACCAACATCGTAGCTGCAATATTAATAAAGTTAGCAATAGTGCGCCGATAACTTTGAACAACCTGAATATATTTATCTTAGATTTACTTCATTTTACTATATCTCACAGGTTATTAATGCAGATGACACTTTGTCAAAATTATAAAGAATGATTATTTGGACGAAACTCGAAACTTGAGTCAATGAAGGTCATACAAAGCAAAAACATAAGGAAAGACACCATTGTACTTACAATTAGTGCAAAACCAGCTTTGTGGAAGGGAAAGAATCTCATCGAGATTGAAATATCTTGCAAAAACAGGAAACCTTTAATGGTTTTGCAAATTGGTAGTGGAGATGATTTCGTTGAAAACGACCTTATTCGAATAGAAAAAACAAGAGATTATAATTAAGACAAACAACTAAATTGTTAGTAAATGGATAAAAAATATTGTAAAAAACCAAGCTCTGTTATTGTTATGGATAGTGCTACCTACCATACAGTCACAACATATGTAAAAATGTGCGAAAAAATTGTTGTTAATAACATTTTATAGAAAGTTGAGTTACTCGAACATACAAAAAAATTATGTTGTTGACAATCTCATCGCATACGCTGTTGCTCAAATGGTTGTTGACAGCGGTCGTACAATTTTAAGATTGCCTTCGTATCACTGCAACCATAACTCCATTGAGTTTAAATGGCACAGTTAAAACGACATGCTAACAACAAAATTTTTGAGGAGCTCAAAAATATAGGGACTGCCGCATGAAGAAATTGACAATGTTGTTGAAAATATGATTGAAGAAGGATTTATCATAACCGCAAATGCATCATAATCATTAATAATTTATCATTAGAATCTCATTCTAAAGGATCATTTAAACATGTGTCTATTATATATTGAAATTAAAGTTTCCAGAAATCTATTCCCTGTTACTTTATTTGTATTATTTTATCATGTTATAATATATAACATATATAAATAAACTACAAACAACATTGTTAGAATTCTATTTGATTTTATGCTTCGCTATTATTATAAGATTTTAATAATTGCTTTACGTTTATGATATTGTCAATTTGCAATTTTAATTTGCCGCTACTTTTTTATTCTTTAATATATTGTGGGCGCCGATAGTAGCGCTATTTGCCACATTTTGAACGTGAATGGAATACAATAGCTATCCAACGCAAGATACTCACCCAGAAAACACATTTTGAAAAAATTACTTTTAAGGCAATGGTATTTTTATAGCTTGCCGAAAGGTATGTGGGAAATCTTGAGGGCCAAAATCAATCAGTTAGCTTTGTGTGATGGTTAATAATAATAATAATAAACTTTATTTCATAGACTAAAGTTTGAAATAGGTCTGGTTACATATCCAATTATAACATATGAAGTGATGGTATGATGACGAAAAACGCAATAAGCTAGAATCACAGCACAACTTACATCTATACATAGAATCGCAAGTATGTCCATCAAAGCAGCAATGTTTTCTTCTCCGTCATTAACACCACTGGACGCCAGGCTAACTACATCCGCATTTAGCAAATAGCCACAAGCAGCTGAATTCTGTCACTTCCGAGATCATGCTGGAAATACGGTCAGACATGAAGTATACTGGAGTAATGAGCAATACGTGCTTCACTATCTCATTTCAAAACAGGAAGAAACGGTGACGCAAGTCAGACACCTGCTGGTTTCGCATGTCTTAAAAACAGAGCTGAATGTGGATGCAACAATATTTTATCGCAGTCCAAGAGTTAGAAAATATTACAGCCTTTGACAACACACAACGATTTTGCTACATAAAATATATGCCATTCAGATGTGTGCTAGAGAAATTTTAGATGAAAATATCGAGATACAAATCAAGACTGTCGAGCGGTGTTGAAAGCATTTTAATTGCATAGATTTCAGTCTGAAAAATCATTACGTATTGCAACCTTGGGTTGTAATATTGTTTTAACTCTCGGACTGCGACCAAATATTCGAATGAATCGATCATTGGTTGAATACACATCAAGTCCAATGCCATCCCAGTAGACTGTTGAATCGTTTCCAACAGCATGTCATGCAGACATCAGCATGTGGCGATTAATATGCTATATGTCAAATATGAAATGTAAATAATCTGGCCCGCCAAAATAGTTTTTAATGCCAATGACGAAACATTACTCCTGTGATTGTCATACTTCTAACCTTTTGTATGGATGTAACTTTTGTTGTGACTACTGCTCCTTAGGTAATGAGACTAATGAGTGAACATATACTGTCATCACATAAAGCTAATGGATTAGTTTTGAGGATAGTTCCCAACTTTTCCCACATCGCGTTGCTATATATTTTTCTTAGTAATAAATTTGAAATAACTTCATCAAAAACCGTGGCTCGTAAGGTGTTAGTTATTGATTTTAGAAATGTTTTAAGGCAAAGAAATGTCGGATAAAATGTTAAGTACAGAGAGAGAAGTAAACCAGTAGTATTACAAATTATTTTATTAAACATGGGCTCAAATCAATTTCGTTACGTGTTCTTTTTAAGAAAACCTACAAACGAAAAGACTTGCATTGGAACGAAAGAATACTAAACAGGCGAATAGAAACTTGTAAATTCTGGAACAAATATCTAACAAACAGTTTTATATTAATTTTTACAGCAATACCAATTTACTGTCGATAAATTGTAACTAACTACTTAACCGACATCGAGCGTCATAAAAATTGAGAAAATACATATCTTTAAAAGTATACTCACCTTAGTTAGATATGCCATGCCCTGTTCGGAAAGTTGCAAATATTGTTTTTAGAGCGCATAAACGCTAGAACGAATGGACACAGTATCTTTTTATGTATAAATGAGAACATATGTAATATATGCAGGTAACAGATGTATTTGTTATCTGATGATTAAAATATCTAATGTTTTTTATCATACGTTAACCATAATTTAATCATTTATCTTAATCCTGTACGAAAGTAAAGTACATAAATCTTTTTGTAATGAGTAGACTGTGATCTGTGCTGCCAGCTACACAGGGAAAGAAACACTACAGCTAACATAGTAGCATGCTGAGTAGAATTCTATTTTCTGTTCTGTCGAAGCTTATTAAAAGTGATGCAAAACTGTAATTTTGGTTGCTTGTTTAGATAAAAGAGGATACCACAGTAGACAAACCAAATTCATCATCAAATAAAAATTATAATATATCTGTTTATATGGCAATTTGCTTATTATGAGTTATAGGAAAATAAGTTATGCTTTATAAAAGGGTCTGCAAAATTTAAAATGCAGTCAATAGATATCAATCTCTTTAGTCGTGGGCGAGGTTTGTTAAAAGAAAAAATGTTGGGTAACTACAGTGCTTTTGGTTTAGGCAATAGCGACCTTTCTTTACAATGATTTTACGATTTTGAAGCAAAGAAATAATTGATTGATTGGAATTAAAAACTAACTTCTAATCATACGCTCTTATAATAAAGGCTTTGCTATTTTTCACAAACTTTTCCACGCACGGATTTTTGTTCTCAAATAGCGAAGTATTTGATTTTCTAAAACTTAATAGTAAATGTTGCCTCCTGTTTCGTTTTTCTGTTTCGTAATATGTTTTATAATTTGGCATTACAATTAAACAATTAATAAGTATATGCATAACGTATAGGTAATAAGTTTTGGAGTATCGCTAAAGCCGGCGAATAAAGTGCACTGTGCTATTTATTTGTAGAATTATAGGAATTGTCGGTTTGCCAGGGTGCTATTGTCTAGTGTTTCTTTTACGAATAAATGACAAGTAGGGTATGAAATAAAATTTTCAAATGTTCGCTAAGTTATTGCCAGAGGTTTTCTTTTAATTTTAAGTTTAAGATTGTTGCAATTTATTGTTATGTAACACTTGCTTACTTTAGTCCAAGTTACACTAGATTAACCATTTCGGAAATAAAAAAAAGAATAAAGTCATTCGTCTATAATAGGCTAAAGGGGGTTGTCGATAGTCAATTCAGATATTCCAACCAATTTACCCAAACGAAATTTGATATTAGCAGTAATAAAGCAGCAGCAGTTATTAATTATATCATATTTATAAATGTATAGTAGGTAAAATAGCACAAAACTGTTGTTTGATTTAATCAATCCTTTAATTGCAAAAATACGTGCGGCTAGTTTCGGCCTAGGCCATCTTCAGGCATGTTTTGTTAGTTCTGTGAAAATCCTATGATGAAATTTGTCAAAATTGTATTTTATATTTTCATAAAATTTTTGTGACGTGAATTTTTGAATGAATATTCATACTTCAAGGGAGAGAGAAAACTGACGCGCTTCTCTCTCTCTCTCTTGAAGTATGAATATTCATTCAAAAAATTCACGTCACGCAAATTTTACCAATTACATATAAGATACAATTTTATAAAAATATAAAATACAATTTTGACAAATTTCATCATAGGATTTTTACAGAACTAACAAAACATGCCTGAAGATGGCGTAGACCGAAATTAGTCGCCCGTATTTTTACAATTAAAGGATTGATTGCTATTTTACCTACTATACATCCCATGTATCAATCCAAAGACATAATACATCTGAATATTTTATAAATGTTAAAAAATTACGATAGACTTGAGCTGAAAAACTGTAAGAAAGATATTATTTTACGTTTTAATACTGCGATGGCTGCTAGTAATTGGGGCAGGAATATTTGAGAAATTATTCATAGCCAACGTGACTATATAGAACGGAAGAATTTTAATCCGATGTTTGATGGTACGTGTAAATATTTATTATTTCCTAGAAATCCCCCAAAAGCAGTCTGACTATGTGTTTAATGAGTTATTCATATAAAGAAAAGTAGGGGTGTCAAGGATCATATCCCCTATATTACGCATACATGAACATTGACCTGCAAATAATAAACACTTGGTAGTTATTAAAAACGTCAATTCTTTAGATATTAGTTCGCAACGAGAAATACTTGCATGTGTGGATATACTTAACAAACAGTGTGTAAGACTTTCCGCCTAAAATGGAATTTTTGATTAGCCTATCTTCCATTTTAGAAAAGAAACAAACAATATTTCTTAATGTGCTTTAATCCTTGCTTGTGCTTTAACCTTTAATCTAACGCAACTCTGCAAACTCTCTTGCTTTAGTTTGATGCACTGATCTAAGTATGTAGTTACTATCAAAGTTTATTTCAGTAGTTGTACTTAATTTAGGCTGTTTCTTATCTATCGCTTAACTCCAAGTACTGGTTTTGCAATGCAATAACACCTTTAAATTCACGGTTATTGGGTTCCACAAATATCTCGCGCAACTTAAAATCGCGTTGGGTCTATCTTTGAAGTCCTAAAAAACATGAACAGAAACGGTTTCATTTCCTTTTCTGTATAAAATTAAAGTTTAGATTGTACACGCAACATATCTTGGCTTGGTGAAGGTGGAAAATAATGAACTACTTGAATTTATTTGGCTGTGTATGGTTCTTCTTTTGAAACTTCAACATCTTTTTCACTTTCATGTTTAAATTTCAAGGGCTGGATTGTATTCTATTACAGCATTTTGATTCATTTAATCCTTAAAGATTATAATTTATTCAATTGCCATGAACAAACTGTTTATGCACCTAAACTAAAGTTTGCTTTTATGTGGACGCGTCGATAATAAAATATACAATGTAACAAACGTATCATTTAGGATTTAAACCAGAATTTTAATGAGGAATTATTTTGTCAATGCTACAAAAAGAAAATGAACGTACATCATATATACGAATAATGATGATAATAGAACTGATAATAGAAAATTGTGGACTAACATAAAAATGTTGCGAAGAAATAAAGCAAAAAAAAAATTACAAGAGATAAACACAATCAGATAGAAACGTGAATAAAGGAAATTCTAGAGATATGGGCAGAACATTACATGGACAAATGCAATAAACACCCTTTCATGCTGAAAAGAAAATATAAATAGAGAAGAATAGGACAACAAGATATAGACAATATACAGAGACAATCCAAAAGATTAAAATAGAAAAAACAAGTGCAGAAAATCAAAAATCAAACTGAGAAAAAAAAATTACTTAAATCAAATAACTATATTTTTGATAAAGAGCCATTTCTTTCAGTGGAATATATTACTTATACCGAAAACAATATTATTTCAGTGGAAGAAATATGTGCTAAGCAAAAGAAATGACTCTTTTAATAGCCGGAAAAATGTTTTGGAATAAAATGAAAGGAATGGATATTGAAAATTTATAGGGTCATATGGAAAACACCAAAAGATGGATCGAAATTTTTTATATCAATATATAAGAAAAAAAAAAACTAAGCAAACCCAATGTTAAAATTACAGAGCAATATGCTTAACACAAACAGTATACAAACTATACACATAGAAGAATGGATAATGAAATTAATAAACAATTTAAGTAATTTTATATTTATCAACTTTTCTCTGCTGTTTATTTTTTAATTAATAACATTTTAATTTTTTTTATTTTTACGTTGACGTTATAAGAGCCTGAAGATGCCCAGTTTCGGCCGAAACATGTAGCCTTTTATAGATTTTTGTAATGACGAATGGAATGAACAATATTTGCTTGCATTTGAATATTTATCCATTCAAGTAGAAAATATGCAACATTTCTCTTTTGTTTTAAAATACATTGATTTGGCTATATAAACTATAATTTCTTTGATGCGAAATATATTGTTAAATAAAAAAAAATAGTATCCTATTGGTGTGTAGTGAAGAGATATGTCGAGCGGAACCAAATCGCAGCGTAATTGAATATTTGGAAATACATAAAATTCAAAATAGAGGATTATTCCGGCATGGTAACGTTCTAATATTCACAGAACAGAGGGATTTCAAAGCCAATGTTTAAAGTTTCCACATGTAAAAATAAAAAAAAATCTTAAATATTCAGACGCCAGAGGTAAACATTAAATGCAGACTTACTGACGGAAAGGTTTCTTTCATTGAAAGCAAATACAAAAGAATATAGTGAAATAAATATTTTTGCTTTTTAACAGAGAAATATAAAAGTTGGCTTTGTTTGCCATTGCATTTTACTTAGGGAGAAGTTTCCAATTCTTGAAAGTCTACAATACCTATAGTATCATATATGCAGTTATAACGTTTGGTTGCCCCCTAATTAATTTTTAAAATTTTTAAATTTAATTCTTTTTTGAATCAGAATAAAATATAACTTTCATTTATCGTCTTTTACGTTAGAAAGTTTGCGTTATACTTGAAGTTGTTTTTCTACTAATAGATAATGACAGTGAGGTATTGGTTTTACAATATTTTTTTATTGTAAATATTTAAGCAAAATTCTACAGATGATGGTTTGAAATTAGCGCAATTATTTAATAATCTAGAAATATTTGAAGGAAGTAGTAGTGAATAGATATCTTAACCTTTGCTTGCCGCTCGTATCTGTTACCACCGAACGAGGTATAAGTTATCAACTATTCATTGAATACAGTTAATAGCATAAAAGAATAATTGACGAAAATATTTTTTCTGAATACATTAAATGATAAAACGTAATATTCTGAAATTCTTAATGCCGTTATTAGTCTCTAATAAAAAAAAACAAATAATACAAATAATGAAATATGTGTATTATAATTATTTAGGTTTTCAAATAATTATTTTTATAAAAAATGCTAACACTCCAACATATATGGCTTTAAATAAAAGAAATGTATCTTAAGTATATATTTACCTCTCCTGTCTGAATATTTAAAGTTTTCACATTTTTATTTTCGATACAAAAACACAGTTTATGTTAACGAGATCTTGACGCTTTAGTTAAAATTCCCATTGATGTGGCTCTGTCATATCAATATTAGAACGTTACTGTGCTGGAATAATCCTTTTATTTGCATTTTATGACTTGTGCATTCTAAAATAATCAGAGTATACATTGAAATGTAAAAGGCAAATCAGTTCTTTAATATTTATTCGAATTTACTAAACTACCTAAAATTACCAATTTCTCAATACGAACGCATCCACTCAGGATCATCATTCACTGTTACTATAACCAGCTGAGCTTAACGGGAACACGCATTTGGTAAAGATCAGTGTTTCGGCAAAGGAACAAAGAAAGGTAAGTATACTTCGCAAATTATCGTTAATATTGTGTCGTAATGCGATGAGTTCAAGCTCAAATCCTTAAGAACAAAAAGCCGAGCTCTGAAGTAAAACGGTTTAGAGTCTAGACCAACAGACATGAAGATGGTTCACGCTTTGATAATAACTAAATTCAAGAATTATTAAAATTAGAGGAAAAGTTAAGTAAAGAAGAATATGTCTATAATACTCTTGTCTGTGGAGGTTCGTTTTTAAGAAAATGATGGCACGAAACATTTCCTGAAATTAAAGCATATGTACTAGCACAGTAACATAGTTCAACTTCAACAAAGATAATCTGGCTATATACCAACAACCACACACCGCCCGCTTATTTACTGTAACTTCATATCTATTACGTATAATCACAAAGTAAAGATATAAATATAAATCCAACGAAATAATTATATGCGCATTGAAGTATTTTTGGGTTCATTTTAAGAAATATTTTTCGTTGCTGCTGCAATTCATAAACAAGAAAGTAGATTCCGGAATAAATAACTATGTGATATTCTGGATGAAAATATTTTCCCTTAATAAAGAAGGAGCTTGACGGTCAGGACGTGCTGACCTGAATTCTTCTATAGAATTCTTGATATAAAAAAATGTTGAATGCGAGTTAGATTTATAATGATATGAAGAGGCGTGGAGTGATACTAAACTGCAAAATAAAAATTTCTCAATTCGAACACAAACATTGGAATTAGTTTCAATCAACTACAACGAGAACGGTGATTTCAATGATCCAACAGTTTAACTAATACTGATTGCCATTGACCAAATTTCTTTGCTAATATGTTCTTAAATTATTTTTTTGTTTCGACCACAAGTTTTATTAAAACAGCTAATGATCGAGTAAAGAACAGTATCGTAATATTTTATTATCCAGGCTAATATATAACCTTTATACCTTGTAATAACAAGTCATGCTTAAAATATAATTTTCTGCATGGAATGCATTTTCGCCGTACATAACGTAAAAAAGATAACAAAGCATTCAAGAAATAATGAAATTGAAAAATGAGTTCACTCAAACTAGCATGATTAGGAAAAATCAGGCCGTTTAATTGTTGGATAAATTGGATAAAAAACATTTTTTATACAAATAATTTATTAATTCTGCTCCTTTTAACGTTGTAGGGTAGGATCCTCACTTTAAACAAAATCAAGTTAGAAATATATCCATAATTCATTTGTAAACTTGTGTTGATCACTTCTTTTCTAAATTAAGGTTTGTGAACAATGGAGTCAATTTATTTCAGTAGTACTTGCACTCATGGTTTCTGGAGCCCGATGTTGGGATCAAAATTAATAACGTATGAACAATGAAAAAATAGCGGTTTTAAATAGTTTAAATATAAATTAATATCCGGATGTAAATAGTTATGCAATGTTTGGCTTGGCTGTGTAATCAAAATACTATACGCAGGTGCCCCGTCAATCCCATTCAACTTTTGAAGCTTTTCTTGGGATTTTGATTATGTAACTTGCAGGACAGTCATAGTTGTTGTAATCTATTTAAAGAAAATATTTCCGGCATAACATCACTTTCAGTATACACGGGGTTAATATAAACTTTCTTGTTTCAAACAAAATACTATAACTTATATCGATTTATCGAATTTCTTGTATATATAAAAATTGCGTTAGGGCTTCTTATATCTAAACTTAGCTTGCAATATATTACGTTAACTTTCTGACGCTTGTATTTTTCCCAATAAACTCAAGTAGGGTCATGAGATACCTGCAATATTTTATTTACATCCAAGTTACTAAGGAAACTTGATATTTAATATGAACTATTTATTTGTTTTTCAATAAATGCGTAGAAATGGTAAATATTTTACGTATACTAATTTTATTAATCTATACAGGGTGGACCACCACATTCGCGTCGGTTTATATACGAAAAGTGGTAACACATTTTCAATTTTTTTTGTTAAGTATGTTTTTACACAGGTTCAGAAGGAGCATTTTTCAAAATTATTCTGAAGTATACAGAGTGACTCAAAGAAAAGTTACACACCAAAGTTATAAAAAATTAAATGGAACATCCTGTATATTATGACATATTTTGATAGTACGGATTAAACAAAGACAAGTTGGAGTTAGGTTTCTTATGCCTAACTCGTTTACGAGATAATTAACGACCCTTCAAAATGTAGACCAAAATTGAAGAGTGTGCCTGTCGTGCATATTTAAGCTAGATATTTTAAACGTATTTATTTTTTAACTAAAGCATTAGTCATTAAAAAATAAAAAAATAATAAAGTAAAAGTAATGCAAAAAATTGTACGGGGTGAACAAAAACATACTTTTCATTTTCGATATCTTTAAAGACAAGTAACTTTCTTATTTTAAATGGTACACCCTATATTTATTACCTTATTTAGATTCTAATTTTAACGGTCTTTAAAATTGGATTAATGCTTCCTCTGTTATAGTCTCTTAGTAATTTATAATTTTCTTTTTCAAATATTAATTCCTACATTTTTTTTTTTAAGTAGACTTGGACAAAACTGCTGTTATTATTCAACATAGATAGACGATAGCAAACACCCTAACTTTTCAACTGGCTTTTCCTACATGCTAATTAAAAATCATAACTAAGTAAACTTCAGAAATGTACTTTATTAAAACGGATAAACTGATATGTTAAAAACTGTTAATATTTTAAAAAATGTTCAAAATGTTGGCCAAGGTACTCTTTCCTGAAACGAGTCTTTAACATTACTCAAAACATTTGGTGTTATAGATTGAAACGCCATTCTTATTCGCTCTTTCATATTGTCGGTTGTGGTTGGTGATATGTCATAAACAATATTTTTAATATATTCTCATAAAAAAATCTGGACTCGTTAGATTTTGGGATCTTGCTGGCCACTTTTGTGGATCTCCGCGGCCTATCCACCTGTTGGGATACTGCCTATCTAATTCCTCCCGAACGTTTATTTGAAAGTGCGCAGGAGCACCGTCTAATTGCAACCAAAGTCTTCGTCAAATATTAATTTGTATATTTTCCACAATTATTGCTAAGTTATATTTTATAAATTGTAAAAATATGGCACCATTCAAGCGACCATCAAAAAAGTATGGTCCTATCACGTGCTTTCCAACTATTCCGCCCCACACATTGACAGACCATCGATATTGACGATTTAGGTTACTAAAGAAATTGGGATTCGCGTCGCTGTAATAATGAAAATTATGCCTATTAACTAATCCGTTGTTATGAAAAGTTGACTCATCCGAAAGTAACACATAATCGAGAAAATTTTCGTCATCTCCTAACTTTTCTAGAACCCATAAACAAAATTCAAGCCGCCGATCGTAATATACTTCCAAAAGTTCTTGATGCAATTGTATGGTATGGGTAAAATTTGTTCGTCTTTATAATTCTTGTGATGCTCCCTCTGCTTATCTCTGTAGTTTCATTTATTTTTCGCTGACTTGTTGCGAATTTTCAGGAAGAGATTCGATAACTAAAATATTATTTCCTTCATTTCCGGTAATGGTTTTTGTCGTTCTGTTTCCTTATAACACACATCCTGTACTTCGGAATACTTGCAGCAAATTTTCTAAAGAACGCTTATCGGGATAGCGTCTGTTAGGATATGTTTGCGCATAAATCCTTGATGCTAGCAAACAATTTTCTTCACACTCTCCTATTATTAAAATCATATCAATCCTTTCTGCTTGAGGGTAATTTCTCATTGTAAATAATTAAAATGTTGCGCAACTGACAAGTTCTGTTATTGTCAAATGACTTTTGTGTATGAGGAATAATAGCGATACTTTTGTCTAAGCCTACTTTTAAAAAAGAATCGATAGGAATTAATATTCGAAATAGAAAATTGTAAATTACTAAGAAACTATAACAGATAGGTATAGGAAGCATTAATACAATCTTAAAGACCCTTAAAATTAGAATCTAAATAAGGTAATAAATACAGAGTGTTCCATTTAAAAGAAGAAAGTTTCTTGTCTTTAAAAATAGCTAAAATTAAAAGCATGTTTTTGTTCACCCTGTATAATTTTTTGTATTATTATCATGTGTAATGCTTTAGTTAAAAAATAAATACAGTTTAAAATATCTAGTTTAAATATGCATGACAAGCATGCCCCTTAAATTTTAGTCTACATTTTGAAGAATAGTTAATTATCTCGTAAACGAGTTGAGTTACATATAAAAAAACCTAATACTAATTTGCCTTTATTTAGTCTGTACTATCAAAATATGCCATAATATACAGGTGTTCTATTTAATTTTTCACAACTTTGGTGTGTAATTTTTCTTTGAGTCACCCTGTATACTTCAAAATAATTTTGAAATGTGGTCCTTCTGAACATGTATGACCCTTAACAAAAAAAAAATTGAAAATATGTTACCACTTTATCTAAAACAGAATTTTCTAACTAGCGAATCTATCTGTTTAAGTGGTAGTATTTGAAGAACAATTTCTTCATTTTTTGAATCGAAACTGCTGTAATATGCTACTGCCTTTCATTCAGGCAGATTTAACATATTAATAACCTGCGATGGTAAATTCAATCTCAGTTGTCGTCCATGTTCCGTGAAAGCTAAAGCCGGTACGATACACGTCGCTTGCAGGTATAAATGTGCTGCGCTGGTATACGGCGTCATAGAAACGAGTTGTTCGCCAATTTCGGAATGTTTATTAATGATTAAAAAGTTTAATTACCATTTTTATGAAAACTGAAAAAATTGATTTTGGCCACAATATTGGTTTCCAGAAACTAATCCGGAGTGGTAGAAATACCTACTAGTTTTGTTTGTTCTGTGTCTTATTTCTGCTTTTTGATTTCTACCTATATGACGTTTTCTGCACTCTCAAGTACTATTGAAATAAAATGACTACATTTGTTATCAATCTTAATTAAAAGAAAGTCACCAACAGCTTAAAATACGTTTTTTTTTTAATAATGGTGAGATTCTGTGCATATATGTAGTGTCGGTTAGGTGATTTGTAAGTCTATAAGCATCTATAATACAAGTTCACAGATATAGAGATAACATTACAGATGTTACAGATATGCCGTAACTAGGAGTTTTTTAAAACTCTTTATTGTCCCTTTTTTCAACAACACGTCTAAGTGATTGTAAATTTTAGTTACTTGTGTTATGTTTATTGGAAGTGGTAGTTGTTTGGTATAAACGCCTCGCATATCGTAATGGAAATATTTCACTAAAAAAGTTTATTTACTCCTAAAGATATACATAGGCCAAGCTCTCGGCCGAGTAACTTGCGTTCTCAATGTGTAGGAGCGAGCCATATAAGGCCAGATTCACATTTTCTGTTTGACCACGTTTTCGGTCGAGTACTTGTAAGTGTCAACACGTAAATGTTTTCAAAAACACCAGTGGCATCGCTTACCAATCGATTCTATTTTTTCGGTCGAGTGTGTGGACAGAAGGTTTGTCTGCTTTTTATGGTGATTCCAAATTTTAATAAATGTTACTAAAGATTGCGAGCTTTTTAAGAATGCTATTGAACAACAAAGAATGTAAACAGAAGAATACCAATAGTATTGCTTTTAGCGTGTTTTTAAATTGCACCAGTTGGCTAGCAAATGTAAACCTGGTATAAATATGTGCACCTGTCAACGTAAATAGTATTTTCATGCGCATGTGCAATTTTTCACGTTGTTCGTCCTGTAATACTAGCCTTCTAGCTGAGAGTTTGGCTAATGTATGTATATACAGAACGAAGTAAGTGTATTTGTCATGTTCATAGAAAACGCTATTACATGTTTCAGTTTCCGTCATGTCGATTTGTTACAAAAACACAGCTTTGCGAATACTCTCGGGGTGTCAACCGACGTTCTTGAAAACGTCGCGAGTCGTATTCGTGAGTATTCATAAGCGAAAAGGCCGTTTTCTAGGCTGCATGCAAGAAAAACAAAAGAAGAATACATTAATTTAAAATATCCTTCGGGAGAGGAAGACAAATTCTAGGAGAAGACAAAGAAGAAGAAGGCAACCCGGACCAACATCACAGGGACGACTAAGAAGCTGACACAGCAGACTGCAGCCCAACCTAAAGAAGAAAAGGAGAACAAGAAAAAGAAGGACCACCAGTAGCCAGGGACTATAAGCCATCTCCAACAGTACTGAGAGAAGAGGCAAACTACAGTTGATCTACACGAAAGCGGCGACAAAGCAAATAGAATAAATACAAGAGAAAATCACAAAATTTTTGCAAAGATGTTCGACAGATTTCAGAAGATTGAAACCTTGCTTGAGGGGCAATGTGTGAAAATGCCGCCCTTACTCCCTAAAGGATAAGACTATACTCGAGATCTGTCTGAAGCGCATTCACAAGGATTTATTCTTCGTTAAGATACGCAATGGAAATTGAAGGAGAACTAAAGAATAGGAGTCGTCTTATAGTTCCGGCAAAAAGAATGAAAAGATTTAAGGGACATCTGCCAATAACTGAAAGAACGAAGAGGAAAGAAAATTCTTCAGCGTAGCAGACGCTTACGGGATAAAGGTCAAAACTGGGCCAAAAGGAAAGGCCTTCCGCCACTTAGGCCGGATTTATACTACCGTGCGGAACTGTATGCGAAAATTTGAGCACAGTCTGCTCAAGTGCTATGATTCACCCAACTTTCTCATGGCGTAGTGGACACCGATGCCCACATTAGCAAGTCTTTCGGCACTCCACTCCGCACGGTACTGAAAACCCGGCCTTAAACGTAATTAGGAGCCACATTGATGTTCGTCGATGATGCCACCATAGAGAAAAGGAACTGATAGATGTCAAGGTGACTCTTCAAATATAGCTAACTATCCAGTGTCATACCAATGAGTTTTATTTGGTCAATTGTACCAATAGTAATACTTTACCTTTATGCAGCATTAATTTAAATGCTTACTTAAAATAGCTGAAAGTCATCACGTTCGTTTTCTTAGCAGTTAAATTTAGATCATGTGCTTGGAACCAGGATTCAGGATGATATGTAGTAACATCGAAATCACCGTGACTGAACCTTAAATCGAACGTGCGAATAAGTGCTGATAAGTAACAGGCGGCAATTATTATTATACTTAAGTTACTTTTCTGCGATGATGAATGACCTTTCAGAGGACGTGCAATCTGCAGTAACCAACGTCCCAAGTTGACTGATTGGTAGACATTAGAGATATTATGTAATTAGTAGTAATTCTATAAGGGTTTTTCGCTTACAGAAAAGAGCAATTCGTATGATGAAAGGTGTTACTCCTACAACTAGTTGCAGAGACATTTTTATAGAAATGGGCATAATGACTGTACCATGTATGGTTATTTGGAATTTACTGGTTTATGCAAAACAGAATATAAAAAATTGGAACAGACTTGGTACACAGTTTTATGAAACACGTAATGCGCATATATTTGAAATACCAAAACACCGTCTTAAGTTTAGTGAAAAATGCCCAAAGTATCTAGCAATAAAAGCATATAACAAATTACCAATTACATATAATACACTTAAATTCACTACATTTAAGGAGCAAACAAAACGTATGTTGAATCGGAAGTGCTACTACTCACTAGATGAATATTTTAATGACAAAGATATTTAGTTGGCTTATATTCATTCATTCATTTTTGACGAGTATTTTAATACCATTTTCTTATGTGATGTATTGTCCCATTTACATTTTTACATTGTTTATTTTAATCTATTAATATATTATATATAATCGAAATATTAATATTTAATATAATATATAAGTTTACACATGTATTCATGAATGACAATGTCGATACCAATTGTAATTGGTCATGACAATAAACTATTATTATTAGTATTATTATTATTATTATTATTATTATTATTATTACATGTTGTTAGTAGAGCGATTAAATCGCTCAAACTAGACAGGCGAGGACGGTATGTTTCTGGTACTCTTACAAAAATCAAACACGATACTGATAGTAAAAAAGAATGGAACACTTTATAACACCAACTATTCAAGGTGTAAAACTTAGATTTACAGACAATGTAAAATATCTAAGTATCTTATTTGATAGGGCACTATCCTGTAATCCGTATTTGGAAAAGATCACGCACAAGGGTATCCTTATAAACATATGGAATATCTTGGGGCTAGAAAAGATGGTTTATCTGAAGCCAAATTAGTTTTTGCTCAACTGTAAAGATCAGCTTGATTTTATAAAATCGAAAGTAAATTAAATATAAATTTCAGCCCAAGCAGGGTTTATTTCAAAAATATAAAATTCCCAAATTATCTTTTATTGATTATGCCTATTGTGAATTTAATCCGTGGACACACTGTATATGTACAAAATTGGTCAACTATAAATTTATAAAAAAATATATTTTTTTAATTATTCGTCTACGCGCACCAAATTTGCTCGTAGTATACGACTTTTCTAAGGATATAATGGTAGAGGAACAAATTTTATTAAAAAAAATCATATATAGAATGTAAATAAACTCGTTTAGGAAATGCAATATTTTATTACTTGATCTATATCACTAGACAAATTTTAGTTATTTTACATAAGGGTTTATTATTATTTCTTAATTAATTCTTTAAATTTGTTATACACCATCTTTTTTTACGTGAAAGCGTTTAAAAAAAAATAAGAAAAAAAAATGATAATGAAAAAAATAAATAATTATTTATTAACAAATTGAGGTAGTCCATTCCCCATTATTAACTTTTTGCGAGACAGGTTACATCATCTTTGGGATAATACAATGTGTTCACGGGAACATTCTACAATAGCTAACTTTTTTGTTTTTAGAGATACAGAGTCGGTTAAATGGAGAAAGTTCGTGTACTTTTCCATCTGCATTTCGTGCTATGGCATAAAAAACAAAAGAGCGCTTGGTTGCTAAGATACGACTAGCATGTATTTTTTAAATGGGACACCCAGTATATTTTTACATTTTTGAGTTTCTCTAATCATTGGCTATAACAAAGCATAAAACGACTTTTCTATAAAATCACGATTACGAGAGTTATAAAGAAAATCATGCACAGTTCATTCGAGCTGTTCACCAAACATTCTACAATGGTCAACTTTTTTTGTTTTTTTGAAGTTACAAACTATCACATGAAGGTGTAGATAGACACTTTTGTATTCATCGTGTTTTAAGTATTGCCACTTGGATGTAATCTTTCACATAAATAACGGAAACAGTATTCACTATACTAATTACAACAAATTGGAAGTAGATATTAAACAAAAAGTGATTGTATATTAAAGTAAAAAGACAACAAGAAAATGTTTTAAATTTTTGCTTCAAAATAACTGCTATTACTTTCCCTACACAGGTTTACTCTTCGCACCAAATTACTGTGTACCTTTTGCACTGTTTGTTCATTAAAATCACGAATATACTGTGTAATTTTGATTTTCAAATTTTCCAAATCAACGGATGGTGTATCATACACCGTGTTTTTAATAGCTCTGCATAAAAAGAAATCCAAGGAATTTAAGTCGCGTGACCTAGTCGGCAATAATATCGGGCCCCGATTTCCGATCCAATGATCAAAATACTGTTTTAAGCGGCTAAGGCGACTTATTCATTAAGCGCGTTTCCCATTTAAAAAAATACATGCTAAAGTCGTATCTTAGTAACCAAACGCTCTTTTGTTTTTTATGATATAGCACGAAATGCAAATGGAAAAGTACACGATCTTCCTCCATTTAACCGATTCTGTATCTCTAAAAACAAAAAAGTTGGCCATTGTAGAATGTTTTGTGAACACCTCGAATGAACTAAGGATGATTTTCTTTACAACTCTCGTAATCGTGATTTTACAGAGAATTCGTTTTATAATTTGTTATAGCCAATATCAGAGAAACTGAAAAATGTGAAAATATACCGGGTGTCCCATTTAAAAAAAATACATGGATTAGTCGTATCTTAGCAACCAATCGCTCTTTTGTTTTTTATGCCATAGCACGAAATGCAAATGCAAAAGTACACGAACTTTCTCCATTTAACCGACTCTATATCTCTTAAAATAAAAAAGTTAGCTATTGTAGAATGTTTCTGTGAACACACTGTATAATCTGCTGCAAATTACGTTATAAAAGTTTTTAATATTTGTTATAATTTTGGAGATATTCCGGGAAAACAGATATTTGGGCAGAAAAAAACATAATGCTTCTGCTAAGATACTCATTCAATCTATGAGAATTCATGGTAATCGAATGTGACAATTTACGGTATTTCCTAGTTAATACCCAAAAATCATCGAATCACACCTGGTAGGTAACATAACACATAACTTCATGCATTAATTAACAGTGTGGACAAAGTGCACATGGCGAAGGCAAAATGTTTAGTTTTTAATTTGCCAAGTTACAGTTGTGACGTTATTAATATATAATGTGTTGACATAATGATGTTCTCACATCCCACGTTATGTATAACTCATAGTATAACACAATAATTAAGTATGATTAATAAAATTATTTTAATTAAATTATTTTTCCTATAACTTGTTGAACCCACTCCTATTGATTGTTATAATTAAGTTTAACTTTAAGATTTAAAAAGTAAAAACTAAAAGTGTAGCCCTTTCTAATAAAACATTAATGCCCAGTTGCACCACCTTCCGTTAAAAGTTAACTACCAGTTAAAAAGATGATTCTGTTGCACCACAAGTTTCAACTTGGTTTAAGCGCATGAAAAAAGGAATATGTTAAACCACGCTCGAACTACCGATTAAGCATTGAAATAATGAAAGAACTTCAAATCTCTTGACTGATTAGGGTATATTACTAATTTCATTCTATTTATTTTGATGAATTGTTGTTATCACAGGTGTTATATTTGTTTATGAAAACTATTTTATGAAACATTTATTATCTTTGCGATCTATTCTATGACAAGGCATTATGATTGATATAGAGGAATTTGATACTGTTGATGATGACGAAGTGTTGGAAATAGACGTATTTTTATTTTCATAAAACGTTTTTAAATTTGTGGCTGTCCTATTTACGCAACTTGGGCTTTGCATATTAAATTCTGTCTTTATTTTTTCCCACACAGCTTCTTTATCTTTCCAAGTTACACTGTCCAATTTTTTACTTTCTAATATGTTACTATATTTTTTTATTAGGTTCAAGCATAACATTTTTTCTTCGGGGGTAAAATTCGGTAATCTTTGTTTTTTTTCATTTCTATCACAGCTTCGTAGCAACCGTGGCAGCAACTATTACCTAACCTAACCAAGAAGACCAAGAATCACAACAATGCGAAAATGCAAACGTAAACAACTCGTAAACAAAACACTTGAAAACACTGACAAATAAAAGAAATAAACCAATTTACAATAAATTCCCTAAATTTTCTTACTACCAACTCTTTATTCACTGCCTAAGCGAAGATTTGTTAATTATGACTACTTTTCGTTGATGCAAGGCAACATATTTTAACCCAGTTTAAGTTTTAACTGAGGGATTAGTTAATCTTTAGATTTAACTAGATGTGGTGCAATTGGGCATAAGTTAAGCAAAAAGGAAATGAAATATGCGGACAATAATTACAAAAATAAATTTAGTTACTAAAAGTGTATGAATGCAAATATACTTCGACGTTGCTCGATACACTTTCCTCCAGGACTGCGAATAGATTATTGTGGCTATGTGTGTCTCTGTTGGTAAAATATTTACCGGATTGTCGGCGAGTGTAGCAGATTGCTTCATACATAAAAAGTGACGATAAGATTAGCATACCTAGCGTACCAAATCTGTTTCGTTTGATATTAACCTGTAGATGGCGACGAGACCTAAAAGAATATCCCGTACGCTAATCTTCATCGAATCTTAAGGCCGCTTTACAGTTCGCAATTTTTTTATTGTGTGCAATAAAAATTGCCTGCAATAAAAATAGCGCATGCTCTATTCTTTGTATTGCTCGCGCAATACAAGTAAAATTGCACCCAGCTGGTCGAAATCCATTGAATGCGCATGCGCTATTTTTCTCACACGCAATAAACAAATTGCGAACTGTAAAGCGGCTTTTACCAATGTAAACTATCTTGAGAGTGCGAATCCCTCAGAGTTTGAAAAAACAGACGCTTTGGCGTGAATTGTCTTCGTCCTTGTATTGCAATGGTTTTCTTACAATAATTTTTGTCTACAAGTGCACGCCAAGATAGGGTGAATATGTAGGGAACGTTGCACATCGCATACGCGGAAGTGAAGTACATGTTCAAGAACGAAATTAGAATCCGGTATGATAAGTAATCATCCAAATTTACAATTCACTGGCTGAATTTGGAAAATGATGTTATGTACCTTTCTTGATACCAAAGTTATAAGATCAGAACATTAATCATTTTAGATTGGTGTCAAAAACCAACATCTTCTGTAGAGTTTATTAACTTTACTCTAATCATCCTATAGAATCAGAAATATAATACGTTGATTTGCTATGAAAAACAGAATTACACAAATTAGCGACACAAGATTTCTTAACGACAATTTAAAAAAGTTATTTAAAATTTTTTCCAATAACGGCTTACCCTAAAAATATTCTTTCCAAATTAATTTACTCTCCAAATTCCTTACATGAACATATAAATACTAATACAACTACACTTTTAAAAATTATAAATTACCTTTGTAGAAGGTTTAACTAATAAAGTAATTAAACATTTTAAAGATTTTAATAATATCAAAATTGCGAAGTATAATATAACAACCATAAAGAACATTTTACAAAAACTAAAGACAAGATACCAATCTGGACCAAAGTGATTTGATATATAATATTCCTTGTCGTGATTGTCAGGTTGTTATATTGGTCAAAACTCTCAAATGCTAAAGAAGAGAATAACCAACTAAAAAGTGATGTCGTATAGGTAAACGTTCATGTGCTTGTCTTTAAATTTTCAAAATTAGACCACAATTTAATTATGATAATACTAAAATTCTTGATGTTGAAAGTAATTACAAAAAGCGGCTATTTCTAGAAATGTTCATATTAACAGTAATCAAAATTCTATTAATTCAAAACAGACACAAATCAACTCAACCATATTTACTGCCAACATTTTAAAAAAATACATAAGTAACATTACCTTGTTTACAAAAACGTTTTTTGACTTTTAAAAAATTCTAAATTTATAATACGTTTAATTTGATTATTATATTTGAATTTTATTTATTACTATTAGTTCATATTATTTGTAATATTGTAGATGTTCTCCTGAGGA
Organism: Protaetia brevitarsis; assembly: GCA_004143645.1. NCBI lineage: Eukaryota > Metazoa > Arthropoda > Insecta > Coleoptera > Scarabaeidae > Protaetia > Protaetia brevitarsis. The sequence goes on along the minus strand of RXPK01000037.1, from coordinate 3,388,988 downwards.
AGTCATAAATATATGACGAAATATTGAGGCTATTTAGCAGTTTTATTTTAAAGACCGTATTACCCATATAGCTTAGTTTATTCTTCAACGAAGTTCCGGTCGGTACTCCTTTTCAAACATGTATATTTATATATGTATATTTTTAAGTTCTTATACTAATCGGAAGTTGACATGAACTTTGTTATTTTAGATTAAACACCCTAGACACTGTTATACTTTTTAATTTAGCATAAATGATGATTACAGCTCGGGTTTCCTATGCATATTTTCAACTGTTTCTAAGATGTTTGGATTTTCGTGGAAATCTTTCATTCATTTGCAGTTGTACATAATTGATTACTTTTCACTTGCTTTAAGTACCAAGTCTCCCATTCTAAAACTATCAAATATTAACACTGCATTGTAAAAATCTCCGTCGAATCATAAAAATTAATGACACATCAAAGAATTTTGAAAGTTGCAAAACGTTTTATTTTTCAGATAGAACATGCTGCATATTTTGATATCGTTGGGTATAGATTTACATTCTGCACCGATTTGTTCTAATATTCCCCATATCCATCTTGGATCTCATTGTTTTATACAAGTTTCAGAGAGTTTTATCAGAATTTTTAAAATAGATCTTATTGTGTTTTAAATGGCGTATATTTCTCGGAAGCTTCTTCAGTCCAATGTTGTGTTCCTAGTCTTTTTGACAATTTCACGGTAATCTGTAAACCGTCCTTTTTCTTTATCGGAATGGACACACTGCCAGGAATGCCATAGGTGTGTCAACTTTAAATTGTATTTGCAGCACTCCTGTTCTCGTAGCGCCAGTTGATTTTACCTGCATGATCTTCAACAATATTGCCAGCTCTTTTCACTTATTACTCCTCCAATCTTGACATGTCGTTCTGCGGTTTTGCAATAGGGAACTGCGGTTTTATACCTACCGTGGCTTTCCGCTAACAGTCTTTATTCCTGCCCGCGAAATGTTTTCCCAACCAATCAGCGCTTCGACTCCGAAAATTGTATCATCGTCCTAAAACTGTGCAATTCCTGTCCTAACCTAACGAGTTTCTGCTCTATGGTTTCCCTCAGTTAAAGCACTTTCAGAGAAACCCGCTTTTGTTTTCTATCTTATATCTCTTCAAGGGTGGTTCGCAGCTATCATTTTCCGCGTCATACTGTTTCAATAGAAACATTAATTCCTTCTGCTTTTTGATTGATACACTCTTAGTCTATCTGAATGTGAGCCCATTAATTACAGGTGACAGAACACGATTCTAAGCTAGATCCGGATAGCAGAGGAATAGGCTGCGCACATTCTTTAGTCTATAATCTCTAATGCTGCTAAAATATGAACTTTTCGTATTTAATAATTTAGTGTAATGTGCTTCATGATCTGGAAATGTGGTGAGAAAAATATTCTTCAAGATTGCTCTGAAGGCCTACAGCCATCACAAAATTTAGGAGTTTTTCCTTGTAATACTTCCTCATCTTTCAAAATCTTTCCTTGCTCATTTATTTGCGTCTAATTCTGAAGTGAATGTCTTTTGACCATTCACCCATGGAGTGACTGCTATCCTCCGGATAATATGTGGTTAATGTAAGATATATTCTTTCGATCTCGTAATTAAGTTTATCTTCTGTAGACACGTGAATATGATTCACCTTTAATACTTGCTAGAAAGAGTGTTCCGTCATTTGTTATATATATAATGCAAATTGCTAATTGACAATATTCATTTTTAAACATACCGAAAGTTCCAGTGATAAGAGCTGTACAGTAAACCTCAGGAATATCGGTAGTTGCGCTAATTCCAAGAATAAAAGTAGAGGCATCAAAATGTTAACAAGTATACCGGAGATACAATGAAATATATCATTAATATGCATGCTAAAAAGTAAAGGGGTCAGTATGGAATTGTGGAACTCCATGAAATCAAAGTAAACATTAGGATTTACAGTTCTTGATATTAAAATCAGTTTTGTGTTTTAATTTTGCAAATTATAAACGTTGGCATAAGAGAATGAGAAGTGAACTAATTTACCGTGCAGTAGTATTGAATACTGAGAACATTCAAACACCTTACTAAAATCGCAAAGTATTGAAGTGGATACCTTTTGTTGTCAATTTCGGCAAAACAGTGTTGCAGAAATATATTAATGCTGTGATAGTAAATTTATTTTTCATTGAGAATATTGTATTTTTGTAGAAAATGCTCCCGGCGACCTAACATATAATACTGAAACGCTTTCATAATATTGGAGATTAAACTTATAGATTTGTAATTTGCAAGACTATGATTATTTTCCTTTCTATGCTCTGGTACAACTACGGAGCGTTTAAAGCAATCTGGAAATGTTTCCGACGTGATAGGATGAACTCATAAGGTAAGTTAATAGCTTTATTAATAATTCTGAACTCTTTTAAACTAAACTAGCAGATCCACTAGTGTGTTTATTTATGATTTTACACATTGCTAAGGCTAATTTGCATTTGATAAAAAAGAAAATATACATTGTGTGTTCATTGAGCTTTATTTTGCTGTCAATGATAACATCAGGAACTGAGTTTACTATTTCCATCGGAACTTGCATGGAAATAAGTATTAAATGCCTCAGGTATATGAGGATCGTCTATTTTTATTTCTCTACCCACTAAAGTTTCGTATGTGAATATTCGTTAAAGGAAAAGAGTCTAACAATTCTCCACATTTGTCTAGTTTTCCGTCATTTGTTTCATGTCAGGGGGTTCACGCTAATTGACGATATTAATTTTTAAACATATCGAAAGTTTCAGTGACAAGAGCTCTACAATAAGCCTCAGGAATATCGATAGTTGCGCTAACTCCAAGAATAAGGGCAGAGGCATCAAAATGTAACAAGTATACCGGAGATACAATGAAATATATCATTAATGTACCTGCTAAAAACTAAAGGGGTCAATATGGAACCTTGTGGAACTCCATGAAATCAAAGATTTTCCAGATTTGTCTTGTTTTATTATCTGACGAGAAAATTATACTATCAGAATATTGCTTACCGCTTCACCGTGAACTGGATGAAGCTATCTTCAAACCCTTTTAAAATGTCTTAGTACATATTTTCTTAACCTACCCATTGTTGTAAATACGGATATTCGTAAAAATTATTTAACTATATTGCGGTCATAAATCACAGAGATAACAGCAAATTTAGAATTCAAACTGATTCAAACGGTTACAAACGCCAAAAATGAAATAGCGAATAATGCACACAAATTTGTGATGACCAGGCATTTCTGCTGATTGATCAAAAGATAGATACTAACGCCAAGCGTAACTAGGCAAGTAATAAACTATACCTACAAAATGCAGTACAAGGTAAATATCTATATATAAATCTAGATTAGATAGATTTTTGTTCAAGAAAATACAAGAAGAATTTCAAGCAAAGGATTTCACAAATCAGATATAAATATTTTTAAAGCATCCTGTAACAACTTAAAAAGGCGAAGTCCTACGAAAACCAGAGACCTCTTAGTGATTTCTAATCGATTTAGGTGCAATCTAAAATTTGCACTGATCCTCATAGTGTAGAGTGAACATAAAAATTCAGCCGGAATTTATAGCTATTATTATAAACATTATAAACATACGCTAGAGTTTCTACACTAGGTAGAAGTAATATACCAAATTTCTTGAACTACGGTCTGCGTTTCATTGCTAGTAATGCCTGCCATGCAACGAATTATTCGTTTTTGAGCAAGCAAAAGATAATGTGCATGCGACGAAGAACTCTAAAAGACAAAACCGTTCAACATTCTGGTGAAAACCTAACCGTAATAAAATGTGCCCAAGCAGTTGTGATTCAATACTATTTTAAGATCTGATAGCACGACGTATTTATACTATATATAAATTGCCGACAATGGCTATACCAGCTGAATGTTTCTTTCAAAAGCACCCGAAACAAGTTGGCAGAAGTTTCGCGTTTTAATAGGTCGCCATTGAAGGTAATGTTCACATCAAAATTCATCCTCGATTGAGAAGTGTGTAAGAAGGTAAGAAAAAATATTTGAAGCGTCAATGTGCAGTTTATTACGTTCAAACTATTCACATAGCTCGACAGAAGAACATTTGCGCGATTACGAATCTACGCAGGATCGACCCAGAGAATACAGCATTAGCGTCGTCGGCATAAAAAATAAAGAAAAGTAAGTGAATTCCACTATGTCATTAATAAAAAGTAAAAATAGTACTGGGCCCAGAACCGAACCTTGAGGTACCTTTCAAACACGGCAGAACCTTTTTTGATCTAAAGGAAACTTTAACATACTGCGCATGGTCACATAGAAATAATCGAAACCAATTGGCAACAACCCCTTTCACACCAAAACATTCAAGCTTCCTTATCAATATTCCATGGTCAACGCAGTAAAAAGTCCGTGTTAAGTCCCAGAACACTTTCGCTGGACACTCGCTAGCGCCTACACAATTAATAACTTCGTTCAGAAATGAATGAACAGCAGTAATAGGTAGGTGTGTTGCTTTGTTTCGTAAAATTCCAAGGATTTTTTTTTATGAGCCGGATGCTCACTTTAGAAGTGTTAAACCAGTGTTGAGGGTTTCATGCTTTTATCGCGGAACTTGATAGCAAACAACGCGCTGTGACTTTCCATCCAATGAAATAAAACTATAAGTTAAATAACTGTCATTGCATGACCTTGTCTATTTCGCAACCGATTAACTAAATTAAACGCCTCATTTCGTTTTTTTTTTAGAAATGTCTCTATCGCACATATTATTAATGTCCAACATTGTAAAAGTTCTATTTCTCTATTTTATAACCTTTTTTTTCCTCTATAAAGTTTAAAAGCAGTACACGGCTAACATTTACATGATATCTTTATGTCTGAATATACTAGAGATTTGTGACATAATACCCACGATTTAGTTTGGAAATTTAATTCCTCTTTAAATTTGAAAGCTTCACGGAAATAGCTTTAGAACATTAGTTCCTAGTAACCTACATATGACAACACTCTTTTTGGTAATTACGCAAATGACCCGGTAAACGGAGATTAATTAAAACTCTCTCCGATCCTAATTTGCCATTCCTTTTTTTTTCGTTCTAAACTCGTGCGTAAAACCGGTGACACTTTCTCACAACGAGCGCCAATTCTCTTCTACATACGTAAGTAAGGGTAAAACTGGAGTGTACGCATGACGTTGTGACCTGGTCCTGCGCCTCGGCCCAACGATCCTGAATCCAGTGGCAGAATAGCAACGGACTCGATCAACAAGTCCTGTCGCGCACGGCTCGGTTACTAGCGCATTTCGCGCGTTTTCACTAACTATGTCTCTATCGGTTCGGCTCAAGCAATTCCAATTGCCGAAATGCAAGGGAGAGAAGATCGAAAATAGAATTCAGAGGTAAGTCCCCGCTGCATGTTTAGTTTATTTTGCCTGCAATCCAAATAATACCATTATTTATTCTTAGTGTACAACCAATGAAAATAAGCAAAATTTACAAACAAAATTTGATATATACTATAAATATATTTACTAATGTCCTCTTTGTTCTCTTCTGTTAGAATTTAATAATAATTTATTTTTTCACAGAATGTTTGCTTAAGTTTAGAAACGTTTTCAATATCTTCTTACTTTTACTTATTATTATGAATTATCAAAGAAATTGGAATGTGAAGAGACTACGACTTGAAAAAAAAATAACCACAACTACCAGGTATTTAATGGTAAAGGTGTTTAAACATTTACTACAACTCACTTGATCTTTATGTCAAGGACAAGTGCAAACCACATGCTTCCTGCTTCCTCGTGATAAACTAAATTCCAAAGCAATGGAAGTTAGTCCCTTATCTTAGCAAAGTTATCACCTAAACATAAATAAATTACGTTTTTACTATGCCATGTGCTATATAAAAATAATAATGGTGTAAATAAAGACTATAACCGTGTAATCTCATGAAATGTGTATTTGCATAAAATTAGCTATCATTTTTTTTAAGTCTTTGGTGTATAAGATTAAATTCTGCAAAATATCAACCTTATACAGTCAGGCGCCAACCAATGCGGCTGCGGGCGCGGCCGTGGTAAAGGTAGATATAGATATTGTATACCGGGTGAACAGTTGCAAGCTGTGGACTGCATTCTGGGCAGCTGGAAATGGCAAGGACTTAGCTGTAAGCGTACCTACGCACGAGGCCGCAGCACAGATTTATTAATACTCGACGAAATGTCATAGCTCAGGCGAAATAACATGAGCCTGCTATTCTAAAGTAATATTAAATCCAACATTACATTTGTATTAGTGAAACGGCAAATAATAGGACAATACTCATTTAATAACTGAAACCTATTCGCGCTTCTTTTCTATTCATGTTTCTTTTTATATCGAAGCATCAGATAATGTAAACTATAAATTACAGTGACAGAACTCATCAACAAATCGAAAGAAAAAAAAAGGAATGAAAAAGAGTTTCAATAATCAAATAAAATAATATCATAAAAAATCTAACAATAGTAATGAAGTACCTACGTATTCGTCGGTAAACAGTATATTAATGGAAAAATTTACAAAACTCCATGCGACAGTATTAACCGTCTGGTAAAAGTTCTTTGTGCTAATCTTGTGCGACCGATATTTATTCTTATGTAAAAGTTCTATCATTTTTCACTAGGACATTTGTATTTTTGTTACTTATTAATGTAAACGTTATTTCCAAACGTCGGACGTTTTTAGTAATAATAGCCGCGCTTGGAATTGAGCTTTTGGGATAATTTACTGGAAATAAATCCCGTGTAACTTCTGCTGATTTGCCATCGTAAAATTGTTTTACAATAAATAGTTTTTCCTATGTAATAATATTCTTTTCCTTATTTCCGTATAATATTTCTTTTTTATATATAAAATTACTGACCAGAATTAAAACTTAATAATCGTTATAAAATTTAGACCGTATCCTAATACCTAGCAACGCTTTGTTAAGAAATCACCGAAATGAATCGAACGCCGGCTAAACTTGAAGTGAATTATACGCATGCCTAGTGAATCGTTCTCTTCACCTCGCAATAGACGGAATGAGGGCTATATTGAATTGATTTAAATTGATCGATGTAGGGATAGCATTTTGTAGTAGTTAGCCAAGGGTAGAGAATGGCGGTAAGTGCGCGCCATAGAATAAGTTACTCGAATTGTAAGTAACTGAAATGGTGGGGATAAAATAGCATACAACGCTTCTCGTAATTTTACCAGAACTATTTTTTTTTACTAATTAAGGATTCTTTTTTGTTTTTTTCTTAGCAGTTATTTACTCGAAAACTATAACTATTACAAAGTTCAAACTTTTTGATGTTCAACATTATATACCGGGTTCTTTTTTTCTATTACACATACAATTTTCCTATGTGTAACGTTATAAAACAAATTGTCAATGCGTTGGTGACTGGCGAGTATATATACCTCCATCTAAACCAGTTGTTTTGATTGAATTTACGTATGACATATTCTGATATTTTACCATCATTTAGTATTTTTTATTATTAATTTCATTATTAATTATGGTATTTCAAACCCGTAATAAACGTTATTAGTTCAATAACTAAAATAATTCACTTTTCAGTAACTATTAATTAATTATGTACGTATTAAACCAGTTTATTCTCCTAAAATGTAATTGAATGGCTGAAGCAGCCAACAAGCTCTAGCACATCCGTAACTAACAGTCACTAATAGAAGCTTAATGGGACATGGAAAATGTACGAATGTTGTCGATACAACCAAAAAACTATGTTATGTTTACATGAGTACATGGAAGAAGTTTTAGTCAACCTAGTTGAAATAGTTAATCGTGACAATACACTATTAGGAGGCTTCGTATTAACTATTTAACAAGTTACAATGTCTGAGGATTTGTCAAAATTTAGATGTCAAGAAGTATTAGTGTTCTAAAAGAACTGAAAATAAATTGTAGTGTATATACATAAACAAAGAGAGACATATTGCAGTGTGCAACAGAAAGGTTGCTAGTAAAACTGTCAATTTAATAACTATTAAATAGCACTTGGCTTATCTAGCGAAAGCTTTTTATAGCAATTGAATGTTTGGTGGAGTGCACAAATCAGCAGCTTGCAAAATTATTCACCTTGTTACAGGTGTCTAATAATCAATAACATTTAAGTATTAAATAAATTACTTAAATGTTATTGATTATTAATAATCGTGCTGTCACTTCAAATATTTAGATAGAAGTTGCCACTGAAAATTTAACACTGCATTGAGCTATAAGTTGTCCTTGGTTCACAATCTGCAAAACGTTCAATATTGTGCAATCATGAATAAAACTAAAAGTAAGTAAACACATATTTTATTAAACCATTGAAACCATAACTTACATGAAACTGTTGAACTGAAGAATAACGAAATATAAAGTTGAACCACATAGGATTATACCCAATAAATAACATAAAGGAATATACCTGTCTACCCTTATAAGCCAAAACCGAATTACTGGTGGCCCTCAGCTGCATTAAACTTTGTTCTGAAACAGAAAAAATAAAAACAATTATTACTTCGCTTATTTTATTACAGTATACATAATAAACGGTTAATTCGTTGCTAATAGTGAAATTTTCCAAAAATTCCGTACGTTTTGTCGTCACCTAAGAATCGCATTTTTATTTTAAAAACGTGGTTTTGATACAATGACCTTGTTCTAACATTACCGGTAACAATTCAGAGCTAAGCAAATGAAAAGCTTGTCATAAGCTTACGTGCTAATCCAATAACCAAACACATAGGCCCATGAATTTTATGAGCTTGAGGTAGCTTTACCAGAAAATTGAAGTAACACCAAAAGCGTCTATTTATGTAAAAAAAGCAAAGTAATTAAACATACCAGAAATAATAAACTTAAATAATATATTATTTTTGCACAAAATGAGAAGTAAGTATCACACTTGTGAAGCGAAAAATATAGCCACCATAAGTACAGCGACACTAACAATAACAGCAAGAGACATGTACAATAAAATATCAAATTACATAAGTAACCATCCATATAACAAATTCAAAACGAAAGTAAAACAATTGCTGGAAAAGGAATCTCAAAGTTGATCCCATAAACTCGCCCGCAGTCTGTTTTATGTAAATAAATAAATAAACAAAAATAACTTTTAGAGTAGGCTTACCTACCACTTATCGTCTGTAGACATAGTTGTCATTGTCATCTCCATCACTGTTTTTATATTTCTATTATTCTTTATTGGATTAGACTATACTGTACTGCCTGTCCGCGTGAAATCTAAAAATAACACAAAATAGTTTTTATCTCATTAACATTCTTATATACATAACTCTTCTTATTAAGGAGATAAGTAAACGAAGAAATTGTCAGTTTTATATTCTTAAGCAAATTTTAGTAGCCACACAAAATTGTACCTGTTTTCCTCAGTACGTTTTCTTTGCATTTTTAATATTATTTCAAGTTTATACATTTTAAACATGTTACCCACACCGAGTTTTCCATGTTAAATATGCCAGAAAAAATAGGTAAAACAGAATTTACATGATATAGGATATTTTTTTTTGTAGTTTACTATAGTAAAGTTACTGTAATTTATAACAGTGTGTTTTGGACGACCACCACCTCGCATTGGAGTAGAATAACGTATAATATTAATAATTTCGTTATTTTGGTGATTTTTGTTTGTAAAACACATCATTTTGTAAAAGTCAGTAGTTAACAAATTCTTTCATTTCTTATTTTCTAGTTTCTATCAGTTGTGACTTTTTTTAATTGCAATGACAATTTGTTCAAGAGGAACCAATTCTCTGCTTTATTTCTACTTTTTTACAATTCACAGAACATAAAGTGTTCTCTAAATATAAAACGCATGAAGCGGGCGAGGATTATTTTTTGCAAAAATAACTCTAAGATCTAAAACGGAGGCAGTAATAGATAGATAGATAGAGATTTGTTATATATGTCAATTTTAAAACTGAAAATGTATTGTCTATTTACAACCTAGTAAATGTAAACAGCTACAATTTAAAAAATAATTACATATTAAAACGAGATCAATGAATTCCTTAACGGAGTAAATCCAGTGCTCAAGTAAAAACGCTCTTAGTGAACGCTTGTTTTAAATAGTCTTAATAGTATGACGAAACAGATTGAATAATCTAATTCTCATGGAACTAGGGACACGCCTGGTCATCTCCAACCGATTAAAAGGTTCTTTATACTTGTCCCTTGCCCTAGTATTATGCTCACGGGCATCAAGCATTTTAAGAAATTTGCGTATTATTATAAGAAAGTAAGTAAAACAGACAGCTCTCTAAAGTGCGAACGGCATGTATCAAAGCTTTTGATGACCCAACATCTTATTATTCTTTCTTGTCGGCTTCAAAAACGTCGTGTAACAACTTTGGTAAACCCTAAAACACTATACCACAAGCACTTCGTCAATAGACCTCGCTGTAATAAACTTACAGTAAGTGGTTTAAATCCAAAATGTATTTCAAATTTCTAATTTGGTAGTTGCATGTGTTAATTTTCCTTATGAGATCCTCACAGTGCAGTTTCCAAATTAAATTATCGTCGAGAGTCATGCTCAAGAATTTAACTGCACTTTGACGCTCTAAACTTGAACCATTGTATGAGATATTGTCATTTATATTCACTGCCAATATGTTAAAATTAAACCACTTTGCCAAGACGACGACATACTTACAAGAACTATATCTAGATGAAGCGGGGTCATCCAAACTCCAAACAGCTAGACACGTTGTTATATGCATGAAGCGCATGCTTCTGTTCGTAGTTGATGTGGCTCGTACAGTATGATCCCATGCTGTCGTTTAAGGTTTAAGTAATTTGTTTGCCTTAGCCTGTGCTTCGAAGGGGTCTCTTCCAACCACAATAGTCGATTGTCGCCCGCATATAAATGCAAAGAATGTTATATAAATAATACTATGTCGTTAATCTATTATAAAAACAGAATCGGTCCTAAAATTGACCCTTGCGGAACACCAGTTGTGACTGGCAAACATGAAGAAGAAATCGTGTGCTTTTTATTTAGGGTTCCAAAGGGTATATTAACAAATTGAATTCTGTGAGGTAAGAAAAAGCCATTGTGACACAACGCCGCGAATACCATATGCAGCCATTTTCTCGATAAGACGTTCATAGTTAACATATTCAAACGCTCGAGAGAGGTCGCAAAAAATTACTATTACTATATCATTTCTGAAAGAGTATACCGCACTGATCGTTGACTGACGTTCTCTTAAACCACGTTAGCTCCAGTTCATTTTGATTGAAGAGAACAATTTTTCTAAAATACTTCCCACAGTTTTTTTTTTTTCTTTTTGAAAATTGAATTCTATTTATTTTATCAGTTTATTTAGAATTTTTTAAAGTATTTTTCCGTGTTTCACGCCACGAGAAGTATACTTTTAAACATTGGTTTATAAATTCTGTCATCTTTATGGACATTTGATCCGAGTGTACGGTATTCAAAATCTAACGAGTACATACTTACCCATTTCCAATTTGGAACAATATTTTTTTCTTTTGCTAATGTTTATACTTTTAGAAAATCACATTTGCATAAATGCAAATAATACTTTATGTGAGACTGTAATTCACATAAAAATTCGTTCTTTAACGACAAATGCATCATAAACGTTACGACATATTGTAATGCTCAAATAGTGATTTAATATTTAATTGACTATAAATTAAGGAAATATTATTAGTTGAATGTAACTCGATTGCATATTCACTTTTACCTTTATTTCGAAAACATGGAAATTATGAAAATGTGCTGGCTAGTTATATTGCTTGTATATTCAGGATTAATAGTCCTTATAGTTGCTCCCAAACACAGTAAGAGCTCCATTGTACGTAAGTTACACTGCTATATACTACTTTATGTAATTGTTTTAGGTAAAAAATGCATACCAGGAACAGAATATAAGAAAGATTGTAATGATTGTGTTTGTACATCTATTGGTGTTCCGACATGTACAAAAATGGAATGCTAAGAAATATCTGGGCACATACTAAAAAGCAGCGAAATAGCCTTATAGGAAATAGTTTCCTTTGGATCTAACAAATAAATCTTCAAATATGCATATTTTTTATTTTCTTATTTTATTTTTTTGGCTTTTAACCTAGGGACACGATGTCCTGCTTTGACAAGAGAAATCCTCGCAAGGGCTCATTTATGTAGAATCAACAAGAAAAAGGTGATTACATTAGAAATACGAATAGGATATAAGATAATATACCAAACGAAATTGAATGTTGTGATCTAGAAAAAAAAGGAATCAGTACTGAAAATGAGGAATGATTGAACATTTGATTATGTCTCCAATTTAATCATTTTTGCCTGATATCCTCCCCTCCCTCTCTCTCAACTTTGTCCTTCATCCCTCACATATAAAAGGTGACAACCTTAGTTAACATCGTAATCGAAACCGATATCTTTATGAATTTCGGTTCTAAATAATTGTTAAGGAAAATAACGGTTCTTCATAATTGCTTTGAGAACCGAAATCGTTATTATAACCGTTTTCAACCCCGGCATTGTAGCAAAGCACTGCTGCATTACTAAATACATATATTGTTATTGTATTTGATTCCAGCTTTCTGTGATTGATAATGTCAGGATATGTTATAGGCGTTTTTTTTTTCGCGACGCAGCGATTCGAAAGCTCAGTATAGTATTTCAAAATATGTCAGTTTGGCGACAAAAGCGCTTTCAAGCAGTGACATCAAAATAAAAGCATTTTTGAACTGGTATACAAGACCGCTCCAAAATACGTTTCAAATGAGGGAGACTTCTTTTGTATCGATAAGTAATAATCGATTAAGAAATGAAGTATAAGAATCAAGAAGAGACAACTACGAAGAAAGCAAGGTGTAGAAGTTGATGCCACTAAACAGTCTAAACTCAAGACTACTCAAGTCTGCACATAACTCATTTACATGTAAACATACTGCTGTGTACTGATTAAAATAATTGAAAAATGGAAACTGAATTTAAAATGAAAAAGAAAATAAAATTAGCTAGCTCAACGGATAAAATTTAAATTGAACAAAAGAACAATTAATCTCAGAGTTACCCTCGCGAATTAAAACTTGAATCTAACCACGAAAAGTAAATTGTGAGTGAATAAAATCTGAGTGAAACTTTTTTAATTACCTGAAAAAGAGAAAAGGTTAATATAAAATAAAAGAACAGAATTTTCTTTAACCCAAAGATGTTAATTAACAATCAATTTTATTTTCAAAAAGGGTTAAATTACAGATAGTGCATAAAAAAAACCGTAGACTGAAGGTCCAGGCCTAAAATAAAAACTGACTCTAAATTACAATAGGACAATACAATTTCCTATGCAAAGCAAAAGTATTGTTTGTTCACGAAGATTATCCAAAATCTTACAATTTCAATCCACGTGGTTTCAAATTAAAACATACTAAGCGTGGACAATTATTAAAAATTTACACAAAAGAAAAAACTAAATGCAAGCACAAAGCTTCTACTCACCCAATCGAGGTGATTGATAATTAAAAATGAAACAGCAAAATTAAAAACCGAAAATTCTTTAAACTATAATGAGAGAATAAAAACTAAAAATTATCTCCCTAAACAAAAAATAATAATTGATCTTATATCTATAAAGTGCACTCTTCAATATATTAACAATTATTACGATAAGAATTCCTTGCTTGGCTATATAAAAGACAATTAAAATAAAATACAAAATGGCAACAATACAACAAAACAAAAATACGTCTACTCACGTCAATAGTCGAACAAGGAACTGCTTAACAAAACTACAATTGTTTTTCTTACAAAAATCCCTCTCTCAAAATCGTACAACGCAGTCGCACAAACAATACGCCAATATCCAATAGAATCCGCATTAAATCTACACTCAAACAATAGACTAATAAATGAATTGAATTAAATTAAAAAAAAACATAACACTTAATTAAATAAATCATACAATAATCTCTTTAACTAAAATTTATACAAAATAAAATTATTGTGAAAATTCTCGGAACATTGAAATCAAACGAACGGAGTAATCAAAACAACAAAACTATGCAACTTAAAATACACTCAGCGGTAACGCGGGTAACCATAGCAATACGCTTTTGTCCTTTGCTTTGTAACCCCTTCAAATTGTTCTGGTAAGGTTATACTGCTGCGTGTATCTCTGTTCTGTTATTACAACACTTCAAAAAATATTTCAAAAGTATACATTTTAGCGAACGTAAAATTGGTAAGGTATAATAAGAAACCCCTTCAAAAACATGTTTTAAAATACAAAGTCGCGAAAAAACGCCTTATGTTATCTTATAGTTATGGGGTTTACTCTAGATAGATGCAGATAACCATAAATCAAAATAGTACTCACCATTTATCGGCAAGCGGTCGCGGTCTTGGAACGATTTGCGGGCCTTCCAACTTGTAAAATAATCGTGACTAGCTATTATCAAATATTCAAACGCATTAACTTTGGAGGATATTATATATTAGGTTATTCGAATTAATTCACTTTCTGATAGTTATTATTGTTCATCGGTATCATTTTCTATTTGGCACTTCGTCTGGGATTGATCAGCATAGCACATATTTACATTGTGTATGTGCATATCTTATTATTTTACAGAAAAAGTCATAGTATGTGTTGAAAAGATTTTCCAAAAATTTTTATTTGAAAGAAATTTTTATTTTCACCCTCCTAAATAAAAAAAACAATATCTATACAGAGAATTACGTTAACAGATGTTCATCAAGTAATGTAGCTATAGCAAAACGCTACAAATGAAAAACGGACAAATAGGTACTGCTGTGGTCTGGCACCCCGGGTTTCGGAAATTTAAATGTGTATTTTTATTTATTCCTAATCAGCCTTGTCAAAACAATGATAGAGTTTCCGCAAGTTTTGTTAAGAATTTTTATTTAATTGTTTGCATAATTTTATTTGGACGGTTCTGTATATTCAATTTCATTTATTTGTACATTTTGCGTACTCCTGTATTGTATAGTTTATTTGCTAGTTTTTTTCTTAGAGTTGCGCTGTGCGTTCACCGCACGAGATTGTATATTTCAAAGATATGCCATGTTACCCTAGAGGCCGGAGGAGTTATCAGATAGACGAGCCCGCGTATTGTTGCTTGGTTTTCGGATACCGTTAATGGTAAATTCGTTTCAGTTAAGATGTAGTTCGTTGTAGTGTTTAAAAATCGTCTATCTAGTAATTCTTTTGTTAATTAGTATTATATATTTGTGCACATTACATGTAAGGCTTTTTAATATTATTCGTTTTAGAAGTAAAAGCGTTTAGAGTTTAAATTTTCCGTTTTTTATTAGTAATTTTCAATTTAATTTTATTTTATCACCTCGAGGCAGGTGAAGTGAAGCTGAGAGCTTGTTTTTTATTTCTTTGTTAATTTTGCTTGTTTTTTTACGTCATTTGAATTATAATTTTAGTTTGCTTTGAATTTTTAAAACCACGTGGATTTTTTGTGGTACTTGAATTTCCTTCTAGAACGAATTCACCATTTTGTTTGTTAAAGGATTTTAAATCGTCCTTTGTCATAGTAAATTCTTGCAGTTTTTGTTTGACCAGAATCTTAAATTCAAGGTTTATTTTCTGCATTATTGTTGTTATTAAATGTTTTTTTTTTTTTTTTTTGCACAATAAATTTAATGATTGTATATCATTTTAAAATCACTAGTTCTTTTATTTTTGAATCTGCCATTTCAATTTTTGGGAATTTTAATGAAAGTCATTTTTGCAACCGCCCACTATTACTTTTTAATAAAAGTTCCCTTGAGATTTAAGTATCTCTGGCGCCCTTTTGAATTCATTTTTGCTGAGCTAGCTAAATTAATTTTGTCATTTTTAATTTCTCTTTACTTATATGCTTGGACCATCAGTTCACAGCAGTACGTACAAATAGTTATTTATACCGGCACCCAGGTAATTTACCTATCGCGGCCATACTATATAATCGTGGTAGTGATGGTAGTAAAAATTGATTCAAATCATATACAAAAATTAATATTATAATAAAAGCAAAAAGTAATATGTTGCTCCATCTGATGGTATTTTCTGCATAAAAAAGACGTTTAGTTGATGTTATGAGTTACGAATTTGGTGGTCGTAAATATAGTCTGAAGTAATCTAAGCATCCAGGCTTACTCTCATAAATTGAATGCGTTTGACGCAAACCAAACAGAAAATTAAACAAATAAAACAAACACATGTTATTTACCAAATTAATCGCAAAAATTGTGATGGCACTTACATAAGCCACACCCAACAATACTTAAATAAAAGAATCTATCCACACCAATATAATAATAATATCACCTTTATTGACACATAATCAATCACAAGGTGGGATTCAGCTGGTAGATAGGTAAAATATCAACCCGTGTCCTTCCATCGAAACCTTGAATAATACATAGTAATAATAATTAATAAAGTGCCTGCAATGTTAATAAAGAAAGAAAAAAAAATAAAGAGTGACTAACAAAGCTAAATATAGATAATGAAGCAATACAATAAATAAATAAGAAAAACAAATCGATCTAGTAAAAAAAGTGAAATAAAAATATGAGCTATACATATAGTAAGTAATAAATTTCATACAGCATTAACAACACATAACTTTAGTATTAAATTAAGATTTTAAATTAACATTTAGAGTTAAATATGAAAGAAACCAAGATTGAAAATGAATTACGAACGCTACTATCATAATAACATAGTAAGTATACTGTAGATTGAATTCAGTAGCGATGATACGTTGACTGAAGCTACATGTTGTTAGTACATATGACCACATCTTCTTGCTTATAATTCTTTATCTACACAATTTTCAATAAAGCTAGTTATATACCATATATAAATAATAATATTTCCACCCACTTTGTTCATAAAAGAAAAAAACAAAATAGATACTTATATGGAACAATTTCAAAACATGATGTTGTTGGCAAAAGGCATCAGATATGATTCACAAACTCGAGTAAGTAAATTTAAAGTTAAAGGACATTAAGCTAAGCGATGTCACAACCGCGTCATCATATAAATATCAGACATAATGGCGTACTCCAATTAGACCGTGCGTTTCAGTAAAAGGAATCTCTACGCTAAAGAATATTCAGGCGCTTAGATTTGCGGATTCGTAAAATGGCGAACGGGTGGGTGCAGTCGGTCGCACCGGACCAGGGGTGCCAAGAATTTGCGAAAGACTTTCCGAGAAACGAAAAAATTCGCCGAAATTTCGATCGAAACAAACCTCGTCTAACGCGAGCCACTGCGACCCCCCGTTAGAAGTTAGGAGCGCGAAAGGCGAGATGGCGTAATCCTTCGCTACTCACTTTTATTCGACTCCGTTCCTTTCACAGGACTTAGTTGGCACCTCACAGGTGCCATTTAGCGTGCGATCTCCTATGCTACTATCAAGACGCGCCTAGCAGAAGCCTAGCAGACGTGACATACGAAGTTGCCCAGAGAAGCCTGTCGCTTATGAACGGAAACCACCTGCCACCTTGGTTCGTGGTCGCGCTAAATGGAACTATGTATATAATAAGCTGCATGAAGGCAGAGGTTCAATTTCTCCGAGCTAGCACCTAAATATCCACACTCAGAATAAATGAAAAATCCGCAACTTATAAGTTTGATTTTATTTTATCTCACAGAAGACGCCTTGCATCAGGCCATTATACGTAGTTTACTGAAATAATGGTCTTCACTATTTTTTTAGGTATTTTTAATTTAAGGCTTAATCCAAAATACACATTGGCATGAGGAGATTATATTTTCTGTAATAATTTTTCGCGTAAAAACCACTAATGAATATTAGATGTTAGCTACATGAAACGAAATTTTAAAACTATTTTATGCAAGCAACGATATGTACCTAGCCCTCGTAAAATACGCAACTTTCTCCCATTTAATCGACTCTGTAGCCCTGAGGTATACTTTCCGAAATGGCAGTAGCGACCCTGTTAAAGTTAACGTGTACCTCCAAAATTAGTAATTTGATAACCAAACTTCATCATAATATTTTGATTAGAATTATGTTAAGTACTTTTATTGTAATTTTGACCACTCAACTGCCGCACAACTTGTATCTTAAAGAATCTTGGGGAATTTCTACTTCCACTTTCCTTTTACTTTGTAAAGGCGTATTAATAACAAAATGTGTCTGCAAATACAAAAAAAATACTGCTAATCTGAAAATGCAGAATCCTGACCGTTCAATTGTATACTGTTTAATACAGGAAGAATTTGAAAGAAACAATTTGACAGATGGATGCTACCTTCTTCTATTATGTAGGAAATATTCAAATGAACCGTTTCTTACGTACACTTAAATTAAAAAATAGAAACCTCTTGTTACCATATACATTAAAATTTAGGTAATTTTTATTGGTAAAAACACCTTTTTTGATCATTCTCTGCATTGAATGGGAATAATTGCGGAGAAACATAAGGAAAATGGCAAAATTTCCGTTCTAGAAAAATCTTTAACATGTAATGTTACTAACAATAAGAAAGAAGTTAAAATTTCTTACAATTTGGAAAACTACAGTTCTAAATGAAGTAATTTTCTAGTAGTAAGCAAATAAGCAAGGGCAAATGTCTTATTAGAAAATCTGCTGTTCTTTTAATTTTAAAGTTTGTTACGCACTGTGCTACAATTTGAATACGTTATATCCGAAACAACTTGCATGCACGTTGGAATTAATTCAGCGTTATTTGTTAAAAACTCATCCACACCTTGGGACAAAAAGCTTTTCGTTTTTCACATCAAGAAAAGAAAGAACCTCAGTAGCCAACTATATGTATTGCATATTTCATAAATATTTAGAAAATATTAAATCTTTCTTGAATATTAATTGTATTAACGTAATATATAGAAAATATATTAGGAATACGTTTTACAAATATGTATGTTATGTAGCATTAATTATATTTTATTGCAAATGATTTCTCAATATATTTTTCTTAACTCTGCTAGAATATTTGCTTTGTATTTCCGTAAATATTTATTTCATATAAAAAAAATAAAGGTTAAATTTTTGCTTTTGTACATTTGGTGCGTAGGACTAATAATATAGAATGGGTAAAATATGCATACGTATTAAGTACCTATTTAAAATGACAGTTCAAAGATTAAATTAGATAATATACGAGCGCTGTAACTTCTATCAATATATCTGCGTTTCCGTAAAAGGTAATTATATTAGGTAGGAGCTAAAATAATTGTAGCGAGGTAACTGCTATATGCATCCATTCATACCAAATCAAAAGCAATAATATAATTCATAATCCAGAACGATAAATACTTCTACTTTATCTAACTTTAGAATTCATTTTTAATTTTTTATTTTAATTATTTATTTTATTTACTATATTATACTTTTTAGGCATTATTGATTATTAACTTGTTTGGCGAGTGTGAAGAAACAAGTTCTTCCCTTTTAGACACCTCCAGGTATGTTGTTCTTTTTGCTTTCCGGCAAAGTTTTATAAGCTTTTTGTTATCGATGTTATACATTCCAAATAACCAAGATATATAAATTACTGTCTACAAATAATTTCTCTAATTTTTCTGGCAAATTAAATAGCTTTGTATGATTGTATAAAAAAAATCTCAATTTTCATATAAAGAACATTTTACAAATATTTTAAAAAAATATCAAACTTACATTGATTTAAAATATGGAGTAAATATTTCAATTGTATGTTTTATCTGTATTTAGATAAAATACAAAAAATATATTCAAAAACCGCTCACGAAAAATTATTATCAAAAATATTTTTAAAAATATCTCTGATATATTTGTGGCTGTTAGGGAAGCTATTGCTTTCTACATAACATAACTAAGATAATTATATAAGTAATATTTCACCTTAATAAATAAAATATAAAACAAGAGGCGGAGAATGTGAATACCTTCAAAAGCATTAAATAAACACTTCTTATTTATTTATTTATCAATTATTTAAACAATATGTACATAATTATTTAATTTTGCTTTTCCTTTTCTTTCCAGATCTGTGAAGTTAACAACTTATTATTATATTGTACATTACGTGCATATATGTTATGAAAACGACAAATATTCTATTGCTAAATATTCTTATCTTTGCCATTTTAATTTAAAAAGTTCTATTTTACTGCATATAACATAATAATGACATTTTACCATTTTAAAGTATACTGAGAGACAGTTATAGCTGAGCATAGCCTAATGGCAGAAACTAATTTTGAAGCGAACTAATAATCGAATCAAGAAGGATATAAAACTTTTCTTTGCAATTTTAGTTTTAAACAAGTAAAACTTCTATGAAAATTGTCACCACTCTTGAAATTTTACTTGCGAATATTTCAGACTACCTGAAAAAAATCTTGGAAAAGTTGTCCACATTTCGATATTTCATTGTGAATGTTCCAGGCTACCTGAAAAAAAAGTTATAAAAACTACCTATAGTTAAAAGTATTACTTCTAAAAGTAAAATACCTGTACGGTTTTATAGGCATAAAATTGCCCCAAATTCGTACAAGAATTTTACAAAAATTTTTAGTGTGTACAGTCACATATTTGGAAATTCCTTAGCTTTTAGTAATTAAGGTAATATAGATAATTAGAGATATACTTACTGTGTATTTCAGGATACAGTACTATTCGCGCTGCAACGTAAGTGTTTACATTATAAAACACAAGTAAATTCATAACTTATGACCGATTCATTTACCTAGAAATGTGAACACTACTATATATGCATAAATAAATACTGCACACAATCTCACCACAGTTCGCCATATACAAGTATAATATGCCATTAAATAATGCAATCGTTTGTAACTGTAATTATTACAAATTTGTAGGCTGTAAAATGCAAATATTACAATAGAATATGGTAGTAAAAATAGAGAAATTGGTTATTGTATTGGTTATTACTACACCGTACTGGAAAAATTCATCTAACCGTAGGAAGAAACTAATGCACTTTATGAAGTGTAGTTGCTGTTATGCGTAAACGTGTACAATTTGGCAACTATTCTCACTAAAGCCGTGGGTTTACCAGTACGCTATAAAATTTCTCCTATGAATTGTTTCAAATTGAATGTATCGTAAAGTTTTCATTACAACACTCATAAATACTAGCTTATTCCCGCTGAGTTTATAAATTGTCAACAACATATCCGATTTTCAATACATCTGTACCTATATTGCCAGAATATCTGCCGTTGCTGCTATTTCATAAGCATGGAAATATCCAAAATAAGCCTGCTTGTTATATTACTTGCTTATAAAGGGATCATACAAGTCGCCGCCTCGGCATTGCCAAACGCCAGGAGTTAGTATTACACATTTGTTCAATTATTCCCTACTAAACAAAAGGTAAATAATCATTTCAGGTTCACCACCGTGCAGGCCTGGGTCGGTTTTCACAGTCGATTGTAATAGATGTTTTTGTTCTCCTGCTGGCGTTGTAGCGTGTACTTTAAAGGACTGCGCCACACTAAGGAAAAACATGTATTTATAGCTTTAATAAATAGTTTTAACTATTGAATTATGATTAAGTTAATCCTGTTCTTTTTATTTTCGAAGTGATTATAGGTACCTATACAGTTATTGTAGTAGCAGGACAGCAATATGTAAAATTAGTGTACATATTTAAAATAAATATTCAACGCAAAGAGAGCTTTTATATCAAAACTACCGTCCTAATTGTAGAACGCGTAGCTCGGCCTTTTTCGACTAGCGATAGAAAGAACCTGGTTCGACCTTTCGAGTTATCGAGTATTACTCTGTTTACTTTAGAAAAAAACATATTGTTTTATATGTTTCTACGGGACCCTCACGAATTTAGCAAGGCGGCAACGTAATACTCCATTTCCAATGCCGGTAACCAATATTCGAATCGAAGAAAGGTAATCCCATGTATCGATATTTCTTATATCGACTTTTATTGAACTCAATCGATATTTTATATCGAATATCCATATCTTTATTACTAAATAATTGTATTTTCAATGATGAATTCTAATATTTTGAAATATAAGTTAACATAAATCATTTTTCTATAAAAGCAACAAAGAAGAAAAAGCTTTGTCACCGAGTACGTTAAAAAATTGCTTATCATGCGTCTACCAATAATATAGTAATAATCAGTGTGTATGTATGAGAGGAGTATTACTTGAGTCATAATAATTAAACGCAAACTAGAATAATAGACCTCGAAGAGGTTTTTAAACGCAGCACAATAAATAAGTGGTGGCAAAGATACGATAGAAAGTATTATAGTAAGAAGTTTGATGAACTGATTGGTACTCTGATTATAATAGTTTTGTTCATTTGTCAATTTAGTGAAGTATTTGTTTTGTTTTTGATTCCAGCTTTGTTATTTTACAGCCACATTCCAGGAAAGTAGTTTTGATATATTCCCAGGCAAAGGGGGAGACAAAATATCAGAGAAAGACTGTACATAGAGAAGCAAATAAATTCAGTTTCAGATGGGCGTTCTGTATATTACGGTCAATTAACGTCTCATTTGTTTAATCGCTATAGTTTGCAAAAATATTGCCTGCTTCATCAGGAGAAGTAAACTAGAGTGCAGATAGGCCACTCACTACGATAAAATCAACAGCGTACATTTCAAGCCACATGATAAAACGAAATAGTTCCAGATGTCCTGATCCATAGGTGCTTGCTCGTAACTTTTATTTATAAGTATCTTTTAATAAAAGGTTTGTTTGCTGTGCGAATCAGAACTTAATTGGAAACTATTTCGGTTTTTCCAGTGCGCATGATTCAAAAAAGGATTGTAGTTTGAAATTAGTTTGATAATTTGCTCTGCGAACACATCCAAAACCAACACTACTGCCATCTGTGTCCAGCAATTGGAATTTATATGTCAGCCGGCGGAGCACACGGCACAGTGTATCTCTCTCGTTTAGTGCGCATGAGCGAATTTAAAATCCACAAGAAATCCGTGAACTTTCTGGATTAATCACAAACTGTCTGACTACAATTTGATACTGTGCGAACACCAAATTTTAAATTACCAACGGTCGAAATACGAAATTGTTGCACTGCGAACGCACAGCTGTTATTACGCATGCGTCGTTCAGTTGTGGATAGTTTCTGACAGCACAGCGAACAAACCTAAAATTCGAAATGTACTATTTGCATAAACTTTCCAATTATTTATTTATCGAAAATATGGTTATTTCAAATGGTACACCTGTATATTTCGACATATTAAATTTTTTTTTTCTGTATCCGAAAATGTGTAATTGCGTAGTTTTAGTTTCGCGGGTTACCAGATATTTCAATTTTTATTTTTCAATGCCGCGAAAACCCTTGAAATATTACTAACCATTAACCTAATATTAAGAAAATACAACTGTTTCAACCTCTTGTTTTATACGTCCAGTAGGACGTAATAAAATACACTAAGACAAGTTTTTACATAAAAACTTTTTTTAAACGGAACCTCATGGGTCCTCGGTCCACCGCGTTAATCTAAAAAAAGAAGCTTTTCTCGATTCCAATGATACCAGCAACTACTTAATATTCAAGTTATTTCCCTGTAGACTAAAAATAGTAGATATATCTATATACGTTAAAATTGAAGGTAATAAGTAGGTAGTATTATAGAAAAGTTGACCGCCGCGCCGCACAGTGGTCCAGGGCCGGCAAAAAATTACTTTTGACAAGTATGAAATCTAATGATATATTTGCCGTAAATAGTTAGTTAAATGTTCAAACTTCATGAAAAATGCTATTTTGCAATATTTATTCGTAATAAACTATTCAATATCCCCGCTCAAAGTTAGCGTAAATCCTGAAATAACAACATATTTTTGTTAGAATTAATAATGCTGTATTTTAATAAGTTGTTATCTCAATTGAATATAACTTCTGGAGTATGTTCTGTGATCCTTATAGTTTATATGACTGCTAAAAAAAATGATTTAATTTGTAAAATTCTTAATTTTATCAACAGTTTTCTAAATACTACATTTATACATGAAAAAAAAGTTCAGGTAGACTTTTAGTGGTCATCGGCAATTATCGACAAGCTGACTTTTAGATGTACATGATCTCTAATGCCCCTAGTATAATGTCCAAAAAGAATCAGCTGCTCCTTTTTGCTCCTCTCCGAGAAAATCACATTTAATTGCGAGTATGTCTAATAAAGTTAGCATTCGCCATTGTATTATGCAGCCGACAATGTATCTCGATATATCTATAGCTATATTTATATTTATGTGTGTTTATGTCAATTTGAATGTGTGTATATGTGTGTACTTGTATATAGGTATCTTGGTCTATTGATTTTTAATTTCAGAAGCATGTTTTCTTTTTATTTCACTTATCTGTCCACGCAGGTATTTATGTATTGGAAGTAAAAGCCATATTTATTCTAAGAATGTCTATACGGTATGTTTTTTTCAAATATACTGTAATTCTTAAACGGAAATGTAGATTTAGTTTGGAGATATATTGCCTTTCTTTCGTACTACAAAAAAAAATCGTTTTTTTCTAATTTGGCAAAATGTTTTTAAATTAGTTTGCAATGCATGTTTTAGCTCATTCTTTGGTTATATTTCCAGTGCTTCTGACATAGAAATCACAGAAAGTGGTGCAAATGTATCACTACAAGATCTTGAACGGATTACGGAAAAATCCCAGACCAGCATCTACACGATATTGCCGACCTAAAAAAATTTGAATATGCGAAAGAAACAATTGATAAAACTAATGCGGAAGTTAAAGCTGTGAACGATCAAATTCGGCAACTTCATGTAACAGAAATAATGCTTCTAGAATGCCCCATTAGAGTGACATTTTACAATGCTTGATGGAAAAGTTGCGCAAGCCATAACACATACATCATCAGCATCAAGGTGAAGCTACATATGCAAAACTACCCCAAAAGAAATGAATAACCTGACCCGTATTTATCAAAAAGCTGTATCAGAAGAATGTTTTAAATTACGTCTTTCAACACTACACGCGCGTATAAAATTTATGGAATGCATATTATATATATCATATAGAATACCGATACAAAAATGGTCTGCTGTAAGACTAGAAGAAAAAACAATGACAGGTAATACAAAGGAAAAGATCCAAGACGAGTTAAAGAAGAAAATGGGCATTAAAGTAGGTTTTGTGCAGCAAGGTTCAGGAACCAGCAATGATGGCAATACCGCTCGGTTTTTTCAAAATCTCCAAATGACTACAGCTATAACAGGGGCTGATGTAGAACTAATTGAAAGATTTAGTGTAATGTTGCAAGTAATAACAAGTAGTGCAGTAATTTATTCCGATAAATTTGAAAAGTACGCGCGTGACACTGCAGAATTATATGTAGCTAGGTATAATTGGTACTATATGCCTGTAACCGTGCATAAAGTTTTAATTCATGGCAAAGATATAATAGACAGAGCTGCTTTACCTGTAGGATTATTGTCAGAGGAAGCACAAGAAGCCCAAAATAAAAATTATAAAAAGTATAGAGCCCACCATTCGCGAAAATTTTCTCGTAAAGCAACAAATGAGGACATTATGCACATGCTGCTGATAATATCCAATCCGCTTATTTCAAATGTGAGACGTTTGCCTCCTCAAAAAATTTTTGGATTTCACGATGACGCTAAAGATTAACTTCGAAATGATTTATAGATTATACCCTCAAATTACTCTCTATGGATATACTTATGAAGATCCAGTAGGCCTGGTATTGGGCTTTTCAGTGTTTTTTGAACTGCTTAAAGTGCTTTTGCCGTTTTTCTTGTTTTTTTTTTTTTATGTAGAAAATCATTAATTTAATTACTGCACTGATGTAGGTATGTGAATCCTATCAGATTTGTTTTCATTTTTAAAAATCTTTGCTTAATTACAATAACATTCATGTGTTCTGAGGTACCTGAAAAATATTAAATTGATACATTCTAAATATGCTATATACACATATACGTATATACACATGCATGTATGTACATATTCTTTGTTTTCTTTTACAATACGGCTATTTGTTTAAGAATGATGAGCGAATGTAGTACTCTTGGGACGCAATAGCAGTTCTTCTTATTTTGGACTACATACTTTCTGACTAAAATCATATTCTCTTATTCAGTATCACTTGACGAGAAATTTCTCTACTATTAGTAATTAGTTCAATTGTGTATTATTAAAAAATATCTAACCATTTCTGTTTGTTTATAATAATGTTAAAACATTTTTAAGCATGGCAAACGGTTATAATAATACTTCTGAATATTTTCTCATTTTCTGAATATTTTGCCGTTTTGTATTATTGTCATTGCTATTATTGTTGTTAATATTATTATACGTATGTATATTTAACTAAAATAGTTGAAAAAAAACCACTAATGAATAGAAACTGCAATACCTAACATTATTTGAATAATTTATGTATTTCCGCCAATAATTACGTCGTGATTTTATGCTTAATCTTTTTTTCTTTTGTGCAATTCAAATCGCCTATATTTAATCTCATTATCCTGAAAAAATTATTAAAAAAATCCAATTCTATCAAAAGTTTCAGATTTATTTCCACAAAAGCGCGTTTCTGGACCACCTGTATGTCGAAGTTTTTCCTAATTTCATAAAATTTTGATTAACCTTCCTTTAATATCGTTTTCTAAATGGAGTATATGTCAGTGAACGACATCTTATTAAAACAATATAGCCGGTTATTTTGTTGTATTATCAAAAATTAGAAAAATGATCAGTTTCAAGACTGAAAGTGAAAATATTTCCTTGCGGTGCCTCAGGCGACATTTTGCCCTGATGATTATTACATTCAATTATTTTCAAGCCGAAGCCGTACTGAAGGAATCATTTCAATGTAGTAAATAAATCACAATTTTAAATTGAACCAATTAGGAGGTAGGTACTTATTCCCACACATCACTTATCACCTGACTATGAACGAAAACATATTCTACAACCTATAATTTTTTGATGTTATGTTAATGTTTGGGAATATTTCTAGCGTATTCGCCGCACTCTAGATCGAAAAATATATTTTTTTTTTGTAACCAAGGCAACAAAAACAAAAATGTCAAAATATATTGGCGTCCCATTTAAAATTTTATATTCAACAGTTCCAGTAAAACTGGAGGTAAGAAAAGATTATATATCGAATTTTATTAAAAATATTTGTAAATAAAAAAGTTATAATCAGGGACCTATGGAGTGAGACACTATATGCGAAATGTGTCTACGGCTCGCAAATATAACACAATACAGAGCGCATGAGTTATTTAAGCGAAGATTGTCGAGTAAAATATAATGGATATTCTGAGCATAAACGAACATATTTCTTACAAAGAATTGGAGGTACAATTTTTATTTTCTTTGTTTGTTTACCTAAGCAAATGGCTTGTTTTTTTTTTTAATTAAAACATTATTATGAGGTATTTTTCAGCAATAACACCCTTGTTACATTTATTATTTCATTTTCATAACTTTTGCCCTAAGAAAGATATGAATGGTAGTTCATTTTGATTTGAAATACTATAATTATTAATTTGCGATGATATCCTAGAATAATACTATACTTTATCACTATAATTAATAAATATTAAATATTCTTGAACTCAGTTATTATTGCGGGGAAGTGTCTAAACGGAGGTGCGTATGCGGCTGGGCCTTCTGTGATAGTGGGAGACCCTTGCCGCACAGTGCCGAGGACTGACGAGATGACTTGATCAACCAGCTGGCAGCGGGCCACGAAACGGTCGACCCCACTTCAATGTAATTTTTGCATATACTGCGACCACCTTCTCTCGCTAGCTGCGCGCGGATACCTACAAACGTCTAAAAGTCGGGGCCAATCTAGACGTGGCTCCAGTTCGTCGCTTGTCTGCATAGATAACTATAAAGCGAGTTCGATCGCATCAAATCATGGGAATCGCAACGTTCGTTCTGTAAAATGCGTACGTGTGGGTACATATATTTATCGGTATTTTTTACAGAAAATAAAAGCTCTTTAATGATTAATTTGTAAATTGCAATGGTGAGGCCATCGCCCCATGGCTCTTTAAGAGGGGCCGCCGTTGTGCAGAGGTGCTGAGAGTGCACATGTTTACAGTACTGCTGGGTAATGTCTTACTTACGCTGGTTTGTATTAAACTTGTTGGGGGTACTTGGAATATATGGATATATTGGACATGCAGTAGTGATGTAGCGAATATTCGCATTCGCGAATATTCGCATGTTTTTGAATATTCGCATTTGCATTCGCAATAAATATTGCGAATATCGAAATATCCATTTTTAACAGGTAACTTTTACCTGTTAAAATGGATAATTTAAAAAAAAACTAATATTTAAATTCATTGATATCCTGAAACAACCTTTTGAGCACAAATTTACATTAGAATAACCATCAATAACCTCAACACTAAACTTGAATTGACAAGAATAAGACGTAAAAAATCGAAACGATTCGGTTGTACTTGGCTAGTTTCGCTGCGGTGATGGAGAAATTTAATTCTCTGCGTGTGCAAGTGTTCGTATAGTTGTAAACAGAAAACTAATAGATGACGCTAGTAAAGTTAAAAGTTAATATTCGCATTCGCATTCGCATTCGCGAATGTCTAGTGCACATATTCGCATTCGTATTCGCATTCGCGAACGTATTCGTTACATCACTAACATGCAGTAGAAGCGGCCTGCTCTGTATCTAACAATATTTTTGGTAAAATATTTAAACGCTTTCCGAAAATGTCATCAAATTCTTTTTCATATAAAAAATCATTTCGTAATCTTCCACTTTTATTATTGTTATTCTTCACTTTTTTATAACCTCTTTCCAACACTCTGAATTTATTTTCATATTTACTTGGCAATATAGTTAATTTGTACATATTCGAAAAGTCGACTGAGATTCTTTCTCAGAATTTTTTCATTGATTTTATTTCACCGGTACTCACTTTAGATTTATACAACTTGTATAATTGTAATAGTCTCAATATTTTTTTCTCTCGTAAAGAAATAATCATTGTCTGCTGTTTCAAGAGTATTCACATTCATTTTTAATGATAAATTCAAATATTTTGATACAGAATTTTGTATATTAATTCAGTATATATTAAATAAATAAGTAAAGTACCACTAGACATTTTTCCTTATAATATAATTTAATAATAATGAATAATGGTCGGATTGATCGGTAATGTCGGTATCAGTCGGCGTTCCAGTTGTTTCCATATAATTGAATTGGATATTTACCCAAAAATGACATTACAATCGAACAAATACACGCTCTGGTTTTGTGGAAGTCCGTAAATATCCGCAACACAACACGTTTTTATATTCTGTGCGGCGCAGTTTTATGACGCGTTAAGATTTACGAACCAAAACAAACCTGATAACTCATGACCGGGCCGATGTTCGCCCTTCCCCCTAGCATATAAAAGTGCACTGAAAAAAGAAGAGAGCCTAAATAAATTTCAAACACAGCAGCATATCGCTGATAATGAGCCACCACGGAATAAAGTGTGCAAAGGCATCACTGCTAAAATAAAACAAATTGTTTCGCAGTACGAAGCCTATTTTAGAGTATTTACGCGGAATAGCGCATAATTTCCAATTACAAGTGTGATAGACAACATAATTTTAATTTAGTAGACTGCAATTCCACTTGATATGTGAATATTATGTAGATATGCTATGTGTGTTTAAATAATGTAAAATACTAGTAAAAAAAGTCAAAAAAATACTCGAGAAAAACATAATTTTTTTTTAAATAATTACATGTGACTACTACAGTCATTCAACCAATACTGGTTTTTAACACGCCCGTTATCAAAAACACTGAATATGAGCTGATACACAGTAAGAAATAGCGCTAGTGTTAATTTCTTAGTGTTAGGGTTGATCAAATAGAGTTAAAATTGTAGTGTATTTATACACTTTGATTTAACACTAAGAAAAAGTAGTGTACATAATTACACTAAAAAAATTTTAGTGTGAAATAATTACACTAACAGGCTACTTAGTGCAATTCAACACTGGCAGAGTAAAGTATATACTCTATCAGTGTAACAATAGTTAAGTCTTTGGAGTGTGTATTGTATTTCGCGCGCTGTAATAACACATGATCAGTTACGATGCGTTCTGATTGGCCAGAATAGTTGTAACGGTTTAGTGTTCAGTGCTTCAGTGGACAAGACGTAGGTCTTACATATGTAGATATGTAGGTACATCAGCCGCCAATATGCTATTCTAGTTAGGTTATGTATTACATACATGCTGCAGTAAAATAAAAGGTAAGTGATTGTCTATATATTATAAACAATACATTTATTTAGAATTGTATTATAGGAAGATACCATCAGAAAGGGAGAAAGTAAATAGGTCGAGATTCTTATTAATTTTCGGATTAATAAAGTGCCATAGTGTTGAGTTAGTCCATCGTCAGTAGAAAAACACCTGATAGCAAGGATGATAAGATGTTCAACATGTTCAAAAAACTACCTTCGTGTTTTGTCGATTCGTTTAATTTCAATATTTGAGTTTATTTTTATACTATATATTTGCTGTATATGTATAGAATTATTTTTATGTCGGAGTAATTACGTTTTATCCCAACGAACACGGTCGCTGCTTTATTTATTAGAGAATAAGGAACTTAATTTACTTTCCTTCCGTTGCAGTAGTATTGATAAAACATTTAATAGAGAAAATTACCTCTTTCTAGAGTTAACAATCACTATTGATGTTGTTTAATGCACACTATTAGTAGCCTTGCGATCTACACTAAAAGATTAGATAAACACTATGAAGCAGTAACATTCTCACTAGTAGTGGTATTCTATATTTACACTAAGGCATATTAAATATCCACTAACTACTAACACTACTCTTAGTGTTAAAAAAAATTACACTATTTAGAGGGACCTCCATGAACTCGGCGTAGTGTAGTTCTAGTGTTAAAAATTTCTTACTGTGTATAAGCGGCCCATCCTAAAGCCTGGATAAAGTGTGAAAGGAAATCATGCGTCCCTTGTCGCATGCGTCCTTTTTTCGCGCGTCAAAATGACCACTTCCTTTTGCAGTATCCACTTAAAATATACATATCGCGAATAAACTATATTGCCCGTAAATACAGCTGAGAGAATAAACAAAGATAGGAAGAGACGCCATTTTGAATGTTCATCCTGCGGAGCATGCCTTGTTCTTGTCACGTGTCTGCGTTTAGAAGTATAACTATTAGTGTGTAAAGTGTTTTAAATATTATCATTAGTTTTGCGTAGATATTCACGGCCGGAATCTACCGTAAAAAAGTTTTCCCGGGCTGTTGAGCCGTCGTCTTGTGGAATTACTTCCGTACGTTTCGTTCACAACTGCGGTGAACAT
Organism: Protaetia brevitarsis; assembly: GCA_004143645.1. NCBI lineage: Eukaryota > Metazoa > Arthropoda > Insecta > Coleoptera > Scarabaeidae > Protaetia > Protaetia brevitarsis. The sequence continues at coordinate 3,357,543 of RXPK01000037.1, read as the reverse complement.
CTTCAGCGGCGAGGTCGAAGTTTCCTTCGTGATGGCTCGTCGTTTAGTGGTCCGACGTCATGGGTGATGTTATATATAGTCGGTGTCTGTGTAACAGGCGTGACGGACGCTTTATGCATGGCGGACGCTTCAGGCGTGACGAACGCTTCTGATAGGTCTTGATCCGAGTGCGTTCTGTTTGTTACTTGGCGGTCGGTAGATAGCGCTGTTTCGAAATTGAATCTTATTCTTCAGGTACTAGTTAATTTTTTTTAATTGAAAGGTTTAAATGATTTTTTGAAACAATTAATAATAAATATTTCTAAACTCAAAAAGGTTTGTTAAAATGAAAAATGTATCATCTATAAATTTACAAATGAAATTAACATTTACGTTCTACGTTACCGACCTGAATCTCGATGCTTACTTGATCTTACATTACATTGACAGATCAAATATAACCAATATCAGTCGGTAATCGAATAATTATCGGTGCAATTTATCGATATCAAAATCGTCGCGCTAAGTTATCTATGAACGGACTAACCTTTTCGCACTGGGTCCGGTGTCTGGACAGGCTGGGAATGGGATCGTATCGGTTGTTGAGGTAGATTCAGGAATTCTTCCGGATTTTCTTTTTTGGAATTCGTTCTTTTTTTTAAGGTAAGGATTCTTTCTTTAATCCACGTTAGTGACTATTAGACTGAACTGATTCCTTAGTTTCAGGATAAAATTTTAGGAAAGATTTAAACAAAATTAAGTGAGGTTAGAAGTCTCAAACTGGCGGTAAACATACGTCTTATCTGCTTCACGACCAAAAGCTAATTGAATTCCTCGTTGCTATGGGAATTGGCTTCGATTTTGTAAAATGCTACGCTGTGATTGGTTGAAATTTCCGCGTCTTTTCAAAATAAAAGAGCAGCGTTTTGAATTTGGAAATTAGGAGAAATATCTTGGAAACTTATTTTTGAATAAAGCAGGTTTGGTTTTCATTATCAAATTCGTTTTCTACAAGTAAATTATGTATGTGTGCCAAATTTCGTAAATTAATAATCTGTTTTAGATACCTTTTTTTTAAATGAAAATTCTAATTTAAAAGGAATTAATACGGATAAACTAGTATTTAAAACCTTCTTTTGATCACCTGAGGATCTGTTAATTATATCTCGATCATTCTGAAAATTGTGTTCTGTAAAGATATCATGTATGTGCACTTTCTAAGATGTTTGACAAGAAATGTGAAATTTTCACTTTTTACAGAGGTTTTATACAATAATGAATTTACAGTACATGATTGGTGATTTGTAAGCTTCGAGATTCTGGTAATGCTCAACATTAAACATGTCAGAGAAGAAAAATTCCTTTTACATGCTTACGAAAGAAATGACATAAACTTGGCCAAAATGGCTGTTAAAATGAAACTTATTGCTTTCCAAAGTAAGTAATTTGTGATTTTCTATAATATTAGTGCCTGTTTTTGACTGAAGGTCTTAAAAAAATGAGTAATCGATTACTGGATGCTCGGTATGTTAAAATTTTGAATGATGTCGCAAGAATGTGTGTGTTTAAGGATGTCTTAGATCTCTTGATCGGTTTCAAGCGTTCATACGACCCTGTGGCTGGTGAAATACGACCGTCCTTGTCGAATACAAGAGTACGTATGACTGGCCGTCAACACGATACAATTGATCGGTGTGTGTGTGATTGATTTTCTAAATTAGAGCTGTGTTTGACCCATTACAGTATATTAGTATATGAAGTATTTCATTATTTTCTGTTATTATTTGTTACATCTATTACAAAATACGTAGTAGTTGTATTATACATATTTTATATGAATGTAAACAATTCGTAGATCTATTAAGTATGTTGGCTCACCTAGTTCGCAGGATGACCATGAAAGAAGCAGCGCCCACGTTTGCGACACTCCGATGTCTCCACATACTTAAATTAATACATGTGGTTGGGACGAATGGCATGGTTTATTCACCTGTCTCTGTTTGATAGCTATTTAGACAACGTACCGAAAAAATTTATTGACGTAGCTCATTGCATATTATTCTTTTATACTGCACACACTTTCAGCTTTAGCTATCGATGTAGCAAGTATGTAATATAGAATAAATAATGTTTCAATAATTCGAATAATTATTGAAGCTCAGCATCAAAGAAGTGTGTATTAGAATTAATTAATTCATTCTTCACGTGTTTAATGGATTTTCATGTTAAGGTGACAAACTAATTCTTTTACGTCCTGTTAGTTCGCCCATAATGAACAACTTTTTTAGTATACGGAAACTGTCTGTCAGTATTGACTATGATGTCAGTAATGCTGAGTAATGCCAGTAATTTCATTTCTGCTAACAGTTAAAAAATAAAAATATAAATATTCTTTATCAGATATATCGACAAAAATATTTTAACGCTTTATTTTAATATTTCAAACCGCACACCCACCAAACATCAATCTAAAAACTTACCGATGACGTCATATCTCGAAACATGTGATATTTGTTGGAATCAAAGTATGTCACAGAGTAGAATAAAAATACTACAAAAACTTTTCTTAAGGCTACTTTTTAATAGAAGCCATAATTTAACCGGAAATTCGGTGTTCCGACACATTTGCCTAAGCCTGTATAATAATAATAATAATAAAAATTTATTTAATTGACTCACAAATCTTTAATGCCTAACATTTTATGTATATGAGCCAAAATGTCTAAGTCACCTAATGGTGTTCTTCCTTTAGCCGTGAATCATTGATAGTTATATTGCCCAATTATGAATTTGCTTACTCAAGTCGTTGGACCACAGCGCTGCATAACTCTCTTTATAAACGCTTCCAATTGATTTGCTAGATATGAACTCATAACTTGAAGTTAAAAGTTGCCCGGTTAAACGATGTGATTCGTTTGAGATTATATCTAATTACTACATTCCTCGATGATTTGAAGATTGATGGTGGGGAAATATTATCAAAAGCTTCCTTTACATCCAGGCAAGTGCATAGAAGCATTTCCTTGGTTTGCAGAACATGCTCAGTTCCCTGTACGAGCTCATACAAATCTGTTTTTGTAGATTTTCCTACTTGATGCGCATACTGATATTGGTGTGGTGGCCGATATAGTAATACATTATCCCTTATGTGTCTGTCTACACTGTTTCAAGAAACTTCAGTAAAAATGAGATCAGACTTGCTGGACTCAGAAATTTCTCCTTTGTGTCAAATTTTCCCAAGTTTTGGCATAAAAATGACTCTGCTCATACTGCAGGCTATTGGTACATATGTATCGCAGCGCAAGTTTTTGCAACAAAAGTTTCGGACTCTTTTGTAGCATAATTGGATAAATGGCATTGATTGCCCATTTAATTTTTTTTCATATTCGAAACTTTCTTTGCTACCTGTCTCGTAGTTTTTAGTTTTGCCTTATAGCAGTCTTGCATTGATGAATCGCTAATTCTGGATCCCGGAAAATAAACCTGAAAGAGCCAGCTTATGTTCCACTTCCTGGCTTGGTGCAGCCCGCGCTTTCTGGTTTCAGAGTATGTATTGACCCGTGAACTTCTTTGGATATATAATATCCCAGCGATTCTCTGCTTGTTCAATATTCTCACAGTGTCACCTCCAGGAGTCTTGAATTTGCCCTGCTCTGAATTCCATTGTGTTATTTATCTTCCGTTGAATCCCTTTCAAACTATGTCCTAGTTCTGCTGAATAAGCTTCCCATATAGTTCTTCGGAGATTAAGGTACGTTTCAATTACAGATTCATGGCCCGTATACTAAAATTGATGTGCCTTTGATCCGGACTCATGGGCTAATCCCTCACCATCCACCATTTGGGTGCGGTAATATAAGGTATATATAAACAAAAATGAGTATATTTAAACAAAAATGATCTTTCAAACCACTGCAAACTGCAGCGTAGAGTGCAGTGGAAAAGTTTGTTTCTTGCATTCAAATTGCATACATCTGTTCGATTGTTTTTTTTCGCATTTTTTTCTACACAAATAAGTAGAAATTTTGGTTGAAATTATTGAATGAAATAGAAATAGTAAATGTAAGTGAAAGCGATATTTCATTTTTAGCCATGCATGGAAGACGAAATGTTCGAATACTAAAAATCTACCTAATACGATAGAGTTGAATTGTTTCTATACGTTTTTTTCAATACCAATGATGTATTCAAATACCTTTGTACAAATGCTGATGCTTGAATCAGTTATAATTTCCTGTAGTGCTTTCTACTTTTGTTAAGCGCATCATAACCAGGGAGAAACATAGGATGGCTCATTTCAATATTCAATAGATAAGTTTATTGTAAAAAACTGTAATGTAGGTAAAAAGTTAAACTTGCAAAGAATGCAGAGGGTATACGAATTTTATTTTACAATTTTGCTTTCTCTGTTGAAAACATTACAGAGATGTGAAAATTCCTTGCCTCCTAATCATCCGCTCCTGTTCAAAAATTTTGGTTTAAACATTATCTTGCTGAGACAATATTACCAAGATACAGGATTGTGGCCATTTCCTAAGGTATATAAGATTTAAGGATAAATAATAATAATAATAATAATCTTTATTGTCCAACAGAATTCACCACTAATAGAACAATATAAAACAGAGAGTGCGTAAAACTAATTACTAAGAGGGACGGTGGAAGGGATCGGTATATATATTATTTGCATTCCTGGCTATATGAGTCAAAGGAGCCTTCATTAGAACATTTGTTCTGGCTGTGGGTGTCAAGAAAGTGTCTGTTGAACGAGTATCATGCGTGGAAACTATGAATTTGACTTCGGCTAAAATATTGGGTGCATCTATATTATTAGTTATTTGTTTCAGCATAAATTTAGCGCTGGCTGACTCGTATCGAAGGGCAAGGCTTTGAAAACTATGCTCTTCTAGCAGCTCTTGATAATCTGTACCACGAACAGGATATAACCGTTTTTTTTAAATGATAAACATTGTAGAAAACGCCTTTGTATCTCTTGCACTTGCAAAATTTGATAGGTGTAATAAGGGTACCATATAATCGAGGAATATTCGAGCTTCGTTCGAACTAATGAATAAAAAAGCTTCTTCAGTGTTTCCAAGTTGTTAAAGTTTTTGCAAGTCCTAATAATAAAACTCAGTGAACGTGAGGCAGATGTACAAACGTGTAGAATATGTTCAGAAAACTGAAGTCGTTGGTCGAATATAACCCCTAGATCTTTGACCTGCGTAAGTCTTGGAATAGAGAATTGCTCAATAAAGTAATCAAAAATCGGCGGTTTCTTGGTCGTCGTGTTACTGCTGCACACTTATGAGTGCTGATCTTGATCTTATTTTTCGGGCAACAGTTATTAATAACATACAGATCTCGTTGTAGATCTTCACAGTCGGAGATTGAAGAAACTTTGCCAAGGATTTTCAAGTCATCTGCATAAGCAAGAACATGATTTTCAAATGCTAACAGCAGGTCGTTAATATAAATATTAAGCAGTAGTGGGCCAAGGTTTGACCCTTGAGAGACGCCCGAAGTTGCTGTATAGATATCGGACTATAAAGACATATACTTACGTTAAAGAACAAAATTTATTACCCTGTGATCGCATACGTGATTGACCATAACCATTGTTTCAAGTTGAATACATCATAAAATAACTCCTGTGTTTCAATTTGAATATATCGTAAAGTATCAGTTACAGATTATAAATTAACAAATGAACATCGAATTTTAATCGCAGCCATAGTTTGCTAAAGTACTCCTTATTTCAAAGGCATGGAAATCTTCAAAGTGAGCTTGGTACTTATGCTACTTATAATACATCCTGGACTTCCAGCCGGCGTTAAAAACCGTTAGTGCCAGTTAAATTTTGTTAGTTTCTTATTAATTATTTATTTTAATTCGTTCTTTCAGCGAAAGGGTGTAAACCAGGGGACAGTTTTTGAACATGGTTGTAATAGCTGCACTTGTACTGTCAAAGTCTTTGCGTTCTGTACTAAGAAAGATTGTGGGTCAAAAAAGAAGACTTAACTTATCGACAGTATATCTGTTAACTACTTAATCAAAATTGCTTTGAAGTTAGTGTTCGTTTACTTATTAAATGTATTAAAAAAGAACAGTAAGAAAATACATCATTCCAATTCTAAGATAAACCTTAGGTATCCCTTTATCTCTTAAGACCTTTTATTTTAGTAAGCGATCTTCGTTGTAACTGCATCATTTTCATATGCTTCATTTTTGCTCAACAATTTTTCCATTTATACATATGCAAATAAATATTAGTACTATTTAACGTTTAAAAATGCTTGCCTTGCGCCAAGTGGTTTTTCATGATCTATATAGTATTCGAGGAATCCAATCGAAAGCTGTGAAAATGTTTAGGTAGAAGTTCTTCAGCTTTAGAAAATTGTAAAGAGCAATAATTTGGTACTTTCCTTGTAAAATTTTTCAACGTCCTTACACTTGCGGTTAACCAGAAGTCGCTACGACTCTTGTTATTTTATATGAAACAACCTGTATATTATATTAGTATTTTTCAGCATGAAATTCTAAGACAATTGCAACTAGGGTTTTCTTTACCTAAGTTCAACTGTTTCTAAGGTATTACGATTCTTGTGAAAAAAATGACATTTACACTGCCGTACGTAATTGATTAATATTCACTTACTTTCATTGCAAAACCACCACATATTAGCATTGTTCCGACAAAAACGTGAAACGTTTTCTTTATGCTTATGTGGGATGCCTGAAACAGTGATATATCAAATAATCTTCAAAATTGTTAATTTGTTTTTTCAAATGGAACAATACTGTATGTTTTAACATTGCTGTAACATTTCCAATAGTCACCTTCAACAGTTTTCTTATAAATACCTGTTTCAGTTGTTGATGCTTCCAAAGATAGGGTTGGAAACCCTAGTGTAGTTGTCATAGAATTTTATACTGAATTCAGAAATAATATATAGAGTGATCCATTCAAACTAACAAAGTTCATAGCAACCTCGAGTTAACATAAACTGCATTAGGCTTGAAAATAAGCCCACGAAAAATGTAAGCACCAAATTATTGTAAAGCCTGAAATGTGTAAAGCTGAGGGTTCCATAAGTCGAAAAACTTTTAACTAGCCACTTCCATGGAAAATATTTTCTGTGGAAGTGGAAGTTTTATATAAGTATACATAGGTATAGTTACATAAAATTGTAGCAGCATGTTATGTAACATATTTAAGCTTGTGAAACAAATAATACAGGTAGATCTTCACCATTGCTTATACAGTGACCGGCATAAATATTGCAACATACGGGATTTTTTTATTATTAAAATATACTAAAACTTTTTTGGGGGATAGGTTCTGCATGTCTAGAAACCCAAAATCTATTTTCACACACGTCACGTGACCACTAGTATGGCGGAGTTGCTTAGAATTCAATTCTGAGGCCGTATGCAAATTTTTGTAAAGATACTTTAAAAAATATATAAATCACAATTCTTCAAAATATTGCTTAATTGAAATACATATTTCTTCGGTTTTTGCAGCTCAACAGCAATAATATTTCTAAATCTGGTTGATACTCAAACATTTTTTCAATTTTTGCATAATTAACACAGCGAAAACTGAAAAGTACGTTTTCGGCATGACAATTGTTGTTGAATTGAGTTGAAAGTTCTTTATTTGACAGATGGATATACATGTATATAAGAAAACAATTTGAAAATGATATATAGGTATTAGTACATTTATACATATAACAGTATATGCATACAGTCACGTCTTCCTGTTCGCTGTTGGCTTTCCGCTCTATGTCCTCATCCAAGGTGGTAAGCCTGGCCTGCCTCGCCCCGGACTAGCGGTATCGAGAGCGATGTTGTAGGCGTATTTTTTAAAATATGCCATACTACTGGTCACGTGACGTATGTCAAAATAAATTTGGGAGTTCCTAGACATGCACAACCCATCCTCTCAACAAGAAATTTATTTGATTATTTCTTATTTGATTATTTCAATAATACAAAATTTTCTCACATGTTGCAATATTTATGCCGGTCACTGTATATTTCATGAAAATGTAACTATGTTAAAAAGAGAACTCCTTAGGTATATCTCCTATATCTGTACTGTAGTTCGCTGTTGTTATGTTTATATACTTTAACACCTAAAAGAAACATTAAATTTAAATCATTATCTAGGTATATAAAATTACAATAACATGAACTATCAATTTACTCCTAAAGTTATCAGTAATTCTAAACGTAGATATATACCAAGCAAGATTTTTTAGAAATCATCCAAATCAAAAACATAATAACGAATAAATATTCGACAGCAAATTGCTAAATTTTCGAATAAATATTTTTCAATAATTGAGTTTAGCTACAATCTTAATTTTCATTTGTCAGGACAACGGAAAAGAGAAACCAGAAAAAATAATACCATTACGGTATTACACGTGGAATTACGTGCAGTCTGAGCCACCCTGTTAACTAACGACTCAATTTAAGTAGGAATAAATAAAAGCACTGCGTCCGACATCAGCCAACCGAATCCCTTGGTAATAATCATCATGTCAAATATTGAGAAGCATGTAAACAAGATTGTTTAAAACTATTCCACCATACAATTACAGGTAATGATATTAGTAATAATATTTATTGACATCGACACACAATCTTTGATTTCTATTCATGTTAAATAAATTAAACAACATGGAAATTAGAATATGTATATAATATATTTACAAAGATCAAGAGATTTCAGTTTCCGGCTAACTAGTCACTTGTTTACATTTTCTTTGTTTGTTTAACTAGGCAAATGGCAGTTTTTTTTTTTTTTACTTAAAACACTGTTATGATGTATTTTGCAGGAATAACTCTCTTGTTATGTTTAGTATTTCATTTTCATAATTTTACCTAAGATATGAGTCGTAGCTCATTTTGATTTAAAATACTATAATTATTAATTTGCGATGTCATCCTAGAATAATACTACACTTTATTACTATAATTAATAAATATTAAATATTCTTCAACTTAATTTTTATTGCGGGGAAGTGTCTAAACCGAAGTCCGTTTGCGTCTGACTAACACGCTTGCCTACCGTGATAGTGGGAGACCCTTGCCGCACTGTGCCGAGCACTGACGAGAGGACTCGATCAACCAGCTGGCAGCGAGCCACGAAAGGGCTGACCCCACTTCAATGTAATTTTTGCATATACTGCGACCACCCCCTCTTTCGCTAGCTCCGCGTGCGACACCAACAAACATCTAGAATCAGGGCCCAATCTATACGTGCCCCAGTTCACCACTTCGCAAAAATAACTACAAGTCGCGTTTGATCGCATAAAATCATGGGAATCGCAACGTTCGTTCTGTACTGAAATGTCTGTATGTCAGTACGTATATTTATCGGTATTTTTATAAAAATAAGAGCTCCCTTAATGATTAATTTGTAATTTGCAATGGTGTGGCGATGGGCCCGTGGCTCTTTAAGAGGAGCCGCCCCTGCTTTGTACTACTTTTGTATTGGTATTGGTGTCCCCGGATAAACCCGCTTGTATTTTTTTGCATTTTTATCTGTAATGGATATTTCATCTAAAAAAATATGAAACGCTAACGATCGCGCTTTATTTTAGGTACACACGATAACTGAACTATGAACAATTTTAAAATAAGGTATCAACGCCTGCACACGTCTACAATTTTTTATAAGCCACCTCGGACAAACAGTTTTTGAGCTTAGCAATATAATGTGTATAGCACGAACTAAACCAAGTACAACATTAAGATGTTTCAATAAATGACGAATTACATCAAGTGTTTACTTTTGAAAAAGTCTACAATATTTAATAAATTCGGTATGATACAAATATCTGTAATTATTAGCCTCTATTTTAGTACACAACTCAAACGCCTATTTCAAGTAAATTGACTTATACTAGCAAATAAGCCACAGAGGTTTGATATTCCCAAAATTTCTGAGTTGACAGTTATACTTCAATATATATAGTATACAAATTATGCAATTTTACAAATCATTATTGCAACTTGGTAAATTACAATTGTTCGTCCTACCAATGCAAGCGGGACCACTGTGCGTCGGCAGTGACTATAAGTGTTGTTCGTACAGTTCACAGACGGTTTATACCCTTCTCTCTCTACTAACGTCTCTGTTTAAATCTGAGTCCTTTGGATACCTTTGACACCTTTGGAAGGCATGGTACATTGTAACCAAAATATTTTGATGTCAATAATTAGTGTTATGTGTTTTATAACAACTTATATCTCCGGAGCAACCCACTCACATTACACACGTGCACAATCATCCACACCTCTTCATATCACTTCAAGTACGACCAACACGAGTACGACACAGAATTCATTGCAGTATATCCTTGACTTTATTATATATACAAGACCTTAAAGAAAAAATTGCGATGTAGCAGTATTGGGCAAGTTAGAGAAAGTGAATAAATTTCTACACCGATCTATCTAACATACTATGCACTTAATCTTTATGCTTTACAAGATCTTTACTTTTTTTAAATAATTTTGTGTTATGCAGTGGTTCACGAACTTTTAAGTTGCTTGCAGTTGGTCCAGTGTAATTTTTTAATTTTCATTCTAAATATATCCACAAATGGGATATCTGTTTCAATAATAATTTTTAAACTAACTGCAGGAAGGAAGGGGGCAAAAGGAAAGATTTTCAATTTGTGATAACTTATTTTTTTTTTAATAGCAACCCCTAACATTCTCTGCGCCAATCGATTGACTATCAAAAAATACGTATAAATGTTAAAAACCGTTTTTAGCCGAAATGAATACTTTAGGAGATATTTCGGAAAAACTGTCGTAACATAATCATTACCAGTACATGTGTCGGTTCTAGGTGGCCATGATTGAACAACCGCAATAGCCGTCACCTATAATAAATAAATACCATAGACGATGGCATCAGTATCTTTCTTTTGTTTATTAACTACACAAAACAAATAACATGAAATTAAGAATATTCAAGAAACAAATGACCAATACAGTAATTTTTTACAAATGTTGTTCAAAACTCGAACACGAACACACGAAAGGGCTGACCCCACTTCAATGTAATTTTTGCATATACTGCGACCACCCCCTCTTTCGCTAGCTCCGCGTGGACACCCACAAACATCTAGAATCAGGGCCCAATCTAGACGTGGCCCCAGTTCACCACTTCGCAAAAATAACTACAAGTCGCGTTTGATCGCATAAAATCATGGGAATCGCAACGTTCGTTCTGTACTGAAATGTCTGTATGTCAGTACGTATATTTATCGGTATTTTTATAAAAAATAAGAGCTCCTTAATGATTAATTTGTAATTTGCAATGGTGGGGCCATGGGCCCGTGGCTCTTTTAGAGGAGCCGCCCCTGCTTTGTACTACTTTTGTATTGGTATTGGTGTCCCCGGGTAAACCCGCTTGTATTTTTTTGCATTTTTATCTGTAATGGATATTTCATCTAAAAAAATATGAAACGCTAACGATCGGCGCCTTTATTTTAGGTACAACGATATAACTGAACTATGAACAATTTTAAAATAAGGTATCAACGCCTGCACACGTCTACAATTTTTTATAAGCCACCTCGGACAAACAGTTTTTGAGCTTAGCAATATAATGTGTAATAGCACGAACTAAACCAAGTACAACATTAAGATGTTTCAATAAATGACGAATTACATCAAGTGTTTACTTTTGAAAAAGTCTACAATATTTAATAAATTCGGTATGATACAAATATCTGTAATTATTAGCCTCTATTTTAGTACACAACTCAAACGCCTATTTCAAGTAAATTGACTTATACTAGCAAATAAGCCACAGAGGTTTGATATTCCCAAAATTTCTGAGTTGACAGTTATACTTCAATATATATAGTATACAAATTATGCAATTTTACAAATCATTATTGCAAACTTGGTAAATACAATTGTTCGTCCTACCAATGCAGCAGGACCACTGTGCGTCGCGGCAGTGAACTATAAGTGTTGTTCGTACAGTTCACAGACGGTTTATACCCTTCTCTCTCTACTAACGTCTCTGTTTAAATCTGAGTCCTTTGGATACCTTTGACACCTTTGGAAGGCATGGTACATTGTAACCAAAATATTTTGATGTCAATAATTAGTGTTATGTGTTTTATAACAACTTATATCTCCGAGCAACCCACTCACATTACACACGTGCACAATCATCCCACCTCTTCATATCACTTCAAGTACGACCAAACACGAGTACGACACAGAAATCATTGAGTATATCCTTGACTTTATTATATATACAAGACCTAAAGAAAAAATTGCGATGTAGCAGTGATTGGCAAGTTAGAGAGAATGATAAATTTCTACCCGTCTATCTAACATACTATGCACTTAATCTTTATGCTTTACAAGATCTTTACTTTTTTTAAATAATTTTGTGTTATGCAGTGGTTCACGAACTTTTAAGTTGCTTGCAGTTGGTCCAGTGTAATTTTTTAATTTTCATTCTAAATAATATCCACCAAATGGGATATCTGTTTCCAATAATTAAATTTTAAACTAACTGCAGGAAGGAAGGGGGCAAAAGGAAAGATTTTCAATTTGTGATAACTTATTTTTTTTTTAATAGCAACCCCTAACATTCTCTGCGCCAATCGATTGACTATCAAAAAATACGTATAAATGTTAAAAACCGTTTTTAGCCGAAATGAATACTTTAGGAGATATTTCGGAAAAACTGTCGTAACATAATCATTACCAGTACATGTGTCGGTTCTAGGTGGCCATGATTGAACAACCGCAATAGCCGTCACCTATAATAAATAAATACCATAGACGATGGCATCAGTATCTTTCTTTTGTTTATTAACTACACAAAACAAATAACATGAAATTAAGAATATTCAAGAAACAAATGACCAATACAGTAATTTTTTACAAATGTTGTTCAAAACTCAACACGAACACCAAAGGGCTGACCCCACTTCAATGTATTTTTTTGCATATACTGCGACCACCGCCCCTCTTCCGCTAGCTCCGCGTGGACACCACAACATCTAGAATCAGGGCCCTAGACGTGCCCCAGTTCACACTTCCGCAAAATAACTACAGTGCGTTTGATCGCATAAAAACATGGGGAAGCGCAACGTTCGTTCTGTACTGAAATGTCTGTATGTCAGTACGTATATTTATCGGTATTTTTATAAAAATAAGAGCTCCTTAATGATTAATTTGTAATTTGCAATGGTGGGGCATGGGCCCGTGGCTCTTTTAGAGGAGCCGCCCTGCTTTGTACTACTTTTGTATTGGTATTGGTGTCCCCGGGTAAACCCGCTTGTATTTTTTTGCATTTTTATCTGTAATGGATATTTCATCTAAAAAAATATGAAACGCTAACGATCGCGCTTTATTTTAGGTACACACGATAACTGAACTATGAACAATTTTAAAATAAGGTATCAACGCCTGCACACGTCTACAATTTTTTATAAGCCACCTCGGACAAACAGTTTTTGAGCTTAGCAATATAATGTGTAATAGCACGAACTAAACCAAGTACAACATTAAGATGTTTAATAAATGACGAATTACATCAAGTGTTTTACTTTGAAAAGTCTACAATATTTAATAAATTCGTATGATACAAATATCTGTAATTATTTAGCCTCTATTTTAGTACACAACTCAACGCCTATTTCAAGTAAATGACTTATACTAGCAAATAAGCCACAGAGGTTTGATATTCCCAAATTCTGAGTTGACAGTTATACTTTCAATAATAGTATACAAATTTATGCAATTTTACAATCAATTATTGCAATTGGTAAATTATCAATTGTTCGTCCTACCAATGCAAGCGGGACCACTGTGCGTCGGCAGTGACTATAAGTGGTTGTTCGTTACATTCACAGACGTTTTATACCCTTCTCTCTCTACTAACGTCTCTGTTTGAATCTGAGTCCTTGATACCTTTGACACCTTTGGAAGCATGGTACATTGTAACCAAAATATTTTGATGTCAATAATTGTGTTATGTGTTTTATAACAACTTATATCTCCGGAGCGAACCCACTCACATTACACACGCTGACAATCATCCACAACTCTTCATATCACTTCAAGTACGACCAACACGAGTACGACACAGAATTCATTGCAGTATATCTTGACTTTATTATATATACAGAGACCTTAAAAAAAGAAATTGCGATGTTTAGCAGTATTTGGCAAGTTAGAGAAAGTGAATAAATTTCATACACCGATCTATCTAACATACTATGGCACTTAAATCTTTATGCTTTACAAGATCTACTTTTTTAATATTTTGTGTTATGCAGTGGTTCACGAACTTTTAAGTTGCTTGCAGTTGGTCCAGTGTAATTTTTAATTTTCATTCTAATAAATCCACCAAATGGGATATCTGTTTCCAAAATTAAATTTTAAACTAAGCTGCAGGAGGAAGGGGGCAAAAGGATAGATTTTCAATTTGTGATAACTTATTTTTTTTACATAGCAACCCCTAACATTCTCTGCGCCAATCGATTGAGTCATCAAAATACGTATAAATGTTAAAAACCGTTTTTAGCCGAAATGAATACTTTAGGAGATATCGGAAAAACTGTCCGTAACATAATCATTTACCATACATGTGTCGGTTCTAGGTGGCATGATTGAACAACCGCAATAGCCGTCCCCTATAATAATAAAATGATAGACGATGGCATCAGTATTTTCTTTGTTTATTAACTACACAAAACAAATAACATGAAATTAAGAATATTCAAGAAACAAATGACCAATACAGTAATTTTTTACAAATGTTGTTCAAAACTTCTATCGCCTTGCTGTAAGCATGCATTTATCCTCCTTAGTAACTGTTCGTGCGTTGCGCGCTGAATTGATTGCGCATCTAATTCATTTATAGCTTTCTCATTCTGTCAAACATATCTTCTTTCGGAGTAACTGGGTCTTTGTAAACAATAATAAATAATTTTACACAAGAAGAAATCTAGTGGCGTTCAGTCGGAAGATTCTGGAAGATATTTGAAAGGACCGTTGTTTGCCATCCATCTATCCTCGAACATTTCTGTTAGGGCCATATTTGGTCGATATTATGTGGCGGAGCGCCATCCATCTAGTAGCACGTATTCTTTCTCCACTTCTCCATAAACATTTAATGGAAGCTCGTCATGACGCACACTGTATAATAGTACATTAGCAAAAAAAATCATTAAGTGTAATTGGACCATTGCAAAGAAGATTTTGTTTTATCAATGACAGTGTTATATTGAGAGTTATGCACTTGTTGTGAAAAAGTTTAAGGTTCAGTTGTGAAAAAAAAATCATTATTTTTTTTCCTGTGCAAGGATGACATAAATTAAGCAAGAAGAACAAAATACAGTCTATAGAAAATAGAAGCAAAGCGATCATCTGAAGCGACAAACGCGAGAGAAATATTACTTTCTACATACATTTGCAAAACCTATATATTTTCAATCGTATTTCTGTATCTCTGCAGCACACGTTCAGCACGCAAAGCACGTTTCACGTAATCGTGCATTCATGTTTGAAAATTCACCTAACACTTATATTGTCAGACATATACATATTTCTTAAATTCCGAGTTATTATATTGATTTAAAAGCTCTCGGTCCGTGTACTTTCTCACAAATCATTGCTTAGGGTTACTTAAACGCGGTCTTGGAACAACATGAACAAGGAATTTATTTTTTACTTTGACAATGGTATTTGTAGTAAACTTACTAAATTTAGGTATCTTTATTTACCTTATTCAAACCCTGTCATTGTGCATGTATTAATTTTGGAGATACTTACAACTTTTCTAAATTCAATCATCATCATCATCATCTATCAGACAGGCGTTTTATTACAGATTTAATATATTAGGTGATCTATCCATTGCAGTTAGTGATGAAAACTCATACAGATTTTCAGCAGTATACACATAATCGAAATACTTCTCGGACAAAAGCAACATTCGTAACCATTCCCGAATATCAGCAACATCGTTGTAAACTGAGACATACAATTTTAGTTTTTGACAGCTGTTAATTTCTCACTTTGTGTTGTTCCAGCGCTCTTTGTGTTCTTCTTCCACCCCAGCTCCTTACCTGTTCTCACTCCCAGTACAAGATCTGGGTTTATCAATGAAATCGATGCTAACTCATCGGCTTTTTCGTTTCCTTCGAATGCGAAATGCCCGAGCACTGACAGTAAAGTGACTTTACTGCGGTCTGTCAGGTTGTGCAGAATACATTCTTAAACCACTATGGATTGTATGTTGGGGTTGACTAGTGTCTCAATTTCGCCGAGCTGTTGTTGCAATATAGATGCGTTTGTTTTTGTAAACCCTTTGATTGATTTCTGTGGTACAATGCAATATTAGGTATGTCTTTGCCTAAAATATCGTAGCATATTTTAGTGGAAAGATGATCATTGTGTCTTTAATCTCACTAGAAATGCCACTTTCAATCCTGGTCTCGATTTTTGATCCGTCTGTAAATCAGATCGTCACACTTGTTGTAGCTGGATTTATTCCAATTTGAGATGGCTTATGGCTATGGCTGGAGAGGGGAGAGAAGGTTAGACAAAAATCCAGTGCTGCTGTAGGAAAAGCCCTCATTGCACATGTTATTTCTAACACGCAAGCTTTTGTATCCTACTAAGTTCAGTTATAGAAGTTTGTTGCTGCATCTTTGTCCACCAAAAATTTATAGGTGATCACGGTCTGATCACTGTGGTACACGTTCAGTATATCATACCTGATCTTAATCTCTATTTCTTTCCATGGGCTCTTCTAGCCAACATAAGAGCCTGATTTTAATTCTTTGAAGGTGTCGAGTAAGCTTAGAGTAAAAAATGACAACAAGATGTTTTACTCCTTCTGACAATCTTATTTCTTCAGTCGGATGTTTTCTAAGACAACCTAATTTACTACCTTATCGTTGACGCTATCATGGTCGTTTTGGAGGGATTAATATTGGCATTCTTCTCTCTTGGTAGGTAAAAGCGTCGCTATTTTCTGTGAACAGCCAGTCAATACTTAAAGCGATCAGATCCGCAAGTGTTGCTTCTAAGTGTAAGCGTCCTAAATGAGTTTGGGCACTCAAAGGAAATTAATCATTTGTTGGAGGCGACATTACCAAATCGCCAAATTTAAAGGTCCTCAAATAGATACATAATGGGTCCAATGAGCCATGGTAACTCACCAGAGCAGGGACAGGCAAGAGAATTCCTAAAGGACTGGGGAGGTTGAATTTACTAAAGACACAAAGACTTTCAAAATGATTCTGGGCTGCTGACTGATCACTGTAGACTAAATAGGCATATATGTAACATAGGCCTGGCAGATAATGCTATCTGCAGATTCTGCGAGAGGGAAGAAGAAACGTCAGTTCATGTGCTGTGCCAATGCGGAAGCTTGGCGAACACAAAGTTTCTAATACTAGGCGTGGAGAACCCCACAACTAACCGCTACATAAAGGAGATGTTCAGAACGTCTTCTAGGGCAAATAGGATCACAAAGATTCGAAAAGGTCTAGGTAAAACAGGTCCGCTACCCCCACACTAATTTAATCTAATATACCCCGAAGATATTACACAAACCGCACACAGTAAATTCCGTCGCATAATGGGATAAAGGAGTTTGGTCCAGGCGATTTGTATGATATAGTGAGTAAATCGTCCATTTCACGTTTTCGTTGTCAGCTACTCTGGGAAATCTGAGATTTCTTTTGTATACCCCTGCCCCTCCCAAATCTCGTGCGTTTGCTATACGATTACAAAACTTGAAAAATGAACCTTAAGAACCATGTATTCTTTTTTAGGATGAATATCTAATGATAAAATTGATAACTAGAATGTCAGTGATACATTTTCATTACAAAATCTAGGCTGGTAGGTTAAGTAAACCTCTAAAACAATATTCTGCACTAATGTACGCGATGTACACAGAAATCATAGATAACTGTCCTCTATCCTATATAATTTTCTAGTATACCCTTCCCTTATGCGTTATACTTACTTTACAACTTCTACATCTAATCGATAATTTCCGTTCGCTGTTTGCTAATGCACTCACATGTCTCCATTATTCAATATCAGATGCACTGCCTACAAAATGTTACACCTGGAATTCTAAACATATGTAGCACGTATCAGGTGTTCAATATATGAAAAATCTGAAAACATTAAAATCTCATTATGCGTAGGTATACATACATATTTATGAACCAGCGTCACATTTACCTAGTACTGGCAATCCAAGACACGAGAAAACGAAATCACAACAAAGTGAAACGTTTACGAATGTAAAGATTTGAATACGTACAATCATTGATAAATTGATAGTTCATTCTTATGGAGAATTTTCGTGCCGTGTATATTTGCTTGCAAACTGATATTTTCCTAAAATATTCAACTCGGCACCACCTTTTCTGTCTATAAGCATAAAATTTAAGTGTAGTAATGGGTTCTTAAGCCGTGTTCTAACCGACGTCCGAACCCAAACGCCAACGCCAACGACAAATGGGGCGAGGCGTATGCCGTTGGAAAGGATTCGAGAGGCTTTAATCTTTAATTCGTTATTAAAACAAAAGGAAAACGTCGGGCAAGGCGTTGGTGGATAACAGCACCTTTTAAAGAGAGAAGCAGGTACACTTTATTTATGAAAACTAAATTATTACAAATCATCCCAACCCCGTGCTCTACCTTAAAAAGGTACTACACGAGGCTACCTATTCTAAGTACTATTATGAGTTTCCATAAACAATTAAAATGATCCTACTCTAACTAAATAATTTCCCTATGATTCTTAATAACAAAAAATATAATACAGTAGCCTCGCGACCATATGAATACTACTTTTGAGAAATGATAAAAATTTGTGAAATGTGATTAGTTCACATAATCGCGAGTCTACTGTAAATCAGTCCCACTATCAGTTATTTATTAAATGCGCCAATGCATCGTTATCTCCAGCATTCGCCCAGGACACTGGGCGTAAGGGAAACCATGGCAAAACCTTACTCTGGAGGATCTGGATAGAAGTCTCAGACCTTATTACTGTAGGCCGCCAATTATTATTATCCTTCTAAGTGCCGAAAAACAGCCTCCGCGGTTTCCACAAATTCCGACAGCCTTGCCGTTCTCGCGTAGCTGCTCCCTTTTTCACACATTCAGAAGTTGAAACAGGAAAGATGACCTAAAAAAAAACAAAACAACAGCAGTACCTATTCTAATACTTAATAATAACTTAATCCTAATTATTATTCTAACCATGAGTAATTAAATAAAAGATTTATATTTTAATATTTTAGTTTAACATCAATTCCGACCACTAAAGAGCATAAAATATTCATTTATAAGCGTGCTACCCTACTAACTATCTAAATATCATGCCCTAGCCTATCTAGTTCATTAGCAACATTACTAAAAAATTCCCACCATTCGAACGATTCATTATCTCTAATATCTGTTTCGCGTCGCGGCCAATTTAACCCCCTAGCTAATGCCCTAACCTCCGTACGCGACCGCCAGTCATCACTGAGTGGACATTCAAATAAGACATGCCCCGCTGTATCTACCCCACCACACTCACAAAACGAGTCATTAACCCTCCCAATTCTACATACAAATGATTTAAAATTACCGTGACCTGTTATTAATTCTACCGCCTGATACGATAAATTAACCCTCATTTCCCTAAAACGTGTAACGCTACCGATAAATTTCCTAGTCCACCTTCCATTTAAAGTAATATCCCACCTACCCTGCCAATCATTATCCAGTTTATCCTTAAACGCTTTTTTAACTACACAAGCCGAAATTAGCCCAAATCTAATAATCGAGCTATCTGCCCTACACACCGCCTCTTCCACGAATTGATTCGCCCTTTCATTACCCATTATACCTACATGAGCCCTAGTCCAAAAAAGTTTTATACCCCCCTCGCGCAACATATCCCAAGTATCTAACAACAAATCGGTCGGATTTTTTAAATTCCCTAACGCCTCTAATACAGATAAGCTATCTGTTATAATTCTCACCTCCCGCATAAATTCCCATTCGCGCCTACTATAAACTACTGCCTGATTTATTGCAACTAATTCTGCCTGAAAAATATTGCAATGATCCCCTAATTTAAACTTTTGATTATGTATTTCAATACCCCTATTATAAACAACAGAAACCACCCCTGTACCACCCTCACCCTTCGACCCATCCGGAAAAATTTCTAAACCGTCTCCAAAAGTACTTATAAATTTATCATAACTAATACTTTTTAATTCCGCGGAATGAATTCGCCCCCCTATATCTACTCGCCTTTCTAAATCGCCCGGTTCTAATCTAATTCTCGTAGCCGTAATCAAACCCTCAAACCCTATTTTATTCGCGTCCCTACGAAATTTAAGTTGCCTCAAACATAAATCTACTGGTAGAATACCCGAACTAACACACGCCGCGTCTGTCGAAATAGATGAATACGTGTTTGCGGCCCTAACTGTTAACAATCTTTGCGCCTCGATTAATTTTTTAGTTTCTTTAATTTTACACGCGTCTGCCCATATCGCCCCAGAAACCATCAGCATGTAGAAGCAGGTACAGCGGAGGTCATCTGATGGCAGAACTTCAAAGTGGGGACGGTGGACATTTCCGAAATTTCTGCAAAATAACACCAAAACTGTTTGATATTCTGTTTTATTTACTAAAACAATGGATTTCGAAACATGATACAAATCATGAAGCATGGCAACTCAAGAAAGATTCGTGGTAACACTTCATTTTTTGGTCACAGAAACTCTTACGCAAGTTCTCATACATATTCAAAATATCAAAACAGTCTATATCTTACATTGTTTCAAAAGTTTGTGCTGCCACAATTGAGTACATTTGATGACTGATTAAAATATAACAAATAAATGGAGAGAAAAAAAATTGCTAACAACCAAAGCTAAGTGTTTTTTTACATTATTAAAATACTAGTTTTCAATTAATTTGATAATAGTTAATTAATCGAGATTGCAAGTTTTGCTAAAAATATTAGGCTACTAGTATCTGACCTTTTCGTTCGCCCGTACGCAACGGAGTAACACAAATCCCGTCCAGATCGAATCGAACGTTCTTTGACGTAGGTACCAATACGAAACCGAAAGCTTTCCAACGGTTCCGTTCGGTCGCTCCGTCCACACCAAAGCAAAAATCCTTTCCAAGATCTGAGCTTGCGTTCGGCTGTCGGTTTGGACGCGACTTTATGCAGACGGCCGCGTGCGCTCGGAAATGAATGGTGTTTTTTTTTAAGGTTTAAAAATCTTTTGAAGATTAAATCCAACGAAAAAAGTGTGCCAGAAATAAAATAAATTTTGCGCTTATTGAGTAGTTGACTAAAATGTTTATTGTGAAAGCTGTTGATTTCTTTTTACCAGTTCATCTTAAATCCCGTTCAGACGGTCGTGACGTCCGAACTCCAACGCCAACGGCAAATGGGGGCGGGGCGTATGCCGTTTGAAAGGATTCGAGAGGGTTTGGTCTTGCTGTCCACACCAAGATCCAAATGCTAGTTCGACAGCATTGGATGCGGTTCGGCGATAATAATGTCGAGCAGCAAAGCGGATGATTTATTAATGCCGAGTGCAGGAATAATTCTTTATTACGAAAAAAGAAAAATGTAGGGCAAGGTGTTGGTAGATGACTGTACCTTTTAAAGATAGAAAAAGGTATAGCGGAAGTCACTTATCGCGGAGTTGAACATTTTCGAAATTTCTGCAGAATGACACCAGAACTATTTATTGTTCTGCTTAGTTTATTAAAACCAAAGATTTCGAAACATAATACAAAGTATGAAGCATAGCAACTCAAGAAAGTTTTGCAGCAATACGGCATTTTTGGAATACAGGAAACACAGTCTATATCCAACATTATTCCTGAGGTTTGTAATTGAAGTATTTGATGAATACATTCAGGTGAATAGGTTTATTATACAACTGATTAAAATATAACAAATAAATGCAGGGTAAAAATTGCTAACAACAACCGAAGCTATAACCTGTTTTTTTTTTAATTCATTAAAATACCAGTTTTCAATTAACTTGATAATAAACTTGAACGATATAAATCATCTAAACGCATTCCAGAATCGTTCACGTTGATAAGAGGTCAGCAAACCCTCACCTTTCTTTTTTATTTCACCTTCATCACAGCCGAATTCAATGGCTACCTTTTTCCAAACGTCGATTTTTTTCTTGATTAATTTATAGTTCTATTTCCAGGGTCCCACAATACGGGATTCTTCCGATACCGCTCTATTAATTGTAAACATAATTCTTCAGTCTATTCCATGTTTTCACCGAGATATTAGTAAATAATTAATTAATGGAAATTGCAAGGTTAACTAGAAATATTACGCTACTGGTGTATTTAACTTTTCGTTCGCCCGTACGCTGAATGAACACAATTCCCGTCCAGACTGAATCGAACGTCGTTTAACGTATCGACACGAGAGGGAAGGGTTTCCAACGCCAAGAGCAGCGTTCAATGCCGTTTGGTTGCGTTCTGTCCCTCCGTCCACACTAAAGCAAATCCTTTCCAAATCTGAGCACATGTGCTTTGGCTTGCGTTTGAGCGTCGGTCTGGGTGCGGCTTAAGCCAATAGTCTTTCTGAATCTTATACAGTGCGTAGGTAATGCGCTATAAGAGTCCAAAAGTGGTGCAAAATATAATGCCTGCAATGGTTCATCAGTTTATCAATGGTACAATGTGTAACTAAAACATAAATTAGTGACGTAGGTAATCACTGCTGCTGAACATCAAAAAGTTTAGCGCACTTTAACGCTCCGTAGGTCCTTGACACCTCATAGACGTCATTTAGCAAACTATTATCTCCTATACTATTATCAAGGCGCGACTTCTCCAGGATCAAATTATGCATTTTATAGCCTATGAGCGCCACGAGTTCGAACCTTGCTCTGGTCAGTTGGGATAATGGGTTTTTTTTGAGCGGTAATTATGATTAGGATGGAAATTTGAGTCTGCGAGGGTACCCGACAAGCAAGAAATTGCTTAGACTTTAGATTCCCCACTTTAGGTGTCCGACAGTCACGTGACAAGGGGAGACAGAGTCAGTTAAATTAGTAAAAGTTGCGTTGCTTAGAGACTAATAAAATGCGTTTTAAAGAATAACGTCGTTTTGCGAACAGTTCCGAAGACACACGAAAATAATTGAAAAACTGATATTTTGTATTTTTAGGGCATTAGGTTTTGAAAATATGAAAAACATTGACCTATTAAGTTTTTTTATTATGAAAAAATAACTTGACTATAAGTTTTCCTAATCAGATTTATAATACGACATTTTCACTCTTTCTCAACCATGATGACCTTACTTTTTAAATACGGCCTAGTACATTTTCTTTACTTTTCCGCTATATTTTTCAACAGTAAATATGTATTTTTTTTTGCGCTACCTACACAACAATTGGTAATAGGGTCCTGGATAAAAAAAAATGCTTCACGGTTCTTTTAAACATGCCATGTCAAATTTTGAGTGTATTTTCTCTCTAAAGTACAAAATTTTTACAGAATATTATAAAACAATTTACAAATATTCAATATGTCTGACATTATGCAACTACGCTTACTTCAAAATGGTGGACACAATAATTTTCTTTTATGAATTCAATTTTGTTTAATTTTAATCTTTGTTCAGTAATAAAACAGTTACTTCTAGTTCGTTAAAAGCCCTAGGTATTTTATTGTTTTATTTATAATTTAGAAGTGTTATTTTCTCATAATTAAAAAATAGGCATTACTTGACTTTGCGACACTTGCATAAAAGTTGCAAAATCGGCTAAATGGGGGTGAAAATGCAACGGAACAGTAAAACATTATTCTTATTCTGTTATTGTAAGCAGCGTAAAAAAAACTTATTATCGCTGTATTTAGTGTAGAAAAATATGGCGGAAATGTAAAAAGATATACAGGACCGTATTTAAAAAAGCAACGTATAAATGAAACCCTGTATACCGAAACTTGGTTCATTAAGATATTTTGTTCAGAATTATATTAGAAATCTCTACCTTAAGTTTAGCCACTTGACTGCGGGTCATCCTGTATACCTCGATTAAAAAAATACCAGGGATAGCTATACCAAAACCAAAACTCAATAGATGAATAGAAATAAAGGAGCTAGTTCTGAAAAGAGTGGGTAAATTTGTTCGTCTCTAGAAGTTTCATAAAACTCGAATTTTCCTCAAAGTACTTTGAAAAGTATATCCATTTGTTAGCAGCGTAGTGCACAAATAGTTTGTTGGATTCTAGGACCGAGGAAACTACTTTCACATCTGTAACAAAATGTACCTTACTTTCCCAATCCTTTATACCACATAGGTCATTTATCTTAATCGTTCAAAATATATCACAAAGAAGCATATAAAGTTAGGTTGTTACCTGCGTTTCTGCAGTACATTAGTAGGTAATATGAATTGAACAAATAAATTTTAAAAACAAATAAGGTAAATTTTGTTCTGTACTGCCAACCAGTTTTCTTGAAATAGTAAATAAGATGTTTACGAGGTTAGAATAGTTTAAGTTATGATCAAAACCAGTTAAATACAGAACACTGTATAGGAAACTGTAAAAATCAGAATTTATTCTTTAGTTTATTATAAAAATTATTTATTAAATATTTATTGCATGTTATTATTGTGTTTTTTTTAGAAAATAAAAGTATTGTGTGTTTTTATTGTTAAGTAAAAGGTTTGTTCTAATTTGTTTGAATGACTGTGGCGTCTGCAACTCAATTCACGGTCCTATAAAGCAATTGTCTAACTCCATTATACTACATACACATAATATGACAATAATGGTCTTCATTGTATAATCCACAAGTAGCAATAGATGTGTAAGTAAAATTTTAGTTCGAAACATAATTTTATTAACGTAACGTAAAGTCAGGTAAGTGTGTAACCGGGGCAAGTGTGTAGATTGGCTATATTTAAATTTTAAAATTAAAATAAGGATGTCTTTTGTTGTATTATTAATATACTAAACTTCATACTAGTTTTACAAATAAAAATTCACATCTGCTAACGTGTAATAACTTAGATACCTTGTAAATTTATCATACCTTATTAAAAAGGCATCAGTATAGTATTACACACTTGGCCCAATTAAAGAATAATGCTATTAATATATAAAATGCCGAACGATGACACACTTACCCCATTTTGCTGGGTAAGTGTGTAGTATTGACACTGTTTAAAATTTCTTTTTTTTCTAGTAAACCGTTGATAATTATAGAAAGCCTATCTATTGAAGGCTTACAACTGGGCATACATTACGTACGTCTATGTGTAAAATTTATCAAAATGTCTTATTATGTGAACAGTGTTACATTTTCTTCACACTATGCAATTTTTACTACACACTTACCTGACTTTGCCTTATATATCTTATATAAATAGAAATAGTGAATCCAAATGCAACTTAAATTCATATTTAAATTTAAATTTCAAATTTAACGTTAAATCATCGAGTTATACAACCACAAGGCGAGGTTCAGATTAACTCTTGCTTTACAACCTAAACCTTGCCTACAAGGAAATAAATATATATGATCTAATACCTCACTCATAAAGTTCCTTAAAAAGAAAAACAAAACAAAAATTTGACAATGTCTATTGTGCTTCCACTTTTAACTAATAACACATTCTGCCGATAAAATCCCAACTACACTTAAGTAGATATAAATCAAAAGCCATGGAAATCGCAATCCTAACAAAAGAAAAGCACACAACAAAACAACACCGAACGCAATCTACGCCTAAAACCCGCGTATATGTTGTTCGGGAGATTGTTATATTTCGAATAAATATTAAAGGATAAAGAGCTTGTTAGAGGATGGGAAGATGGTGAGATTAAGCCACGAAATCTAGTATATATGTTCTGTACATCTGAACAGTATCTGCTTTTATTATAAAGCGGTATTATGGAGGGGTTGTAAGAGTGAGAATCTTATGATACAGACAGGCAATTTGCAGTTCTCTGTGACCTTTCATGTTGAGCTACCCCGCCTCCGCGATCTTGTGAGAAATATGTTCGTATTTACGAATACTGTAGATATATCTGAGGTAGCAGTTCTGCACCCTTTGAATTCTCTGTTCAGCGATGCTGTCAATGGCAGTGTAGTATACCGGGTGTCCAGCCTAAGATGCAACGGTCCATAGCCGATTTATTATTGTTTTTTTTTGTGGAAAAATGTTTCAAATAAATGTTGCCTGGAATCATAGTCTACACATTTTACAATTAGTTTCAGTAATGGCAGACTTCCGGTTGTACCGGAAGTATATACTAACTTTATTATTTTAAATGGAACATCCTGTATATTATTGTACTTTTGGACTCCTTGTTAAATTTAAATAACAATACGTTAGGCATACATTGGGGCTAACTTGTACCGTTTCCGAATTACATAACGTTTTTCGAAAAAAATGTCATTTGCAGTGTCTTCGGTGTTTGGAAATATCTCCGGAAATACAAAAGTTAGAAAGATGCGGTTTTCAGTTTTCGCTTAATCATGAAACAGCACACGTCTTTTATTTTAAAATTGTTGCATTTAAGTTACAGAATTATTAAATAGGGCTCTGTAATTTTCGAACTCTAAAATCATGGATAACTTGATTTTTTTAAATTGCATGGTATAGCAATTTTTACATAAATGGATGTAAAATTTAATTTTCTTTCGATTTTATACGAATGTCATTGTGTTTATCCCCAAAGGTTTTTGGATATATTCGCGACTTTTCAGTTTTTCACGATAGATACGTATTGCGAAGCGCCGGCAACCTTCCCCTCGCATTTCAATAAGCACCGCAATACGTAAGTTGAGATAAGACAAATGCTTCACAAAGAATTTTGTTAATATTTAAAACCGATCCGTGAGGATAGTAAACACGAAGATTGAGAAAAGAACGTTGTATATATTTGTTAACCTGAGTGCGATATCTGAATGTATTGTCTAACGTCATACCTAAACATCTAGCTTCATTGAGAATAGTTATAGTAATATTCCATATACAAATATTAATTACATTTTTCAACTGATTACACACCCTGGCCCTGCCAAACAACAATACTCTAGATTGATTCTTAGCTTTCTTGATTTTAAAAACGTAGAGATAGCATCTAAATCATTATTGATATCAGCAACCGCATTCTCCCATGTACCTGGTTTAAAACTGTAATAGAGCTGAGTATCGTCAGCTTAAATACGCAGGCAAAATATTATTGGCGGTAACATAAGTGTACATTTGATTATACATAATCCTTTCTAGGATATTGGAAGAAACTGGGAAGAATGCTAATCGGCCTCAAATCTTTGAACTTCCGAGGCTCATCTATCTTCGGTAGACGTAGTACAATGGCATGTCTCCACAGCTCGGGAAACACGCTCTCAGTAATACTAGAATTGACAATCTGTGCAATGTAAGGAATAATTAGCTGACAGCACATCCTAATCATTAATATTTATCCTATCGATCCCTCTAGCAAATATTTTAATTTTGTTAATAATTTGTATATCAAGCGAGTCAACAGTTTTAAAGTGAAGTTGATTGAAGCTATTATCAGTGGTGTTATACTGATAGAAGCTGAGTTTATAAGATAAGTAAGGTTCATAAAATAATAATTAATTTCATTTACGTTAGACAACGGATCAGTAATATCTTTGAATGATCGTTTATTACTTATATTTAATAGTTTAAGTGTTTAAAAAGAGTTTGCTTTGATTTAGTTGAAGCAATGAATTCGTAATAAGCTTTTTCTTATCATTTTAAATAAATAGAGATACGATATTATACAAATTTTTAGTAAGAGAAGCTTTCCATGCAGGCCACTCGGCGGCGTAGTCACTACTAAGAAATATGGATATAATACACATATAATACAATATAAATAATACGGTATGCTCGTTTTGAATCTCAAATTCGTCAAGTCCGGTTAGATGACGTAATTAAATAGCGTATCTAAAACAATGAAATACATGTATGGTAAATACCAAAATGTTAAAATCCAAATTATTCACAACTACCAATTAATGTAATTCAAATGCAGCTTTGTTTTAAGAAAGCCTGTTTTAAGTTGAAATTTATTTTATCTATCTTGTCGCCATCTAGTAGCGCTCGTGTTTATTTCTACGATTGTAGCGACTTTCGTGTGCGTTTACAAAGTGTTTTCGTAGTTTTTCTGGAAAATTGAATCGTGAAAACATCTTAACGCTTTTAAAATATGTTCTGTAAGCCCGTCCGGATTTTCTAAACTCACCTTTCGCATTAACAAAACCCTCGGTTGACAACAAACCGTTGAAATCGATTTTAATTAATAATAATTATATATCTCCGCCATTATGCTCCTATCTGACGTAATTTTGATATGCGCGTAAGCATACCGTATTATTTGTACCGTGGGTATAATATATACAACATACTATACAGGTATAGAACGGTACTATTTTGATTGCGGGTTTTTATACCAGCCACACGTTGTCAAATTGTACTGATCATACCCCTCTCCCAACGGTCCACTTTAGCCTCGCCACGCCACGCTCGGCCTCGGCATTCACAAATTCGCTCTCACGGAGCAAACATCATTTCAAAGATTGCTACTTGGCACCCTTTTACCGATAATATTGCAATGAATTCGTGTTACAGTGCATATTTTATAATATTTTTTTCCTTTCTTGAGATAGCGGCTTTTTTTGGAACATTAATGAAAAATTTTACTAATTAAGTCATTTTTTAACGCGTTGACAATTTTTTATTGTCTTCTCAGAAATCATTAATGCATTTATATATTAGACATTTAACAAGACCTCACAAACAGTTTAAAATTTTACATTAAAAAATTTACATTTATAAAATAAATACATTAAATTTATTTGTCAAAGAATTGAATAACATGTGTGTGTAGCATACGAATGACAAAATACTCCAAACGTGGTACTGGAAATCTGCAAACTTTCCTAAACCCTCACCACAAACTGCAACTAAACTGGACGTACGTTTCAATAGCAAAGCTATCAATCATCAGCAGAAAACACTGAACTAAAATAACTACACTAAAACTACCCTAATTTATTAACTAAAAAAGGTCAAGGTACATTAAATCACGGTCATGGTGACTGCCGTCATGCTTAACTAGTCACTAATCCTAACTCCGTCTAATCTACTACTTATGCTTAATAAACCGTAAAGACAAAGAAATTTAAGGGTCCTAAATCTGAATCATTAAAATATGTTTGTTTTAATATTTCCATACCCTCATAACAATTTAATTGTACATAGTTGTTAACGTTTCTAACTAATTTTATATTGTCCACCTTATGGTTTTCTTCAAGCATATGTAGGGCTAACACTAGATTTGTCAAACCTCTAAATTTAAGATGCAGCAAAATGCCTCCTTGTAACGTGTTTGAATTGAACTTTTAGTTTGCCCAATATATACATGATCACAATCTTTACAAGATATTTTTATAAATAACCTGATTTGTCCAAAATATCTACTTGATCTTTAGGGTTGCCCTAAAATATTTTAAAGACTGTTAATTGAAGTTGTAACTATGTCCAGATTGAATTTAGAGAAAAATTTTTGTAGACCTTTCGTGTAACTTGGATAAAAGGTAATTTGACATATTTCTTATTTTTCTTTTCACTAATTTCTAAAAGTACTCACATTTTTAATTTTTATTTTGTTTTTGTGTTTTCTGATGGTATTATATACAACGTCTTCTGAGACCATTAAATGCAGCGATATTAATAATTTCCTTTAATTTCTTTATTATATCGTTCTGTAGACAGAGGAAAATTAAGTAAGCGATGTACCAAAAAATTAATAGCTGCTAGTTTGTTTTTTCCATGAATGGTTTGAATCTTCTGAAATAAATCTGTTATTAGTAGTGGCTTTCTATATATGTCTATTTCTAATTATTTTTATTTCTTATTACTAACATGTCGAGAAAAGCCAATCTATTGTTAGTTTCCTCTCCAATGGGTAAACTTAATTGGAAAGGAAATTTTGAATTTATCTGTTCAAGAAAAATCTCTAATTGAGCAATTACTAGTATCAAAAAACACAAAAAATGTCATCGACGTATATCTGACCCAAACCCGTGGAAAAGTATGGCCAAAGTATTCTGAAGAATCAGTTTCAAAATTTCCCATAGAAGAGGTAGCTATGAAGGAATAAAACGTTACCACATTGCTGCTCTTCAGTTGGTTGGTAAAAGTACGTTGATTTAGAAATTTTCAATTAGAGCATTTTCTGACAGATAAATTCAAAATTTCCTTCATTAAGTTTACCCATGAAGAGGAAACTAACAATAGGATTGCTTTTCTCGACATGTTAGTAATAAGAAATAAAAATAAATTAGAAATAGACATATATAGAAAGCCCACTACTAATAACAGATTTATTTCAGAAGATTCAAAACCATTCATGAAAAACAAACTAGCAGCTATTAATTTTTGGTACATCGCTTACTTAATTTTCCTCTGTCTAACAGAACGATATAATAAGAAATTAAAGAAATTATTAATATCGCTGCATTTAATGGATTCTCAGAAGACGTTGTATATAATACCATCAGAAACACAAAAAACAAAAATAAAAATTAAAATGTGAGTACTTTAGAAATTAGTGAAAGAGAAATAAGAAATATGTCAAATTACCATTTTATCCAAGTTACACGAAAGTCTACAAAAAATTTTCTCTAAATTCAATCTGGACATAGTTACAACTTCAAATAACAGTCCTTAAAAATATTTTAGGCAACCCTAAAGATCAAGTAGATAATTTGGACAAATCAGGTATTTATAAAATATCTTGTAAAAGTTGTGATCATGTATATATTGGGCAAACTAAAAGATCAATTAAAACACGTTACAAGGAGCATTTGGCTCATTCTTAATTTTAGAAGGTTTGACAAATCTAGTGTAGCCCTACATATGCTTGAAGAAAACCATAAGGTTGACAATATAAAATTAGTTAGAAACGTAAACAACTATGTACAATTAAATTGTTATGAGGGTATGGAAATATATAAAAACAAACATATTTTAATGAATTCAGATTTAGGACCCTTAAATTCTTGTCTTTACGGTTTATTAAGCATAAGTAGTAGATTAGACAGAGTTAGGATTAGTGACTAGTTAAGCATGACGGCAGTCAGCCATGACCGTGATTAATGTACCTTGACCTTTTTTAGGTATAAATTAGGGTAGTTTTAGTGTAGTTATTTAGTTCAGTGTTTCTGCTGATGATGATAGCTTTGCTATTGAAACGTACGTCCAGTTTAGTGCAGTTTGTGGTGAGGGGTTTAGGAGAAGTTTGTAGCATACTGAATACAAATGTGATTTTGTAAATATTAGTAATACAAAAAACTGAGCGCTGTTTATTCTTTCTCGTACTAGAGGTTGTGTAATAAACATGCCGGTCTAGGAAGAAACCTTAAGTAAAAGGGCGCAGGTGAGAGGAAATAACTGATTGTAGCGGAGACCACATTCGTCAAGGTGTATCAGATTAGTACTGCCCCTTCTAGTTTGCTCGAAATATTACGTGCTGGAATAAAAAAGGGCGGTGGGTGTGATTTTTTTATCCTCACATGTTCGGCAACTACGGCAAGTTTTTTTACATAGGTTTAATTGAAATCCACGGGTAGATATGGTATATGCTTACTTATATAATTTCTTGTTGGTCTATAAGGGGTGCGATTAGTGCGCATTACCTGTACGAAGATCACAACATTTTCACTATTTAGTGAAAAAATTGTTTCCTTATACTGTTAAAAGTAAAGTGAAGGTTTCCGCAAATTATAAGAATCGTTAATAGTTTAAAAGATCTTCGACCAATCAGTATCCTTCCTTCTCCAACTAATATTCGAACGTTGTATTGACCGGCAACCCGGGTTTAACAGCGTATCAACCAGCCGTCACGCATGTGGTTAATGATATACTTCGCACTCAAAGTTACTGTTCTAGTTCTTCTAGATTTCATTCGTGTTTTCGATTCCATTCACCAGAAGGTATTATTAAGTTTATTGCCCGCGGTTGGTCTTAGTGAAAATGCAGTGTTCCTTATAGCTTATCTATCAGAACGTTCACAACAAGTTCTGTTGGATTCTCATTATTCATGTACTTTGCGAGTAAGCCATAGTGTGCCCCAGGGAACTATATTGAGTCCGCGCTCTTTTTTCTTTACACTTCGGAGTTGCTTGTCCAAATTCAGTATTAGCGCTATCATTTATACACGGATGATATCTATAATCTAACTGTCTTCCAAACTAGAAAATATAGGCTGGCCCAGTCATAGGCTCGATTACGACATCGAAAGAATTTGTAATTTTGCAAATGATTATCAGTTAAAAGTCAACCCTGGAAAAACCCAATTAACCGTTTTCGGGTCACCCCGTGCTCTTGACACCAAATCAAATGTAATCTACAAATCAAGATAACTTCTCAAAATAGCCCGTTCCTAGACAGCGTTAAGAATTTGGGTTGGTCTGTTCCCTGAAATCTGATATAAATACATCTAAACTAGCTCAAACAGCTTTGACTGCACTGAAAACCATTTTTATAAATCGACACTTCTTCGATCCTCCCTCCTGCTCCTTATTATGTGAATAGCTAGCACTGTCAAATTTTTCTTATGGTGATGTTTTATACTCTCCTGGTTAAAAAAAACATCAACCGCCACGATTCAAAAAATTCAAAACGCCTAAACACGACTTACCTATGGATTGTCTAGACACTAACGAATTTCCCATGTATATGAAAACCTATAAATCGTAGAGATACAAAACAGACATCTACTACATCTTGGTATTTATATATTAACACTGTAAAGACAAAAACCCCACCATATCTTTGCAATAAATTTCAATAGAAACATAAAGTGCACAATGGAAACATACGTCCTCAAAATTATCTAACTATTCCTAAACATCGACTTGAACAATTTAAGAGCAGGTTCACACATAATGGCCTATTAGCTATTATTGACATTTACAGTGTCTGGATATCGGTCATTAGATCCCGATTGCAACACCTTCTCGATTTAAAATAACCGTGATAATGTTTTCCACCATTGCATCTCTTGCTATTGTTATTTATGTTCGGCATTATTTTAGTTACAATTGTTATTATCACTGTTGTAATTGCTATTAGTTTATTTTTGCTATTACCTACAATTTAGCGTCGAACACATCACATAACATTTTCGTTCGCATTGTTTAATTACAGTAACTAGATATTTTACTTTTTTGCTATTGTTTTTCCTTACGTTTAATTTTGTTTCATTTAATAATTAGGTTGTTGGAAGAACGCTAAGGCTCAAATAGGGCCATAAGACCCTTTTGCGGCAGCGATATAATCTTTTTTGCCTACACTTTTTTCCTCAGCTAGTGTTTTATGATCTCATACTTTGCTCTTCGTCGTGTATATTACTTTATCGTACATAACTACTTTGGTCAATAAACCGCTATTATTATGGATATTAATATATCTAGCCACAAGAATCCTTGTAATGGGCCAGTTAGTATTTTTATTTTTTAAAGGTAGCGTTTTAAGCTAGCAGTCACTAACAACAACTCTTTACCTACTACGGCTAGCTGGTCACAACTGTGCAACCACGTGTCAACTCGGTTGCACCGCATTTAATTCCATGGATTTGCAGAACTAAGTTGGCAAAGCTAAAAATGCTTTAGTGTTCGCTGTAATAAATGTAAACTTAATATATTAGTTTACATCAACGAATCGACCGGAATATTCGGTACTACGTAAATGGATAATTTATTGTCAAACAAGAATATATCATCGGCTTAAGGAAGACACAGCTCAAAGCCGCAGATTTTTCCTTTTGTTAGGGTACTACTAGTTTGTAAATCGATGCGCCGGGTGAGAGACACTAAAGAGGCTAGGCAAACTTTTAAAAATCGTTTATTTTATCCAGGTAACACAAAATATAATTCTCATAACATATATACAGTGACCGGCGTAAATATTGCAACATATGAGAAATTTTTTTATAATTAAAACATATTAAATTTTTTTTTTGGATAGGTTGTGCACGTCTAGAAGCCCCAAAATCTGTTTTGACATACGTTACGTGACCACTAGTATGGTAGTAAATTTAAAAAACATGGTGTAAATCTCCAAAAAGTGAGGTTAGATGACATGATATTCAAAAAAGTTATTTGAAAAAGTTTCTCAGAATTCAATTCTGAGGCTGTGTGCAAGTTTTTGTAAAGATACTTTAAAAAAAATTGAAATCACAATTTTTCCAAATACTGATTAATTACATATTTCATTTTTTTCGTTTTTAGCAGCTCAACAGCAGTAATATTTCTAAATTTGGTTGATACTCAAACAATTTTGTCAATTTTTTGGGTAGCCCCACAAAAAAATCAATAGTGGAAGATCCGGAGATCTAGCCGGCCATGAATTTTGATAGTACCGACATATCCATCTGTTTTCAAACTGATTGTGTAACCACCTTCTTACATCAGCTGTGGAATGAACACTGGCTCCGTCTTGCTGAAAATACAAACTCCTTCTTTCTGCTAATGGCATATTATCCAAAACATCCGTCAGCGTTATTTGTAAAAATAATAAGTAGATAACGTTCGGAATTTAAACTACTTCTAAAGAAAAAAGGTCCCACTAATTTAGAATTAAAAATACTGCACCACCAGTTAGCCCGATCGCTGATTACATTACATACCTCAGCTCTCACACTGTTATTGCACGCACCAAAGCTATTTAGGTAGGTTTTGAAATTACAAAACTCAGTAGAAATAAATAACCAGTACTGTTATGTAATGATAAAAATACTTATTAAGCAAAAACATTTAAACAATAACTAATAGTAATGAACAACTTGTTAGGCATATAGTTCTGTTTCTTATAAGTAAGGTAGGCTTTGAAATTAGAAACAACAAATAATGTAGTAAACTATTTTATTTTAATTTTCTGGTAAGTGAGTAATTACTACTATTTTTATTTTATTTTTATTTTACCTACCTATGGAAATCTGTAATTCAATTAAACAATATTTGGGAAAGTTGTGTTTTTACTTTTTCTTAAATATCTTCACAAAAATTTGCATATAGCCTCAGAATTGAATTCTAAGCAACTTTTTCAACTACCTTTTTTGGATATCATGTCATCTAACCTCACTTTTTGTAAATTCATGACATATTTTTTAAATTTACCGCCATACTAGTGATCACGTGACGTATGTTAAAATAAATTTTGAGGTTCCTAGACACATATATATAATACTACTATATTGCGGGTATGTGCTTAAAAATTCCGAAATCAAAGGGAGACAGCTATATCGGATATGCCACAACGTTCTGGCTGCATTATGCGCATGCGCGAACCTTAAATAACCATGCATCCTTTTCGCACATGTTGGTTAGTTGTTTCATTTCACATGTGTTTCTCGTTGACAACTGTGCGTATGTTAACGCTTGATCATTGTTTATTGGTGATATTATGGTTATATCCATTGCTGTTGATTATTTTATATTATTTTAACTGTCATGAATTAGAATTGAAAGTCTGTATAAATATTAGTTTTTTGGAATATAAAATGGTAAGATATTGCTATTTGTGTGGCCATCAACAAATAAAGGAAACGTGAAAGCTTCTACGCATAGTAAAGCAAGTAGTTATAAAATGAATATATTGTAGTAACAAAAACTTACATTTTCTTCAGATTTTCTAAAAGACGAACAGAACGATCTGCCTGAAAAATGTTTGTGGATTGTCAAATGAAGATTATAACAACTTTATTGATTTGTTCGGCTCATTTTCTTCGGAGATATACATATAGTTAAAGAAACAGGTAAAATATTCTTTTTAATATATCCAATCTATTTCGATATATTGAATGTATATTTTTTTTGTAGTGGCCTATCAATCATGACGAGATTTTAGTAATAGATAATGGAAAGTACCTGGTTTCCTACTGTAGAAACAATGATATGAATTATCCAGGTAATACTGGATTTCTTGAAACTTGAAACATACAACCGACTACCACAAGTCGTACACTACTTCATATGAACCTGCATGAATATGCCGCCGCCTTTCTCTCATCATCCCGTGATAGCAAAGATAGCGATGGTTACACGAATATTTACACCTTGGGAAGATGTTCTATAAAACATTTATATGGAATAGAATTCTCTCAGTTTTTAATAGCCCTAAACTGAATTTACATATTTTTGAGTCAAGGGATTTTTAATAATTATTGCATCCAATTATGTAAATTAATTATTGAATACTACATATCTATTCGATTGTATCATGAGGGAAAAATATCATCAAGGATGAGAACATACATTAGAAATATAACAAATTGGTTCTTTTCCAAAATCAATAAAATGTAAAGTGTGTTTTTTATTCACCTTTCCCAACTACTTTGCTAGCTTTTAAAAAGAATCCTTTTTTATCAGTGTAATACCTATTGTGTTTTGTAAACAATGTAAATTGATTGAATTTGTTATGGTATAAGTTTGAAATAAATATTCTCATATGAACATCAATGTATTATTACCAGTATTTATTACGAATTCATCTATCCACTTTTGTATATTTACAGAATTAGTACATCTCTTATTGTTATTTATAGAGGCATAAAGGTTTAAATTTCGTTGCATATATCACTTTTAAAAAAAAGGTCATCCTCTTAACAAATGAGGAAAAATTTGTACTCTTCCAACGAATGATCATTCCATTATTACAATCATTTGATTATTGAAATCATTCGATTATGCCCATCACTACCAAATTGCTTCGTTCGCACATGCGCAAAACAATCGTAGAACCATGTCAGACAAAGGAAACTCATTTTCCGTTCTCCCTTCATGGACGAAAAATTCTTTATGCATTGGTTTTAAGCGAGAACACGCATATAACGTAGTAATTATATATATGCCTAGACACGCACAATCTATCCCCACAAAAAGAATTTGGAATATTTTAATAATAAAAAAAATTCCCATATGTTGCAATATTTATGCGGATCACTGTATAATGTCTTTATATAATAATCCTTTTGTCTCAGTATGGTTCATCGTTTGTGTACATTCAGATGAAATATTTTCATCGTACACGCGCTGTAAAGTGTTGGACCTCGTGTATCCGATGTCGGCTAGGTGCGACCGTTGATAATAACGCTATGAAGCGCGTAACAGCCACCGGATACTATTCCAACTCTGTATACCTAGCCCCTTGAATATGAAGTGCGTTTGGTGCGCCCTCTACGCCTTTCCTTGGCGGCGGCCACTTTTCGCTGCTGCCGTCTAACTCGCTCTCGGAAACCCAACCATACCTAGCGTCTGTCCCGCGACCACTGGCGACAATCCATCGCTTGCCGTCTGTCGAAGTCATAGACAAGGATAAAACATTTAGATAGCGGATAGACGAGTGGCATCCCAAATTTTTACATAATTTCTCTGCCGCCATTTTGATGCACGTGTGGTGAACAATCTGCAAATATTCGGCAATTCATGATTGCAATGTGTTAGACAAGGTACATATGTATATGCAACATAATGGCATCGAGGTTAGGTGCCAGCAGGAGTTACTTTTTTTTTTTAATTTATACCGCTTTAAGTTATAAAATAGATGAATATTATGCTTAGTTTCCCGGTTTACCCTTTGTTTATATATACCTTTATAGTTTAAAGTAATTAAAAGTAATCAATAAAGTTGAAAAATGGTTCTAAATATTGGAATTTTTACTAGAAGGTACGTTATTTCCTGATATTTCCAGATAATAGGTTGACGTGATCCTGAATATAAAATGACCAGG
This sequence comes from Protaetia brevitarsis, assembly GCA_004143645.1. Lineage (NCBI taxonomy): Eukaryota > Metazoa > Arthropoda > Insecta > Coleoptera > Scarabaeidae > Protaetia > Protaetia brevitarsis. The sequence goes on along the minus strand of RXPK01000037.1, from coordinate 3,319,671 downwards.
AGATTAATTTTACCAGAGAGTAAATAATTTTCCATCGGTCTGTCTCAATTATAGTATATACACACATTTATTAGACCATTTGTGTCGACTTCTAAATGGAGAAAAGTTTTAAGAATGTTATTGGTCTGTCGGATATTGAATAAACGAAAACATTGCTTATATGTTTATAACATTTTCAACCTATCGATATATTAATGAAAGGAGGAAAAGATTTTCTTATAGTATCATCATTGAATTTAAAGTCATATAAGGTGCAATGAAATGCTTTCAAAGCAACAAAAACTTACTAAAAACATGTACTGTGTATAAAAACGTAATAATATCCTTTTGCTGAGTTATCCGAATTTTTGATCGCTGATTTTTAGTACTTCGTTATTTGAAACAGGTATTTTCAAAATTGTACTTCTTTCTGACTTAAAAATTATTAATTAAAAATATATAATGTATATGTATCTAAAAATATATAATATGAAATGAAACCTCTGTGTCATCACTGTAATAAATATTCCCTATATTTCTTACTGTGAATTATATAAATATTATGGGAGTTAACATCTTCTACTTGTAAGGTTTTGGCTAAATTATAAGTATACATCAGACAGTGAATAATGTATAAAACGTTACTTAATCATAATTAAATTCATAATTAAATATATTTAAGTTTGCTTCTGATATTTTTTTTTTGGAAGTCTGAATTTTATAGTTTAGCTTTATTATTATTAAGCTAACATAACAAAGTATCACTAGGATGTAAATTAAGTAAAATATTTACATAATAGGATTAGAATTTAATTAATTGAATATTTCTAAATATTCCTATTTTCTATATTAAACCAAAACCAATATTTTTCAATGCACAGTGATTGCACACATCTCTGCAGGAGAATGTCCACGGTAGTAAATACAAAATGTTCATCCACTTACATAACATAAAAAATCTTCGTTTAAATATTATATGTTCGTAATCAATTCCCTATAACACATTTAAACATAAACACCTATTTTAAATTAACAAAATTAACACAAATAACTAACCCATAAAAAAAACAACAGCTGTAAGTGCGGCTCTGACAACAGGATGATCCTGACGTGCATCAAAATGACTGCCTCGAAGTTGATGTCCGCTCGCGCAGGTTGATCCGTTATCTAAATGTTCTATAAGGATCTATGGTCGAAGTATACTGCCGCGCTACCAACGTTCTGTAGTCGCGCCCGCTCCGAATAGTTTCTACCGCACACTCCGCGGAAGTTTCTATCACGCAGTGCACCAGTCTATTAAGCGTTATATTTTTGCGCGCTCGTACTTTATATTTTGAATTTATTTGGACTCACATATGAATAATTCAAAATAAGAAGTTAAACATATCCAAAATATGTACATATATAATTCTGTGGAAAATTACACTTTGTGGTTAATATGCAATTTCAGTTTATAAGAGTTTTCTAAATAATTATATTCATACTTTAGGTTTTAATATTTAGGTCTTTTTTTAGCCAACAATGTCGTGAGGCGTATTTTATAAATCATTGATGGTGTATCAATTATAATATGTTTCTGTTTGTACATTAATTAGATATCTATGAATAAAAGAATACGCCTTATATAACTTGCTCTTGTTTGACAATAAATGATCCTTCAATAATAAATAATTCAAGAACCTATAATTACATTTTTAAATTAGCCCGTCGCGTCGGTGACAGAATACAGAACATTTGCATAGACTTTCAGTTCAGTTCACTATCTGCTCTTAAATAATCTGTGGTCTGGTGTGTAGGACCCTTAATAGGGGCGTGACGAACTATAAATAGGTTGATGTCCAACTGCCATTGAGATAGAACGGCGTTGAATTTCCATTCATACATGCTGCAATGCATAGATTCAAAAGCACCTTGAGTTGCTTTACATTAGTAACATCAACATATGTAGAACATACCGAATACAAGTTCACATGGAATTTGCATTTAAAGTTTTTTTAACTTTTAATTTTTTTTTAGTGATTGATATTTGAGCGTCTAACACATGTATGTTTTATCATTTTGTTCTAGGTGTTTCGCATACTTTACATCTGGAAGACAACGGACAGGAGATTATCATTGTTGATCAGGTATGTTTTACTTTTCTGTTTGATTTTCCTACTACAGCTTGTACAATGTGATTGTACCATGACCTAATGTAACAGACTCTGGTGACATTAAAATTTGGCATTGTACCCTTACTATATTAAGTTCTTCTAAGCTAGATACAGTCGAATAATATACCTGTAGATTTATTCTGTTTTCGGTAACAAATTTGTTTTTGAAAAACCACTAAGCATCTCACTCAACAATATAATACCTAAAATCGTTTTCAAATAACTACGTAAAAAGCGTAGATTTACATTCCAACGCACGAAATTGTTTTTACGGTTATTGGGGGAAAAAAATAATCGTGTGCGCTACAGAGCTTTTATCTTGGCCCTTGCTATTCCGTTTATAATATATTTACGATATGAGATTTTGTTTAAAATTTTAAAAGTTGTGGTTATATGCTAGTTGCATTAAAATATTCACCGAGATTTTATCAATTTCTGATTCAAATTGCAAACAGATTTAAATCAATTTAATGACTATTGCGTCGCTAATAAATTATATTGAAATCGTGAGAAGTGCAAAATCATTAGATTTACACGAGACATCGTCACATATAGTTTTCCGTACTATTTGGGCACAGATTTACTAACCACCGATGACATGATTCATGATTTGGGTGTAATATTCGATGCCACGCTGTTGTTTAACATACATGTTGATTATATTATTGGCAAAGCTCTGAAAAAACTCGTATATACAGGGTGAGTTTTTTATCTTGAGACAACGGAATATCTCTAAAACACAAACAAGATCTTAATAAGATTTCTTATAATGTAGGGGGCTCACTGAATGGTGCCGAACTGGATCCCCCACCTCAGAACATTCTTTGTTAGAATTTTATTTTTTTTCTTACCATTTCGAATGCCGCATTCAAACACCAACGTTCACATGAATTCCTCTATGGTTACTGGTATGACCTCGTTTAATAGGTTTTGTCCATGCGTTGATATCTTTAATACTTCTACACATCTGTTTAAAAAAAAATATTTGAAATCTTCCTTGATGCAGGGTATGCATAGTGTCTGATTATCGTTTCTTGATGTATTTTGTTAAGTTAGGCATTTAAGTTGTGTAATTCATTATTTTTCTTATTGTTTGAAGTATAATTTAGTATTATTTGAGAATTTGAATTATATACACGTATACGGATGTAATCATATTCATTCTTTTCTTTCTCTTGTGGACAGCGTTTTTTCGTTTGTCCTGTCGGTATCCCAAAGATCTAAATAATTAAATAAATCATAGGTAATTAATAAACGTGATTATTATTCTTATTATGCTTTTCAAAGGTTTATCCGAAACGATACATGCAATTGCAGCTATCCTGTTGAGGACATGCTATTAAGGAGGTCACTACATAATTTGAATTCAATCAAAATTCATATAGAGATAATCGGCACGAGACAAGGAACATTTTCTCAAAGATGCACGAACCGATTTGTTTCAAAATTTCTGAGCAAGTTAAGTAACGTTATTTGAACACACTGAATTAGGGGTTTTAAAAAAATATTGAAGCTCAATAAGAAATTTAGGATTTACATGTGTTGCACTTTTTGGAGTCGTTTTATTTCGGGTTTCTGGTTGTTTTCATACAAACTATGACCTATTTAGTAAAATTTCTCATTCAGTATACTCTTTAGATGATTCTGCATCTACTCCAAAAAAATTAACTAGCTCAGTTGAATACGAACGGAGAAAATGTACCCTAAAGGTTAAAAAACGCGATTTTACAGGAGAAGCGAAATTGACCCCACACTTGGTAGTTTTCGTGACCGTGGTCCGCAATAGTTATTGTTATTAACTCTGTTTTAGTGTAATTAATCCGTAAATTTTATACAAAATACACATTATGCACACTGGAATTAACACAAGGTTACACTTTGCAGGTCAATACACGTTTGGTGGTTTGTTTGTATATGTTAATACGCAGAAACAAACCCTAAAACAGATACACGTGCAATGCACGTGGTGCGTATTACATTAGGTGGGGTTTCTATATTTCTATCCGAGGAAAAAATTTTGATTGGTTGACGCTTTTGAATGTCTAGAAAAATAGTAAATCCTCATATCTGAACAAAGAATTCACACGAAATTCTAGTAATTTCTGTTCTATTAAACACACGTAGTCAACTCGTCTGGCAAAGTTTGTAAAAATCAACACTAAAATATTGGATATATTTTCAACAGTGTAGTATACACAATTTGAGTTATAAAATCTCTAAATCATTACGTTATATTGGTATTCTGTTGTATTGTGTTATATTGTGGCAATAAAAACAGCTAGAAAAGACATCGAGACGCAAAATCTTATAAAACGCCTATACCCGCGAGTTTGAATATTGTTACGTCAGCTTCATCAGATTTTACTTCTTCTTCCACACCTCGAAATAATAAGTGGTTACATTTACGTGAATTTAACGTTATTTCAACCAATACAATGTTAAATTCACATAAATGTAACCGACTTGTTCTCATTGGATTGCATCCACTATAGAAATTTGTTATCCTTTGTGTATCTCTTTGGATGAATTATGGCAGGATAGAGGTCACACAAGCAAGAACGGTATTATCAGTGCTGCCAGCATTGACAACAGAAAAGTGGTAGTTTCCTTCTATCATGTCAAAGCACTGTATAGACTAGTGCTCATATTTCTGTATTACACCTGTGCTTACTACTCTATATTTTATACTTTAACTTTTAGATATATAGTGGGACCTGCGATTATTATCATTTGTCACTATAATTTCACTGTTATACGAATTACTTTTTTATTGTTAAATTAAATAGTTTTTATATATACAATAAAGCAACATATTTAACCACTTTTAGTTGTTATGAGTAACATTTATTCTGCAAGGATCGGATTCTCCGACAATATTTGAATAAATTTTGTTCTTGAAACCGCTTTAAGATTGGTGTAGGGAAGTATATGGAAAAGTTGTACAAAGTATAATAAGGAATCTATTAATGAGAAAAGATACGAGTTATTTGTTTAATTACAAGAGTTGTTACCGGATTTATGCACGAGCAAGAAAGATGCATGGTGAAAATATTTTAGAAAGGTAGTTCACTTTTGAATTAATTTTAACATTTGATTCCTTATACCGATACTTCTAATATCATTCACATTCGGATATATCTATTCAAAGATTTCAGCTCAATGTTACTGGCTTTCTTATTGAAATAATTTGGAATTTTGGAAATAATTACAAATTTAATATTTTTTTTTTACTTCTGAAAATATTTGAATATCTTGAAAAAGCAATGGAGTTAATGATGTAAATCTTAATGCGCTATATACGGAAATGAATAATAAAACAATTACACTACGTGTTAGTTTAGGTTAAATAAACAGATTTTCATTCTATACAAGACTCGCAGTAGACTTAGGTTACTGTAAATCAGAGTAAACAATTCCACACTGACAAAAAGAAGAATAATTGAGTTAGCCGGTTTCTCAATTGGATGGATATTTCTTTCTAAATACGAGTATTGGGTTTTAGTGTTTCATCTATACTTAAAATATCATTTCAATCTCAATCTTAAAGGTATATGACTTAATACTTAACAGATGACATGCAAAAAAATGTTAAAACTAACCTTTTCGTTTCTTTCAGTGTAGAAAGAAAAGGTATGATGCAATACATATTTTAATAAAAGTAGATTTCTATATACAAATAGTAAAAACAGAGCTTTTCGGACATGTGTAAAAGTCTGGATTCCCTTGTAATTTCAGAATATTGCATTTAGAGTTAAATTAGTTATTAATTGCGATCCGTTCAACAATAATGTTTGATTATTGTAAAGTTTTTCGCAGCATATTGTTGTTTACAATGAAACGTTTCCTCCCGTAGTTTCGAAATATCGTAACTGGTTTTGATTCAATGTATCGCTAAGTGTAGAGTATATTAAAAGTATTCGTTTACTGCACTGAGACGTTTTAATTCATAGCTCTTAAATTTGCACTTCAAGTCACCGAGGACACGTTTCTAGAATTGCTTTTTCATTATGATTCTTGACTGAGAATTTTTTTTACTAACCATAAGTGAAAATTTAGTATTGTTGACTAAAAAAAAACATTTGTATATATGACAAATGATCAAACTGCTTTACAGACCACTAAATGTTGTTTCTAATAACTTATGGCTAGCACTAATAAGATTAGTTTTCCTGTAAAGGAAAACATTAATTTACTGTAAATGTTTTACTNAACCTTTTCGTTTCTCAGTGTTAGAAAGAAATGGTATGATGCAATACATATTTTAATAAAAGTAGATTCTATATACAAATAGTAAAAACAGAGCTTTTCGGACATGTGTAAAAGTCTGGATTCCCTTGTAATTTCAGAATATTGCATTTAGAGTTAATTAGTTATTTAATCGATCCGTCAACAATAATGTTTGATTATTGTAAAGTTTTCGAGCATAATTCTTGTTTACAATGAAACGTTTCCTCCCGTAGTTTCGAAATATCGTAACTGGTTTTGATTCAATGTATCGCTAAGTGTAGAGTATATTAAAAGTATTCGTTTACTGCACTGAGACGTTTTAATTCATAGCTCTTAAATTTGCACTTCAAGTTCACGAGGACAGCGTTTCTAGAATATGCTTTTTCATTATGATTCTTGACTGAGAATTTTTTTTACTAACCATAAGTGAAAATTTAGTATTGTTGACTAAAAAAAACATTTGTATATATGACAAATGATCAAACTGCTTACACCAACATAAATGTTGTTTCTAATAATTATGGCTAGCACTAAATAAGATTAGTTTTCCTGGTAAAGGAAAACATTATTTACTGTAAATGTTTTACTTTATTTGGAATTAATATTTGCTTTGCTGGTATTAGTTACCATGTGTAATACAAGCAAAGCAATGTACTAATTATATCCATATTACTTACAGTGGATGATTTCTCTTACTGTTGTTACTTAATTAGATTTACTTACCATAACTATATTGTGATGGTAACATAAATTATTTATTTGAAGGCATGTTCTGCTACTTATCGTTACTAGCATTGTCAAGCTTATCTCATTGTTTATGAAATATTGATCCTCTTCAGATCAAACACAAGAATAATAGCTAAGTATTACACAGAATACACCGTTGGCATTTTAGAGTGAGTTGATTAATAGTTGCTTTATTCGTCTCACAAGAACTAATATTTTATCAGCGCCAATTATGTTATAATTTTATTATTATATTTAGGTATAAAATTAATACATTAAACAATAACATATTTTATAGGTAAATACATTTATACATGCATTGTCGTATTGCTATGTTCTGTATAAAAATGTTAACTGCTCTAAAAATGAGGCTACGATCTTTACAGGAATATAACTTACAATAACTAACAACTTAATATAAATAACTGCAACACAATCCATATACTGGGACTGCAGTTTATTTGTTTCACCTCGTCATTTCGACGAATGAAATAAAAATTGGCAATTCTGAATTTTGGTAGTTACCCTAATGTACCGACTATTATTCTTCAGTTAGTTTTTATTTATACCCCCCCCCCAATCTATCGTTTACACTAATTAATGGTATCCCAAATAACCTAATTTATTAGTTGCAGATGTTTTGTGATTTGAGTATGAAGTATTTAATGTTTTATAATGTATTTACTTGAGACTATATCACAATGCTAAAAACTTTACTTTACTATCTTTAATATATCGTTTTTAATAACGAGTAACTATTTAATCGTATTTATTAAAAAGTATAGTTGCCATTAATATAAAACGCTAAATATATTCAAATATTGCAAGCTTTTCACAGTATGAAATAATTAATAATAAATGTATTTCTTCTAATAACTGTAATAATTGAGAGGAATCTTTCCCAAGAAAAGCTTTCCTCACGCAGGATTCGAACCTACACACCTCGTTTACCGAACGACCGATCTACCATCTGAGCTAACGAGGAAGTGTATGCAAGTTCGTCCGAAAAATCGACATATGTCGATATCAGATCTTAAAAGGCCGGTAGGACGGCGAATATGCAAAGATTGCAAGCTTTTTACAGTATGAAATAATTAACGAATTAATGTATTTCTGCTAATAACTGTAATAATTAAGAGGATTTTTTCTCAAGAAAAATTTTCCTCACGCAGGATTCGAACCTACACGCTCTCGCTTACCGGACTAGCGCTCTACCATTTGAGCTAGCGAGGCATATGTAGGTTCGTGCAACAAATCGACATATGTCGATATCAGATCTTGAAAGTTCGAAATGCAGAAATACATTAATTCGCTAAATATATTGTTGACTCGAACCACTTTTCTAAGTGTTGTATAATTTACAATAAACAAACAACAAGTAGGTATGTTTTCATTTCGTAAAGAACTATGAATATTCCAAACTAATCTTTCTCGCTTGCTTGATGCAATTTGCATCTGGAGGGATTATATATACCTCTCACCTTTCCAAATATAATTCCAATTTTTTGTAGCTAAAAGGTAACGTATCTGCAAAAACTCTATTTGATTCTGATGGTGAATGTGCACAAGTTGAATATGTTTATGTATGTGAGTATTTAGTTCATATTTAATACATTCATATTACATCGTAAGCTGCCTTGGACGTTTTCTTTTTGTAATAAAAGAGTAAATATTTCAATCTAAATGTTCAAGAACCTTGGCTCACATTTTTTGTTGTTAAAAGTAACATACAAACAATTCACAAATCCTGATGTGTTTTCTTTTTTGACAATATTCATGCTATGTAATTTTGAGTGCTGGTAAATCATACCTATATTCCACATACATATGCATTAGTTAGGTATAATAAAGGGAACAACTGCCGTATTTGCGTGACCAAAGTAATTATTGCTATTTATGAGTTAAATACAATTTGAAAAAATGCAATGAGGTTAGTTTTAAAAGCGAATGACACACAACTTGATACGTATGCTGTATATAGACTTAATTTATTCAAATTATAAATCCACTTTTATTTATAGAAAAAAGCAGCGTTGTGAAATAGCACATTTACAACCACAAAGTATATAAGGCAAAAATAAATGTTAGCAACATTTTGATAAGCTATTTCGAAGAAAAGTAAGTATACATCCAGACTGTACGTATTTAATTATAAAACTTGCAAAGCGGTCAGGTCAACTATGACCTTAAAGGAGATTTACGTATCAAAACGAGAGATATCCAAAAAGTTCACCACTTAAAGAAAGTGTTGAATGAATATGAAATATCTCATAAGGTCATAAGGCACTTACTAGTGCGAAAGCTAGTGCACGTTTTTATTTAATGTTTTGGCATTCATCGCCAAACTATATATTTAACTTTAATATTGTAACGGTTTTCTATTCTTAAATTTAGTTAAGGAGTTAATTGTTTGATTTATTTATTTAAGTGTTAAGTTTTTTAAAATTAGTTCCATTCATTTATTTGTCTTTTGAATGCTGGCGTATTGTTTTTGTAAGAAAAACAGTTGTAGAGTTTTGTCAGGCAGTTCCTTGGTCGACTGTTAGCGTGAGTAGACGTATTTTTGTATATTATGATTGCATTTTGTAATTCTTTTAATATTCTAATTTTCGCATAAATTGTCTTTTATATGCAATCAAGCAAGGAATTCTTTAGTAATAATGTTTAATATATTGATTGTGTGCACATTATAGATATAAGATCTTTTATTATTTTTGTTCGAGAAGATATATTTTAGTTGTAATTTTCTCATTATGGTTAAAGGTTTAATTTTTCGTTATTGAATTTTGCTGATTCATTTTTATTTTATCAATCACCTCGTTTGGGTGAGTAGAAGCATTGTGCTTGCATTTAGTTTTTCATTCTTGTTATTTACTAGAAATTGTCCACGCTTAATTTAATTTGTTGAATCCACGTGGATTGAAATTGGTAGATTTAGGATTATTTTCCTGAACAAACAAAACTTTTGCTTTTTATAGGAAATAGCATTGTCCTATTGTAATTTAGAATCAAGTGCAGTTTTTATATTTTTGGCCAGAACATTCAGTACACGTTTTTTTTTTCTGCTATTTTGTAATTTTACCCATTTATTTAATAAATTTGATTGTTAATTATCTTCGTTGGGTTAAAAATTCTGTTCTTTTATTTCTTTAATTTTCCTTTCAACCTTTCTTTTTTGGGTATTTAAGAAAGTCAGATTTCATTCACTCACATTTCTACTTTGTGGTTAATTCAGGTTTTAACTCGCGAGGGTATCTCTGAGGTTAATAGTTCTTTTGCGCCCTTTTGAAATTTTTCCGTTTGAGCTAGTTAAATTAATTTTCTTTTTCCTTGTTAATCTTCATTTTGCATTTTCAAGTCAATCAGTATACAGCTGTACGTTGCTTGTACACTATAATTAAAGCAAGATAAATATCGATGCGCATGACTGATTGGAAATGACGTCAAATCCTGCGCTGTTGTCAGATGTTTCATTAATCATTGAATGGATAAGTGTTAGATTATGTAATTACTGCGCTACAGCGATAGAAATGAGAACCGAGTATCCGGATCTGAAATTATTCGGATATCCGGATCCGGTTCTTGTATCCAGATCTACTATCCGGTTCTCGGATCCGATCTGAAATAGAGATAAATTATCGACCAACTCAAACTCAACCAAAAATCTTAGTGATTATTGCACCAGATACGAAATTTCGGATAGCAGATCCGCATCTGAGGTTCTGGATAGCAGATCCGGATCTGAGGTTTCGGATAGCACATCCGGAGTTGAGATTTCGGAAACTGAATCCGGATAACAGTGAGTTCCGGATCCAAAATTACCCGGATCCGAATAACAGCACTAATAAGAACACATTAAATGATGCAGACACTATTTGAGGAGCACATAAGAAGATCCCTTTTTTGGCAAAATCGATTACGTGAAAATTTTTTTTTAATTATTATTATTTAAATAGTTTATATCTTTATAGGAGTTACATTTATTGTCAAATATCTGTATTAAATCCTTTTGGAAATAAATTCCACATGATTTTTCTATATGCCTGTATCTTAATATGTATTTTTCAATTTATTTTCCTGCAACGATACATTTGAATTAAAATTAATTGCTTTGCTATAACTTGCTGGGAATATTTGACATAAACTATCTTGCAATAGAAAACTACATTATAATGTTGCTTACACTTTTCACTTAAAATGAATTCGTCTTTCCATTGAGAGAAGATATTTAAGCCTTTTTCTTTCCAGTAGGCGACAAGACTCAAGATAATATAAATAAATCAATAACTATGCATAAAGAAAAAGTTTAGTTTTGTTAAAGAACTATATTTCAAATCAATATTTACAAGAAAAAAATAAAGGTATATTTTATTCTACATAAAAATCTTACTGGGCTAGTTAATTTTTGCTTATCCTTTTTTGCGAAGGTAATTGTTGCAGGTGATCTCTTTGTTAAGTTCTCTTAATCGAATATAGGTAAAAGTTCGAAGTAGCCGGGCAACAACTTCCTTCGGCATTTCTGAACGATTGAACTGTGTACTGACTGAATTAATTGAAATATGCAAAATGAATTTAACAAATTTAACAAAGAAAAAGAAAAATTAAAATTAGTTAGCTCAACGGAAAAAATCTTAAAGAACGCAAAAGAACTATAAACCTCAGAGTTACCCTCGCGAATTAAAACTTGTATCTAACCACGAAAAGTAAATTGTGAGTGAACGAAATCTGACTTACTTAATTACCCGTAAAACTGAAAAGGTTTAATATAAAATAAAAGAACAGAATTTTTTAACCCAAAGATGCTAATGAACAATCAATTTTATTTTTCAAAAAGGGTTAAATTACAGATAGTGCAGAAAAAAAACCGTGAATTGATGGTTCTGGCCTAAAATAAAAACTGCACTTGACTCTAAATTAAAATAGGCTATTTCCTATACAAAGCAAAAGATTTGTTTGTTCCGGAAGATCTTCCAAAAGCTCAATTTCAATCCACGTGGTTTCAAATTAAAATAAATTAAGCGTGGACAAAATCTAGAAATTTACACAAAAAAAACTAAATGCAAGAGCAATGCTTCTACTCACCCAACCGAGGTGATTGGTAATTACAAATGAATCAGCAAAATAGAAAAACGGAAAAAATTAACTCTTGAAAATAAAAATGAGAGAATAAAAACTAAAAATATCTTCCCAAACAAAAATAATAATTGATCTTATATCTATACGTGTACACGTCAATATATTAACAATTATTACAAAATGAACTCTTTGAATAAATATGAATATCAAATGAAAATTACAATAGTCGACCAAAATAATATACAAAAATCTGTCTACAATCGTTTTTCTTACAAAAATCCTCTCTCAAAAATCGTACAACGCAGTCGTGTAAAATACGCAGTATTCAATAGAATCGCTATAATCTACTACGCAAACAATAGACAAATAAATGAATGGAATTAATTTTAAAAAACACTAAATTAAATAAATCATACAATAAACTTTTTAACTAAAATTTATACAAAATAAACATAAAATTTGTGAAAAATTCTCGGTAAATTGATTCAGCTCGGAAAAAAGTAAACAAATCAAAATATGCAACTTAAAATACACTCAGCGGTAACGCGGGTAGACTAACCATAGCAATATCTTTGAATGTACTTTAAAAAAGATGCCCTCTTCTCTTGATAAACTATTCCCATGCAATAATTTAAATTCTTTAAAAACTCTTTTGTTAAATCTAACAAATCTTGTTTAGGATATGATACATTTCCTTTTGTTAAACAAGAAATCCAATCATGTCCTGTACCCTCCGGCAACACCTTGTGTCGAATGTTTTCCTAAAATATACCACTTTGGGCGGTATATAAACTCCAATGGAGTTCGGTAGTCGCTGCTTCCATGCATAAAAATGCGAAATGCATAAAGAAGAAATTTCCGAGATATCTTGGTTTAATCTCCTTGTGAGAATATATTCCACTTCACATTCTTTCTTTAAAAGGTGCATAATCTCTGTAGCGCCACATTATCTTGTAGGATATCTTTCTGGAAAGGCAACAGTCCCTTTTGTTTATCCACCCTTAACTTTTTCATAAGTACATCCAGCTCATGTAAAACATTTAATTTATTGTCGACGTCAACGCCGAATTCCTTGCAAATTTTATCATATTTAATTGACTATTAAAAATATCGAACCAATCATTACCAAGCTTTATGGTTGCGCTGCTAAATTGCCAGTTTATACCTGGTAGTAAATCATTGCTACCACACCATTCAATTAGCTTGGCAATTTTCCGAGAAAGGCACTGCAAGTTTAGGCAAGTTTAACTGTTTGCCTCTTCGCTCCGACTACTTTCAAGTAAGATGTAGTCAACTTAGGTGCTCTTTTAAAATCACAGCTCTGTAATTGGAGTATTCTCTTATGGCACTCCTTGTTTAGCAGACCTTCATTTTGAACCACAAATCCCTGATCGAACAAATGGTTTCTTACCAATTTTATTATATGTGAGGCATCACAAAAACAAAAGATATTTGTTCCCTGTTTAAATGGGTGAGGAATACATCCATTGCTAGTTTCTAACGATTTTTGTAAGGCCATATTAGATGGACTCATATCACACACAATTACAACCACTGTATAATGACAATCCTCCAGCTTTTCAATTGTCTGGAAAAGTGTATCTTTTGTCATTGGTTTATCGAAGCAGTAATAAACCAATTGTCTCCATCTGGAAAATGGTCCTCGCACTACTACTGCTTGAACGATTTACAGGTCCAATTACTTCTTACTTTTTTATAGAGGCATAATTGGTTGTTGATGTACATCTCATCAAAACTGATAACAGCGAGGCTTTCATTGGTTGAATATTCACAGGACCTACATATGTTTCATTATAGTGAGAACGTCGTCCAAAACACCTTGTTCAGCATTAATACTTTCTATTTATATTATTAATACTTAATACTACATTTTCTTAAAGTTGTTAGGCCCGGCAGTGGTATTAGTTTCACACTTCTAAGATATCTATAACCCTTCGGTGATCCCTTGATACCTTTCGGTGTAGGGATATATTGTTCTATATTTTACACACTGTTTTCCACCTTCCTCTGTCCCTGGCGATGTTTCTTGCCTCATCCACGCTCATCCCTCTCCTTTTTATAGCTTTTGCGACTGCCTTGTCCCAATTCTCTGAAGGTGGACCCCTTCCTCTTCTTGCAATCACTCTTGCTTCCTATACTCTCCTCGTTTGCCTCACTTCTCCCATTCTTTGGACGCGTCTCCACCATCCCAGCTGTTTTTCTTCTATGAGCTCCAAGATTGATGATTGATTTTGTTCCCAATTCTGCCCTCACATCTTCGTTCTTGATCCTGTCCCATCTTGTAATTGCTTTAACTCCTCGTAAAAACTTCATGTCGGTCGCCTGTAGTTTACTCTTCCATGTCGCGCTTACTGTCCACGTCTCACTGCCATGCATCAAAGTTGGTCCGTTCACATTTTTGAAAATGGTCATTTTAGTTTTCATTGTTATTTCTTTCTTCCTTATAAATGTACGGTTTTTTGTGTGGTATAGCCTGATTGTCTTTTCTGTTCTTTATTGTATATTATCTTGTTTTCCGTCATTTTGTGTAATTACTCCTAAGTATTTATATTCATCAACCTGTTCTATACTCTTTCCATTAATTTTGATGTTATTTCTCCTTTATCTTGCATTATACATATTACTTTCGCCTTTTCTGTATTTATCATCATGCCATTTCTTTGTAGTGCCTTGCTCCATACATTTATGTTTTCTGGTAGTCCTTCGGTTCTTGCCATTATCACTACATCATGTGTAAATCCGCATTCTGATATTTCAATTCTGTTCATGTTTCTGTATCGAACTATCTATATCTTGCGTACTTTTTCCTCGTCTAAATGCAGCTTGTGTTTCTTCTAGGGTTCTATGAGGCCTCGTAGTTTTGTTTCTAAAATTCCCTCATGAATCTTTGCTGCTGTGCTGGGTAGTGTTATTCCCCTGTAGTTATTACAATTTTTTGGATCATCGTTCTTATGTATTGGTACAATAACTCCCGTTGCTTAGCCCTTGGGTACCTTTTTCTCATTCCATGCCTTCTTGCAGATTTTCCAAAACAGCTTGATACCTTCCTGGCCCATGTTTTTAAACATTTCCGCTGTTATTTTATTATGTCCTGCAGCCTTTCCATTTTTACACTTCCTTATTGCATCTTTGACTTCTCTTATAGCGATTTCCAGTGTTTTCTGTGGTTTTGTCTGTCTTCGGGAACTCAGTAGTTGTTTCTTCAATTGGCTGTGGTATTTGTTGTCTTAGCAAATCTTGGAAATATTGTTTCCACCTTTCCATTACTTGTTTTTCTTCCGTTATTGGTTTGTTATTTTTATCCTTTATTATATTTCTATATGTTTGTTTTCCTTTCTTGACCTTTTTTAATACTCCATAAAACAGCTTCTGGTTATCCCTAATTTTTTTTTCAGCTTTTCACCGAATATTGTTCAACTCTTTTCTTTTTCCTTTCTAATAGTTTCTTTAGCTTTTTTTTCCTCTGCTTTTTGTATTTGTTGTAATTATCTTCCGTTCTGTTTTGTAAGTATATCTTCCATGTCTCTTGTTTACACTTAACCTCTTGTTTCATAGTTTCATTCCACCATGCAGTTGCTTTTCTATCCTTTTTCTTTCTTATTATTTCACACGCTTTCTTGGCTGCCTCATTGATTGTCGCTTTAAAGATCTTCCATGTTTCTTCAATATCTTCATTTCCTACTGTCACCCCTTCCCTATCTATTATTCTCTTTATCTCCTCTTCATATCCCTTAGCAATTTTTTCCTCTCTAAGTTTGTATGTCTTCACTGCTTCATATCCTTTTGTATTATTTGGTTCATCCCTTCCTGTATTCCAGCTTACATTCCGTGTTTTTCCTATAAGAATAAGTAGTCGCTTCCAATTTCTGCTCCTCTGCATACCCTTATATCTGTAACCTCTTTCCTACTATCTTGTTTTAATAGTATATGATCGATTATTGACTTTTCGGTTCCATTTTTGCCAAACCTTGTAAACTTATGTATTGTTAAAATCTCCGCCATTGTATATTTTGCATGTACTACTTTCTGTTATCACATTCAAGTCTTCCCAAAATTTATCTTTCACTTCTGCCTTCTCATCGTTATTTGGACCATACATCACTATTATTGTTATTTTCTGCCCCTAGTCCATATTTAGTTCCACTTTAAGTATCCTTTCAGAGTATGTTTCCCAATTACTAATATATTTTATCATCCTCCTATTGATCAAACACCCCACCTCAGCTGCATGTACCTTCCGTGACACCCTCTTGAATATAATAAGTAAGTGCCCATCCTTCAGTGTTAATTCACCTTCTTCTGTTTCAGTCAATATTAGGAAATTAATTTTATATTTATTGAATGAATCATCTATTATCTCATTCTCTTTGTCTTTCATTGCCCTTACATTCCAGGTTGCTAGCCTCCATATTTGTCCATTTTGTTTGTTTTCATCTGTCTTCCTACCCGTCTTCTTAGTTCATGTCCGATTTCAGCTTCGTCTCTCATATCTTTTGCGTTTTTACCACCTTGTTGTTTCTTATTCGTATTTCCCTTTAAATTTGCTTTGTCATTTCGATCCAATAACGTCCGGTTCGACTCCATGATTCCGTCTCCCGCACAGCTTCCTAGTTTTTTGTCTCTCGATTCTCCAGCTGTCCCGTACTCTTATTCCATCTCCACACCGCTCCATCTATGACCACTTTATTGTATCCTGCTTTAACCACTTTTCTTTTACTTTTTTTTTCCTTCACTCTCATCATCAGTAGTTTTTGTTTTTCCTGTTCAACCCTTGTTAAATCATTTTCGATATAAATCTTTTTTGTTCCCAGATTCCTCAGTTGCGATTTGTTCTGCGTCACATACTTTGTCCTGTCCATTTTTCAATTCTACCACACATATTTTTCCCCCAATTTTGATAGCAGTTGTAGCTATTACATTTACTTTTAAATGCTCCCTTATGAAGTTGTTGATTGTGTTTCTTATCACTTCTGTCTAATCCCTTTATCAGTATATTATTTTTCCTTTTTTTCCTTTTCCAACCAATTTATCTCTCTTCTTATGCACGATAACTCTTTTTTAATCAATACTATTTTTTTAATTTAATTTCTGTGTTTTCCTCTCTTATTAACTTATTTTCCTTTTTTAGTTTCTCATTCACCTCTTTTAATTTAAGTATTTCTGCGTTAAACACTTCTTGTTGCTCCCTGAATTGTCTAGCCTTATTTTTAATTTCGCTCTAATCATACTTCATGTCAGTTATCATTTTTATTATTAAATCTAGTTTGTCAGCTTCCCTGCTTTGTTCTTTCGTTGGGGTCCTCTGTGTTTTTTTTACTCTTTATGAACACTCCCTCCACATCTGCATCTGCTCTTCTTTTCTTCATATTATCATCTGTCGAATAATCATCACTGTCCCTATCACTTTTCTTCTTATCACTCATGTTTAACTTTATCACGCGCCTTTACTTTTATCTTATAATCTTCTCTGAATGTGGCTCTGTCTTGTTTACCAATTCGCAGTGCGACAAGAACTTTCGTCCGGCTCAACGCCTAGGAGAATGGGGTCTTCGTTCTTATAATTTCCTCCTTTTACTACTATTTCACTTCCTATTTACCTTGCTAATTTTATCTGCTGGTTCTTCTCATTATTATTTACACCTTTCACATGTTCCGCAAATTATGAGCTCGGAAACTCCCACTTATTGAATAATATATTCGGAGCGATTTTAAACACAGCCGTCACGCACACTGAGTCGTACAGCGATCGTTTTCCATTTGTAAATAATTTAAATGTGTGCTCTCTAACGCAAAATCGGATATACTGAGATCTGATTCTTCGGTTTCCTCCTCTTCGTTACCTCCTTCTGCTTGAATAACTTCAAAATGATCCGCGGTGGGAAGTCCATTTTTACTGCCACTAGTAGCTCCTTCTTTACCTACAGGTTTTCGATATTATAATTTTTCATCGAAACATTGGTAATTTTAGAAAGTTTTGTATGTACGCATGTACACTACGGCATTAGGAAATTGTTGTGGTTTTTCTCAAATAAAATGCAATGATTTCGGTGGAAGGGTGTTTATCAAAAACGAACGCATACTGACTTGTAATTATCGTTCGAAACTATTGTGTAGTTAGTTGTGTTGTTAGTTATTGCGGTGATTTTAGAGATTATCTTTATTTCGATTATTTTATTTATAAACATACGACTTCATATTATATATCTACCTATCTATCTTTTAAACAAATTTTATTCTTATAATATGGAACATGCTTTTCAAATATAACATTTATTTTTATGTTACTATACTAGGCGGTAAACTTGCGGTTTCTGTTGGTTCTTTGTACTGGGCGTTGTCTCGGCGAGTTGATCCTCTGCCGGCGTACGCGCCTACTTCGTCGGGGTATCCCTAACTGCACACACTTTAACTTCACCAGCGGGCACAGATATCATCACAATGATGGGGAATTCAAATATCCACCACGTAGGTTAAAACTGCAATCTTGAAATATCCGATTGCTTATAGGCTTGGTACTTCTTCTTTCACTGGGATTCTTTATACGGATGGGGCCTTGAGTTAACTCACCCGGTATTTTTAATACATTTGCGTTCCAACTGACCTACAATGGCCGTACTTCTTGGCCACTCTTTTTCGACGACCTTTTCCCACGTCTGTAACTCTTACTTGACGGGGACTATTTTATTACGCCGCCGCATTAGCCAATCAAGAATAGTAAAACAATTACGGGGTGGCAGCAAAACCCAAATAATCATAGTTGTGGCAAGTAGTTACCTACTTAAGAAGATACATCAGTTCAATAGCGATCAGCATTATTGTTACTTCTACTAACCATGTGCTGTAGTTAGATACAGTACCAGTAGTCATAAGTAATACTTTACTTACCACAAATTAGTCAGGTACGCTGTGTAATAGCCGTTAATAAAAGCGCTATTTACAACTTGCATTCAGGAAACTGGCTTTAGAAGCAGGTATTAACTAACGAGAATAGTTCCAAGTAAAACTTTATCTATTGTAAATAATTTTTCATCAAGTAAACACTTTACTTAGCCCATTTTTCTCAGTGCAGATTTTCTAGGTAACTATCGTTTAAAATAGAAAAACTAAATATTTTTGTAAATATAGCTTTTTTATACTGGCATTTCCTATGACTTATAAACAACCCCACAATATTCATGCCGATTAAAGGTCAGTTTCTATTTTTAAAATTGATTATTCCATGCATGGATCTATCTAACGTTGTCTTAACTAGTGAAAATTACCATACATATTTTTCTTTCCAAAACAATATTTATGACTGATATTATTTTATTCCAGATTTCTAATGTGATTTTGTACTCTATTGCAGAGGTTCGATTGGCCCGTCGGTAGAGCTGTTGAGGAAACAGAAGTATTGGTCGTGGAATTGTTTGTTCGCGGCAGATTATTTGCGGATAAACTGCTCGGCACCTACGGTCTAGTACTACAAGGTGTCATTCGAGATGGACGACTATCGGTTAGCGATAATCTTGTTGACCCTAATAATAAACCGTTACCTGTAAGTGATATTGAATGCTTTGTTACACGTAATATTTTTGTTGTGGTGAGGTTTACCTTTATAGGTGGTAGAATTAATTCTATATGCTCGAACACGAAATATTACACAAGCAATAAGTAGTTTTAAGCTGTTGTAAATATGTGATATTGAAAACGCTCTAATATCACTAAACTATTGCAAACATTCAATATATGAACGTATTCAGAGTATGATTTTTCTTGTCCAGATGGTTTCACACGAGGATATTTTCTTCTTCACGGGAAAAGCGTTGGGAAAGTACTCGACGCTGCCTTTTATTTAATTATGGCACATTAATTTCAAAACAAATTATTATTTTTACGTATATAAACACCATAACAATCAATAAAAATAATATATAAGTTCAAAATTTTAAATACTATTGGTACCCAATCGGCGTGGACAGTTTCTAAGTAAGGGCGTGCTGTCAAATTCCAAAATACTTTTTACATATCTGTAAACACGGTTACATAAGAGGAATTACTAATCATTGAATAAAGTAATATACTAAATTTTTTGATGACAATTTTTTCTTGGCCGATGGTATAAATTATGTTTTTTCTTTCTTGAGATAGCGGCTTTTTTTTTGACACGATTTAACGAAAAATTTGATCAAATTAAATCATTTTTTTACGTTTCGACAATTTTTTTATTGTCTTCTTCAGAAATCATTAATGTATATATTTAATATACATTTAAAAAAGCACCACACAAACATTTTAAAATTTTACATTAAAATTAAACATTTACATTTTATAAAAAAGAAATAACATTAAAATGTTATTTGTCAAGGGACTTTAATAACATGTGTGTGTATCATACTAAATACAAATGTGCCGAAGGTTACATTAATTGTAATATACTAAATATACTATATGGATGCTCAAAAAAAAAGACGCAAGGGCAAACCATGCCATCTTAGATGAAGATTTGCTAAATAAGAATAAATAAAGCAGGACATATAAAGTACTGAGAGAGCATTGGTATTTTGTAAATAAAAGTTACCATTTTCTTATCTTTTTTCACTGATACGTTTAAAATATACATCGCCATTCGTCATACACAATAAGGTAATGAAAACTACGGTTAAATTTATTTACCATTTTGAACTAAAAATTCACTTCAATGCGGTTCTCTCTTGTATATTCTTTTCTCGTAGTACGCTCCCAGCTGCTATCTATACGTGCGATTAAAATTGCGTTGGTTTTCTTTTTGCCAACTGTTGGAAACTACTGGAATCATTTTTCGTCTGCTGAGGAGTGTGCTCAATGAAGGGGACGACACGTGCATCTGTAGGTATGCATTATGCATAAAAGCATGATCTGATGGTGGGAGTATAAAACGACCCGTAGAAACGAGTTTAATTTTTAAAAAAGTCTTAACTTTGAGTAATTATCGTACAAATAATATTTTAAGCAATGCATCAAGTTCTAATTATTTGAGTCGCATAAACAGACGACAATATACACAAAAATGTAAGCTATGTATATATATTTTGAATTGAAATAAATTAAAACTGTTATTTATTAATTTGTGCCTATTTTAGGCAACGAACATCAATATTCCATCCAATTTTGAGAATTCTATGGAAAAAAGTTGGTGTTGTACCAAATATTGATGCAGGGTTAGCATTTATTTATTTTGAATGTTTTCTACTTGAATGGACAAATATTTAAATGCAATCAAATAATGTTTTGACATAATAGCTATATGTTTTCGGCCATCTTCCAGCTTTTATAACGTCAATGTGAAAAGGAAATGAAAATGTCATTGATTAAAAGTAAAAATAAACTGGAGCGAAATATGTCATTTAAATATAAAATTACTGGTGCGTATCAATTTCAACTGTTAGAGGAATGAAGTGACGTTAGAGGAACCTGAAGATTGTCAGCTTCATTCGGAACATAATCACGAAGAATAAATGAAACGAAGTGCACTACGATTCATTTATTGGCGATCATAATCACTTTACTACGGTTACGAGAATGGACGACAGCCCTTTAGACTGGTTTTATGCACTGCGTTTGTGAACGTTTGTTCAAAAACGGACGTTTCTAATTCTGTTGAATTAGAATAGAATTAGAAACATCCGTTTTCGAACGGACGTTTAGAAACGCTGTGCATAAACCCAGCCTTAGTGCTGCTGCTTATATATTCTTTATATTTTAGCTGATTAGTAAGATGTGATGAACATTCAACAGGAAAGCTCGTAGCATTTGGTAGAAACTTTCTCAAAATTCGTATTCGTAATATGGGTACTGCAGTGCATTGTTAGCGAATCTTGTAAGACGAATAATTTATTAACAATCTAATTTTAGGACGAGGCGGGTTGTCAATTTACTTATGTATGAATCACGCAACGAAACAGCTAAACGCGGACAATTTTTCTAAAGCGCTGCTTCTTGTTTCATGCAAAAGCAAAGTCTTGCACAAACTTATTTATAAGGATTATGTTGTTTGTCCGGGACCATAATTTTAATCTGTCAATCTTCTGGGGCTTTTTGCCCTCCCTGTTATATGATTTAAAAAATAAAACTTTCCGACTGCAATGTAAAAAATTTCATTTCCTTTTTTAGAAAATCTGTGAAAGAGTAACTTTATAATAATACAATTTCATAGTCCGCAGATTTTTGTAATTTGCAGTGGATCTCAACCTGTAATACAAACTATTGCCTAAATAAGGTAGCCATCATTGACTCACTCGATCAACTAGGTATCTACAAAAACACGTGTGTGCTTCCACAAGTGGAATGTGTCCAATAACAGAAATGTTATACAAAAACGCCCTAAAAACATAGGCAGAAAAATAAATAAATTATATAACGTGCCAACTACAGCTGTATGTTTTTCTACTGAATCTACACTATAATAGGTGTAACAGGTTGCGTGCATCGTGCATAGTGTACCACCATGCCATCGGCATGTGCATTAACTATCGCCGATGATCACATCAAACCTTAATATTGATTAGCGTATAGATCTTATCGCTTTTCATGGTAGAGAAGAAAAATATTTGCCTGTTGCATTTAAAGTTAAACAAAAACTGTACACCTAAATATAAAGTTATTGGAATTATATTGAATACTGCAAAATTTGATAATTGAAATTGAGTTTACACATGATGTACAAATCCCCAATTATTACCAAGTGGAGAGGAAGAAGGTCTAGTAAGCATTCTATTACTGCTGAGGAGTAGGTCTTAATGCGTTATTCCTAAACATGCAAGCTTCTGTATCCTGCTAATTGTAAGTTCAGTTATAGCAGATTGTTGCCGCATTTTGCTCACCACACCACAGATGCATAAGTGATCATAGGTCTGACCATTGTGATATATGTTCAGTACATCATATTAGGTCTTAATCCTCAGGTTTTTCCATGAGCTCTTCTATCCAACAAGACTTGTCTCCGCCCTAGTTTTAATTCTCTGAAGCTGTCTATTCCGAGTGAGCTTGGAGTCAAGAATGACGCTAATATATTTCACTTCTTCTGACGGTTTTATTTCTTCACTTCGGGGTTTGAGCGGTCCAAGATCATCTAACTCCCACTTCTTGTAAATGCAGTTACAATCGTTTTGGAGGAACTATTTTTATGACCCTCCTACTCAGTCTATTCTTGTACAACCTGAAGAGGGATCTGCATTTTGTCCTGCACTACGTTGTTGAATTTACCCTGCGTCAGAATGATCGTCCGCGTACTGCAAAGTTTTATTCCTTTCATTGTCCAGTCTTTCCAGCAGCTAGTAGCCGCTTTCGACCCATGCCACCAGTTGTTACGGTCCAATTTGAACTTAGCGCATTTCACCAATCAGAACTTACGCGCGCAGGAAACTAGTTTCGCATCCCCGACTCAGCCAATCAGCGTAGGATATTTGATTTCCGGTACAGGAGCGTCCTTCCGTCCTCACCACTATTCAGACAACTTTGGTCGCGCATTTCGACCCTATTCGAATCACAGAATTTTGTTGTGTTTTGTGAAGTTTTGGATTAAGTATCATTGCCCCACTTGAAGGGATATTAGTTTTGTGTTCGAAGTTGATGAATTCACTTCATCACTTTTCGTGAGGATTTTAAAGAGCAGATTTGTACAATATAATCGACCAGATTAGGCGCAATTTTTTCTTTTTATTCTAGTGTTCACGGAATTTTCGCTTTTCATTGGCATTTGTCTGATTACCGCGTTAATTATTTAGGTTGTTTGTACCACCGTTGTTGGAAATAACAGCCTGTAGCGACCACCGTTGTTTGTAACCACCCATTGGAATTAAATGCTCAGGACATCACAGACCACTTGAAAATTTAGAAATTTAACATACAAGAGCTTAACTTCTTTGGCTTCACCGTGGGAAAATAACTTTATTACGATACAGCTGAACCTCGTTACACTTACTAACATTTTCTACGAAACACATTCCACGATTCCGTACATGTATCATGTCTTATTAATTTATCGTTCAGTAATAGAAGCGTATGAATTATTTGCTGTATTTTACAAAACTTCGTCGACATTTAATAACCATCAATTTTTTTTTTAAACTGTCAAAATTCCAACATATACTGGGCCAGCATATTACACACTGCATATTATTAAAATTCTTTACTGTACAGAGTTAACCCTAATTTATTTTGCTTTTACATTTTTATAACCTTTATTATTACATTTTATTGGGATTGAATTTAACAGACTTTGGCCAACTTTGTGGTAACTTATCCCTTTTATCTGCGTCATTAGACTCTTGGCACTTCGTGAATTTTGTATGCTGCAGTACTTTACCTGAGCCTAGGTACCCATCTACCAAGATTTAAACCTACACCCTAAGATAGCCCACTTGCATTTCCATTGAGCTACGCCGCGCCGTCAGCACATTGCTCTTGCTACAGCAGATACACCGTCATCGGGAATTTAGTCCTCCTTGCCGCAGCTGTTGAGCGAAAAATTACCATTTCGAGTCGACAACAGGTAGATGTTCTCCTGGATTACTCGCAGATCGCGCTTTTCCTTTTGGGTGCGTTTAAGTTTGGTATTCAAGATTTTCAGTAATTTTACAGCGATTGGGCAATTCTGGATCCCGAAAAGTGAACCCGAAGGAGTTCTCTTATGGTCTCACTTCCCGTCTTAGATGTAGTCTCCGCCTCCTGTTTCTAGAGTATTGATTTAACAGTGACGTTCTTTGTTATAATCAGTAAGAGCCTGGCTATAGCCTTGAATTATACGGAATAAGAGGAGTACTTAGGCGCTGGTTTGCTTCATATTTTAACAACAAAATGCAAATGGTAAAGGTACGTTACAGAAACAATGAAGGAAATGATACTTTCATTGAATCATCGTGGTTACCCACGGATTCTGGAATTCCACAAGGTTCAGTGCTAGGTTCAACACTTTTCAATTTATACATAAACGATATAGTCTTGTTTCTATCAAATATATACTTGACGATTTATGCTGATGATGTCGTAATGTTAACAGCTCCTAATATAAATACTCATATTACTGAAAATACAACAAATTCTCTATTAAATAACTTATGCAATTGGTTTTCGCAAAATAAACTGTCTTTAAGTTTAGAAAAAACAAAATACATGGTAATTCATGCCAGACAAAATCGAACATTACAATTTAACTATAAACAAAAAAGAATTATTTTGCTGTGATAGTACTAAATTTTTAGGTGTTATTTTTGATCACACGTTGGTATGGAAAGAGCAATGTGACAGTATTGTGCAAAACTTACACCAAAAAGCTTTTGCTTTTAAACGCTTAAGGTCTCAGATATCTGTGGATTGTTTAATTTCACTGTACTATGCTGAAATTCAGTCTAGATTACAGTATGGTATACTCTTATGGGGAAACTTGGCAAGTTCGCATCAAGTATTTTTTAGCGCAAAAGTCTGTCATTAGAAGTCTTGCTGAAGCTCATTTTTATAATTCCTGTCGACCAATTTTTAAAAAATATAAAATCCTTCCTCTTTCATGTTTATACATTTTTGAATCGTCATGTTACATATACCAGTCAAAAGTAAATATTTCGACCAACGCGAAAATACATGATTATGACACTAGAATAAAAGATCAACTGCACTTACCTTCTAGCTCAATGAATATTATTAGTCAAGGTGCATATAACTTAGGAATAAAAATATTTAATCATTTACCCAACAAAATTAGATGTCATGAGAGTTATAAAAGTTTTCGAAAGTCACTAAAAGCATTTTTGTTACAACATTTTTTTTACTCCGTGGCTGAATATTTCGGAGAGTAATACGATCTTCTTTTCCTTTGTTTTTTTTTTCTGTTTATAAAGTCCTTTTTTGTTTTCGTATCTTATTATTAAGATTATTCATTTATTGTTCTATAATTTTGTTTTTTAGTTTGGTGGTGGCTTCATTAATTGTGTTTTCATTAATTGTGTTTCCTGACTTATTGTACACACAATTGTGTGTTTAATCAATAAATATTATTATTTATTATTATTATTATTATTATTATTATTATTATTATTATTATTATTATTATATTCACCCCAGATCGATGGTTACTTAGCTCTATTGAACTTTCCCTGATTTCCCTTTTCGTGTTTTCAAGATTGCTGTTCCACCAGGGTACATTCCTGAAGACTCCGTTGTTCAGCATTGTCATTGAACACTAAAGTAATGGCGTCTTGAAGTTGCTCCGCTACAAATTCCAGGTCTATTGTGTTGATTGTTTTTTGTTGAATCCCCTTCAAACTGTGTTCCCATTCTGCTGTACAAGCTTCCCAGTCAGTTCTTCGGGTTTGACAAGTTTCAATTACAGGTTCATGACTCGCTATGCAAACCCGGTACCGATTCTTGCCAAGGATTCCAAACGATGCACCCTTGGCTTCTTTAGAAGGTCCTTGGATTCAACCGCAGTTAATTTCTGGATTCAATTTGGTTCCTTATTTCACTTATTAATCCTAAGATAAAAATAACTACCATTGTACTAGACTAGAATTCATACTGTCAAAGATATTTTAGCTAAAGCACTCCTTTCAATTACAAATTCTCCTCTCCCTTAAACCTGCCTGTGAACAACTTTACTTGCCATAAAGTTAGTGTGCAATTTCATTCCGAGGTTTAGAGTCTCTTTAATGCTAAGCAAAAACACATTGTGCGCAACTCGTTAATTGGAAGTCTAGAGATAATGTAATTCTACCTGAAAATTTCATTAACCAAAGAAGCTCACATGTTGTACGCGTGTCAAGAGGTATTTTCAGGTAATTACCAATTTCTGAAGCGGTTTTTTCGCAAAAATGAGTTACGATAACCATAACCAGCTTTGGAAATATTTAAAGATAAGTTCGTTAGCTGATTCCATAAAGGCAAATAAGGATAGGGAAGCGTATTTTAATTAGTTTTAATTTGTTCAGGTACTAGTATGTACAGTGAAATTCAAAATTGATGTCTCCCTAAAACATCGGCGTGAGCAAATGGTATATCTACTTTAAAATGCAAAAAATAGTAGATATACAAAGAACGATTGTGTATTCACAAAGCCAAAACATCGTTCGGTTTATTTATCAAATAAAAAAATTAATTTACCACTTATTCAGTCCCTCGATCCTTACATACATATACCTAAATACATGCGTGTGTATTGATGTATAACATTTGTTCCGAATGAAAGAAGTCATTACAATGTACTTGTAATAAAAAAATATTCGAAGCATTTATTGAAAAAAAAATAAGGCAATAGGCAGCACTCCATAAAATCTTGACACGAATCGAGAATCTGGAGATACATGTTCTCGTATTTAAATAATTGAAAAGATTAGTCACTGTAAGCTAGAACTTTATCCGGTAGTATGAAATATTTTCGGATATATTTTATTTAAAGAAGGAAACATTAATTTGATTCCACCGATCTTTTTAACTATAATAATTATAATTGCAATCCTTTGAGAATGTTACATTCTGTAATAATAAGTTTGTTGTAACAAAAGGATGAAATTGTTACGAAATAATGAAGATGGAAATCAAAAAAAAAAATAAGCTATTTCACTCATAATTCCTAGCTGCGTGTAAGTCATCCGTACTAAATGCCAATCTTTGTAGATACTCAGATCTGCAATCCTAGCTATTTCCAATATATTCTTCAAATGATTCTTACGTAAAATGAATTTTGGTTGTCACAATAACAAATCTGCCATTCGATGAGTGCGTTGTGTATATTTTCTATTTCCTTAGCACCTAATTGTGGTGATTATCCTATATCTATCATTATCAGTTAATAATGGCTGGATATCAACATCATGAAAATCTTTAAAAACAAGGGGTAAAATTGTTGCCCATTTCATGAAATTTATTTATAATTTGCTTCTTATTCTTATTTAATTTAAAGTTGATGTCTGAATGGCTTAAAACATGAAAAAAATATTGTTTATTAATTATAAAGACAATGGGAACATGCGGAAAAATGAAAACCTTGATAGGAAAACAATAATTACAGATCGATTAGATTGAAAAAAAAAAAACATGAACGTAGCGAGAATAAATTGTAATAGGTTCGTTCGAACCTAGGGTCCAGAACCGTTCTCTGATTGATGCGCGTGCGCAATGATATTTTCACCGTTCGGACCTTGTAGTTCTCGAATTTAGAATTCTTTGAATTTTAAGTTCAACGTTAGGACTGCCAGAACTGCAAATTCAGAACGATTCTATATAGAACCGTTCAATCAGTTCTTGCAAGGGGATCAAGTATTTGAAGTTCTGATGTAATTCTAGACCTGCGCATTGCAATTCAAGACATTTATTAGAGTGTCAAATACTTTACATTGTTTTAGGTTAAGAGTTGTTTACTTTTGTCATGGTAAGTAAGTAAGCATAAGGTTTTTTTGGTTATTTTACATTACAATATGCAAATATTTTACAGTTTGTCAATAGTGGCCAATAGAAACTCGCATCACATTTAATAACTTATGCACACAGTACGAAGATGGACACTTTTACAAAAGTGTAGTGATGAACGCTATGAAAAGGAAATTTGTAATTTGTTAGACATCAGAATACATAGTTCAGTGATGTTAAGGACTGGTTCGATATAGGTCAAATGAAGTAGCTCTAGGTGAATATATGTATATCTATTATCTATTCTATTTTTATGTTTATATATGGTTATTGATGCATAAATACAAAATAAAGACCTTATTTACACTTTCTATATATTTATTTGTTATAAGGTAAAGTCAGGTAAGTGTGTAGTAAAAATTGCATAGTGCGAAGAAAATGTAACACTGTTCACATAATAAGACATTTTGATAAATTTTACACATAGAAGTACGTAATATATGCTCAGTTGAAAGCCTTCAATAGATACACCTTTTATAATTATCAACGGTTTACTAGAAAAAAAAGAAATTTTAAATACTGTCAATACTACGCACTTACCCAGCAAAATGGGGCAAGTGTGTAATCGTTCCGCATTTTATATATTAATAGCATTATCCTTTAGTTCGGCCAAGAGTATAATACTAAACTGATGCCTGTTTAGTAAGGTATGCTATATTCATAAGATATTCAACTTATTACACGTTAGGAGATGCGAACTTTTGTTTGTAAAACTAGTATGAAGTTTAGTACATTAGTATTATAACAAGAGGACGTCCGTATTTCAATTTTAAAAATAAATATAAACAAACTACACACTTGCTCCGGTTACACACTTACCTGACTTTACCTTATCACAAAGATATCATAGAAAAGAAAATATAATACTGCCCCTGAGAATTACATTAAGTTTTGGCTGTATTCTTTCATTAGGAGCCAACAGCAGCTGTGGACACAGAATTCTCTTAGCTTCATATATTTCTAACTGTTCTTTGTAGAATTTGTTTTTCGACCCCTCTCAGTTTTATTTTGATCATCCACAATTTCTTTATAACTACGTTCTAAGACTTTCCATTTATTTTCACAATTCCTTGGTGTGAATAATTGGTCATCATATTTTTCCATATCTAATGCAATTTGATCCCACAACTTCGTCATACTCCGAATTTCTTTCGTCCCAACTATGTCCCATTTCACATTTTCTTTTTTCTTGACCACCAACATTATTTCGGCAACAGAATTTAATTTATTTCATCTTCTAATTATTATTTCTTAAAACTTACCTTCTACATTTTCATTTCTTCTAATTTCCATTATCATAAACAAATAAATATAAAAAGTATGATGCAACAACAAGAAAAAAGTAGTGAAGACGAAACAACTCAATTACAGGTTATGTTATATGATTGTGGTTATTTATCTATAAACATGGCGCGAATTTGAAATTTTAGGTAGGGTTTGATCTGTTCGACTAATTTCAGAACTATTTTGGAACTTGAACTTAAACTGTCGTGCGCATTAGATCCAGAATTTCAAATTCGAGAACGGTTCTCGAACTATAGGTTCGAACGAACTTTATGTTCGTATACAATATTATATTGCCGGTAATTAGAAAAAAAAAAATGTGTTAACGAAAGTAAGCCGGTAAAATATCAAAGGTGCCGCATATGTATAATTTTGTTTTTATTTCTTTCTATTTTATGAATTGAATGTTGGGGTTTTGTTCCATTAAGGAACCGCATTTGTGCATACTGGCGGAATATAAACAACCCTCGGTTTTTCGTAAATAATTGTTTGGAATGTGTTTACAGTTTAAAGTAGATCTATCGTTTGCACACGCCGACATCTTAGGGAGACGTGAATGTTGTATTTCATTGTACAGCGCCCGGCACTGAAAAAGTTACGCAGAAACGAGCCGTCCTTAGTAGTTCCGCAAAAAAGGTTCATTTTTTTTAACGAGTCTATTGCTTTTACATATTACAATTTAAACGTTTCGTAACGCAGTCAGACATCTAGATAACAGTGCAACATGTTTATGCAAGCTGTCTATGTCAAGAGATCAAACGTAGGACAGTTCCATATCATGTTTGCCGCTTTAAGATAGATAGTTTTTGTGTACTTTTAATTTCTCCCACCTTAACCCAGCCTTAAAAACATCGACCATAAGCTTGAGAAATTTATTTGCCCTTTTCATTTGCTGCCAGAAAGATCACTTTAAAATAATTAGATACCTAAGTACTTTTACATAATAATTTATATAATAATATTATAATAGCCTTCCCCAGTTAATTTGCTAACACAGGTTGTTAAAGTTAACATAAGAACTGAACCTTTTGTGTCAAAAATCGAAAGAATATTATCATAGCATATATAAACTAAAAAATACGCCAAGATATGCGATTTTTCGAAAGCTTAGAAAAAACTGAAATATTGTAGTATCACATACCTATGCATATTCTTTTCTATTATTTTTTGTTTCTTCATCTTATTCAATCATTTGAATATCGATAGCGACCTTATGTTGGTAAAGCCGCTGAAAACAGCAAATATGAATTACAAAATATTTTCTTTTGCTTGCGCTCAGTAGAAAAAAAGCAAAGAAACTCACACACGTCCGCTCAACAAAATTTTTTGTTATATTATTATTATAGTATTTTGTGGGTATAAAGATCAACTTTTGGAAAAAAATAGCGTCAAAAAGTTTTCTTTATATATATATGGACATTTTTTCTGATGATATTTTCTTCTCTTCTGTAATGCGTCAATATACCTTCCGCCGCTTGTATTTTTGTATAAAGTTTAAATAAATTTAAGCACTTACAGTTAGTGACTTGATTAGCGAGCTACGAGAACAAAAGATCTCCACTTCTGATGTTAAAACGTAAATTGAAAGAAAACACTTCGCTACGTGATTGCGTCATTAAGTACACATAAATCTCAATTCCAAATAGAACAGCGGAATCCGATTCACTCCTGCAATTTCCGTGTCATCACAGAACTGCTTGCTTTTCACTTTACAAATTGGAAATCGTCATTGCATTTACATCTAGCCAGAAAATCAAAATTTCTAATGCAACACCTCCATCTATATTAGTTAGATAGGTACAGTAAAACATTAATCTTGTTTTACTATACCTGCCACTTCACAGGTGTGCTGAAAAGAAAAAAACATTGTTGTATAGATACATAAATAGATGCGAGTTTTCTTAAATGTCCTAAGTTACGTACTACATACCTATTCTAGGTATAACGTGTTCTTGATTAACATTGGTTATGATTTCAATATTTGCGTTTATTTATATCTGAATTTACACATTTAAACAAAAAATATTTAAACAAATATGCTATCTCCTGGCGCTATCGAACGCTGTCTTTTTCGAGAATTGGGTACTCGTGCAGTGGATTATCTGATTTCGGATATCCAATCTATTCAGATG
The DNA here is from genome assembly GCA_004143645.1 of Protaetia brevitarsis. Taxonomy (NCBI): domain Eukaryota; kingdom Metazoa; phylum Arthropoda; class Insecta; order Coleoptera; family Scarabaeidae; genus Protaetia; species Protaetia brevitarsis. The sequence continues at coordinate 3,287,657 of RXPK01000037.1, read as the reverse complement.
CATCACTTCCCACAAAAGCCGGTAATGCACAATTTCAGGTAACACCTGATTCCTGCTTTTCGGATAATATCCGATGAATTACACAGAAACCCGAAACGGTGCAGGCGATTTCGAGAAACAATCCTACTGTCTATGCTGTTTTGTAAATAAATGCCTTTACTGTGACTAAATCTGTAACATTAGTAATAACGCATATTTAGCGATTGATAGATATTATATTATAAGATGCTATATCACAAAAGAAAATGTTTCCTACAAAATTAAGTATAATAATGCATAGGTAAATGTTTTTGTTTATGCAATAGCCTAATAGCACATTTTGATAAGAGTAAATTTAGTTATAGTTTAATTAATTAATTACAAATTAATATGAGGCACAGTAAGTGAATTTAAAAATTTCTAAGCAATAAATATTTTAAGTACCTATTTATGGAACGTGTATTATGCCTTTTTTTATTATCGTTTTATATATTAACTATGGAACCTGCATTTATTTATCATCGTATGCTGTGCATTCAAATACTTTCCTAATTAGAGCAGGCCATGCTTTTTTTTAATCGTCGGTCGCATGCACGCATTAATCACTTTGACAGCTTGTATATTACAAAATGTGTACAAAAATAGTTAATAATTAATAATACACAATAACTCTATATACTTTTTTTAAGCCGGCCCACCGAAGCTCCTGTAATTGGCGAAAGCTGTTGGGGGATTCTAATGCATGAATTACTATTATTATTATTATTAAACGGTATGGCATGTTCCCACTGACAACTTAACTTCTCGAAAAAGCTTTGGAATTGGCTTTTAGGTTTTATAGCCACTCGATGTCGAATATCCTCTACGTAATTTGCGGTTAGTTTTTTAAGTGCATCACCGCCAGGTTTACGAATTACTATCCCAGTTGCAATAAATTTGTCAATACAAGCATGAATATGACTTAAAAGCTGTGCGCAAGTAATTGCCAAATTGGGGAAACTATTGCCGAAAATTCTGCATGTACTGATTAATGGAATAAACCCATTCTTCATTATCTAGTTCCAGTTTTAAAATAACTTTCGGTAATACATGATTTGTATCGTAATTCTAACATATTGTAAATAAGGTAATGCAATTAAATGCAACCGTTTCTAATTTTGGTTTGTCATTGACCAGTTGTCACAATTTAAAGTACAATTTAAAAGTAGTCAAGTGGCGCCAATCTTACTTAAGAATCGCATACTTTTTTGAAACGGACTGCACTCCAAATCAGTTTGTGCAGCTAGACAAAAAAAATGAATTGTTCTTGTACCATGAAAGTCCTTCAATTCCACAGTTTCATCGAAATTTCTATGTGGATGCTCTAAGGATCCAAAAAAAACATTTTTTCATTGTACAGCGTTTTACCCTGTAATAAAAGTGTATTTCTGCAAAGCATTATAAAGAAAAAAAGAATATCTGTAAGTATATAGTAATAAACGATACTGAACATGAACCATTTACAAGAGGAAGCACCTGCATAACTTGTCAAACCGGGGACCTACTCCTCATCACCATTCAATGTTAATGGGATTTATTGGTGTCAATATATTTCCCTTATTTTACATTTATCTCTCGTTCTTGATATTTTTAGCAGGTCAAAGCAAATGTTAGAAAAGCGCCTTTAAATTCCCTTAATTTAATCGGCTTTCAATTGAATATGTGAAATGAATGAACGAATAAATTGGTGTAGCTCTGAGTGATCAGATATCTAATATAAATAAAATTTCGAGAATACATTACATTATCACACACATTCCATAAATATCGAGTGAAATTATGTTGTTACATTGAGTCTTTTTCCTATAAACCGAAATAATTTGTTGCTCATAGAATTTATGTGAGTCATTAACGTACTGGTCGTAAATTATTAATAAAAAAGTACTTAAGCTAATCCAACGTTCAGACAATTTTATTTACGTAGTAAATTCGGAAACTATTATTATAGTGTAATAATTTTTTTCTTGGATACATGCCCCTATTTTGGTGCTGAACGAATTCTATTACTGGGTCAGCGTAAGTGTTTACATAATTTACATTCCCTTATTAAAAATTCTGCTGTATATATAAACTTTACCGAACGTTGGTGGTTACACAGATAAAATAAAATAATAAACATGAATAAAATGCAAATGTCATCGTTGCGTGTTTCACGTACTTTAATTTTCTTTCAGAACGATGTAATCATACATTCCTAACAGTGGAGAACCCTTACATATTCCGTTGTAGGTATAATTCTGTGCGTCACGTTCGGAATAATTTATTCCAAACAAGTGCGTATAGAACTCGATCTATTAACTTAATCATTGCTTTGAGTACAGCGATAAACTTGCGATTAACAATTTTAGTGTACATTAGGAAATTATGACCGTTATTCGTTATACATACAGTCAAACAAATTCTGAATATAGTCCGAGGTAGTAGCTGATCTCATTAAGAGATAACATTCTAAATGCAGAATTACATATATTAAAAAATCAATAATGCAGGGCAGAGTTTTCACACAAAAAAAAATGCGATAATGAACCTTTTACATTCATTTTAATTTGGTTCTTTTTTCCGTTTAATATTAATACGTTTTAGATCTCTAGATTCGTAAATTGAATACTTATTTTCGGACAAAGTGAAAATACGTATTTGCTGTCTCCAACTTAACTTACACAATTCTTTACTATACTTTAAAATACACCTAACTCCAAAAAGAATGTCTTGGGAAACATAAGCCATAAGAAAAGACTTTTCCCTAAAAATAAATGTGTTCTTGTTAAGATTAATTTATTTGTAAGAATCTCTTAATATGGATATAGAAAATACTCTGTCAGACATGAACGCCAATTAGCAATCTATATTAAATAAAGTCTAAAAATAAGGGCAAGCCCCATACACTTTGGAAAAAAAATGTTACCCTTATTTTAAGAAAAAAGTAATTAATCTTCCTCAATGTTTTGTTTCTACTGCTCTTTATGAAGGCAGAAATCGAAGTACAATTTTTGAAATTCCTGCATTGAACGTGATTTAGATAGAACTAAAAGTCAAAATCATTTTTACATTTAATCCTTTGACGGATATAAACGTTAAATTCTGTAAAGGTGAATCCCTAGTCACACCGAAAAGGTTGTGGTATTTTTGTCGCATACTGTAAAGGGAGAACCGTCCTCTCTGTTGCGGATTAACGATAGCATTGCACTTAAAGTAGATATATTAAAATATTTGTTTTACTTACCTACGTCATTTTTTTTTTGAGAGTTGCATGTACAGCAACTGGGGATACAACTTGCGCAGAAGAAAAAACTGTCTAACACAATCTAAATTATGAGAAAATATAATACTGTTTACAATAAATTTTAATGATGTGTATTGATCCAGCCGCATCCATAAAACAACGTAATATAATATTTTTAATATTATTGATATACTTTTTTTTAATTTTATTAAATCGTATTATTACAAAGTTTTATAAAACACATCACAAATCACACATACATATTAGATTAACTTTGCAAGCGCATTATATGTATTGTATTGCAGAAATTGTCATAAGGTAGTTTATGCATGTTACAAATAATTATAAGCTTATATAAGTGCCGGCGTTGATAGCGCTTTTGTTCTTTTACTGTTAGTAATAAGACGGCTCGCACAATGCGAGATGCTTCTCCAATAGTGGAGGGGAACTATAAACTAGAAATTATTATAATTAGATTTACTATTATAAAAAAAGTGTAAACATTTGAAAAGGCTACCTGTTAGATACTATTTATAAGCAGAGATGGTGATTTTTGTTGGCACGCAGTAGCGCACATAGAGAAAAAGAATTCTTTAAATCAAAGAAATATTTCTTTGCGACTAATTAAAAAAGAACCATTTTTTTTTCACTCAAAACATATTTCCTTCAATTAAAAATAGTGTTACTTTGGTGAAAGAAATACGTATTAACTGAAGGAAATAGTTCTTTAAATAGCGACAAAGAAATGTTTCTATTATTCGAAGAATCCTTTTTAGATATATGTAATATTAGTACATTTTAGATTAGATTAGGATTGGGGTGGCCTATCGACCTGTTTCACCGCGACCTTTTCAGATCTATTGTGATCCCTTTTTTTTCCTAGAGGATACTCTCTAATTTTGCCCTCTTAATTAGGCCTATCATCTTTGAGAGCGGCTTCTTTATGTAGCTACTAGCTGTGGGGTTCTCCTCCCCCATTACTAGAAACCTTGTCCTCGCCAGGCCTTGACATTGGCACAGCACATGAACTGGTGTTTCTTCCTCCTCTAGGCAGTATCTGCAGGTTGCATCATCTGCCAGGCCTATGTTGTACATATGCCTATTCAGTCTACAGTGACCAGTCAGCAGACCTACAATCATTTTGACAGTCTTCCTGTCTTTATTCAGTAGATCTCTCGTGAGTTCAGGCCTCTGCTCCTTTAGAAACTCTTTTGCCTGCCATTGTCCCGGTGATTTTTACCACCAAATATTAGTACATACTCCCCAAGCAAAGCGTATGAATCGATTTATATACATATACATATAATATATAAGTATAAGAAGTAACGAGTACAACGTAACTTTAAACTAATAAAATTTAACGCCAAATTACTCCAAAAAATATAATATATACATAATGCCGACCGATCATGTACAGCCTGCGCAACTGCGTGCTAACAAAAATCACCCTCTCTATTTATAAGTTATGGTAGTTAGGTATAACAACAAAAGATATTGTTTTCTGCAGAAAAAAGTTACATTTACATTTAGAGATGAAAAATATTAAATAGAGGTAAATAAGTTGAATAAAAAAAAAGAAAAATGAAGAAAAAGAAGAATTATGTATTACAAATCATGTATTATGAACTATGAATGATGAATTGTGAGTTGGATTATGCGATGAGCTAAAATGGACTTATTCTATATTCTGATTTGTCAAACTGAATACCTCTCCTTCTGGTTTTGTATGTGGATTATTATTTTTATTTAATATTTTCACTCAAAGTGATCTTGCCGAATAAGTTATCTAAGTTTATGTCTTTTATTTCAAAGTAGCACCGTCTCTATTCTTGTAATAGATACATTATTATTATTATAGGCTTTCCAATTTTGGTTTAGCTAATATTGGTTTTAACTAATATTAACTCACTATATATGTGCGGTCGAGCTGAGTAAATGTATGTGGTGCCTAGCTGCGATAAATTAGTTCTGTTATACTCTAATATCAAGATGCCTATCAATACCCGCGGAAGCTCTGAAGAAGAAAACTTAATGAAAAGAAATAGTGGAGAAGGTATTAGTGAACCCGGAATTAATAGCAAAGTTATTAGCAGCAGTAGCTGAAAAACTTGATGCACAGAAAGAAATAATCAAAAACATCGACAACAAGTTATCTTCATTGGAACAATAGTTATCAGAGCTTTAGTCGACTACGGAAGAGCAGGAACAATATTCCGGAAGAAATAATTTACGTATATTTGGCGTAACAGAGCAAATGAATGAAAGCACTGGAGATGTAGTAATCGACCTATGCAAGAACAAGTTAAACGTCGAGATTTCACGCATGGGCATTGATGGTTGTCAAAAACTCCGCTCGAAAGAAGGTACGACTAAGCCAATATTAGTGTGATTCTGTAGGCGATCGGTGAGAGAGTCAATTTTTAGTAATAAAAAGCAACTAAAGAATAGCAACATCATAATAAGAGAAGATCTAACTAAAGCGAGAATAAATTTGATAGAAATATTAATTAGAATTTTGTTTTTATTTTTACTTTCTTTTTTTAATTTTTATTTTAGTTGTGTAAATACTTAGTACTGGAGCGTATGATGTTTGCTGTCGGTCCGTGCCTCAAAATCGATTTATCTAATAAAATACATTAGAAAATAATAAAAACAGCAATATAGATATGAGCAGAGGAATTAAAATAGCTTACTTAAATATTCGATCATTAATTAAATTGCAGGAACAGAAGGATTATATCACAGAACATTCTATATTTTAACATTATCAGAAACATAGTTACATTCCAATATTTCAAATAAGCCGTTATTTATAGACGGGTATTATTTGTTTCGGGAGGATAGAGTGGATAGGGGTGGAGGCGTTGCAATGTTTATCCGTAATTCTTTCAAAACAACAGCTATAACAACTAGTACACGCATTGAACAATTATGGAGACATATATAGGTGGGGAATGCGAGATTTATTGTAGGTGTCAGTTATAGGCGGCCAGATTTTAACTATAGGGAATTCTTGAACGAATTGGAAGACTCTGTCGCCCTTTGAATTCCTATAAGCAATTGTATTTATTGCTGTGGGGATTTAATATCGATCTTCTAAGGGTTGATTCAAGGGATACGAAATTTTGGAGTCTCTTGATGCGAGGTAGATCATTGCTCAGGCAACCCGAATTACCGTGTCTACGAGCTCGTTAATTGACATTATTATAACAACAGTTGCGACGGAAATTGTAGAATCGGGTGTTGTTGATTATGATCTGTGGGATCATAGCTTCTATTGTTGTGTTGGGGGCTCACACAATATTGGTCGCCCTATATACCAGGAATTTTGGTAATATAGACTAATACGATAAGTTTTACCATGATTTACGACTCATACCATTTCGCTATATATTCCGCATAACCGATATAGGTGAAAAAGTAAACTAATTGTCTACAAACGTATTAAACTTGTTTGATAAGCACGCCCCGCTCATTTCTCGTAGATTCACAAAGCCGTACGCACCTTGGGTAACCAATAACATAAAATTATTAATGTCTTTACAAGACCAGGTAAAGTTGAAGTATAGACAATCTAAGCAACAAAGCGACTGGGACGTAACCAACAGTAAAGAACTATGGAACAGACTTAATCTATTAAACTTAAGCAAACGTATGAAAAATACCTTTACCATACCATCTCATTTAGCGAACGTGGAGAATATTAATAGCCATTTTGTTAACGCAACAGGATCTACTTCTGGTAGCTACTTGAGTCCCTCTAAACCCACGTGATCTATTTCTTTTTCTCTCAAATATGTAGATTGCAAACTTATTGAAAATATACTTAATCATATCAAAATCACTGCTAGTGGAATCCATGGTATCAATTCCACACTGTTAAAAATGTGTAGTCCCTTCGTCATTCCTTACACAACTTATGTTATCAATGTCTGTATTAAAACTGGCTGGTATCCGGTTTCCGGTATGGAAACACGCTTTAGTCACCCCCATCCCGAAAACAGCGCACCGAATAAACTAAAAGATCTAAGACCTATAAGTATGTTGCCGACCCTTTCCAAAATTTTGGAAAGAGTTGTAAAAACACAATGAAAACAGTTTGTTAACGAACGAAATTTGATCCCGGTTAATCAATCTAGATTTAGGGAGGGCTTCAGTTACCTGTTAAAATTAAAGATGATATCATTACGGCTACCGACAAGGATTTACTGTCACACTTGGTACTTCTTGACTATAGCAAGGCGTTCGACACCGTTATTCATAACATATTTTTAAAGATTCTAGAAGGGATAGGTTTAGATTAACGATCGGCCTTGCTTATGTCAAATTACTTTTCTTGTAGGAGACAAAGCGTTTCACTGGGAAGTAATTAACAAATTAGCTGTTTGCGGTTCATCTATTCAGAATATCTCAAAGAGTGCGGGATGCGGGTTGGCTGAACATAGGCAACAGGAGTGTTGCCAAGTTGCAATGCCTAAAACTATATAACAAACTATTATACTAATAAAGACTCCACCCTACCTTTATAATAAAATCCGATTCAGATCAGATGTGCATAACATTACCACTCGTTCCAGGGGACTCCCCCAGTACATAGAACCGCACTATTTCAACGTTCATTTGCTTTTAGCATATATAACGCTTATAATACGTTTCCGAGTGAATTCAAATGTCTCTCCAAAAAGATAAAGTTATAAAGTTACATATATCAAAGACAATTTAGATGTGAGTGATCAGAGTGACAGCCTTCGTAGTAGCAGCGCCGAAATTTTCTATTTTTTATTAACACAATATTAAATTAGTTAGTTAAGTTTGTTTTTATTTTGTTTACACATGTTTGTTTCAAGTATCTTTAGGCAATAATTACATAAATTACTAGTAAGTTAGCAAGGTTGGATTGGAAAGCAGGAACTGGTCTAGTATCTAAGTACTGAATCCCGCCTTGTGATCGTGCTAGTTTAAGTTAAAATAATGTTACTCTAGTTTTGTTTTCTTTTCCTTTGGCACAATAAAAGACAGCAGTATTATTATTATTAAATAGGAACTTTTCAATTAAAACCAATTTCCATCAACAAACTGGATGATAAAATCAATTTCAAGTTTTAACTTAACAGTAAATTGATAGAAAAATTTGCTATAAAAATATATTGAAACCAGCAAAGCCTTCGCAAACCAAATAAGTGGTACTCTACGTTTACCGTAGTATAAAATTGGTAAGATACTTTTTTTCTATACTTCTACTTCACAACCTTTTGCTGTTTTTTTATTATTTGTTTTAATTATTTTATTAATATAGATAATATAAGGATTTCCAGTAGAATTTCTTAAAACTTACATCTAAAATTTACCTGTACATAGATATTGCTGTGGTTAGACAACCCGCGTTACCGCTGAGTGTATATTAAGTTGCATAGTTTTGTTGTTATGATTACTCCGTTCGTTTGATTTCAATGTTCCGAGAATTTTCACAATAATTTTATTTTATATAAATTTAGTTAAATAGTTTATTGTATGATTTAATTAACTAAGCGTTAAGTTTTTTTAAATTAATTCCATTCATCTATATGTCTATCGTTTGCTTATGTAGATTTAATGCGGATTCTATTGAATACTGGCGTATTATTATACGACTGCGTTGTACGATTTGGAGTGTGGGATTTTTGTAAGAAAAACAATTATAGAGTTTTGTTAAGGAGTTCCTTGTTCGACTATTGACGTGAGTAGACGTATTTTTGTATTTTTTGGTTGCCATTTTGTAATTCATTAATATTGAAATTTGAATTCTGTAAAAATTTAGTCCATCAAGGAATTCAAATCGTGATAATTGTTAATGTATTAACGTGTACACGTAGTACATATAAGATCAATTATTATTTTTTGTTTAGGAAGATAGATTTTTAGTTTTTTCTCTCATTATAGCATAAAGAGTTAATTTTCCGTTATTCAATTTTGCTGATTCATTTTTATTTATTAATCACCTCGGTTGGGTGAGTAGAAGCATTGTTCTTGCATTTAGTTTTTTTTTTTTTTTTTTGTAATTTTCTAGTAATTGTCCACGCTTAGTTTATTTTAATTTGATACTACGTGGGTTGAAATTGAAAGATTTTGGATAATTTTCCTGAACAAACGAATCTTTTGCTTTGCATAGGAAATAGCATTGTCCTATTTTAATTAGAATGTAGTGCAGTTTTTTATTTTTGGCCAGAACCTTCAGTTCAGGGTTTGTTTCTGCACAAGTTGTAATTTAACCGATTTTGAAAAATAAATTTGATTGTTAATTAGCATCTTTTGGTTAAAAATTCTGTTCTTTATTTTTATTTTGAAACCTTTTCAATTTTTCAGGCATTTAAGAAAGTCTGATTTCATTCACTCACAGTTTGCCTTTCGTCGTTAGATTCAAGTTGTAATTCGCGAGGGTAACTGAGGTTAATAGTTCTTTTACGTTCAATTTAAAATTTATCCATTGAACTAGCTTATTTTATTTTCTTTTTCATTTTAAGTTCATTTAGCATTTTCAGTTAATTCAATCAGTACACAGCAATATGTAGATATTTACTTTGATACCTTGAATATCACTAATCAACACATTAATGTAAATAAAATGATGTATCTAGATCGACTTGTGAGCAACGAATCTACGGTTAACCAACAACCTACAAGCGTAAGTTAATTCTGAATGGATGGAACGGCAATATTTCGAACTATTTCAGTGATGTGGTAACTTGTATGTAAACTCAGACATTCACGTGCGCGGTAATATGTTTCTGTATTAGAAAGTTCTATTTCCCCTAAATGCCTTTAAACGTGTAAGAGGGAGGAACTTGTGAAATTAGTTTCGTATACTTTATTACAAACAAGATTTGAAAGTTAAATTACTATGTTTGTAGCAGCCAACATACAACTAGATAAACAAACTTATTTTCCTTAATTTGCACACTACTCTATAATCTATTAAAACTTGCACAACATAGTTTTTAAACAAGTAAGAAATAATAATAATAATAATAATATTTCCCATATTGTACATAGCCGAAGGGTTGCTACTGTACACTGCTATACAGAGAAGGTAAGCGCACTTGCATAATATTGACAGTCAGCTGTAATGGTGTTTCTATTTTGTCGGGGTTAATTTACCGCAACAGATATTGTAGAATGCAAACTAAATATTTTGAAATAAAATTTGTGCCATTGTTCCTTATAACAAAAAATCAAATATTTGCTTGCGCAGTTTATGATCCTAGCGAAACTAATCCATAAACATAGATGGCGTTGCAAAATAATACATTTAAAATGAATTTATTACACGTGTTTGACACCGGATGAAAAAGGTTATTTGCTAGTAGTAATTTGATAAGATTCAAAATAAATTAAATAAATTGCTGTGGGAGTAGCTAAATAATGTGAATAAGGCAGGATTGTAATCTAATTAGCCAAATGACGGGTATTTTCATTAAGCAGTTTTATTTACACGCGGAAGATTATATACATAAGCAGGGTAAACGGGCGGGGCGGAGTAAAATTCTTTATTTTCAGTGGGCAGCGAGGAAAAAACATATGTATACATACAAGAAATTGCAGAATATTACATGGAAATAACCAGTGCATTAATCGAGAAAGTAGCTACTAGACTTTTGGGCTTTAAAATAGTACTTAGTACATTCTAGTTGTTTTAGATTTCTCATACAAGAGATTCAGACCTTTCTGGATTGCCTTAGCTTTTGCCTTGGGCAATATGGTAAAAGATATTCTACAATATTGACTGTCAAGTTTGCGGACTCGCTTATAAATTTGTTAATGCCAAGATATAAATGTGTGTGGAAATACTTGTGGAAATGTTGCCACAAAAAAAAAATCAATCTGGTGGTATCCCTTTAGTAAGAATTGGTGTAATTCTTTTGCCCACAAATTGCAGCTCTGGCTGAAATAAGTATACAAAATGTGCAGGATATGAATCCTTGTGAATTTCCACGCAGTTTTTACCACCATCTTGTGTGTCGGAGTGTTCTAGAGAACATAACATGTAAAAAGAGTGAAAACTAAAGAAAGTAAGCTTGTAGGACTTAAACAAGGTGTACCTTTGTTAATAAAAAAACCTCTATGACCCTGAATACCTCGATATCCCAAGCAGCGGTGTTACAATATACTATGACCGGCATATGGAAATTTTTTCGTCTTTGAATTTAGTAAATCTTTTTTCTTACAAATTACCTCTGCATGTCTTGAAACTAAAATAACACTTATCAAATCTACCGAAAATTTAATTGTTTACGAAGGAAGGTCAAAAATATGAAACTATGCTAAGAGTAAAGTATCTCAGTTTTCAGGTTTAGAAGATTCTTTTATTAATAAATGTTGTTTTAAAAACAACGCTATGTCCAAAATTGAAGTTGCGCTAAATTTTCGCAAAAAATGAGATTTAATCGTTTTCAATCATATAGCGTTACTGACAAATTTGCTAGTCTATCTCCCATTTAAAGTGGTACCCTACCTACCCTACCAATCATTATCAAGTTTATCCCTAAACGTCTTTTAACTACGCTGAAATCAACCTAGATTATCGCGCTATTCCTCCTAGATATCGGCTGTTTCGCTAATTGATCCGTCCTCTCATTACTGATTATACTCACGGCAGCCCTAGTCCAAGAAAGTACATCCCCCTCACGTAACATATCCCCAAATATCTAATAACAAATTGGTTGATCTTGTTTAATTTCCTAACGCCCCTAATACAGAAGAACTATCAGTTAAAATTCGCACGTTCTTTATAAATTTCCACTCGGGCCTAACATAACATACTGCCGGATTTATTACAATTAATTCTGCCCGAAAATTATTGCAATGATCTCCTAATTTAAACTTTTTTTTTATATAGCGTCGGCTTACTACCAAAACAAGTTAAGTACAATTTTTGAGTTTTTTTTTTAGCTTCTTCTTATTTCTTTACATAAATTTGAATAAGTTGTGTCCTGGCAAAACCAGAAAAACTGATTATAAACAGAAACTGCAGTAAGAGAAAAAGTACATCAGGTAGGTACTCAGCCAAAATAAGACGAGCACCTATATCTCAAAAGTATTAAAATGTAACTTATATGGTTTTGGCAGCAAGCCAACGATATTTTAATACCCCCATTATAAATAACAAAAATCGCACCAGTACCACCCCCAGTGTTCCAACCATCCGTAAACATTTCTGAACCCTCTTCATACAATAAAATTTGTTATAAGTATTACTGTTTATTTCCGAGGGATGAATTCGGCCTCCTATATCTACTCGCTTTTTTAAAACGGTCAATTTCCGTTACCGTGATTAAACCCTCAACCCCTATTTTATTCGTGTCCCTGTGAAATTTCAATTACGTCAAACGTAAATCTACTAATATACCCGTAATAACGCACGCTGCAACGATCGAAATAGATGAAGACGCGTTCATGGCTCTAACCATTAACAATCATTGCTCCCCGTTTATTTTTTTTGTTTCTTTAACTCTACACGCGTTCGCCCATATCGCTTCGGCGTATAGCATTGCATTTGACAAATTCTTTACAATATATTCTACCCCCCCTAATTTAAATGTAGGCTTTCGTTGCCTCGATCTTTCAAAAAATACCTCCTCTGATTTGTTGGCATTAAAATTGAATTTATTACCTAAAATCCAATTTAAAATATTTGCTAAGCTCTGATTAGTTCTATTTTTTAGCGTATTAGAATACACTAAATACACGCGGAAATTACTCCTTTTTGTGAAATGCTTTTGATTTCTCTATATTCAAACAAAATTAGAGTAAAACAGTATGTATAAACCATACATCAGCTTAGACTCCACTTGCGCATAATAAATGTAAATTACATTCCACAGATTGTCACTATCTGTATCTTGTATAGTAATCGGTAATCGTAATTTATAACTACCGGGGAGTGGCAGTGACGTCAGCGTACTACTTACCGATATTCGAGATGCTACTCTCACTTGACCGAAAAATGGCGCACAACGAAACTCGACTCTGGGATTTGCTCATACGATTTGCAGGAAGAGGAGACAATTTCATATTTCCCTAGTATAAGGGCTATCATGTGAATATGAATGTGGCAGTATCGGCACGAAGTTTGCAACTACCCGGCAATGTGTGAGGACAGGGCAGCAGGTCAACAACTGCAACTATCTTCCAAAATATTCGACACACATTCTATAATATTCAAAAAGCTTCGTGAGATACTTCGCCAATTCGTAATGCAGGGTACAAAATTTTTTGGATATTATTATTGATCACTTCAAACCGGATAAATCTAATAATCTTTTATATGTATTTTCTTCGATTTTGAATGGACAGACGACAGAGAATTATTGCGGCAACTTCGTCGCATTCAATTTTCAATAAACTCTAATTCTTTTAATCTGTTATCCTAGCAGTCATTTCTTCGCCTTATTAATATTTTCTTTTATCCACAAACGTAAACCAATATGAGCTTAGTCTAGGTAAAACTTAATTATCCGGATGAATTTCTTATTAACAACTACCCTCTAACTAAAGAAAAAAAACATGTACAATGGCTACAGTTACAGTTAGTAGCGTAAAAATAAGGATACGTGATGCAGAGCTAAATGAAGAAAAAAAAATGCTTGGATAAGTGTGCCATCATAGGATGATATTTGCTAGATAGAGGATTTGAGACTAGACAAACATATTAAGAAAAGGAGAAGAGAAACGACGAAAGAAAACAATATAAAAGAATTTATTATATAGAGGGATGAAGCTCCTAGCGCGAAAAAAAATGAAATTTCGTGAAAATGGTATATGGTAATAAGCAAGAGAAGCAGAAAAATAGAAACAGGAAATGAAAAAATAAAGGAATAAATAAGATAAGGGTTGACTAGCCTGAAATATAGAAAACATGTATGACAAGCACAAACATATGTTTAAATTGGATATTATCATGATAATGGAATACAAAATGTAACAAAAAATAGAAAGTAGTTTATGTAATCACATAGCATCAAAGACTTTTAAGAAAGGGCTGGTTTATCTGTAACATTCATAAGAACAAAACTATACTGCTACTAGTATAGCACCGTATTTGAATAGGAGGAAAACGTACTATCATTCCGCTATTACTACGATTAGCGTTGCGTATATACTATATATAAGGCCTTCTTTCGCCTTTGCTAAACAACAGTAGCGTTCGGCAGCGTTCTTAATCGTCACTGTTAAATAAGTGAGGACGCGGCGTGAGTGCGTTAACAGTTCTGTGGCGGCAATTCAAAATGTATACTCATATTTCGTGTAATACATTCTGCGAAAACTTGATTTAAACATAAAATAACAAGTAAAATATTCATGAAGTATGCTAGTGTAAAGAATGATTGAAAAGGAAGATAGAAAGAGGTGATAACAAGAATATTAGAAAAAATATTTTGTCCACTACTCAATTGCGTAGCTTTTTATTTTGGTCAGGTTTTTGGTCTTAATCGACTTTCTAATTTCAATTAAGCAAATGTTATAAACGTGAAGAAATAAACAAATGTATTACAAAATGGTGGACAAACATTTTCACTGATTTACTTACTGTTAACATTTTTTACGTCTCTTTTCAATCGATTTTTACGCTACTTTTCTTCTTGCCATTTTCCATTTACAACAAGTTTCCACGAAATGTATTACACAACATAATATGAATTGTTTGAACTCTCGCCACAGTGACCCCACCTACTGTAAACGCACTCTTAACTGCTGAAATATCGATCCATTTGATGTTTTACGTGAAACTTTTGTTACGATTCTATTCTCATACCCCAAAAATCCGAGTCATACCGCTTTTGTGGTTCCACAGTAGCCAAATAGAAAGTTTAATTAACAATTGCTAGGGCAAACTACAATCAGATAATTGAACTTGACGAAGAAAAGTGTGAAATACCAGCAATCGTAACAACAGCGATAATTTGCAATAGATAAAAGATAGGTTGGCCAGAAGAAAAAGCAGGAGGATATACGCCAGAAAAGACAGAGGATTGAAGACAACGTCTCTAAGAAAAAAGTAACAGAAAAGAAGAACTGAAACCATTAAAACTCATGAATTACAGTATATTGAAACATGGAAAACTGCACTTTCAAATTAATACAATAGAAACGAGGCTGTTGGCAAAATTTGGAATTAAAAGCAACACGTACAAAAAAAAAACGAGGAGGTAATCAGACAAAGCATACAAATAGAATCCGTTAGCGAAAAGATCGTAAACAGGAGACAGACACATCACATTCTTCGGGAGCGTATGTCGAGTCGAACAATAAGCTTACAAAAAGGATGTGTTTGAAACGGATGCCGCAGCAAATTAAAAAGAGAAGACAGCATAAGATGGATCGCTACAATCAGATAAGAAGCAAAGAAAACGAAACGAAGTAGCATGGAGTATAAGATAGGTAACAATGGAAATATAGATTACGTAGTTCCAGTGGCGCGGGCGTTAGATATTAAAACAAAAACGCGTAAAATTAAGTAAAGTAAGAATTAAAATAAAAAAAAACGATTTAAGACTTATAGCAAGAGGGTATCTAGATATAATAGAGTTTTGATGAATTCATGAAAAGCAAAGTTAGGTTTCATTATAACTAACATCAAAGATTGTTGTATGAAGCTGCTACATTTTTCAAAAGCATTTTTTTTTAAATGTACGCACACCTACCGTCGTTTTATAATGAATGTAAGGTAATTCCATATTTTTGCAATAGTTATTTATTTATATTAGTTTTAACAATTTATATCTCCATTTGATCACATGGGCATTTTCATATGTTAAATATCCAATATTCCCTTCATATCGGTGAAATTAATGGATTTTTCGAGGCAGTTGCACTCTTGCGAAGCAATCGCAGTATATAAGTCTGTTTTCGTTCTCACTTCGGACGGTTCTATTACCGTTCAGAGCAGTAGACCAGCACAGATCATGACCTTGTCATGTAGTGGGACACTTTTTACTACGCACGTGAGCGTTTGCTTTGAACCGTAATAGAACCGTCCAAAGTTGGAACCAAAAGAGACCTTATTTCTATTAGATATTTTGTAATTCGAATCATTCACTATCTAACCTCCATGAAAGACGGTCGTGTCCCAAGCGATTTTTATAAATGTTAACGATTTTTCTTATAACTTCCTATTTATTCTAAATTCCAACCTAAAATGATGGTTATATTGAAACGAAGTTACTTATATTAATTTCAGGATAAGACTCCAAAGACGATATTCCCGGGAAATGTCCCTGTCCATAAACCATTCTCCGTAATTTGAAATAAGACAACCTCCATTGGATGTCCTATTCCAGGCTTGGCGAGTGATGCATGCCGTTATCTCCCCGCTCTATGCTCCCCCTCCCACAGATGTTCTGCGTCCAGATGAACCTAAAATAAACATATTTTTTAATTCTTATCTAATTTTCAATATACCTACCTACTTATAAGAATTTTTTTTTTTCGATAATATTAGCGTAATTCTAGAATTAGAAAATTTTGTATCCGCCCGCCATTTTCCATAACCGGTGATAAAATGTTATATAAAGTGGCAAATATGAATCTTAGTATTTAGTATGTATTCTTACGGTACAATTCCGAATATACAGTAATTTTTACTATCAAACGTTGCATATGCTGACACCTATCCGTCATTCGACCAAAAATCGCACAGATACCAATATCAGAAAGACGTGCAAATTTTAAAATTAAACGTATTTATAATTTTATGATTAAATTAAATTGCAAAACTTGGAATTACTATTCAAAACGTAATTGTTATTGAATAAGCTAATTCATGTTACTTACCTAATATAATTCTACTCTTATCTGCATTGTTTTACACTGCTATTCATTTTGAATCATTTATAAAACAAAATCTCATTTGTTTTCACTTAAATGTTTTTTTTTTATTTTACAAAGTCGATCAACAACATTGACACTTGAGTTATGTTATAAAAGTCTCATACACACAATTTCACCTAAATTAGCTACTTTGACATTGACTATCCGAGCAGAGGACATTGGACAACGCTACCCCATAGTATCCTCAGTTATACTAAAGATAAAAGGAGCGAACTACCTATTCGTAACTTTTTTTAATATCGGAGCGTCCTCTAGGCTCTCCATCTGGCATTGGAAAGGATATACTCCTGATTTCAGATTAATAAAATAGATGACACCGGAATGATTAAAAGAGGATTTAAGGACCATTTGCACAGCCATGTTAAGCCTGGCTTAATTTTAAGCGGTACTTTGAAGATGATAGTTCATGTCACATGGATATAGTGAAAGTCATATTCTAAGCGTCATTTAAAATTAAACCAAGCTTAACATGTCGGTGCAGACGGCCATAAGTAATTTAATTAGAGCATATTTTAGAAAAAAAAAAAAAATTATACCGGGCTGGGTCACCTCATAGCATTACCTTTACCATTTATATAGGTCACCTCATAACATTGCCTTTACCATTTATATATGTCACCTTTCGACTGATAGTTATTAGTACATAGGCATTTTTGTGTTTGTTAAAAATAATTTTTATAGAATAATATAAGTATATACATTTATGACAGATGTCTCGAACTCTTTTATAAGAATTTTGAACATTTGTTTAATAATAATGCTTTCTTCTTGAATTGTTAGTAATTTGACCCACAAGTGCGTTATATTTATTAGTCTATTATTTCCTTCTGCAATTATTCGGCTTACAATAGATTGTTCTACAGCCACATAAAAGTTTTGTTCCACACATTTCTAGCGTAGCTACCGTGTGCATAAAAATAAACAGTTGTTAAACCTTAACCAATACACTTTGAAATTTTATTATTTTCATGTTTGAACAGGTACTCTTCTTTTAAGTGGTATGTTTGCTTTCATTGCTGGATAAATAGTAACATTTGTTACGTGAACACCGTACCCTAAGGTAATCTATAAATGGTTAAATGGTTTTGTGAGTCAGATCGACACTTCAAATTACAGTATTATTCCTACAAAAACACAACGAACCGTTTTGTCATGTACCGTGTGAGTGCCCAATTCATAGTCTTGTTATTAACAGCTAAAAGTTGTCTTAATAAACCAAAATCTAGCAAATCCTTGACGTGATTATTCATTTTTAAAAAGCAACTCGTACAATTCAGTAAACTTTTGTTCATAACATCCCTGTTATTCGTATAACTGTAAGGGACCACGTGACGTTATTTTATAACGTTCGCTTGTCGGATGCAACATACGTCTTCAGACTGAATTAACGTAAATATGTTAAAGTTGTTGATAACGTATACGTTATTCATAATGTTTGTGAGACGGCATAAGGGGAATTGTATAGCGTTGAAAACAATTAATCTAATCTTGCCGGCACCTTCACCAAATGTTTGCATTCTGCAGATCCTTTTAATATGAAAGATGCTTAGTTCGCATTCAATTTAAACATTCTTGATTGTTT
This sequence comes from Protaetia brevitarsis, assembly GCA_004143645.1. Classification (NCBI taxonomy): domain Eukaryota; kingdom Metazoa; phylum Arthropoda; class Insecta; order Coleoptera; family Scarabaeidae; genus Protaetia; species Protaetia brevitarsis. The sequence goes on along the minus strand of RXPK01000037.1, from coordinate 3,268,971 downwards.
GTTATGTGAATATACCATTATCCCTATACGTTATATATATGCACGATATCATATTCCAAAGAAAAAGTAACACGCAATACAGAAACCATATTTTATATTTAGTTAACACACTTCCAGTAATGGAGTGATATAAATGGAAATATATCGCATGCCTTGTTTATTTATAGTACAATGGGTACAGTATGAACAATCATCTACGTAAACAAATACAATCGTGTAAATGTGAGCACTACTGGTACGGATTGAAATACATAGTATATACCAAGCTGCAAATAGTCTGGCCAATGTCAGTCATACGGGTTTACATACATACATATATGGGATTAATAGATCCAGCTGTTTGAGGTAAGTTATACACGCTATTCAACAATTTATTACACCCAGGTGTAGGTAGTTTGAATGCAAAATTAAGTTTTTGATCGTATACAAATACTACCCACGCTAAAATGTAAGCTAAAATATAATTAATTACCACTACATTATAATTGAAAAAAAAAAAAACTCATTAAGATATCAAACAATATGTGCATGCATGTGTAGGCATACATTACATAAAAGTTGAGGCTAAATACGTTCAGCTGGATCTAATTAAGAAGGTAATAGTATTAACAAGTTATGGAGTATGCAGCAATCAGCTAAACTAATTTAATCGAATAATTGCACAGTGAAAGGAAATCGTATTTTCCTAACCAAAACTCAATAACTTTTGAATTAAACTCGGAGTCGCATAAAGTTGTATATATGCATAATTTACAATAGTTCTCTATTGTCTGGAGAAATCAATTAATAAGGTTGTTGTCGGTGGTGTTAGCACAGTATCGTATCAACTCAGTAGTAAATACAATTTTATTGTTGGTCAAATATTAAAAACTTATTGAGGGTAATTGGAAATTGTAATAGCATTCTCAGCTTTTTATTTAAAATGGAAAGGAATCATTTTTATCGATCTAATTTTTCGCGCCATTTGTGACTAACTTGCGTTAGGTTTCCCTTTTCCTAAACTCAACTGCTTTTAATTTATTGCAAATTTTGACGATGGCACTCTTTCCAATAAAATTAAATATTTGCTAGCGAATCAGCTATTAAGATGTATTGCTAATGCGATAATATGTGTAAGGATGTAGCTATTAAGCGTTGTAGAAATCATTACTAATTGTAAGTACTGTACAGGCTATTCCAAAACTCACTTCCAAAGTGAATACTTTAAAGCTATCAAGGCTTTTTTCAAGTGGCACATGGGTGTTTTTATTACAGAGGTGAATTTAGCGCATTCTACACTAATTACTCTATCACTAACTATTCTTAATAGTTTTTAAAATATTAGCAGTTATTTATATTTCATGGAATTGTTCAAAATATTTCAAAACTTCTAGTTTCAATCAAATATTAAACTAATTTTTTCGTGGACTTTGTCTATTGTAGTTTCAAATGATCCATTATCGCGCGCTTATTGCGCACTCAATCTAATTTATACTTCAGGAAGCTACAGCTACAAGTTCCCTCATTACTAGTTAATTGTTAAAAACACATATTAATTACCTATTAAATATTAGCAAGATTAGTGAAATCATTTCCAAATGTTTCCCAAGTAAAGCATCACAATAGGAAAAAAATATGAAAATTGTATATGCAAATGACATTTATTCTATCTTCACCGACAGAATAAGAACAACTGACGAACGTGTTGAATATTAAACGATAGATGCCGGCCATTTACCTACAATGAATGAAGATACCACAAAAAAAAGACAAATTCCAATGCAAAATTAAAGGATATCTTCTAAATGAAGCTATAATGTCTGAAACAATAGCCACTCATCAAACGAGTTTATTATTTTCAAGACACATTTGTAGTTTCTTGATTTTTACATCTTTCAATTTATGATGTTCACTTACAAAGTTGCAGAGTTAAAAGCATTGACATCTAGATTCGTTGTCGTAATGTTAATTCTGATTGAATTAACAAAATTTGCTAACAACTGGATAATTGGTAATAAGTGTAAACGCCGGTGAATGCGAAAATATATAGTGCTACATTAAAAAAAATAATGTACAAAGAATTTTGTGTAAAGACATGAATTTCACTTACCTAAAATTAACAATTTTGACATATTTTAAGCAATTTTACACATTGTGTGCCAACATCTTAAAAACTATAAAAAATAGATACCTCATTTCATTATACTAATCGATGCAGAATTTTACTACTCCTAACTTTTATGGAAAGAATTTTGCACTCTACACTGAGAATTAGAGAGTGTACACCTTTCCGTTTAAAACGTATCTTTCACAATTATTTGAAAGCTGGCCTGATGAAGGTTCGAATTTAAGAACCGGAACTGATAGCCTCGTTTAAATATACAATATTTAAGAAAATAATAAGTACTTTTATAGAATTAAAATATTTATCTTCGACTTGCTTAAAAAAGAGTGGTTTGTACTTGTGGTATTTTGCTAGTCGCAAAGTATATCTGTACCCAAACTATTATTCTATTGCTTCGAATTAACGAATTCCAAATGGCTGTAATTCTGAATCTGCCACCGCTGCATATTTATATACAAAGTTAACCACCAAGAAGTAAATCCTACAGTGCTTACCATCAAAACTTGCTAGATGAACTGAAGCAAACTTCTGTTATGACGATTCCAAATGATGGCACAGTTCAGAAATATAACCTAGATAAAAGTGCCAGAATATATTTTAGAAGATAAGTAGTAGTGGGGGAAACATCGCAGTAAGACCGTACTCGAATTGGTACACCAACGACTCTAACAATGGTAACAGAGTAAGTAAGGAAATATGGGAAAGGCCCAGAAAGGGCGTTTCGGTTACTTCAACAGACACACGATAGTGTTGCAAGCGTTACTATTTTCTCTAAAAGCTAATCAACACTTAGAACACATCTCTGCAAGTGTTGATTTGAAACTGATTTGGGAATGTGTAAGCACAAAATCGTCAAGGTCATTCATTGGATCTGACCCTTTCGCATTACCAAATCTCAAGCTTCAAAATCCATCAATGATACCTACATTCCGAGGAGTGGTACCAAAAGTTCCCAGCACAAAGCTGAATTTACTAACGAGCTACTGAATAAAGACAGGAAGACCGCCAAAATTATAGTGGGTCTACTCACCGATAACTGTAGACTAAATAGTAAAATCCATTTATTGACATTGTACAAATACATATAATGTATTATGCTTATCTATACCAAAAGAACTAAACCACCATAAGTTGCTCTTCCTTTAAGCATTAATCACGTCCACATTTTAATCGTTTTAGCTAAAAATATAATTCCAAAGTAAATAAATAAGTAATTCCTTTTTTGACGCATGTTCAATTTATTCTTCGTTCCATATCCTCTTCGTTAGTACAACATTGTTGCTTGAAGATCATCTTTGTATAGCTCCTCTCATTTTGACAAAATGAAAAAAATATATGTATAATATAAGTCCGGCAAGTCTGCTAGTTGCAGATTCTGCCAAGGGGTAAAAGAAACTCCGTTCACGTTGTACTATTACAAGTAGGGCAAAAACAAAGTTTCTAGTGCCACGCCCAGAGAAGCCCAAAACAAACAGTTACGTAAAGGAGCCATTCTTAAAAATGATGAGTGTAATTAAGAAGGGAATATTAGAGAACATCTTTTAGACTGAAAGATGAAGATGACTACAATAGATCTGAAAAGATCGCGGTGAAATATGGTTTTATAGCCATTCCAATCCTAATCTAATCTAGATGGATTCCTAATGATTTCATTACTTTTCATGTCTCCTCATCTTATCAAGGATAAATTCTCTTACAAATCTTCAAAGGAATTGCTAAGACATTTTCATGTGCAAACCCATACAAATTCAGAATATATCACGCCAGTAGACTGTGACCGTTTATGCTCGCTATTTACCGTCTGGTTCGCCTTACTTTCTGTACAGTTGTATGCGTTACGCTAAGACTTGTTACAAACAGCGAACCTGCCAATTAAATAAATTCAACGTAACAAATATGAAGAGGGGTGAGCCAGTCGATAAGTAGAAACCACCTATTATCACATTGCTTTTTCATAATGACGTATCATCTGCTCAATTTATGACAGTTCTTGTTGGAGTATTACAAACAAAGTTACGTGCAAATTGTGTACCTAATGAAAAGAGATACAAAAAGTAAATTACATGTTTCAACTGCGGCTACCAACAAGGGATAAGGAATGTAGAAATTTATGTAAATATAACCCAAATAAAAAAAAAGTTACCATATTTTTAGGTGTTCTTAATTGCAAGAGCTCTAGGGATTGTTTTAAGACATGTAAGCTAAATGTACTTGATTAATTTAACAGTCCACGAAAGCAGTATAGAATAAATGTGAGTACTTGACGACGTAAATACATTTATCTTCGCTAATTTTGTGCGCTGTTTTACCAGTTATATGTTGATCCAATTTTTTGTGTGTATACTGTGTTCCTTTATATATTTTTCGGCTGCGGGTATGGTCTCTTTACATTATACATCATTAAGTAATATAATATAATGTCCCATAAAGCAAGCAAATTATATAATATACTACTCCGAGTGACATTCGGTATGATTAAAAAACTGTACTTCAATACAAACTTTTTGCTATGTGTTAGATTTTAATATGAACGTATTTATTATCTTCATTGCTAGCTAGCTAGCTATGTTGGGGATATATAAATCATTAACATTGTCAAGTTAAATAGCTCAGGCGTTATGTTATATTCATAACAGAAATAAATCATACGCTCAGTTAAGGTCCTATATACTTTGTAGCAGATGTGCTTACATGACTCCAGAGCATACACAATTAATTTCAACAACCATCAGCAAAGTCCGTTAAAAGCGCTTCTCTAATTAATCAAAATATGCCAGTTGCATGAATAGTTAGTTAAGTTAAACACCACCAACTTTATTAGAAAAGTGTGTAGATCAAACTGTTTATTAATTACTTAAACATAACATATACACATTACAAAGATAGTAATTAGCGCATAAAGAAGCTTGCAGCTACTTACTCTTCTCACCGATTTTTCTAACAAAAATAGGTAAAATATGGAATCAAAGATAATGATGTTTTCTTATATAGAATTCCGTAATTAAAGTTTGTAAAAAGTAATATGAAGAAATAACTGACTGTCAGAGAAAACTAAATAATAAGAAAGCATAAAAAAGTTTGAGAAAAACAGGTATTACAGTCATCGTAAACAAATAACAACATGAAAGGATTTCGCAAAAACAAATAATGTGATGAATACCAACCACGTTGCAGAAAATTCGAAAGGCTAAGAGGATGAGCACAAAAGTTACTGAAAACAGCGAAATATCAAAAACGTACAATACATCTCTGACTTAAGCAAGGTATATTGTTGTTTTCCTGTAGGAGTGTTACAGTCAAAGTTTACAAAGTATATAAGACTTCTACTCCTGACAAACAACGCTGACATACCTAAAACAGATGCTTTGCACAAATGATGCAATCGACAGGGAGAACAACAGAGGTTGCCATTTGTAAATATGCTTGGTAATTTGAGTAATTTAAAATTAATTGAACTTTCATCACGGTTGGAAACTACATATTTATGTAAATAATGTAATAAGATTTAGATGCCGGCAGTACGGCTGAGAAGGAAGGGTTGCATCATTGCCAATCTTGAAAGTCAAGCAGCAATATGCGGTACCGGTTGTTGGTTGGGTCACCATTCGGACAACACTTCTCAGTGGCTCGGTGTGTTCCGGCACTCTAGCCAAGGGCCTTCAAGGCCTGTAGTGCTGAGTTATTATTAAGTATGTTCGCGTCGCATGAACTATTTGCACTATTACGCACTTTTGCCCAAAAAAGTTCTTAAAGTGCATAATAGTGCAAATAGTTCATGCGACGCGAACAAACGTATTATTATAATAAGACTTAGGCTACGTTTAGAATTATAGAATGGACCAACCACATAATAACGGTAGCCCATGGTTACTTTGACTAAGCATAAGAGTGAGGGAAAGGAAAAGAAAGTCACCTTAGGATTTAATACTAACAATTTAACAAAATGCAAAAACTACTGAAATAACTGCAAAAAAAATGGGAAATCAAAATTATGAAAAGTTGCAAGTAAGCCAAAAACATAGGTTAATACTGTAATAATGTTTTTTTTATATATATATATTGCTTTTTTCACCAAATATAGTTACTACATGTCCAAAACAACAGATACAAATTGCAACTTAGCAGCAGCAGGTATAACATGGTAAATTAAAGAATATTATAAACATTTACATTACTGTATTGTATAGATTGTATTCATTTGGCACTTCTATTTGTTGGTTGGATGTTTACTAAATATATAAATATAGTACAAAAGTAACAGATGCTCCACCAGCGCAACATACAAAAAAATATAGCAAAGCATTTATTAACATTTTTGCTTTACTTGAATCACGTCTAAGAGCACATTACTATAAAAAGCCAAATTATAATTACCATGTCTTATTTTGAGAAGTTTAATAATTATAAAAAATGTTGATTTATAAAGCTTATAAAGTTCCAGTTCTTACTCTCCATCTGTTCTTAAGAGCAGCAAGAGAAAGACGGTCCATGGACAAGGCTGCTTAATCCAACTAACGCGTGGCTATCTACCCTTCGGTATGGGTTGCATGACGCCTTGCACCTTACTTTAAATTAAAAGAAATGTGTTATCTATTTCTATTTATTTGTCTTTAAAATCCAGCATATTTACCCAATTCAGCTATCATATATATTTTTTAATGCAAAGATTTTTCCCGTTTCCAGAGCATTCAATCTGTATACAGCTTGTGATAGATCTTTTAGCTGTAAGGTAGCTTTGTACTAACGTTTTGTATGTTATTATCAGCTGACGCTAACAATGAATTTTATGCTCCTAAACACTGTGTTAAGAAATTTATGTAGAACAATTAAAATGATAAAGATGTACGGATGAACAAAAGCCAACGTGAAAGAATGCCTGTAAAGAGGAGGTTTCCTCCACTAAGAAACGAGAGCTTCAGTAATTGTAAAAGAACCCTTTAATGAATACTCAGAACAGCAGGCAATTTCGTAGGGTACGGTCAAACCAAATAATTAATGTGTTCTACTTTCCAAACAATAAAGGATGTCCAAAAACTAAGTGAACCGTAACAATCTAATAAAAAAACCTAATGTTTTGAAAGTATGGCTATAAAATTTCATTACTCAATGTTACGTATATTTTAAATTAAGTAAATAGCTCCACGTTCTACAGGAAGCTTCAACAAACAAAAAAGTACAAAAATTTAATATTAAATATGAACCATAAAATTGTATGTCTGTTTTATTTATAAACTCTACATACATATACAATTTTAATACAAATATGAACTGCTTTCAAATGTAAAAACAGGCAAGTTCATTCAGATATTAATATGTGCTGGTATTTTATAATAGAGTAACGTAGATTTATCTACATCAATATAAGTCTCCGATTATAAAAGTACCAGATAGCCAGAATTCAAATATTAAGGCATAACGTAAGTACTTGTCAAAGTAATGCAATGCAACTGCATTTACGCCCATATTTCCAATACGATAGTGGACTGTTGAAGTTTGACATACCACTATTTTGCTAATACATCGATAATATATCGACAAATCGCTCGTAAGAGTTGCGCAGTGGCAAAAAGAGCGGAGCTGAAGCATATATACTGTAAACCGGCCATCGTATACGCTCCCCACTCCAGTACAATGTGCGCACAATGACTCACTACTGTCACGAAATTTTTGTTAGTCTGTAGTAGTGATGTAAGGAATATTCGCATTCGCGAATGCGAATATTCGCATATTTTTGAATGTTCACATTCGTATTCGCATTCGCAATAAATATGCGAATAAAAAAGTTACCTGTTAAAATGGATAATTTAGAGAAAAAAAAAACTAATATTTAAATTCACTGAGATCCTAAAACAATCTTTTGAGCACAAATTTGCAGTTTACATTAGAATAACCATCAATAACTTCAAAACTAAATTTGAATTTACAAGAATAAGACTTAAAAGTCGAAACAATTCGGTTGTACTTACAATTAACTAGTTTCGCTGCGGTGATGAGGAAATTTAATTCTCTACGTGTGCGCAAGAGCGCTTAATGCAAGTGTTCGTATAGTTGTAAATTGAGAGCTAATAGATGACGCTAGTAAAGTAAAAAAGTTAATATATATAACATATTCGCACCCGCAAATGTTTAAAATCACGTATTCGTTACATCACTAGTCTGTAGGTATTCACAATTGTATAGTTGGCCTTATCTACCTATGAATTACTCAACTAATTTAGCCGATGCATACTGGTAGATTTAGCTAAGGTATAACATAACAAACGTGAATGTCATTCGTATTTATTTACTAAGAATATTTGAAAACAATATAATAGATGTTTATACCATATCGGCCCGTAAACATAAATAGGGGATAAATCTATGCTTAAAAAATCGCCTTAGTAGACAAACATATTTCAGTAAGGATCTGAAAGCACACCCACCACCCCTCTTCACTCCTGCACGCAGTCTTTCCAACAAACTATAAGTGACAGTACTCCTCTGACATGGATTGAATATAGGTCTCCGCTGCTATCAGTTATCTCTTCTCACATCGGCCTTTTATTTATTTCTTTTTCCTTTAAATTTTTTATAATTTTTCTGGTTATTTCCTTTTGCTTTATTTCTTGGTTCTTTATTATAATTTCTTTCCGCTGCAATGTTAATTTACTCATGTGAAGAAAAAGAGAAAAATAATTAAATGACACCATTCGGTCAGCAGTGCTGAAGAAGGAGTTGACCGTTTTATTTCTGCTTTTCAAAATGGCCCAGTCTCAACAGTCTCATTTATTATACACAAATGTGAATCCAGGTGTTGTGTCACCAATTGTCAAAGTGTAATGACGAACTATTTAATAATGGTCTATGACTTTATGAACGAGCTTGAAAGGACCTAAGCCAAAAAATATTAATGCTGTTGACAATATAACTACTAAAACACTTTTGCACATACAAGGGGACTATATTATGAAGCATTGCCAGGAAAGAGGCGATTTGTTCGAGTATCAATTAAATTTTGGAAACTTCTTAATTTTCTTGCTGATTATTCTTAATTTTCTTATAAGATTTTTTTTATTTCTTTTTAATATTTTATTGTAAAACAATACAAATGTGTGTATCGTATTGTTTGTTGTTAGAAATTTATTTACTAGGGGACTGCCACGTCAGTACATCGCCGATCGAGCTGAGGCGATTCTTGAAGCCAAAGAAATGGATAGATTGGTAGATTGGTCAAAAAAAAAAAATAAAAGCGTTTTTTTTTTTTTTGACCGGCGAACAAAAAGCGTTTGTAGTCGTGTAAATTCGTGTTTACATCATTATATTGATATAAAATGTAAGACAAGCAACATTTAGTTGTTATAACCTGAAAAAAATGGCCGCACTCATATAACAGTAAATTGTAGTACATACCAAACAGACCACCTGGTCTGGTGGACAGCTTGTTTTCTAAATTCAAAGTCTGGAGTTCGAAGACTGTCGTCACTTTTTCTGTTAATAATATATGTATAAATAGGTAATTGTTAAGTTTAATTTCCGCATTTAAATTTAATTTTTGCAGTTGAATTTAAATTGTTGCGACATGCGACTCGCACGCATTTTATCCCGCAGCCGCGTACTCCCAAACGTTTCTTTTTTTTTCTTGTTTATTCTGTCATTGGTCTCTCTACTCTCTATAATCTTAATATATTTTTTAACTAATTTTAACGCAATCTATTTTCAATTTTCTATAAAATTTTGTCTACATTTCATCTAAAATAAGTTTTGGTTTTCTACAAATAATTGTTTTACATCCGTGAATATTGATTTTTATAATAATAATCTTTTATTTTTACTACAATTACAGTAATTAGGTATGTTTAAACTATACAACGCATTCATATGAATATTTTCATTGAACAATTGCGGCAAAAAACTGATATTCAGATACGTCCATAACGGGCATCTGCTCTTCCATATCACCCTGAACAAAATAAAGCACTCTTAATATATTTTAAGGAATTCAAAATAGAAATTATGCTAAAATGAAAACAAGGAAAACTACAAACGAGGTTGCCATACACTGTATCGATCCATCCTGTTGTCTCCTCAGTTCTGCTAGTATAGCCCGCTTAAATGCTAAATGTGAGACGCTCTTAAATCTATGATTTACTTGATTGTAGTGTTTTGCAATGTTGTATGAAAAACTTTTTTTCAAAAAATAAGGTTCTGTGGAGTGGCGGTGTCAGAAGGCGTCTCGATCTAATGTTTAAATTATGAACATCTGTACGGAATCATATTTTATCATATAAATATTGTGTAAGTATCAATTTGTGATACAAAATTAGACAGTGCAGTCTGCCTCGGTTGGCCATATTTAGCCAACTAGTCTCTTTCAATTTGTGAGATGCTGCTTCTGCCTCAAACCATAAATCAAACGGATACAACAATTTTGAATGAGTTGAATTCTTCGCGCAGTTGAACTGAGTCTATACAGTAGTGATTTGTGGGAGTATGAAGGTTTCAGCATCTCAAATGCCCTTCGAATGCAGCCGTTAATTTGCTCCCTAAACTTCAAACCACAGTCCAACTGTATGCCCAGATGTTTACTAGTATCAGTGATGGGAAAGATACTATTGCCAATCACCACAATGGTATTATCAATGTTCTGTGCTCCTCGAGGAAACACCATTACGCTCGACTTGCCAGAGGTTTAACTTTAGGCCATGTGCTTCTGAAAATAATTTCACATACGCCAAATCTTCATTCAGATGCTCCAGTGCCTGATCAGCACCATCAGCCGCAAAAGAGATGTAAAGCTGCGTATCATCTACGCAATCGTGTAAATTAGAGTGGCATACTGAAGAGGCTAACTTAGATATGTAAATTGCAAACATTACCGGTCCCAGTATGGAACCCAGGGTACACCGGAGGTTATGCTCTTCGGGGAACTAACGCCATTGGGAAGATGAACACATTGGAATCGATCTGTCAAATAATTTTTAAGTAGCTGCACAAACGGGAGTGCAATGCCAACATACTGTAACACGAAATATAAAATGTTATGATTCATGGAGTCAAAAACCCTGGACAAGTCCAATAATACAAGAGCAACAGACCTTCGCAATCTGCAGCAATCCGGAATGAGTAGGTGGACAAATATTATATGCCTGTACGTATTCACGGATCTGGCTATCCATTATTTTCTCCAGTCCCGTCAACATTATAGGCAAAATAGAGATGTACCTAAGATCCCTAAGATCGGAAGGTTGCTTTGTTTTAGGAAACGGTAACACTCGAGATTTTTTGCAGTTAGATGGAAATACGTTACACGAAAAGAAAAAATTGATTATGTGGGTAACGTAAGGTAAAATTGCAGGACAGCTTAGCTTTAGCATATTTATGCCAATATTATCGTACTCCAGTGCTCTCGACGAAATACTAAATAATACCTTGAACACCCCATGTTCGCTAACTTCCCGAAAACGAAACTTCTCAACAACGTGCCATCATAAAAAGTAGCGAAATTTACTGTTCTACTGATTATCGGAATATTTTCAATAAAGTAATTCTTGATGTCGTCAACATTATCAAACCGAGGAGGTAATGTTTAAAATAAGTTTACTATCCCTATACTTTTTATACGCGCTATCACGGAGTTCCATTAAAAACGTTAAGTTGTTGGCAAGCCAAGAAGCCGGCTTCCTAGTAACATGCTTTGTTTTCGTAGGAGCAAAGAAATTAAACATATCATTTATATAGTAATTAAGAGTATCAACCATTTCTTAGACATCATCCATTTGCTGAATAATACCCAAAGATACGGAAGTAATGATCTATTGGAGTTAGCCATGGTGGATGTTGCCCATATTGCGGTAAGTAATTTTTGAAAATAGGCTCTTTTGTAGTCATTGTAAAATTCAAATCGCAGCAAATCGCGTCATGAGCCGACAAACCATGAGTAGGTCGAAGATTAAATCAAGAAGACTACATCCCATAAGTGTACTTCGCGTTGGGTCTGTTATAACTTGAGACACCCCGTATGAGTCAAACATGTTATTAAAATGGATGGTTACATTATCATTGAAATCAAGCATATTTATATTAAAATCACCGACGCACACCACACTGTCATACCTCGAAACGAAGACAAGGTTTCTTCAAAGACAGTCGGGAAAGCATGCCTTATGCATAGTTTATTATTACCTGATTCTAGATACAACCATAATTGCTCCAAGAGGTTAGTTTCTGTCGTATGAAGAATAAAGAACCTAATTGTTGATTTTACGTAAACACTTACGCTTCCGTCTCAGCTTCCTCTAGCTACTCTAGCAATATTGTAACCGTCCAGAACGATCAACATATCGTGTACTCTATCATCAAGCCATGTTTCTGACACTGCCACAACATCCTACATATTAGTGAGAATGAAATCTTGGAAATCTAGAAACTTGGATGTTAAAGAACGATTATTTATGTGTATTATACTTAGGCTAGGCATTTTAATTACAAAGAGCTTAAAAAAAAGTAGAAATGATAGTAAAAGATTAAAATTTATTTGCAGCGGCAACGGACCATCTATATAGCAACATAGTGATAATTAATCAGAATAAAGCAAAGTATGCTAAAGTAAGATGTGACTGTTTTTAAAATACGGTTAGTTATTAGTAGCTGTGCAAATATATCAAAATAAGGATGGCAACCTAAATTAAATTACTATATACAAAGGGACAAAATATAAATAAAAATAGTTGACCTTTTATGCAAAAAAAAGAGTAGGTGGTTCTTTATTTTCTTTATTTATTTATTTTGACAAATTAGCTACGTTTAATGGAAGGTTCTAATCAATTATTAAAGCCGTATCACAGGAATTAGTCTTTTATTTTTTACATATAACCACGTCACAATGAAAGTTACCGATCTGAAGCAAAAAAGTGGCGATTTTTTTTATTAAAGTTATAAACGAACAGGTGTGAAGCTTTTATGCCAAGGATTCCAATTTCCTCACCGCCATTCGTACATACTAACGATACTAAAAGTATTCGACGGATTTCCGCCTTTGGCAACTTTCGTTATGTCGTGACTGTGCATTAATTGATGATTAATGTTTAGGTTTGCATATATCGTATACAAACTTTGTTTCTTTGTTGTAGGTTGGTTTCTATCACGATTTTTATTTACATATATTTTCGTATTCTCTTTTGTTGTTCTACTGTAGTTTCGTTTTATTACGATACCTCATTGTACATTATTCTAAATAATTTAAATTGCATATACCTTATCCGTCATGTGTTAATCCACTGGGGTTTTCTATTCACTTAATTACAAAATATTTTAGGGTTTTGGGTAAAGTTATGGAGAGCACTTATATACGCCAAAATGATTTAAATATACAGAGAATGATTAGATTTCTAAAAGGAATATTTGTCGCTAAAAATGGCTCATGTAAGTGTTGGGTGAAATCATCGGGTGTTGGGTTGTTTGAATATATTTTTGATCGTAAATGTTCGTAGTATAGTATAACTACTTGTACTGTATTTTAACGTTATACTACATATGCGGCAATACACTTCAGATACATTAATTGCAGAAAGGTAATCCGTGTGGCCTGTAATTGCTCACTCGATTGATAGGAATGGCTTTGCTGCTCTTGACTTGCAGTTTCCATATCAAAAGGGAAGAATATAATGAAGATGTAAAAAAAAAAAAAGGATAAGAAAAATAAAAACGAAAACTCTTCTATTAAATATAGATAAAAATATATTTGTTAACGAAAATAACGAAATAAATCGAAAGAGACTAACAATAAACACACTTCAAAATACTTAATACCGCACCAAAAGATTCTATTAGCACGCGGGTGCATTCGTTTACATACGTGTAACTACAAATGCGACCGTCCCTGTTTTATGCCCTTTGGCCTTGACGGACTATGACAATAACTCAAAATTTAATCAGTACAAGAAAAAATTGAAAAGAAACAAGTTTGTATTAGAGTGCTAGAAATTAGTAAATTGGTAAAAAAAAAAAAATAAGAATAAGCCCCACAAGGTGGGTTCTAAATTTCGCGACACAACGTCAAATTTAAGAGTTAAAGAAAATAACGTGATTTATTGTAAACATGCCATTTGACATAATTTTTTGGACAGGTAACAAAGTCAAAATTTACCTTTAATGAATAATAAAAAAAGTCCATATGATGCAGATTCTATGTGTTACACAGTATATTGTAATCTTTTTAAGCTTTAACATTTTTTGTATCCAGCTGTCTTTCCTCCTTCAATTGAATCAACATTATTAGTTACTTATTTAGCAAAAATATATAAAGGTATATTTGCGTAGAGCTCTTAAAATGTTGCGGCAGAAATTTCTCGAACAAAGCCTTGTAAAAACCCTTCTTTGCAAAACTAAGCACTCGCTGTGCCCCCGCTGTGCAAGCGATTCCAACGACAGATACAAACTGTTAAAACCGTTTAAAAACTCACGGAACAAAAAGCTTTTACAAGGTCACACGTACAGTGGTTCGTTGGTTATCTAAAATAAAGTTATCCCCCACGATGCTTTTATGTCATTCCAAGTTCCTATCTGCATTTGTGTTTACATCGCGTGGCTAGCATTCAAAGTATATTCAGTAACCTGATAAAATAAGACTACATTTATTTTTATAACTTGATAACGGGAAAATATGTTTGCTTATTTTGGAAATAAAACTTTGTAACTTACTATAATAATAATATAATATTGAATGATATAATAGTAGTTACTCATAAAATCGTGGAGTATAAAATATGTGATGAGGTGTGATGAGAGAGTTGATATTTAGAACATCCTCTTCGATCCATGCTTGTACAATTTCTGCATTTTGTCCCGCACAACATTGTTGATTTTACTCTAAGTTAGAACAACGATATCATCTGCGTATCTCAAAGTTGTATGCTCTTCATCCTGCTCTCATACCTCCACTATCCAATCCCACAGCAGAGCAAATAAAACATCCTCCATCGGACATCTTCTTTCGACCCCCAACCGCTAGTGTCTCTCCCATGATGATGGTGTAAACTGATGGTTCTTTAAGCGTGAAATCCATCCATCTGCAGCTTGTTTCATCGTTTCAGAATGTGTACAAAAGCACTTCGCTATTTTGCAGAGCATTCTCAAGTCTCTGTACGAGTTGATGCAAGGACGTGTCTATGGATTTTCCAGCTTGATACGCATACTGGTCTTGATGTTGTGGTCAATGTGATAATCATTACTTTTGCTTATGCCTAGCAGTTTTTCAAGAAACTTTACCATAAACGATTTCTGATTTCTTTCAGAGACATTAGTCCATCCTGTCCCGTTTTGCCAAATTTTAGAATAAAAGTGACCCTTATCAGAATCCAGGACATTATGTATTTCCGCTAAGCTTTTCCAACAAAAACTCTGGACCATTTGCACCATATATGGTTTAAATTGATTGCCCATTTTACCTTTTGCTGATTCATTCTATTGTCTGCAACTTGCTAGTGCTCCCTGCACGCCTGCCCTACAGCTTCTAGGTTTGCCTTATTGCAGTCTTGTAATGATGTATGGAAATTCTAGAACCTGGGAAACAAACCTTAAAAAAGCTTCTGATGGTCTCATTATCTGCTTTGATTTAGCTTCTGCCTTCTGTATGTATCGGCCCATGAGGTTCTTTGGATAATATTTTAGTAAATCTGGCACATTTTCGAACATTTTCTCAATATCGCTTGTCTTTAAATCTTCCAAAGTTTTGTTGCAAAATGTAAGGGCCTTTTAATATTCATTCCAAAATATATCCTGACCAAGATGTATTTCCCAAAGCTCCTCGCTAAGTTCTTCGATAAATTTCATTTATAGATTCATGACCGCCTATCTTAAAATTGATGTACCTGGTTTTATGGCACAAATCTTCTCCTCAGAAGCATCCCATTCATGGACGTTGCTTCCTACATAAGTGGTTACAAACTTCATACCTCTTTCTTTTTCCTTCTATGAAAGTAGGGTTCGCTGCCTACATTTAGTATATAGTATAGTATGAGTAAAGACTCGCCTCTTGGGTTGTTGTTGCTCCATTCTTGCCTCCTGCAGGTTGCGTAGTGCCTATTCGCGTCACAACCAATAATGAGCTGCGAACTGCTGCCTCTGCTGCTCACTACTAGGTATTCCCCTTCCCGTGTTGATGGTAGGTTAATATAATCAAAGGGAAGCTATGCCAATCCGGTAGTTAGCTGGTATATACCTATCACCTAACCTAATTTTTACTGAAATCAAATCTCTAAAATAAAAGTTGGCCCAACTCAACCGTTTATGCGTCTTCTCAAGCAAAATATGCAGATTCTGAGTACTTCGCGGATCCTACTGCAAACAAGTTCACATTTGACATCATCCAGTTCTTTATAGACATGATATGATCCACTCCTTTTAAGGATCAGGTACACCTGTTCCGGTTCCGACGCTAGAGTAGGCGCTATCTTACCTATTTTTGAAACATCCTGCATCAATCGACCAAACTAACCAAAGCGCTAAACGAATCGGATCGAAACACTCCGAAACCAGCCCGAGGAGATTTATATACACTGTGGAAAATTTTAACACTTTTTTGACTAATTTAATAGTCAGGAGAGGTCCACACTGTTTTCGTGTTATTTTGTCGAGAACTATAGAAGTTTAAATTTGACGAACAAAGATAGTCAAGTATTGTCTATTGCTAAGGAGTTATTTTGTCGAACTAACACGTGGAATTATGATATACTTCTAGTCACATTTTATTTGATCTAAACTAGACAAATTTACTAGCTGTTTAACTAAATGAATGCGATCTATTGGATGATTTAACACCGTTTTCTAAACACAACGTCTTTTTAATATGCAACTCCTATTTCTTAGTGCTATAATATTCTCTCTTTAAGACGTTTTCACAATTATAAATATACAGAACCACTCATTCAAAAGTTTTGGTTTCAACTACACGTACTAATTTTAAAATGATTTTTTGAGAACCATTATAAAATTAAGTGAATGTTTATGCTATTTGATTCAAATCTGAACTAATTACGTAAATAGTTGTTCCCAATACATCTTTAAGATGTTGAAATTTTTTATGCCCACTGCAATTAACGTTTAATAACACAAGGTTACACTTTGCAGGTCAGTTGTCAGGTGGTTTGTTTGGATATGTTAATACGCAGAAACAAACTCGAAAACAGATACACGTGCAATGCAGGTGGTGCGTATAATGCAATACTGTATTAGATTAGGTGGGGTTTCTATATTTCTATCCGAGGGAAAAATTCTGATTGGTTGATGCTTCTGAATGTCTAGAGAAAAGAGTAAATCCTCATATCTGAACAAAGAATTCACACCAAATTCTAGTAATTTCTGTTCTACTAAACACATGTAGTCAATTCGTCTGGCAAAGTTTGTAAAAATCAACACTAAAATATTTGACTAGCGCAAAATTAACGCCAACACCGTAATATTTTCAACAGTGTATGTTATTTTATAGAAACACGCTCCAAATAATGTGCCGCACTAGCGCACTGCAAATGATTAATTGTTGTGGTGTTTAGTACAGAAAATATAAACTGTAATGTTATGTATAATAAATTAATAAAACAAAGCAATGTGTTTTGTGAAAGCATGTGTTCGAAATTGGATCAAAACAAAAATCATTGCTCGTTCAAAAACGATTTTCACAAAAAGTAACAATCTAAAATTTTCTCATTTTCAATTTAAAATATGTTTTACATATTATTCAATGCTCGTCCAACTGGCTTAGATTCAGTACCAGTATTAAACACAAGTGAGAAATAAAATTGATGATCTGTTTCGTAAAATAAATTCATGTGGGAATTAATTTTCATTCCCATTCCGCTCATGGACCATGGAATTTGATTTCACTTTTCGACTCCTGCTCCATCTTCATCGATTCACTTGAACGAACCTACCGAACGTGCTGGGAGGAGCACGTGCTGGATCACACACCCATGACTAGTCCCTCCTCTTAGCCCTACAAACCCAAGGTTTCTACATGAATGCAAATTTTTTTTTGCAAAATTTATCTTTTTTTATCCCAAGTGTTGCTGCTGAAGGTTCACATGCATCACCATTAACTTAGCCATCGAGATTTTTCATAAACTTGAAGTTAATCCTGACATGCTTGAAAAATGTCCGGTACTGATTCTTGCCAAATCGGGGCGCTTGGCAAGGCCTGCTGGAGAATACCCTATATGTTTGTATATGTGCCACTACATTTTGCCCCAGGTGTCAACTATCCCTCGACACGCTCGCATAACACCATGGAATTAGAGTGCTCTGGGCACCAAGCATAATTAATTAATTTTCATGAAGCCAGATGAAAGCTGGTTTTCCAGCGGGATTGATACCCCTTGTCCATTTTCATTCTGGCTTAGGACAGACAATAGCTACAATTATTACAGACAACCAAAAATCATCACTTGCGATTAGAAAAAGCTTCATTGGATTTTGTATATCTATTCCAATCACCAGCGAAGCATATTTTAAAATATTGAAATTCATGCGCTATCTAAACCGGCAATTAATAGCGGTGTGTTTTGGTTTAAGATTTAGGATGGTATGAAAAGTTTAATGTGACAAAAACTACATGCAAGAGAGAAAAACAAATAGGAAATATTACATATCGCTACGGCAAAATACATAACAACTATATTAATATTGCGTTAGTTATAATTCCGATATCCTACAATTCTACTGTGTTAGTAAAATTGTTTGAACACCGATGTATATGCAGCTATCAAATGTTTATAGCCTACATCAAATAAAATATAAATAAGGAATAGATTATTTTTAAATAAATAAAAATTGCAAATATAGTGTTCCTATATATTTGAAAAGCAAATTTACTTGTATATTAATATTTGATAAATTAGTTGGTGTAGATTAGTACACAGGCTGTTTAACATATTTAAGAGGATTTCTAAAAGCATATTTTCTTTAAATTTTGATGTTATGGCAAGTTAGTCCAAGGTCTCTTAAAGCAATGCTTAAAATTTTCAGTTTCAATAATAATAATAATAATAATAATATTTATTTATTACCGTGGATCTACAAGAGACAGGTAAAAGTCAAACAAATAGATAAATACAGGAAAATCCTAATTCTCATTAAGATAATTATGAATGTTATAAAAATATTCCCTAATTAGGTAATTTTTCAATTTAAACCTAAATTCTTTTTTATATGCAATCTGTCACAATTCGAGGGGAAGAATATATATATTATATATTTTAACAGTCATAAATTCTGGACTCCTTTTAATAAGTTTTATTTAGTTTTTTTTAGAACCTAATCAATCTAGCATCCCCAGCCCAGTGAAGGTGCCAGCTATACTCCCAAAAACTTAGCCCTCTTGCTCAGGCAAATCGATCCGTTATTCGTAGACCAAACTATTGTTTGGGGTCCGTACGGGAAAACTGAATAACTCCAGTCTTATAATGGTTTAGTTTCATTTTGTTAGCCGTACACCAGTCAGCCACCCAGCGTACAGCGGACGAGGCGGCAGCAGATATTCCGCCGTAATTGGCAGTATCGTCTCCCGAAATAACCAACGTGGTTGTTGTTTTGATTTAACATACGAGATAGCTACAACACTTTATACTTGTTGATTTATTTATTGAATACATAAACTACACAATACATGTTCAATACAGCTTAACAACAACCATACAACAACGTGCACACAACGTATATCTCGTGTGTATTTCGCGCCTATTTCATTCGCATTACACGTAGTCACGTACACAGTTATATTTTAGGTAGCAACTTAAGGAAAAATAATATAATAAAATCTTGATCAGATATGACACACCAACAGTGGTGTCGTCTGCAAACTAATACCTACAGTTTAGCATCGGGGGTATTTTTAGATAAACCATTTACGTTTATCAAAAATAGCAAAGGTCCCACAACGGAGAGGCATTGCCTCAAACATTCTAGGACATGGGCCGCATGTTGTCACCACCAGTGTTAATCGTTAAGGGATTGGCGGAAAAATGATTTAAGAATTCTTATAAGCATAGGATAATGGACAACGGTGCCGTTCATTTTTAAACAAATTGGTTCATTTTTAGTCGAACAGTTAGTTTCCCTCTTAATCATCGACCAAGTGATTTTCGACTTGTCCTTGCGGTATTGATTTTTTTTTTACTATTATAACGCATTTTCGCTTCGATAATTTTGACATTTAAATTACTTTTCAAATTTGTATATTCGTTCCAAAGTTTCGGATCATTAAAAACCTTACAAAGGTGATAGAATTCTTTCACGTAACCAGCCTCCGACTATAGAGCCTCTGTGCACCAAAACATCATTTGGTCGTTCCTTTACTTTTTGCATAGGAAAACTCTTTTATAATATTTGAAGTTGTTAGAAAATATATCACATTTACTATTAATATTACCGTGTTAATGATACATGTCACTCCATGGTTCCTTACTGAGCAAGCAGCAAAGATATGCGTACTTCTATAAAAGTCGGGTTTTCCAAAAACATATTGGAATTTTATATTAATTTGACAGCTTGAAGACGACCAAATTTGGCAGAAATGTTACTAAGTGGACTGTGTTATATAAAATAAAAGAATTTAAGTTAAAATGACCACCTACTTGTTTGCATCAATTAAATATTCAATAGTGAACTTTATTCAAGATATGTTGCAACAAGTTTAAAATATTTCATTAGTATTCGTTTTTCTATTTCAGGTACGTGTCGAATTCGACATCATATATTCACTACCGGATGCATCGACCGCATCTTTCGCCGATAGCCAAGCTTATAACTTCCTCGAAGACGAACAGCAGATGTTAATAGATATTGAACAGAACATAGCCAACCTGGAACGAACTCTCGCGACCGAACCGGGCGAGAGCAAGCAAAGTGCCGACCGCGGAGGTGGCATACTGAAACGCGCAAGTACGCTGAATACTCCCGACAAGTCGCCCGTAATGGAACGCTATGAACGCAAGAAAACTTCCGCACTTCGCAGCGTTAGGAATTTAATACGGCTTGGTAAGCAGAGACCGCCCAAGGAATCGGACAATGAAGGAGACACCGCTTCCCTGATCCATGATTGGGCGCTAACTCTACTCAACATTCGGAATCCGAGTCGGCCCCGATGTCAAGGGCAGGTAGTCAAACTTCAATCAGCTCCGGAAATGAAGTGCAAATCCAATCTGCGCTAGCAGAAAAAGGTAGAAAAGCAAGGTAAATTGTTAAAATTTTTGAAGATATAATGACATTTTTGAGTAAAGTGTATATTATGCAGATTTACCTTAAAATTCAACATGTGAAACCATGGAATTACTAAATAATATACATAGAGATAGCTTAGCTTTTCCTTTTAGTGTAACACAGCTTAGGAATATACAAGTCATTAGCAGTATTACGCCTAATGCTAGGGCTGTAGATGATACACGGGGCACTGCAATAATGGATCAAGCGTTCGTATCTCCTTTACGAATCGAAGTTAAGAATTACATTTACATGCCAACCTATACTATATTATAAGATGCACTTCGCAAAAACATTTTTAGTAATAGGAAACTTTCTATTGTACCGCAAATAGATATCAACATTATTTTTGTGTGGGATTCCTTGTTTAACTTAACTTGTGTAACTTAAATAGCACTTAAACAGTCGCATAGCTTCTGATTAACATGACGCTTTCCAGAACAAAACATGGAATTTGCAATGTGTCGAAATTGGAAAATATCTGAGAAATTGTGAAAGAGCGCACGACCTTTACTGCCTTGGGATTACAAGGTTATTAAATAAGGATCTGTAATTTTCGATCTATAAGATTCTCGACAACTTGATTTTTTTTTAAATAGAACGGTATAAAAATCTTTACATACCTGAGTGTAGAATTTAATTTTCTTCCGATTTTGCATAGGATACATTCTACCTATCTCCAACAGTCTTGGAAATATTCCCGACGTTGTAGTTTTTTTTTCTTTACGATGGAAACGTAATGCAACGAATCAATTGCGCCCATGGAATGTATGTATCAGTGATGTGATCACTCAAATTAAGGAAGAACAGTCTATATTTATATGCAAAATTATCGGTATGATTCTACATCCAATACACCATATTCTGCTCTAATCGGTGTTATATATTTATATATAATATAAATCAATAGTAGTAGAAGTAGAAGTATTTAAGAAGCTACATGTAGAAACATATACATATATTTCAATTTAACGATGTATTGAATAATACGTCTTAACATATGAGCTATAAACACCTAAGTGAAAAATTATCTGAATGATCATTCGGTTTTTATGACCATTCGAATGATGATTATCCCGTTATTGAAATAAATCGGTTTTTCCCAACACTAGTATGTTTTAACTATTTTGATTTGATGCAGCGTTTTAGAGATATTCCGTTGTCTCAAGATAAAAAAACTCACCCTGTATGTATGTAAAGGGGGTGATGCTACACTGCGACATAAGAGATCTATTGTAACCCCTATTCTATTTCCTTTCAGAAAGTGTAGGAAGTGAGAGGGGCCCAAGTTATGTAAATTTCCCTCTTCGATTTCACATGCCCCCGAGTGTAACGCCCTTGAGTTGCACAGTGCTATGCAATTTGAGAGGAGATGGATGAGTGTTTCTTCCCGTTTCCCACAAAATCTACATTCAGATTCCTTTGCGAGTCCAAGCTTACAAAATGTCCTTTCAGTTTACAATGGCATGAAAGTATTTCTGTTAATATGCGAACATTGATCTTGTATGTATGTAAGTAATAGAAGGGTGGTGTTACACTGCGACCTAAAAGATCTATTGTGTCCCCTGTTCTTGCTGCTTTACAGCTTGCTCAGTGCTATGCAATTTGAGAGGAGGTGGATGGATGTTTCATCCTGTTCCCCACAAAATCTGCATTCAGGATCTTTTTCCAATCCAAGCTTACTCAGGTGTCCTTTCTGTTTACAATGGCCTGAAAGTATTCCTGTTAATATGCGAACATTGTTCTTACTCAGGTTGATGCATTCTGTAAACCTCTTCTGGTTATAAGTTCCCAGAAGAAAACATTGATCTTACTCAGACATGCATTCTGTAAACCTCCTCTGGTTATAGGTTCCCAGAAGAAGTTTACTTTGCCTCAGTCCCTGCAGATTTGCCCAATGATTTGATTTTTCCTGTTCCATTTCTCTGTTCAATTTCTTCAGTACTGTACTGATGCTTATCCCGCAAAAGGGTTCAGGCATTACAAAAGATATTCCAGCCCCTTTATTTGCAAGATTATCCATTATTTCGTTTCCTTCCACTCCTGTGTAACCCGGAACCCCAAGAAGGGTTATTTTATTCCTTTCGCCTAACTTGGCACTTCCAGACTAGCTTGAATCTGCAGCCATAGAAAAACATGTATATTGTTTATGGAGACAAATTTTAATACTCCTTAAGTGGACAATATTTCGTTAGATGAAATATTATGAAATATTGACTGGAAGTACTCATTGACGTGATTTTTGTATTAGGTAAGGATAAGAAAGCTGTTTCTTTGCTAGTAGAATTTTTGCGACTCGGTTCCCAGAAAAATAATTTCCAGAAGTAATCAGTTTTATCAGATTTCTTGAACGCTTTGTTGAAAATGGAAACACAAAATACAAAAAGGTAGAAAAAAAACAGAGACAACCACAAATAAGAAAAATGAATTGGCAATTATATTGACAATTACAGAAAATCCAAACATATACTAGTCAACCAAGTGCAGGCTAGGAAGTTGGAATAAGTAAAAGAGGAGTCCAAAGAATTCTAAAGAAACATGATTTTCAAGTGTACCATATTTAGTTGCACCAAGCTGTAAATGAAAATGGCTTTCAGCGGAGGCCTGAGTTTTGTATATAAAAACCATTGCCTTTTATGAACGTATTTTTTTCGAATGATGCAACTTCTCACAACAGACATAATTAAGATCAGTATTCTGTTGAAAATCCAAGAATCGTTTGGCAGATAGACAATAACGGTGGTCAATAAACGTTTGGGAAGAAATTGTTGGAGAATTTAATGGCCACCTTAACGTTAATCCACAAATTGCTGAATTGGAAGAGAGGAACCAATTCATTGAACTGCGAGGTGGCCCGACCTAACAAAAATAAATTCTTTTCATGGAAGTTTGTAAAGAACTAATTTGTAGAAAACATCAATCACTAAACAAAACATGCGGCAAAGAATTGTGGACTCTTGCCATACTCAAAAACGTGGAAAGAACCTTTGTAGTGAAAATTAGTAAATATCTTAAAAAATACATTTCGAACATCTGTTAAAATAAGAAAATTATTTAATAAAATGAGTTTAAATTTAGTTTTCCACTTTTATGTTAACATTAAAAATACTGCTTACCTATTTTTTTATGGTTTGGTTCCTGTCATCCTATTGTGTTCGGTAGGCCACCTTCTAAGCATATAAGTAAAATTTCTGCTTGCTGCAGGCCCCAGCCTGATGATGTGCAAGAAAAAGGTGGCCGGAACCACACCCTTTCTCCGCAATACGTTTCTATCGTGAAAATTTGAAGAACCAGGAATATCATCAAAACCGTTGGAGATAGACACAACAATACTGGTATAAAATCGTTTTAGGGTTAAAAAATTAGAGATCTCTATTTAATGAACCTGTAAATTAAACGCATCAATTGTTTAATAAAAGACGTGTGCTCTTTCATGCTTAAGCAGAAACTGAAAAATCGTATTTTCCCAACTTTAATAGTTTCGAGGATATTTTCAAATTCTGAAGATATTATAAAAGCCATTTTATTCTTTATTTTTTTTTTATAGAACGTCATATAATGAAGAAACCAAGTGATATATATCCAATATACGCCCAACAAATTTCCATTTGAATTTAGCAATCCAAAAGTACAGAAATAGGGAGACTGTTCCATTCTGCTTTTAGTGTAGCCGAATGTCGGCCACCACCAAAAAAATTATCCTGAGATACACTGCATAATACAGTATAAATCGGCACAGAACGAAACTACTAACTTATGGTGAGATTCTGTGCGTATCTGTAGAGCCTGCATGGTTATCTATAGATCTGTAAGCTTCCATAATACAAGATGATTACAGATAACCTTACGAATGCTACAGATATTCATGAAATCCCACCATTAATTCGTGTAGGAGGCGTGGAAGCCTGATACACTATTGTAGCAACCTGTATAATTCCATATTATGCGTGCCTGTTTTATTGCAATACAGGGTATTCCACGCAAGTAGTTTATCAATAGTTTATAATATTCTATTACTTACTTATATTTGAAATTTTGACACCATTATCTGTTCGATTGGAACTATAAATGTGAAACACTCTAACCAAAATATCACTTTCCGTTGATCGGAAATGGACGTCAACTTTGTTATTTTAAATAGAATGATATAATTTTTTATTCATTTTTGAATTCTACGACCATAAGTACGTCAATCTTCATTTGCTATTCTAATAGCTACATGTTGACGTTTTTGAGTTATTTAAGTTTTTCCTTTTTTTAGTCATACGATCAATAGCGAAATGATTACGTTGTGTCACACTCAAGGATCGACGACAATCTGTAATCGAACGGAATCTGTCAATTGGAATAAACTCGCGTTTTAAATAAGCTCACTGATAAAATGAACTTGAAATTAAAACACGTTTCGACAAAACAATGAAAAAAAGGGTAACAATCAAATCAACATAGGCGTAACAAAAATCGTGGGAAAATGAGTCCAAAGAAACTAAAAAATGCAGAAGTAAATTACCGATCAAAAATCTACACTAAATGAATTTTCCAATGGAACGGCACCAGTTTTCAAGTAAAAAGCCCAGTTATGTTTGATAAAAATGAACAAATCTGTTAGCATTTAGAGTAAAATGTATCTATAAGAATCTGGAAACAGAAATACACTACTTAAGTTTCGTAATAGTATTTGATCGCTACGTAAACACAAGCTCCCATACTAAATAAATATTTTTTTACACGAAATGAGGGAAAAACCAATATTTATTTCATCGCTTTTCAATTTTTTCCTCTACAGCACGTACGTCATTTTTTATTATTATTATTTTACTTGCGTAGACTTCGACGTAATATACATTTTGCTTCATTTAAGCGATTCTCCATTTATCACCGTTTATGAGATTTCCAATTAAATGAAATAATTAGGATGCTCTGTCTACTCTGTTACAGAAAAAGAAATATGAAACACCGAAATGTAATTACTGATATTGGAGAGTGTTTGCCAGCATGTCGTATGTACTTTTACTATTTTTTTTTTTTTTCGTTTCTACGTGATTGGAAACCGTTAACCCAAAAGCAATTTCGAAACTTACTCAAATATTTTTTATGGAATCAATATATAATAGAGTCTAGTTCGTAGAAAACAAAAAGAAAATATACGTATAAGTTTCGGTAAAAGTAATTATATACTTTAGAAAAAACATATTTATAAAATGATTCCTCCTAAATATGTACAGTCTCTCGCAACAGCAAGTGTCATATTGTACATTTACTGGTTAGTTGTAACTCTGTCAGTTGTGCAAAAATTAACAAATTTATTTAAATATGAACCAGATTCCGACATACTTCGGTTGAGCTATTAAATGCGACAAGAATGAAAATATGTAGTTTACTTAGAGATATTTGCAAAAGTTGTGATTTTCATTTTTGTTAATATGTCTCTGAAAATTTGCATACTTATGGCTTCAAAATTGCATTCGGGCCTTTTTCTTTTTTTTGATATTATATCATCTAAACTCACTTTTAACCGATTCATTGAAGGCTTTTTAAATTTGCCGCCATACTAACGGTCACGTGGCATCTGTCAAAATGAATTGTGGGGTTGTTAGACATATTGAACCTAAAGAAAATTTTCCATAACTTAACAAAAAAAAATACATATGTTGCAATATTTATGTCACTGTATAATTTCAATATACCAAGAGCGCACCTTCGATCTTTATATAATTCAATATAGCCGTCATTCCGCCTATTGCGAGGTGAGGGGAACGATTCGCTAGGCATGCATAATTCATTTCAAGTTTAGCCGGCTTTTGATTCATTTCGTAACAAGGCGTTGCTGGGTATTAGCGTACGGTCCTCAAATTTTATAACGGTTAGGAAGTTTTACTCGCGGTCAGTAATTTTATAAAAAATGGAATAATATACGCCCGATGGAAAAGTATTTATTGACACAATTACAATTTTTCGGTGGCAATTCAGCAGAAGTACACGCAATTTACTTGCAGTAAATTATCCCCAAATATCAATTCCTAGCGACTATTATTCGTAACACCGTCCGACGTTTGGAAACAACGTTTAGATTAATAAATAACAAATGTCTTAGCGAAAAATGTCAGTGATGTCGAAATAAGTTTGTGTGTTAGTGGAATAAAATCCTAATATGGCGTTTATAGAAATTGCTCGCGAATTTAATATTAATGAAACTGTTTTAAACCTTTTACGTAAGAATAAATATCGTACAAAATTAGCACACCCTAAGAACTTTTACTATTTTTACTTTTTACTACTTTTATTATTACTGTCGCATGGATTTTGTGAATAAATGATTAATAAATATTTCGAACATGAATATTTTAATACATGCAATTTACCGACGAATAGGTAGTTTATTTATTATTGATAGATTTTTTTAGAACCTTCGTTTGTTATTTTACATGATTATTGACTTTTAAAACTCTTTTTCTTTGTTTTGATATTGTTTATGAGCTTTGTTACTGAAATTTGTAGCTTACATTATCTGATGCTTCGATATAAAAATAAGCATGAATAGATTTTAGTTATCAAATCAGTATTTTCTGATTATTTTGCTTTTCACTAACGCAAATGTAATATTGGAAATCGTGTTTACAATAACTCGTTTAGACAATAAAATTGATTATTAATCTGTTATTCAGACCATCAACAGTGAAGAAAAAGAATACCAAGCTCATTCCATTTTGCGGCCTCGGGCGTAGGTACACCTATAGATAAATCATTACCATTTCCATTCGCCCAAACAGGTATCCACAGGTCGCAACTTTTCACCTGGTATACCTACCTACTTAATTTTAACATATCTTAGTGCTAAAGGTCTACTTGTTTATTCATTCAGCCTTTCAGCATTTTTTTTTCTCTCCACACATTTTTTTTTATCTTTTTTTCTGTAAAATGTATTTTCTTACATTTATTGTAAAATTATTTAGAGTCATGTAGTTTTTTTTTTTATTCTTAGGGAATGTATTTTTTTAGTTTTTGCTATATTTAAATGCAGAATTTTTGAGTTAGTCCCCTTTACATCCATTGTCAAATAAGTAAGTAAAGAAATAAATATGCAGCCTAAGCATCATGTTTAAATAACCATTGTCATAATTTGATTTATTATCATAAGATTACGCTACTACATAGATATTAATTGCAATATAAACGTAATCATATTTTAAAGCTAATTAAATCCAAAAATAAAACCAAGAAAACCATTGTTTTACAATACTAAACAAGAAATCTAACATGCCTTTCAGCTTAGGTTTCCGATCTTTTCTATGATTCTGCAGTATATTTGAATACCTCTAAGAAACACCCCATTGTTTAAATATTCGTCATGAGCGTGTAAAAGTAATGGTGTATTATTCATTGGAGAAAATCCAAATGCTGGTAACCCTACTCTTCTAATGTATTTACTATCTGTACTTCCAGGACAAATCATTTGCAATAGTCTGAGACCCAATTCATCGGCAACGCTTTTAAGTGCAATCCAGTACGGATTAGAATCGTCCAAGTTAGTTATCGGCACCGGAGGTTGTTTCATCTCGTAGTCTATCCAAACACCTTCACCAGCTTCTTTACACCACTGTTCCAGGATACCTTCCCATTCTGCATGATCAACGGTTACCGGTATACGGCAGTCGAAAGTAGCTGTTAACTCGGCCGGTAAAACATTTGACTGGTTGCCGCCTCTTAATTTAGTCATATTGATGCCAGTTATGTCAGATATAATCAAGTTTGGATTATCCTTAAGTTTCTTCTTTTCTGCTTCGCGATAATTCAATAATTTATTGATCATGTACTGAATTTTTTCAGCTGCGGTATTATCACTTAAGCCAGCAGCATGACCGGTAGTACCAGGACAATGAATGTGAAAAGTCCAAATACTGCGCTCACCATAAAATAAGATAAATTCATCAGCGGGGTTCGCCATACTTTCATCGAATGCAACTCCAACATTTAAACTTCTAAAATAATTACTGTGAACAAGTTTCCCCATTCCATCTTCACCTCCGATTTCTTCATCAGGCACGAAGGAAACATGGATGGTCCTTTTCAACTTAACACCGCCCTTCTTTAATCTCTTAATTGCTTCAAGATATTGTATTCCAACACTCTTCATGTCCTGAGAACCACGTCCGTAAATATTACCTTTTTCGTCTACTTCAGCACCGAATGGCTTATGTGTCCACATATCTTCGTAAACAGGAACTACGTCCATATGACTATTTAACATCACAGCAGGTAATTCCGGTTGTGTTCCTAACCATGTTATAATCACAATTGGCTTTCCTTCAATCGCACTATATATTTCACAAGATAATCCGATATTATAGGCTTGTTTCTTCAACAAATCAACACACGCGTCGTAATTAATATTCGGATGTACAGATGGTATTTTAAGGTATTCTCTGAAAACATCTATAGCTTCCCGGTCACATGTTTCGTATTTGTTATTTGGTGTAGACATTTTAAAAGAATAATGTACTTATTAATTTTCAAACGTTACCATCATACAGATATGTTGAACAACGAACGTTTATATACTAGCGCTAGATAAGAGAAACTGGTGCGACTTGTGAGATACCTCATTGTTTACAAAATGATACTTCACTATTTGGTAACCTTTTGGCTGTTATTTCGCCTGATAAGCTTACTTCATAACAACTACATTGAAATGGGTGCTATTTTGTATGTAGTATTGCGTCGGTAATATATTTGTCGGAATGCGGACTTTTCAATTGAGTAATCGGTGTTATATACATAAGCTGTTCAAAGATTTCGGCACACTATTACTAACCTTTTTATTATTAAAGCTGTAAATATGATTAATGCTCCAATTCTGTATATTCATATCGTAAAATCGTTATATCGCAAAATCTATCCTGAGTGATCGTAAATATTTTTTTTTCAGATCGGAAATAAGAGCAATTCTAAACATATATATGTAACACTCCGAAATCCGACAAGCTTTAACAGGAAACTCACGATACCTTCAGCAATGCTGTTAATTAGCTATCATTGTTAAACTAACACCTGCACTACCATATTATCGCTCGGCTTCCAGGACGTGCAGATAGCTGTCATTGTTACTTGGAATGTTTGTATAGTTATCGAAAATTTAAGTAAATAATGAATATTCGTTAATATTGTATCGATATTATATTTGAGGTTATACATCCCCGGAAGAATTGCAGCCGCTCCTAGTGGAACTCACTGTTTGAGTTAGTATGGCGAATTACTGCACGTTCATAATTTATTTACCACAGTACTGTATATTTTTACAATAAATATTGACAAATCAAATTTGGATCCAAGTTCAATTCAAGTGTACATTCTCCTTATTTTTTTTACAGTGTATTAATTTCATTTAAATTTAGTCTAATAATGTTTTAATATGCATTGGCAGTCCAATTGCTTTCATATGTCAACAGAAAGACATGGAAAATTGCTGTAAATTCGGTTTCGTCATAATTCTACGTGTATAAATGGTTGCCTACTTTTTGTGTACAGTAATGAATTTTAAGATTGTTAATTTTACATAGTAATAAGTGTTTAAAAATTTTAAATGTATTTTTCTCATGATCGAGAGATACCTGCCCTTATCATATTTTAATTGTAAGGTGATTCCAAAATTTTGCAATAATTATTTATTTTTATTTCGTTTAAACATTCGACAGTCCATTCGGTCACATGGGCATTCTCATGTATTAAACAATGCATATTCCCCTCATTTCGGTTATATTAACGGATTTTCACACACAGTTGTACTCCTTGTTGAAGACAATCGCTTTCAAGTCGGTTAAAAATTTTCAATTCGAAACCATTCACTAGCCAACCTGAGTCAGAAGCAGACGTGTCTCAATTAGTTTCGTAAAATTTAACGGCTATTTTGATAAAATCCAATTTTAGCCTAAATTACAACCTAAAAATAATTGTTAATTGTTGAACAAAGTTTGTCACATAAATATTATCCAAATTACCTACTACTTTTGGGTAATTCTTCTTCAACGACGATTTTCCCGAGTTATGTTCCTGTCCTGATCTAGCCATCCTCCGTGATCTGAAGTACCTACGATGTACCAGAGCCCCTAGCAGATACCCGACCATTCCTGACCACTCCGATGTCCATTGAATTCGTCCTTCTAGAAGGTATTCCTCGTCAAATCTACCTAAAAATAAACGTATTATTATTATAACATGCTAATCTAAATTTTATGATACTTCATTTTAATACGTTCAGCAAATTTTGGGGTTAGGAATTTGTTTATATCATTGCTGAACGGTTTGCAGTTACTTGGGAAAATTTGTGTAAGTTGGTAGTATTCTAGGTTAATAAGTATTTGATATGTATTTGTGGTACGAACCAATATCCAGTAATTTACTATCAAGGTTGGCCATTCTGTTCCACACGTATTTTTAAGCCTAGCATAACATGAATTTATATTGCAAAAAGTGGAATTACTAATAAAACGTTAGTGTTATTAATTAAACGGACTCACGTACTTACCTGAGATAATAATATCCTTAGACTTACATCTGATCTTACACAGGTTCACATTTCGATTTTTTTATTAAATAAAATCACTTTTATCCACACTTAAATGTTTTCATTATACATGAGAGATTGGTTACCATTGAGAAAACACTTTTGCGCCTATGACAGCTTCGAAACTGGTTATTAACATTAAAATTGAAGGAGAGGACATTTTTCACAACACTCTCCCACACCATCTCTACACGTACTGCGATATTATAAGGGGAGTCGCTAGCTATTCGTTATTTTTTTTTATGTCAATGTGCTTCAATCGGAAATTCTCGCCCTGCATGCCATCTGGCTTGTCAGAGAGCACACTTCTAATTCAAAATTAATAACTATAGATGACACTGGGATGTTAAGAATCTGATTTTTACTAATTTAATTAATGTATTTTTCTTCAAATTTATTTTTTTAATCCGGACTGTATGCAACTCTGTAGCGTTACATACATATATATATGAATAAACCTTTAAAGAAAGTTATAGAGGCATTAATCAGATTTGCATGTTACAGAAAGAAACATATATGATAGTTCATATAAGTCAATTGAGTATAACAAAAGCAATACACTATATTTGCCTAATTTTTCGTTTTCCATGTTTGTACTATCCAGTCTATGTGCAATTTGTTTGTGGAAAATAATTTCCACAAAAAAAAACGCACACAATGTCTCACATATTTAAAGAAATGAAATATAAAATTTAAAAATTTTGTTTTAGTACAATTTCAAATCTTTCAAATTGAATTTTAAGTTCAAATTTTTCAAATAAGTAAATTAATTTTAATAAAGATCATATATATATGAACTAAACGTCAATACAAATTGTTTATTTCATCATCGACTTTCACTTATTAAAAGAATTGCTGCTAATACCAAGATATATCAACAGATTTGAAAACGATATATGTATATAAAGAATACAGGTATAAAAATTAAAATTCACAAACATAAAGCAAATAGTGTATAAAACTTACTCATTGTTGCAAGTTAAGGAGGCCTCAAATTCGTTGACGTTGTAAAATCCTCCAGTGATTAAAATGTTCTTTAATTTACTTTCATAGAAACCTATTGAGCTCGACTGAGTGATTCCTTACGGAAACCTGTTACATAAGATACAACCAACAACAATAATCGAAATAAAAAGAATGTTTGGTTTTATTGCAGGCTATATTATATTTATTATTAATTTGATGCTACAATAAAGCTGCAAACACACTGCTTGGAGTACATTTATGAGTTATAAACGCATTAGTGCTTTTAATAGGTGTATAAGTAACTATTACCGAAATATCTTAAATTAAAAACCATACCATACAAAAACTCCTTTCGTGTTTCATAAGGTCCTAGATTCGAAACTTGGACTCATCTGATAAAACTGTCCTTATGAAACTACATCTTTAATATACTGTTCCAGCTCTATGTAGTCCGAGAGATAGAAAGATGTACCGAGCCAGGTAAAAGCGTCGCTATCTTCTCTGACAGTCAGTCCACACTTAAAACGATTAGCTCCACAAGCATGGACTCTAAGCTGACTTGGGACCGTGTAAGCGCCCTAAATGAGGTAGGCACCCAAAGGAAAGTAACCTTAGCCTGGGTCCCTAGCCACTCGGGCGTGAGAGGAAAGGAGGCGGCGGACCAGCTGGCCAGGCGAGGTTCGTGAAGGCCATTCGTTGGAGCCGTCCCTTCTTTTGGCACTACCAAATCGCAAATTAGAAAAATCCATCAATGAATGGATACATAATCAGTCCACAGAGGGGTGGCAAAAATCACCGGGACAAAGACAGGCAAAAGAGTTCCTAAAGGAGCAGAGGCCTAAATTCACGAGAGATCTACTGAATAAAGACAGGAAGGCTGTCAAAATGATTGTAGGTCTGCTGACTGGTCATTGTAGACTGAATAGGCGCATATGTACAACATAGGTCTGGCAGATGATGCAACCTGCAGATACTGCCAAGAGGAGGAAGAAACATCAGTTCATGTACTGTGCCAATGTGAAGGCCTGGCGAGGACAAGGTTTCTAGTAATGGGGGAGGAGTACCCCACAGCTAGTAGCTACATAAAGAAGCCGCTCTCAAAAATGATAGACCTAATTAAGAGAGCAAAATTAGAGAGTGTCCTCTAGGAAAAAGCGGATCACAATAGATCTGAAAAGGTCGCGGTGAAACAGGTCGATAGGCCACCCCATCCTAATCTAATCTAATCTTATCTAATCCAGCTCTATATTTGTGGTTATCTACATGCGTGAAAAAATTATGTTTGTTGCTATAAATATATATTAATAATTTGTATGCTGTAATGGTCAAAATTTTGCTAGGGTATGGAAAGGTAGAATGTAGAATAAAGCGCGCCGCTTTAAAATAGAAGCAGACATATAGCCGTTTCCCCCACCACATGCTTAGCACCCAATATCGTTTCAACATTAGTATCGGTGCGTAAAGGTGCGTAAAGGACATGTTGCCTAATGAAAGCACTAATGAATAAAAAAGACTGTGATAAGAGTTGTATCATTTAGAGTTGTCCAATTAGAGTTGCCACCCGTCCTCGTTTCACGAGCATTGCCCTTGTTTTAAGACTGTGTCTTCTTGTCCTCCTTACAAGAAAAATCCTTGCAAAAAAGGAATAAAAGTATTTAAAAAACAAAATAATATTAGAAAAGTTAAAAATAATAAACGCAAAAAAACCTAAAAAAGGGAAAAAATGTTAAACGCTATTAAAGTTGAAAAGTAACAAAAAAAAAAAAAGGGGTGCAAAATTTGTAAAAACAAATATAGAGAAGGTGAAGGAAATGGAAAAAATTGTTAAAAAAAATGGAAAATAAACAAATAAAGAAAAGAGGTTTAAAATTTGGATAAAACGCTGGTAAAAAAAAAATAAAGAAAGTTGAAAAAACAGCGACATAGTGGGAAAACAAAAGGAAGCTGTCTGAAGCGTATTGTACATTCTACAACTCCCTAATTTATAATAACTATGAATACGAATATCTATGCATATTTTTATTAACAATTCGATTGATTTTGATCAAATTTGATTCGTTCCATTGATAAATCATCCTAATAGTGTTTCCCCACACAACTGTTTCTATTGTGTTTATTTTTGTTTCAGGGTCAAAACAGATCTAAAATCACGTGTACAATCTGCCTTAAAAGCTCAAGATTTTCAAGTCTGTATAACAGTCATAGAAGCTAGACAACTGGCCCGGCCTTAATATGGATCCAGTTGTTTGCATTCAAGTTGGGGACCAGAAAAAATACACCAGCGTTAAGGAAAGCACCAATTGCCCTTATTACAACGAGGTAAGATTCGTTTTAATTGATGTACCTGCTCATAGTTTCTACTCATTTTACATAACCTTTCTTTTGCCAATGGAACTCTTCTACCTAACAATAAAATAACTTGATACTAGGTAGGAAGTACGTGAGCAGGTGCATATATAAGTACATGTATATAACAATTCTAAGGCGCTGGCAGAATCAAAAGAATTAAAATAGGTAGGGTCAAAATATAAACAACATAATATATACTAGGATATTTCAGTGGGTGTAACCGAAAGCTGCATTTCAAAAAATCTAAATAAAATGTATACTTCAAACACCTATAATTACATTATTACAACATTGTATTATTAAGATCGGGATAATAGCTTTGAATAGTATCATCTCACATAAGCATAGCTATATTATCTAAAATTATGCAATACTTTAAAATTAATGGCTTCTAACATGGGAATAAATTAATTAATCCATGTGCCAGATTACATTCAAACGAACCGTGAATACAATATAGAAAGTATAGATAAGTTCGAGCGGAAGTACATTGAATGTATATAATATTTATATTTCCCGTAAGCTCTAAACTATCAACTGAAACTTACTGTTAGTCGATTGAAGCTGTTATAGATTACAATTAATATTATAAAATTTAATTAAACCTACCACATCAAACAAATTAATCAGTTGTAAAGGTTCAACTTCTAAAGCTTTGTTACGAAACTAACCAGCTTCCTAACTCTGTGCAACTAGTTTAGCTCGCTGGTGAGATAAATTAACTAGATAGTTTACTCTCCAATTATCCAACATCAGTCAATAGCGAATTAATTTACGAATTTACATCGAAACTTAAATTAGAGAAGGACAGAATAACTCTACGTAAACACATTTTTTTATTTAGTGCGAATTACGGTAACCTAATGAATATAATGTTATAAGTATGAAAGCGTAGTTTTTACTGATATAGAAAGAGTAGTCATATGAAGTAAAATTGTAATATATAGTATGGTAAACTTCTATCTCAGATATGCACAAAATGGTAGAATACACTTATACGTAGACTTCCGCGGTCGTTGTCTATACTGTACATTGCTTAACTGCCGAATTCTGCGCCCTGGAACAGGTATAAGTAAACCAACGTTTCGTCTTCGACTGCAAGAGATATCTTCAAGGCTACTACTGTTAGTGTTTTTCTCCTGAAACTAAAAAACTAATACATAGGGCGGGTTTAATATAAGGATGATCGGCGATGTCATTGGAGAGTCTGACAAGCGTTGCCTGTATGTCATCGATGATGTCATGAATATGTTTTAGATGTAGATTCCGATTCCATTCGTTACAAAACCTACAAAATGCTTACTTGTGGTAAACCTCCTAAACCTAACATCTTTCAATCCGAGATACGCTCTTAAACTCTCAAATCTAATTCTCAAAAATTCGGACTACAATATGATAAGGAACTGGACAATAACAGATATGAACAGAAGTTCCCATTTTTATTCTAAAATGGCTCCATAAACAGAGTGGTGAAAGACTATTCCATGAGTTCCCTAAGGAGAGACTCAGTAGCAGGATGTGCACAATTTAGTCCTTCTAGGCATAGCCTCTTCCTAGTGCCGATCGCAGTACGGGGTACTTTACCCTACCCTGCTCGAGGCACCACTACGCAAGCAAAACACTGCGGTCTAAACCAGTGAAGGTCGATAAGAAATCTTCTAACCCAACTGTCGTGTCGTGACTAATAATTTGCAGCAGAAGGACGACGCCAGTCGTAGGGTGAATGTTTTGTTCATATACCAGTATTATACCATGCCTTGAAAGGGAGAACCGAACTTACCTGAACCCCTAGGGTGGCGAGCTAGACTGACGGGATGCGTGGCTAAATAGAAAACCAGTTTCTACTAGTCGAATCCCCCTTCCCCCTTCCCTTAATCCAGTGCTATTAGGTGACCCGTGCCGGGAAAAGACTATCTAAAGTGTTACGAACGGATCCTCTGGGAAAACGGGCTACCTCCCAGAGTAGTCAACCTTACGCATGTGCAGAGGACACCGCAGATGTGGACCCATCCCTACTCATGGGAAGCATATGAACCAGGATAATAATAAGCCAAACCAGAGGAATCAAAAGAGGGTATGAGAAATCTTTTCCACTGGGACTCTGGAAAGTAACACAACTATTTTAGAGGTAAATACCACACAAGACAGGTATAGTACTGACAATTTTGTTGCAGGGGTACAACACAGATTGCAGTGAAGGGAATTCGACAAGAGACAAGCAACACTATGAGCCTAGAATTCGTAACAATGCAAATCCAAGACGCTATACATCGGCGTTTAATGGTAACTACCCCATTATAAACAAGGGAATTTCCAGGAATGTGCCCTGGTGGAACAGCAACAGCAACTTTTTCCTGGAAGTCAGGACAAAGGTCAATGGAGCTAAGAAAACGTCGGACTGGGATAAATGTAAATATAAGAACTTTACTGATTATAATATATCTTTGAGTGATTCAAAAAGAGAATCCTGGAGGAGGCCCTGCTCGGCCATTGAGAATGTTCTGGAATATACCAGACTCATAGCTCAATACAAACTTTCAAAACTGAAAGCAGAGGTCAAAACGGGAGACGAAACCATAAGAGAATTGTTTCGGGTACATTTTTCGAACTCTAGAGCTAGAAATTACTCATCCGTCACTGCAAAATTGCAATAAGGTACACCTGGAACATCCAACGAGTACTTTCAGGTAGCAAAAGCCCGAAGGCTGAGCAGAGTTACTATTATTCCAAAATCCAGTGGGCAGGATGGAACAAAGTCTCTGAGAGCAATAAGTTGTTGATGTTATTTATGCTAATGCCTCTTGAAAAACTGCTAGACAGACACATAAGAAATGATGTATTGCATGTATTGTACTTTTATGCATATTCCTCGACATACAGGAAGCATTCAAGAATACTTCCGCAGCATCACCAAAGCCGCAAAAATAAAGGAATCGAGGAAATAAGCTGTAGGTAGATAGACCGCATGCTTAAAGGGAGATCAGTTTCCACAACCATCATGGGGGAGACACTGGTGGTGCGAATAGAAAGAGGATGACCGGTTTTGTCTACTGTGTAACCTGATTGTGAATAAGGTACTAGTCAAGCTGGGCAATGAAGGACGTAAAACTTTGGAGTATTCACATCATCTTATCGTTCTGACCCAGGGCAAATTCAACAGCATAGTGCGAGAAAAAATGCAGAGTGTTCTATGGGTTATACTATCGGTATACTGCTTTTTACTTTTTGTTGTCCTTTTGTCCTTCTTTTGCGAGTTGTAACTCTTTAGGAAGAGAATTTAAGAACTTCTATTTCCATAGTTTAGAAATTTTTAAATTTGTTTTCATTCACTTTAAATTTGCAACTAGTTTCTCTCAAACAGGTTGTGGAAGAGCAGGGCGTTCGTAATAATGGCGCCACCGAATCTCCGCCAGTGAAATATTTATGAGTATATACATTTTGTTATATATCTTTCAATAAAGACAGATTATTATTATTATACAAGCATGGACCAGCGAGGAGAGTCTAAATATCAGTCTCTCCAAAACGACCGCAATAGCACTCACAAGAAGGAAAAACTTGGAAATGGCCTTTGACGCCTGAAACTCAGAAGGGAAAAATTAAAACTATCAGAGGAAGAAATATCTTGATGTCACGCTAGACTCCGAACTTACTTGAAATCGATAGCTTCAGAGGATTAAAACCAAGACGGAAACAACACTCGTGAGAGCCCTTCACAAAAGCATAGAGATTAAAACCTAATGCGACGTACTGAATATGCATCATTATGCATATTCCTCGACATACAGGAAGCATTCAAGAATACTTCCGCAGCATCACCAAAGCCGCAAAAATAAAGGAATCGAGGAAATAAGCTGTAGGTAGATAGACCGCATGCTTAAAGGGAGATCAGTTTCCACAACCATCATGGGGGAGACACTGGTGGTGCGAATAGAAAGAGGATGACCGGTTTTGTCTACTGTGTAACCTGATTGTGAATAAGGTACTAGTCAAGCTGGGCAATGAAGGACGTAAAACTTTGGAGTATTCACATCATCTTATCGTTCTGACCCAGGGCAAATTCAACAGCATAGTGCGAGAAAAAATGCAGAGTGTTCTATGGGTTATACTATCGGTATACTGCTTTTTACTTTTTGTTGTCCTTTTGTCCTTCTTTTGCGAGTTGTAACTCTTTAGGAAGAGAATTTAAGAACTTCTATTTCCATAGTTTAGAAATTTTTAAATTTGTTTTCATTCACTTTAAATTTGCAACTAGTTTCTCTCAAACAGGTTGTGGAAGAGCAGGGCGTTCGTAATAATGGCGCCACCGAATCTCCGCCAGTGAAATATTTATGAGTATATACATTTTGTTATATATCTTTCAATAAAGACAGATTATTATTATTATACAAGCATGGACCAGCGAGGAGAGTCTAAATATCAGTCTCTCCAAAACGACCGCAATAGCACTCACAAGAAGGAAAAACTTGGAAATGGCCTTTGACGCCTGAAACTCAGAAGGGAAAAATTAAAACTATCAGAGGAAGAAATATCTTGATGTCACGCTAGACTCCGAACTTACTTGAAATCGATAGCTTCAGAGGATTAAAACCAAGACGGAAACAACACTCGTGAGAGCCCTTCACAAAAGCATAGAGATTAAAACCTAATGCGACGTACTGAATATGCATCACGGTGATCAGACCCATAATCACTTATGCATCTTTGGTATATAGGACAAGGTTCAACAGCAAACTACTATAACTGAGCTTAGCAAGATGGAGAGGCTTGCGTGTTTAGGAATAATGGGAGTCATTACTACACCTACAACAGCAATAGAATGCTTCCTAGATCTCCTTCCTCTCCATTTGATTATAATGGTCAAGACAAAAATGGGGTATCTCAGATTATAAGAACCTGCAACTGCTAGATATGCAGGATTGGGACACAAAAATATTGTCTATCAAGTGGAAGGCGGATAGGATAAGCTGGAATAAATCCAACTACCGAGACAGGTTCGGAGAATTAATTTGGCTTACAAACGGATCAAAAACTGAAAACAGCACTGAAATTGGGATCTACAACGGCGTGAAAAATACAGCAATCACCCTTTCACAAGGAAAATATGACATAATCTTTCCAGCAGAGGTATATACAATATTGTGTGTACAAGTGAAATCAACAGGAGGCTTATGAAAATAAGTTTATCTATATTGCAATAGCCATCCAGGGGATACTGAAGACATCGGCGAACCCCAAGATACAATCAAGATTAGTTTGGGAATGCATTCAAAAACTAAATAGCCTGTCAAACCGCCATAAAGTCACTATGCTGTAGACACTCACATACTCGGCAATCGAAGGAAACGAAAAATGAATTAGCAAGAAAGCCGTCATGGGCTTTGTGTATTTGCCCAGAACCTGTGAAATCCGATGTTCCAACCTCCAGCCGGAAATTTTCCTTACTTCTACCTATCTTCAGTTCCGCAGATGTTACTATGACAAGTTTCGGGTGCAGCCATGGGTTGTTTCTCCTATTGTTTCCAACATTTTTGTGGAGGCATTTGAGCAATCCTAACCTCCTATTACCAAAAACCGAAATGCTGATTCAGATACGTTGACGGCTCCTTCGTAATCTGACCATATGAACATGATTTCTTGTACTACTTCTTAGTGCAAATTCATAATTGGGCACTGTCAATAGCTTACAATAATAACTCTTTTTTCAACTTGAAGTGATAATGGAAAATTTATGTAAACGATATTTTAAAGTTGTGATGAATTATTGTTGTACTATTCTAGGTTATTAGTAGTGGATAATTACAAATTTGTATTAAGAAACACTATTGCAAATTTTATTAAATATTATACGTTAATTTCCTATGAAAATTATGCATCTTCAGAATACAACAAATCCATTCGTTTCCCATGCTTCCCATGATTGTGTCTTTAGAATACTGTTAAATTAAAATCTCGTATTATATCTATACGGATGTTTGTTTTTGCTATACCTGCCCGCTGCAGAACCTTACAAATAAGCAAAAACAAAACAGCTCGTGGAATATTACGGATATTCTTATTTCTCATTAAGAATGTTGTTGGAACATCATAGAATATTCGTAGAAGGTAATATAAAAACTTTCCTAGAATAAGAAATTTACTCTGCTAGTAATGTGCATGAAACATTCTAAGAATATAATAGACGCTTGTGAGCATATCCCTAGAATATTCAAAAATTCTTCGTTTTGATGCTACTGCTACCAAGATATTCTGAACCAAGTCCTGAATTTTTTCCCAAAAAACCGAGTAGAAGGATTCGTTTCTTCTGCCTTCAGTGACCAACTCAATACCCAATATAGTTTGCCTCACAGTCGAAATCGATTAAAGTTTCATTTTACTCACCTTATCGAAAATAACCATTTTATAATTTAAATCATTCATTAGTAACCTCTTACCGAGTTACTTTGTATCTAAAACTAACCTAAAAGGACGTAAATTGCAGTTAACAAAAAATAAATAATAATTAAATTAGAAACAGATTAGACGAAGATTTTTATTGTTATCATGCATGGGACGTTTCAATTAACTTTATAAATTACATTTTAAGTTTCAAAGAAAACACGAAACTAAAAAGAGAAACGAAGTCATATAGAATAATTTATAACCACTAATACAACTATCTTTTAAAACTAGGTAAAGATCAAATAACTTACACATTCATAAGTAAATAATCGTAGATTTTTCCATTCACATCTTCCCGTTCTGTTCATTCACATGCATACACATTATTGTTTATATATTTTATTTATACACTTCTTTGTGCTTAATTTCTCACGAATTATCATTTCATAAACTAATCAACAAACACAATGCGAAAAACAAGAAATGCAATATAACGTATACGTTGTTATGGAAGTCAAGCACGACCTGAATGTTCAAAGGGTATAAGAAAACCCTAGTAGTAGGGTTTTCTTATACCCTTAACCCTAACGTAGTTTTATAACAAACTATCATTACAATATATTGTAAGTATGTGTATTTACATAAAAACTCAAGAGAGAACCGGTGTAAAGCGCGTAATTATTAGAGTAATAAAAAAAATCATTACTGAACTGTATTTTAAGCGAAAAACTTCTGCTCGGAAAAGTTAACGGAAAGCAGAGAAATGAGAAGAATAACACGTTTAGTAACACAGAGGGCTATTAAAACGAATCAAGAGCGAATAAACATCTAAAACAGATGGACGTCAAATTAAACGGAAACGAGAGAAAATAACTTATTTTACTATTAAAAAAAATATTAACTCCACTTGTATTTCATTAACCACATTTTACTGCGTCCCAAATGGTACAAAAGACACCGCTTTTATATAAATCGTTTTCTGATAAAAAAAAAAAACATAAATTTGCCGAGCTGAGATAAAACGAATACCCCTTTAAAATTAATATATGTATACATTTTAAGCTGATGTAGCACTGAACAAAGGATTTTCTTTCTGTTCCAGTATTTTGTATTCGACTTCCACATGCCTCCTATAATGCTTTTCGACAAAATTATTACGTTATCGGTAAGTATTTTTATGCTTTATATTTGGATAAAGAATCATTAATATGTTTACATTTAATTACTTAAGTTTTTAATTACTTTCTGATACATTGCCTATTTACATATTATGTTAATAAGATCCGAAAATGATACAAGCAACATTATTAATCTTTTTTACATGGTCATAAATTTATTTTATCCCCTTAAAATTATCCAATTTATCCTTACCACATTGAAACTAAAATTTGCAAGAACAAAAGGAAATATAATTTCATGTATTAATATTACAAAAGGATTTCGAAGACTAACACAAAACTCTGCCACATCACCATCAAGCTGTGTAGTTGTGTAGGATAACATACCTACTATCTAAAACGCATCAATATCAATTGAATTTTATTGTTATTCGTAACAGTACTATACACAACTCAGTTGCTAGACAATGCATATGTATAGATATAGTAACCCATCTAGTTTGAATAAGACAGTGCACCATACCTCCGCTATGTTTGTAATGGCGGAGAGTATGGCGCACTGTCTTCTCTCTCACTCATACTGAACAGATAGCAAATGCGTAATCTTACATAAAGCTTTATTTCGTTTCTTTTAACCAACTACGCATTCGTTAATCATGTGTTTCCAAGCTCAAACAAGTACTAACATAAGTAGCATTTAAGAAAGTGAAAATCATATTGTTGAAAGGTTACAGACCAGAGAGGTTGTACATAAATTTAAAAAACGTATAAAAAATTAAAATTAATGATTAAATTAATTAATTTAAATAGACCTTTATTTATAATAATAGGTTATTATTTTCAAATTGAGAACTGATATGTATACATTAGAAAGGTCAACACAAAAGAAAGAAAAATGAAATATGAACAATTATTTTATAATAATATAAATACTACTTAATTATTATATTTTACAATGAAAGAAACTCTTCTATTTTATAAAAAATGTTTGTCTTGTTTATTAACATTTGTTTTATTTCCTTCTTGAATTGTTTGATAGGTAATATTTTAATTTCATACTGCAGATTATTATAAAATTTTATTGCTTGATATTTAACAGACTGCTGCGTTAATATTCTGTGATAAGGAATAGTCAAAGTTGAACTGATTCTTGTTGAATAATTATGTACATCCGACTGAGTTTTAAAATTCTCTAAATTATTTTTTTGCAAAAACTAAACAGTTGTAAATGTACAATGA
This sequence comes from Protaetia brevitarsis, assembly GCA_004143645.1. Lineage (NCBI taxonomy): Eukaryota > Metazoa > Arthropoda > Insecta > Coleoptera > Scarabaeidae > Protaetia > Protaetia brevitarsis. Next base: position 3,225,026 of record RXPK01000037.1, on the reverse strand, counting down.
CAGAATAGTTAATATTTTTAAATAAAATGTAAAATAATAATAATAAATAATAATCAGAACCGATTTATACCACTTCTCTATCATGACAATTCAATCTAGTGAAGTCTACTCTACTTACTATACTGTTCTAAGACAATAAATAAAAAGACACTACGCCACCATACTAGCACATTATTGTATAAGGTCGATAAAATGACATCTTAGCTTCTCAACTAAGTGTCATAAAGTTGTAATACGAAATATGAAACTCCAAAAAATAGGAATTTATTTAACTGTAATAAAAGCCAACATTTCTTTTGTGTAATTTTTTTTGTTTTAATGAAAGAAACCTGTTCAGCAGTGCAAAAGGATTTTCCGATGATAATTGGCACATCATGAAAAAGTAACGCAGAAGTACTTTAACACTCAAATGCAATCGTCCTTAACGTTATTACCAAAGAGTGTCTTACCTTTAAGATTACTTAAATTTCGATAAGAAAAAGAATGAAACTAGAGACACAATACTACTACTGGCAAAAGTGACCATTTTTTGGCAGTTTTGCTTTGCTGAAATCTATAAAATATATTTTTAATTAAAATTTTTGAATTTAATAAATATACTGTCATAAAAATATATAAAGTATTACTAACACACGTACATTTCACGAATGCAAAAGCCGAATGGTGCAAGCATGAAAGTAGATATTCTCCCGCTAGAAGTTTGACAAAGCTGCAAATATATTTTTCGCTCACTTATCTACGAATTTTCGTTAGATCAGTACCTAACATTTAACAAACAAAAAAAATGAAATATTTTTTTATTTCTAGCAGTGTAGAGCATCAGGACCTTTGTTTCAAAAAGATATAAAATTTAACGCTCGGTAGCAAGCTCACTGCGGTCCTGACTTCCCAATCTTCGCGTGAAACGCTATGCAATGATAACGCATCTGATAGAAACCGTCGAGCTCAGCTGATAACTTTCTAAGTAGTACTTTTATAAAAAAAAAAAAGTACACGACATAAAATCACGATCACTTTTTTTTAGAAACATAAAAATATTTAATTACCTGAAATGTAAATATTTACAAAAATTTTGCGCCCTTTAAATATTGATTTTACAAAAAAAGTAAAAAAGCCTTATGGCAAAAAAGTGATTAGTAGAATGCAATACTACGACTACGTCCACATTTTGCGATTTTAGGCCAGAGTGCGCCGTAATGAACATTCAATTATAAGTTAGCGTCTTTTTCCACACTCCGATCTGGTCAAAGTTCGTAGTAATTTTCGTAACGTAAGTCCAGGGCACGGCTTATTTTTTCATCAAAATAAAAATAATTAGAAATAGAATCTCATAATAGTATTTCGAAGGGAAAATAATGCAGCTAATTGATATTATAGAGTGAAGTTGACAGTACAAATTTATTGTAAGGAGTTGTTAATTTGGGGAGATCATTTCAGTAAAATTTGAAACCTAATCTTTGCATTATTTCCTCTATTACAAGGTATTATAATACGATCCCCATATTTAACATATTCAACATTTATATTAAACACACTTGCCTTACCTTAGCTTGCTTACATATTATCCGGTAATATTGTGTATCATGGTTAGTCCTATACTTATTACGGTAGGGCCACATAAAGAGTCAAAGGGTAATCATGTATGCTCCTCGCCAGATATTATGTTGCCACCTAGCTTTGGCTTAAAGAAAATAGTGACATTAACAGCGACACATCCTCTCAAATCTTCAGTAAGATATTAAACTCGCAAAAATGGAAAATTTTAATGTTGAAGCATTGCATAATAGAATACAATAAGAATAATCAAATATGCAAAATACTGACTGCGTTGTAAAAAAAAAAAACAAAAGAACAACGTTTTGTTGTGAAGTATAAAGAAAAGAGGTTGAGCGTAGAAAAAGAAGTGAAAAATATTCTCTTATATATAGAGCGGTCGCGACTCACAAACGCGATATTGAGGTAGCTGGAACATCAAAGAATGATTTTGCTACAATCAGCGAACAATTTAAACGTAAAACGTTGGCAGATCTATCAAAAATAGATCCTACTGCTGAGTCCATATTGGAGACGTGTCGAGTTTCGATCCTAAATGTCGAACGAGCAGCTAATAAGGCACTTTCAATTACATCTAAACGAAAGTTTACGATGTTTCCGTATATATAATCAGGGAATTTATCAGGGTTGCATTCTGCCATTCTACCAAAAAGGTGTTGTAGTCACAACAACAAGTTTTCTGCCCTCAACAAATCGAAATCAGCGAGCGCTCTACCAAAGTTGAACTACAAACCCTTTTCGACCACACTACACCCTAAAAAAAAATGTGGTAAAATTACCCCAAAAATAGATGGCAACTGGGCTACCGCCTATTTTGGGGTAAATTTACACCTATAGGGATTTTCACCTGCTTGTGGAATATTCCTTGAAAGTGTGGTAATTTTCCCTGGTAAATTTACACCTCTAAAGTAATATTCCCTAATAGAATGGAATAATTTCAGGTAGATTTACCACACCTTCAAGGAATATTCCACCAGTATGTGAAAAATCCCCTATAGGTGTAAATTTACCCCAAAAATAGGCGGTAGCCCAGTTGCCATCTATTTTTGGGGTAATTTTACCACATTTTTTTAATGTATAGATTAGAGTAACGACAAAGAAATTAGAAATAATTGATTATTAGGTTGTTTTATCATCCAGAAATATTAAGTTTCAGTTATCTAATAACATGTTTATGTCATTTAGAACTTAATGCAGATTCTCCACTTAAATATTTAAAATATACCATTTATAATATTAGATTTAATTTTAATAATTTCTGAAAGATATATTAATTAGTTGGATTACAGAAAGTTTACAATAATTTCAATAAATTTTTAAATTCAATAAGCAATGTTTTCAAGAGTAAACATTTTGGGAGAAAGGTCGATAAGAAAAGCCAATAGTTACTAAGAATTGGTTGTATTCATAATACAAAGATCTAGTTGAATGTAACCATAAAATAAATTTTGACTAACAAAATACATTAAAAAATCTTATCAATTTGAGTTTGGATTTGGAGCTTTTTTATTTTTGTTGCCTTGTTCAGGTATATTTTTAAAAAAATACCTCTGCAGAACTTCTAATGTGTTAGAAGCCTCTTTTACGTACTGCAAACGAAAATTAAAATATGCCGCCATCATTTGTTGTAATGCAGAACGAAATGAATCTGTTGGGTCTAATAACTGTCTTTCTACCATTAAAGAATGCGACTTCACGTTTCCTAGAAAAGAAAAATAAATGTAAAAAGCATATGAAATAAATATATTTTTATTAATACCTTCTTCCAAGCATATTATCAACGGTGTATTCACCTCAATTTCTTCAAGTTTAGATTTATCCTGAAAATTTTTAATAAATTTAGCATTTAGCACATATTGTATGTAGATAATAGTGCTACGAATCGAAGCCTCTTTATATGAAACCGGGGATTGGATGCAGTGATTAATCGTCTTTAAAAATTGTAACCGGTAAAACCGGTTTTCAAAATCAAAACCGGTTTTTAAAAGCAGATTATTGCGCTTTAAATAGATTTTTCGAATTTAAAATACATAGCACTTTTAAAAAAGTAATACGTATTATTTTTAGTGTGAAACTGGTTTTGAAAGTCGATTTTAAAAACTGAATTTTAAAAACCGATTTTTACTAAAAATCGATTAACCGGTTTTTGATATCTGGCGATTCCCGCAATACTAGTATATACTTAAATAATGTGGTGATTAACTATTGAACTCAAATTTGGCGTCCTGCGGTCTTGCACATTTGCATGTATAAGTGCTTAATACCTACTTTACTTTTGTCATTATCATTAAATCCTAGAGTAAAACCAAAATAGTCTCTTCCTTACTTTACTTGTATCATCACTTAACAACGAAAACATAACCTCCAATAACGGCAAGACACTAGTCGTTTTATATTTCCAAAATGTCGGGCTATGCAGAACGTTTAGCCATAGTATCTTCAAGGCAGTAAAATCACTACCTCCGATTCGTGTGTCTAGTATGTAGTATCAGTGTTAATCGAGTCTTTATGCGAGATAGTATAATTCGCCGTTAACGTTTTACGCATTGTAAATGTAATAGAATGTCGGGCATAGAAAATACCAGGAAACGATCATTGTTTCATAATGTAGAAAAGTATATCGATGAATTCCAAGATTTACATTATGGTGGTGCCAAAATAGTTTGTACAGTGTGCGATAAACAATTATTGTACTAACACAAATCGGACTACACATTGGTAGCGGTGCATTTGATCCGTTATCTACCTATAAAGATTATTTTAATTATGCGTGTGTTACGTCCGTAGATGCTGAACGATCTTTTTAAAATATAAGCATTTTTTATCATCGCGAACAAAACGGTTTATTGAGAAAAATCTTGAAACACTTAATGTTTCAGCAATCCTATACCATTTCTGCTACTTAAATAAGGCAAGGGGGCTTATGTATAATATTTATAGCTAACAAAATAAATAATTTTGCTCTTGCCCGACACTATACTGTATACTTGTGTTAAACGTTAATGTCACATATATGAAACTTAGTACTGACCTGGACGCACAGACGAAAGTTGACCACTCTAGTAATCAGTAATAATCACATAACCATAAAACGTTCAAGATTTTGCAAAGGCGTTTAGTTGCCACCTGTTAATACCCCACCTTATAACACAAAGTATAATGGATACAAAAGACGATTCCTACGATGTTAATTAACGCATAATCGACCAGAACGGAGACCACCGTGGAGCACTTCTGATAAATTTCTGTCTAACCTTATTTGAATTCATATTCCGATCGTTTAAGTTACTTTTCCATATTTATTTCCTTCGCACTATTTTATTGCTCCATTTCATTATAAATTATTTGATTTTTTTTTCTTAATCACGAATATTGCGAATCTCTCTCGAATTATGCACAATTATGTATTTCTATACACAGGATAAAATAATTTATTTTATTTCGATTAATTTTCTTTTCCGTTAGGTTTATCCTTATACTGTTTGTTGTTTTTCTTGGTTTTAGCGAAATGTTGTGTTGAATATTAAACAAAAAATGAAATTCCAATGAAATTTTTTAACCACGTTTCGCTTTTGTATACAAAAGCCTTATCACATTTTAAATAACTAAATTACAAACCAACTCATTAAAATGAAATATTTTCATAATTTTACACTGTGTATATTGATTGTTATTTGCAGAATGGAGTTGTTTTTCTTACCTTAAAACAAAAAAAAAAAAAGTAGGGAAAAAAAATGTTTTTAGGTAAGAATTGAGTTATTCTCGAAATAACAATCAATATGTACAGCGTAAAATTGTGAAAACTTCACGTTTTAATGAATTGTTCTGTATATTTCAGTTATTTAAATTATGACGTAGCTTTTGTACACAAAAAGCGAAACGTCATTAAAAATTTCCATTGGAATTTTTGTATTAATATTAAATACAACATTCCGCTAAAACCAAGAAAAACAACACACAATATAAGAATTTATTTTATTCACACTCCTGTTACTAAAGGGAAAAAATAGCTGGGAAAAATTTGATTTACACAGCTGTACGCAAGAGAATCAGCAACCTATGCGAATTTCATTTATTTTAACGCGACTAGGGAGAGACTAAGCCCGATTTATATTTCATACTTTAATTTAGGTGGAAAGAAAGTGAAAAGAACGCGTTGAATATCATTTTTCCTGAAAGCATATTCCCGTCTACATATATAAGTGTTGAATCAAAATCTAATTGTATTTTTTGTCATTCCCGAGAACCATCAACATTAAATAATGTGTATGCCTGAAAAGGGAGACTGAATTCTTATCTAAATAACGTAACACAAGTATCCTTTGCATGTCTGTCTTACTTTCTCTTATCATTTATAATTTTTCTTAGGCTTGTCGCTTATGCGTTCAACAAAAATTCCTTTTTGTCTATTTTATTTCTGAATACATCCGCTAGTTTCCCTACACAATACTATATTTTGTTCTTATATGCACTGGAAGAAGTCTTAGTGAATTTAAGCCCGATGTAAAAATACATTATCTGTTTTGTAATTCTTTACATATCAGAATTTTACAATCAATTTTGCAAAATTACTGTGAAAGAAAGTACATTGTTTAAGGAAATTTTACATATTTAAAATTCGGCATACTGGAAATTGTTGTGAAAAATTACGTAATAACTTTTAAAAATATCCTGCCTCTTGTAAAATTGCTGTTAATATCATGCAATAATACCTTTGTAATAATTTTATAGTAACATTTGCTTTGTATAAATACAAGCGTACCTCAAAAATATACATCGTATAAAATTCAAAATTCCAACGATGAATGCAAGTATAATAATATATATTCTCAAAATTAAAACCGAAAAGAACATGTCCTTGTAATGATTATGCTGCGACAGTTTTTCTGAAATATTTCCTAAAGTATTCATTTCAGCTAAAAACAGTTTGTGACATTTATATGTATTTTTTGACGGATTGGCTCAGAGAAAATTAGAGGTTGCTATTAAAATAAACCAATTACCACAAATTGAAGATCTTTCGTTTTGCCCCCTACCTTCCTGCAGTCAGTTTAATAAATCTTAATATCATTGTTGGAAATAGATACTCCATTTGGTGGATATTATTAACAAATAAAAATGAATAAAATCCATTGTGCCAACTGCAAGCAACTTAAAAGTTCATGAACCACTACATAACTTAAAATTATTAAAAAAAAGCAAATATCTTGTAAAGCATAAATATTAAGTGCATAGTAAGTTAGATAAACTTGACCTAAAAACAGTAGAATCCAAATTTAAACTAAAAATACTACCTGACCATATGGAATAACAAAGTTGACAACTGCTCCCGTGTAAAGAAACATTACCGGAAGTCGAAAATATTGTAGCTAAACTGACCTACACCCACAAACTTACTACGAAAATTTTTAAATCTGGCGTTTATTTACTACTCCATAAACTTTTAATGGAAGCTTGTTCATGACACACTGTATGTACCATCTATAGCAAATTAAATGCGAATTGAAGCAACACAAATCTTCGATTATTTACTACAAGTACTGGGCATCGAGCAATGCATAATTCAGAATTGATTGCAAATAATTTTTAATTACTATATAATGTGCTGTAGCTTCGACTGCATTAATAATGGAAGATTTGTGGAGCTTAGATTCGCATTTAAATTGCTAAAGATGGTACAGTGTAGAACAGCTCAATCGCCACCTATAGATTTTCATAGGCCTTGCTAGTAATACGGAAAGGGGACGTCGTAAAGTTATATATATGGAATAAAAAATTAGTCAATTGTAAATTTATAACCTAATAAACAAAAGATGGTCTCTTTAATACCTGCAGTTGCGTAAAGATATTCATGTATCTGTAAATACTTCCTGTAAGTATAACTTCTATGATAGGAAACATAACACTTATTCATAGTAATGTAAATTTGTAACTGCGTTTCAAAAAAGAAATTTTAAGAAATGTTAAGAATTGGTAGGACTGATAACCTGTATATAAAAGCACCCTTGCAAAGAAATAGAGCAATAAGAAAGGGATGTAAAACTCATTTTAATATTTACTTTAAAACTATACTTCTTTGTTTTTTTTAAAACTATTTTATGTTAAGGTGCATCCACACGCTCGGAGTTCGCCGAACTCCGAGCACTAGTTTGGCGATCTCCTAGTCGTGTGGACGGGCAGTTCGGGGTTCGGCGAACTAGTCGGCAAACTGTTTGCCTATTCCGATCTGCATTGGAAAATGGCGCACGAATGTTCGGCTAGACGGAGTTCGTGCACCCGTCCACACATTCGGGAAGGTATTTAGAGTGAGAGGGAAAGCTGTTGACAGCTGTCTAGTGAGCTCGTCTCTTACTAGTCATACTATTATACCTACAGTTATTAATAACTGGTACATATGACAGCGGGTAACAGATACAAATTTATTTACTGAAACTACTATGTCGTATGCTGAAAATGACAGCTTGGCCAAAGATAATAAACAATTCAACGAGTTTTTTTTTTGACATTGATATGAGTGCAATTTTAGTATTCAATTATTACATTAAATTGATGCGTTTCAAGTAAATTAAAGATCTTAAGTTTTATAAAAATTAATCTTTAAAACTAATGTTGAGATAAAGTAATTAAATAATTGCAATGTTATCCTAAATATTAAAAAGCTTACCACTCCTTTCATAATTCATCAAATTTCTTGAATTCTACTAAAGAGGGTCGAAATGTATATTGTTATGTGATAATCTGGTTTAAATGAGTATATGATTTTTGTCTATAAAGAGGCAAGTAAATTAAAAAATTAGATGATATTTATTAATATATAATCATTCAAAAGACACCACCCTCCTTCCTACGGCCCTCAATTTGAAGTGATAAAGAATCCATACATCCACAGTGGACCGTGTTTGTGCAAACATATTCGCCTCATTGTAAATATTACTCATACGGGTGTATGATACTTGTAGATAATTGGATAAATAATGGCGAACAAATTTGAGCAAAAAATATTTCTTTGATTAACCTATAATTTTTACGACGAACGTTTCAATGATAACAATCACGTTAGAAGGTCAATAAAACTACTTTTCTTGTTCGAGTTTGTTCGCCATTGTATACGCAATTACCCATACATTCATCATCGTAAACTTGAAAAATAACAGAAATTAAATAGCATGAGTAATTGTAGTTGTCAATATTTTCATAACCTAATGAATGAATGAATACTGGTGTCCGTGATTCATATTGAGTTTCTGTCATGCTCAACCAAAATGACAGAACTTCAAATATTTATGATTTGCCGGGTTTCTAACCAAAAAAGAATTTCAGTTATGCAGTGACAGCAATGATTCATAACCAGTCATAATTTCTGTACCAACACCAACCTAATTCATGCAATCACTCAATGCTACCACACTAAACTCTCATACCGAACGTTCGGCGTTTTCCCGTATCTGCTCGGAGTTCGGCGAACTCCGAGCGTGTGGACGGTCGCGTCCACACGATTCGGTAGTTGCCGAACATTCGGAGTTCGGCGAACTCCGAGCGTGTGGATGCACCTTTATGCGATCATTTTATAATTGTAACTTTTAATAAAGTTTTCATTGTTGTACAAAATGCCTGATAAAGCCGCAACAACCGAAACCATTAAGTAATTGTACTATATCTGAAAAAAAGTACCTGCTAAATTATTGTTCGTTTTGTTATTTCCTTTTATATATTTGTTATGAATAGGAAAAATTTATTTTGTTGACAGTACTATTTTTGTTTGTTGTTTTTAAATTGTTTTATGTTACACGATTATTTTATGGTTGCAACTTTTAGTAAAACTTTACGGCATAATATCGCGTATTTTTTACAACGTTCACTATAAAGACAGTGTCAAGACACTCCAAACTGGGATTCTTTTTTTTTTCAAAAAAGTAGATATGTAGTTCATCAAAAAATAAATGATGAAAACAACGTAACAGAAATATTCTGTTAACAGGCAAGAAGTGCCCATAATTTGGTTACCAGGTCACTGTAAACATCAACAAAGATTAATTTAACAACATAAGCTTTTGAAATGGTACTATCTTCAACGCAAAATTGATTTACAAAATCTTTGAAACTTATACCTAGCACCAAGTGTTTCCTTTTGATAATTTCCTTATTTAAATCATAGGATATGGAAATTGTTGTATTAACTAAACTTATTCCAAAAAACTTAGAGAAGAAGGTTATACTACAGCTTGAGTTCTAATTATTATTGTTTTAGTATACATTTGTTGTATTTCCCATAAGTGTATCTAGCAATAAAGCTGATTGCGTCTTAAAACTGTGCATTATTTGTTATTAGTGTATTTAAATGTAAATACGATATAGTTTTACAATAAAATTATCAGCAGTTTAACTTTTCATTAGTGTCATACATTAAAAGAGAACTGTGATTTATTTAATTTAAAATGCTTGTGTGTTATTCATTAACATTTACCTGCAATATCATATATCAGTTATATTGTTTTAATATGAATATTGTTAGAAAAACTAATTATACAGGGTCAAAACCGTTTAAGAAGTATTTATTACACAAATGGTATAGTATATAAAAATGAAACTCTATACTAAAAGTATTCATATATATAGCATGCACGCTACTCGCCATCATCTATATGACTGGATGACTGCCTCGCTTGCCGGCCCAAGCGGGGGAATCCCTCCGATAGCGCTGGTCGCTACTTTTCGCCGTTATTTTCCGACAATATCAAAGAAAATGCTATTCAAAGTAAAAAATAAGAATATTAGTTATTGTAAATTATAATGCAACAGTAACGAAAGAGTACTTAATTATAATCCATGAGTGGACGACTGTATATCGGCAAAATTACAGCGGTCTACTTACCTCTACACTAAACTCTGCCTAGCATGCAGATCTGATTTACTCCTACATAAACCTATCAAAATTCAGGCACATATGTATAGATATCTAAATTTCCTCAATATAATATATAACTCAATATAATATAATAACTTTACGAAGTCTCCCCTCAATAACTAGAGATTAATTTCAACAGTCCAAATGCTTCTGGTAGAGGAACCAAAAAAAAAAATAGAAGTGGATATCATCAAAAACCTCTTAATACTAATACCTCGGAGTAACAAGTACTGCAATGAAACTGTAGTATGCAAAGGCACTTGAGAAAGATTTGAAAATTTGTGACTAAGTTTTAGCATTTCACGGGAACGGGCGTAAACTATTTTGTTTTCTTTTTTTCTGAGCTATAATTGTGACGCAGTAATTAATAAAATAGAAAACCAGTATTTGAGTAATGGAATTTTTGTTAATAATTAAATAAATATACGCCTCCATATTTTCGTATTACAAGCTGCAAATTTCCTTAAATTAACTGCAATTTGTCGTTTTTTCGAAGAGCAGTGATTATTACCCTAGGTTACAAATGCAAATTATCAGCTCTGATGTCTGCTTTTGACTTTTATCATTTTGGACCCGCTTACTTCTTGTACCATCAGTTCCTGTGGTTAGTAATATAGAATACCATTTTGCGTTACATAGATAGCACAAAATTAAGATTTGAATAAAAATGTATGTTTTTCACTTTTCAGGTTTGTTGATGTGCTCTTAATTCTTGGATACTAATTTAACGTTAAGCTTGTTCTTTGCTACTTTGCTCACACTTATTAATTTCAATTTGTTTGTGTGCCACCTGTTATTTCGACTTCGTCAATCAAATAGATTAATAAACAAAATTATTTCATGAAAGCAAGCTTACTTACTAATACATTGTCGGTCAAAGAATCGATCAAGCCTTTTCTCATAGCCACAGTTTACATTTAAGCTGCAATCCGGTTTCGCAATAAAGCTGTGAATATTCGCATACAAATGGCATGTTCAATCAAATCTATGCGTAGAAACTGCTTAAAGTGCTTTAAAAAATCGTGCTAATTAAGCATTCGTGCAAAATCTATGCACCAATTTTTTTTTCTATTTCACATAAACAATAGGCATAGACATTGTATGCAACGTTTTGCCAAAAAAAAACTTTCATTTTGTATAATCAAATTTATCTTTTATGCGAGGTAGGTAATGCAGCTTGTGTTTTGACACTTCACATTTGACTTTTTGGTATAGATTTTTGAAATGAAATAAGTCGCACATTTTTACGTACATTAACATATTAAAATCCTCTGCGCGTGGATAAAAAATCTCATTTTAAATAATAATTGCTAGTAAATTTATGGAAAAATAATAATAATATAAAAAAATACGTATTATTATTAAGTCTGTTTTATTACTCGTATTCATTGAATCAAGTGATTCGAACTTGTACTCATCTTGCAGACCTACTGTAACATTAGTTCTTAAATATACTATTGTAATTTAAATTTTTGGCTTTTCTTGTAGCACGTGTACCTATGCCTTTAAATTATATAATAAGTACTTATTTAGAAGTGGATATGTACTACTACAAACAGCAATAAATGTTAGCATTTTCTGCTTTCAAACGCTTTCTGATTAATGTATGAGTAGGGAAATGTATATCCTAAATTTGCGACCAATTCAAGGCGGTCGTGATAATTTAAATACTTAAATACGTACGGAAGACCCAGGAAAGTAAATTTAATTATCTCAGGATACCGATATTTTCTCTGCAGTTGGAGACATCTGGGACATTGTACCAATTTTCACGCAGAAACGCCTAAATAATTACTGCGACAATTCAGATGTTATATTTAATAATATTAATTTTATATTTCTAACCATAACGTACTCATTTTTCATACTTTCTAATACTTCCGTGCCACAAAAAAATAGCTTCAGAAAGAGATCAACGAAAGAGGCTAATACGGAGTTTCTTAATTCATTCTACCAAGTTTTCGGTGATATTTTGTCGGTCTAAAATTTCTGTGTTGCAGAAAAAGAAACAGTAACTGAAGTGTAGCTCAATCTCGTATTCATTTATTTTAACGTATTTGCATGGATGATCTCCATTTGTTCGGAATGTGTATGCCAAAGCATATTGATTTGACGCGTGGCAACTCAAGTGAAGAACATTCCGTCAAACCTTTGGAGAAACAAAAAAGAGAGAATAGAATATTTTGGCGCAACACTAAAGTGGAAGCATCGATTGCAGCATACACACAGGAAAATATTGGGTCGATTTTGTAAGAGCAAAACGTCACTCTTATATACGAATTTTAAGAATGGATTTATATCTGTAGCATGCAGCCGTTTCAAGTTATGCTTTAAATATTATACAGAAAGACACCGTGCTGGCAGGATTTTCATATTAGTGAGAAGAAAACCCAATGCATTTAATGTAGTTTATACAGTTTCCGCGTGTATAGAGCAAGAGTGGTAATTAACAAAGTTGTTCAAAAGTCTTACCTGTGCTACATAAGATATGTCGCCTTATTAGTTTTCTCTTAACTCTTTGAACACTTGAATTTTATTATAAAGATTGCTCATATCTGTAACGGGTTTCGTGAAATATTTTAGCTTTCAAGTAACCTCACAAGAAAAAAATCTAACGGAATTAGGTCCATTGAATTAGCCGCCTGAGGACTCTATTGTATGTATTACGCGTAAGTACCCCATCTTGATGTAGCTACGTATAATAGGCTTTGATATAATTAAATTGTAAAATTTGCGGGCTTTTCAAAGTATAGGGTTTTTAGCTGCATATACTGTAACATTTTGATAATTACTAGTTACTAAAGTTACTAAATATTAAATCCACTTGAAGGGTCCACGGGAATAACGATCAAAGTCCATTTTTTGTGAAAATGAGATAAGGGTGCCATTTTGTAGGAAATTCTGAGTATTATAATAATGCGCGTTCAAATTATTTCAAAAACGGTCGTAGTCCGTAGAAAACAAAGTTGCTATAATGTAGTTTCGTGTTAAACCTTTAAGTGTCAAACTTTAAAATTCATTTATCTCTTAATGTATGAATATGGACTTTGATCGTTATTCCCGTGCACCCTTCACTTGCAATTAGAAGTTTAGTTAATTCTATAACAGAGGTCTGCAAGTAAACAGTATGAATTTTGTATAAATTTTCTTGTTATTTTTTTTCAGTTACATTTAAACTTGGTAAAAAAATCCATCACGTCATTTTTTTTATTGCGCTCCAGTTTTTATTTGTATTTAGCGTAATTTTTTAATTAACTTAAAATTTAGTATTCTGCTTGTATAAACAGCCTGCTGTTGGATTAGATCATGTTTCAACAATCAGTCAGTTTATATCCAACATTCGAACGCTACTGCGCTTGTATTTTTATTTTTGGAATATAGCTCATACACTGCAAAACCGATTTATTTCATAATACCAAATTTTGTTTAATTTACCTAATAATTGAGTTAAATATGGGCAAACAAATATTTAGTTAATCCAACTAAATTATTTATTCATTTAACCCTTTATTTATTTGAAATAACGAAATATTGTGTTAGATTTTTGATGATGTAAATTTTGCATGATAAAATTTGATTGAAATTATTTTGTTGTTCTGAACAAATTGGTTTTTCCGTGTAGGAGTTGGATATTTTCTTCCGACAGCTACTGTTATATTTATACTGAACACTCAGTGAAAACTCAACAAAGAAACCTAAGTAAGTGTGAAGAAAGTTCATATTGCGTATCGCAAGTTGGAACTCGGAAATCAAAACAAAGGACAAACTCCGCATAAGGTGTATAGACGATGCGTCAAAATTCTTCGTTTGTAGTTTAAGGATAGGAAAAATTTGGTATTCCTATGATATATCGTAAAAAGAAAAAAAATCACACAACCGTCTGCTACTTCTGTTCGGTAGATGTTAAAAGGATTTAATACAAAGAATTAAAAAAATACTTTCCCCTAACCTTGAGTCAACTATTCGTCCAACGTCCTGTGGTTCTGAAATACAAATTTCACATTAATCTTCGTATTTTGATGACATCCTAAATGAGTTAGAGGCTCAGATATGTTAGCTTCTCAGGACGTATTTAGCTCCGATTTTTTTTGTGTGCGACGTAGCTCAATTTTTTTCTCAGAGTGAGCTCAACAACTTACTAAGAGACTTAGGTCGTTCAAAAGGTGCAGCCAAATTGCTAAGATCAAAGCTAAAAAACAGGAAAATTCTATCATACGGGACCTTATTTTTATTGTAGAGACATCCAGAGAAAGAATTTACGCAGCCTTTCTCCAAAAAGGAATATCTGATCAATTGTAATGATATTCATGGGCTCACGATGTGCTTCAAAGCAGAATATGGTTCATCAGAATGGCGCATATTCATTTATTCGTCTAAAACTAGCCTCAGAGCAGTCTTGCTACGTAATAGTAATGTATTTTCCTATGGCGCACTCGGTTTATATGGGAGGAAACTAAAATGACCTGGCTGCCTTTCTTGAGCAAATCAAATGTAAAGATCATTAATGCATGGTCTGTAGAGATTTCGAAATACCAACCATGTTGTTGAGTCAGCGAGGAGGTTACACAAAATATTCTTGCGTTTCTTGTTTATGGAATAGTGAACCGAAGCAGCTGCACTGGACAAAAACTGACTGGCCACCACGAGACAATTTAACACCGAAGAGAAAGATGTCATCAAAAAGTGTTATTACCACCTCTTCATATTAAATTAGAGCTCCGGAAGCAATTCGTCTAATCACTGCCAGGAGATGAGGATTATTTCAGATATCTATGTTCCAATTTCTCGAAACTGCCTGAATCCAAGTTAATTTCACTCGCCTCGGCCTAAGAAAACTTTTATTTGATCCTCTCTTTGGAAACAAGGAGAGAAAAAAAAGAAGCATCATGGAATCCTTTCAAGAATGTAGCGCATAGGTTTTTGGAGAAAACTGAGGATCCTGACTACAAAAGCACTGTACAAGCTACGTTACCGGTATATGGAAATCAAAGATGCAAAATGAGCTTAAAAGTTCATTTCTTACACTGCCATACTGAATGTCTTCCCAAAAACTTGGGAACCTATAGTTAAGAACAGGGTGAAAGATTTCACCAGAACACCGTGATATTGAGAGATGTTACCAAGGAAAATTGTATGTCAATGGGATAGCTCACTACTGTTGGATGCTCACTTGAGAAACGAGGAGGAAATCGGAAACGAGTTCGAAGAATCATCAAAGCGAAGAAGAAAAGGTTTCATAAGAAAAAAGAGCAAACCTACAACTGTGTATAAGTATTAGAAATATTTTTTTGGTTAGTTATAAGAAAATATAATTGAATTGTTATAATAAGTATTTTTATCAAAAACTTGTTTCTACTTTGCAAAGAAAACCTGGATGTGATGAGATATTATGGAAGCTATTTTAGAACATATAATTCAGCAAAAATATCCCAAAACAAAAAAAAATTGCAGATCTGTGTAATTTGAAGTTATGATTGTGAATTTACAAAATCGGATACGAAGGAAAGACAGTTTCCTTTTTTAATCCTTTTCCGTACTAAAAACTTCTTCCGAGTTTCGCCGTGGGTCAGAACTTTCGCTCAACGTTTCGCTGTTCATACGTTTTCAGCAATAATTATATCAGCTGTGATAGGCTACGCAGTGTTATACCTTTTCCTTATTACTATTAAGCATTACTGTTATTTAATTCAAAGAATTAGTGACATTACTTATTATTATTTAAGCGCAATAAACGCATAAACATAACACTGGTTTCCAAAATCGATAAATGACCTCTGTATAACACTAGATTCTATATTAAATTGCGTCTGGCGCAAAATGTTCAAACCGACCCCTTAAAATTAACGAGAAAACAACAAAATTAAATTACTTTCCTTTGTTTTCTAAATTATCGCGTTCAAAATATTCATGGCAGTTTTATTAGCTATGTTAAACCGTATTATACGAACTTCACACAGGTTCCTTTTATAAAATTCCTTCAGAGAAGCTTACCTAATCTTTTTTCAGTTGAATCGAGGGCGGCTTTTGTAGCGCTAATGTCATTATACAGACCCCCTGAATATACAATAACCATCCATGTTGGAATTCGAGCAATATTTCAGTTATTAAACCTTTTCAGTTTGAAGTTGCGCATTTTAATTTGAGAATACGCTAAAGTTGTATTTTCTACTTAAACTTACTTTTGAAGAAATAATGTTGTACACTTAGAATAATACTTGTGTTTATTTAACCAAAACTTGTTTGGATCCACTATAATTTTTTGTTGTATATAGTCAAACATGCTCTTTTGTTGAAACAACAAAAAATACTTTGTTGCATTTTTTTGTTTTTAACTCAACAATTGTTTATTTTTAATCCTACATTTTGTTTAATTTAATGAAAAAAATTCAAAAATAAAGAATTTGTCGAAATAAAAATTCTAGTGGTTATGATTAATTTAATAAATTGCGTTCTAAATATCAGAAACGATAATTCCAACAAAATTTTATTGTTAATTCAACCACAATTTCCAAAAATAAAATTTTGTTTGATTTGAATATCTTTTTTTGAAAAATGAAACAAAAATATAGTTAATCCAATCATATTTTTTCAAACAGTTCATATTTGTTGAATTAATGCAAGTATTTTTCTGAGTGTATAGTTTTGATATCTTTCCGGATTTTTTATTGAAAATATTTAGCGATCTCTAGTAAATCTTCTAATAAATACGAAAATCAAAATATTTTATTATACGGCTAAATGCACCTTAGATGGTTCAGGAATCTTCAAAACGGACAAAGAGAGAACAGTGAAATTACGAACGTTCATAGATAAATCACATTAGAAGAGAATTCTATATAATCGTTGGTTATTTCATGTTTATATATTGACAAGTTGAAATAACCAACGGTGGAGTAGAGCGAAAGAAATACCGATTTAAATTGCCATAAAACGTAGGAAATGGAAATCGATTAGGCATAAACCAAGGAAGGAAAACGAGACCATTCAAAGATACTCCATGGGATATCAATGGGAAGGGAAACCTTGATGGCTCAGGAATCTTCAAAGCGGACATGGCCTTCTTAACTTATTTGCTAGTAGCAAGTCATGACTTATGACAACACATAGGTGATATCTTTCATATTTTTCCTAGTAAGTCGAAATAAATAAGAAGAACGTTGAAAGTTCCATATAGAAATAATATTTTATACTCTACATGCTAAAAATGTAGGTAATATTTCTTGGTAAAAATCGCTGTTTTTGATAATTTTCCGCACTGAATGGGGGCAAATGCATAGAAACTTAAGGAAAGTATCTAAATGTTAGAAATTTTCCCATAATGCAAGTATTTTACGTGAATTTTACAGGAAAATCTCTAACATTGTAATATTACCAAGAAAAATATTAATATCTCTGAGGAAAAACTTAAAATTTCTTACAACTTGAAAAATTACAGTCATAAATACAATAATTTTCAAGTGATAAGGAAACAGGGCGCGGATGCGTTAACCTAGAATGTTCTGGTTCAAATCAGACGTAGGCAAAACTGACATGGTGTTCCGCCACACGTGGTTCTGTTTTCTTGTTATTTTACAACTGTTATACTGATTATTAGTAGACGGTAGTAATTCATATTAGCAAATCTGTTTGTTGGTCTTTTAATGCTTTAAAATCTGCTACGCACTCTGCTGCACTTTAAACATGGAATTTTCGAAACAACTTGCATGCACGTTGGAATTAATTCAGTTTTATATGATAAAAACGCACCCACACACTAAAAAATTTAGGTCATTTTTCTTGGTGAAAATCACTTTTTTGGATAATTTTTTGCATTCAATGGGGATAAACGTACAAAATATTTTACGTGAATATTAATGGAAAAATTCTATTTCTTAGAAAAAATCTTTAACATTGTAATATTACTAAGAAAAATATTAATATCTCTCAGGAAAAACCTAACATTTGGTACAATTTGGAAAATTAGAGTTATAGAAATAATATCTTTTATATATAAATAAATTACCCTAACCGAAAACAAAAATATTTTTTGGGTATATGATATCAACTACTTATGATTTTCTCAAAGAAACTATTTATTTTATTCAAAGTCGGTATAATTACAGATTTTAAGCAGTAATAGATTTACGTCAAAATTTTGTTACAAAACTGTAAATCATCACGTCATGATGTTCTAAACATATAATAGCAAAGTTTTCTGGCCTAAAAGAGCAAATGCAACATATTCTACAAGTACAGAAATTGCCCTGAAGATGGCGATTCTCCTATTTCACTACACTAACTCTCCTAACTCGATATAAGTTTTCTACATGGCAGACATACTTATCAAATATTCAAGTATTACTTGCCCCATAAATATTTCCTAGGAACCGTCATCACAACAGTTGCCTATGGTGACCCGTGATTTTTGCAAATTAACCGCCAATGTGGAGAAGTAACGGGTAACTGGCGTGCAGTGGTTTTGAGTTAGCATTAGAAATTTTCATATTTTGTTTGTCTTTTACGCATTAAATTCTAATTAAATGCACCTACCAGGACATTCTCATTTCGACCATATTTTTTGTTAAGAAAAAAAATCAGAAATACTGAACTTTCCTTTGTAATTTTACTTTTAAACAAGTAAAACTTCTATGGAAATTATCACTACTTTAGGAATTTTAGTTGTGAATATTCCAGGTTACATGAAAAAACTTTCGAAAAATTACTGTGTTACTAAATGCTAGATTTGTATAATGCGACGATAATTCATGACTATGTTTTGATGAAATAATATTAGTACTTGGAAGTTTTAAAATGGGACCCTCTAGCACTTAAAGCAAATGAAAATTATTCAATTACGTACAACAGTGTAAATGTCAATTTTTTTTACAAAACCCGTAATATTTTAAAAATAGTTGAAGATAAATATAGAAAATCCTAATTGTAGTCGCCATATAATCTCACGCTGAATTCCAAAATGTAATAATATATGGGCTGTTTCATTTAAAATAACAAAATTCCTGGCAGCTCTCGGTTAACCGGAAGTGTAAAAAAAATTGTTTAAAAAGAAAGTAGGTACGAAACTACCGCAAACCACAAATTTTGAAAACTGGCAAAACTTGACTGGGAATAAATAATTTTCTTCCTAAAATATTAAATTGATTTGTTTGCGACATTACGCGAAAGAAAAACACTGAAGATGCTTAAAAGAATAAATTATTTTTTAACACCAGGGTAGAGTAGGCGGTAAACATAATTTAACTATTTAAAAGAATATTCCCTCCTCCCTGTTAGTAATAAAAAATAGTCGTTTAAAATACTTCCTTCTCCAGTACATGATAATCTAAACGAGTATATTTAATATTCTGTAATGCATTGTATATTCTGTATTGCATTGACTTAAATCTTTTAGAACTGAACATATAGGAAGATTTTAACAACGTATATTCACAGTTCGATGTAAGTCTACCTTTTAAACAACATCTAAATGAAATATATTATTGTACAAAGAGAGAATGTCAGACAGAGTTTTTAATTGCGTTCTGTATTGTTTCTCTTTCATTCATTGTCTTCTAAAAACTATTATCTTTCTTTTGTATTTTTAAATTGAAAAAGAGAATAAGGTCAACTTGCTGTAATACCTATAACACAATACAATACAATATTCTGCAGTTATACAGTTTAGTAGGCAGTGTTGGCACTGGCAGCATATATTTCTGTAACATAAAAACTACTAACTAAAACACACAGGTACCTAAGTTTGTTTTATCGATTTAAATGGAACCTGGTAGGTTTATGGACTGATGTGGTGTAAGAACAACGGCAAGTCTCTTAGCTGCTAAATTTATCGTTTTCGGGAGTGAAGTGCCCTATCGGCAACAGGATCCCCTGATTTAATATCGCCAAAATTAAAAGACAAAAAAAAAAAGGTTAAGATAAATATTTAACAGTTTCAGTAGCACTTAATGATAGCGACAATAGTTTCCCTGTTAGAATTATTGTTTGCCAGTAACAACTTCACGCCAATTTTTTTTCTCAAATTCGAAAATCTTTATTTGCTAAAAAATAGAGGTTATGTTCAATTAACCGATATGCATTAAACATCTAACAAATCATATGAATAACTCAATTTACAGAACCAAAAATAATAACTACATATGTATAAATAACAATAGTACTTACTGTTATTTATGTAAAAAAGTATATGTACAAGTAATGTACTTGTTTAAATATCTTTTGCTCATTCAGAGCATTTGATATCGCACACGTGAATTAGTGATTGCTATGAGATGTTGTTGACAAGCTTAAAAAAATATCTTATTGCTGAAAGCGTTTTACTTGCGTAAAAGTACAAATTTTGTCAAACTTTAATTTAAGCAATTTTATACACAGATTGTTTCACTTGGTAGCAATTCCTCTATAACTCGTTAACAGTGACAGATACGAAGAAAAGTTTGTTATAGGATTATGATTTCTCTGCAAGGTAAAATTATCGGAGTACAGGATGTTTCGTAATCTCGGCACAGCCTTCAATTTTGTTCGCTTAAGTACGATACCCCCATTATTATTGCATTTTTTGGAAATGTCAGTAAATATTGAACAAAGACGATGTAATCTATCAGGCTTAAACTCGCTAATTTCCAAGTTGCCCTTGAGTTTGAGAAAGGTGCGGGTAACTTAATTGTCACTTAACATAAGTGAATTAAATTTCATAATATCTTAGTGAAGATCAAGTTACACATTCAAATGTGTTTATACCTCAACTTTAAGATACTGGTTCAACAAAGTGTAAACTCAAACAACTTCTCTTCACTATTTTTTTTAATAGAGCACCCTGTATATGTTTACATCATGAAATTACGATCAGTAAATTCTTTGATTTTTATTAAGTATGTTCTATGTCTGTCTTTTCTTCTTTTTGAGTTATATGGTTTTTATGATTATTTTTTCTTTTTTCATTATTCTTTTTGTATTTATAATGTTAATAGTTGACAATTTCATCCTAACAGTAAGTTTTTTTTTACGTTTAATCATGTTTAATAAATATAATTAAGGTACTTGTATAAAATAGTTATAAAGTTTTCCAAAGAAGGATTAATTAGTATGATGCAAGTACTAGGAGAATGCGGCAGAAAGTATTTTCTGTTTTTACAGGTATAATCCAAACGCCAAAGGTAAGCCTAATGTGGTTTCTTCTAAGAGACTAAAAGAGATACTTGAAAGGACTATAAAAGTAAAATATCAAAAGATGGAAAACCTAAAACTACACCCAAGAATTGAAAAGGTTTTTTTTTTATATAATGGGCACCGGTCGTATAGATATCACCCGCATTATTACCAATTCGTCCAAATACTGCACCAACCTGATTTTAATCTAAAGTTGTTCTTTTGTCAATGAACACTGCAAAATAGGGTAAAGTCTACTTCAATAAAATTTTATTTAAGATAAAGTTACCTTCCATAAGAATTATCACGTTAACCGTCATAATTGTGGGGTTTGCAGAACAACAGCAGATACAACATCTCGAATTATCCGATCTAAACAATCTAATAAATTTCCTCCGTTAATCTGAACTTTCCAAACTGTATCCGACCCAACTGAAATATTTATACAGATAAGATAGATAACACTTGCGACTCGCTTACAACACTAATAGAAAGGTTTCTTTCGTTGAAACTAATATATTTTATACAAAAGAAGTGGTGGTTTTCAATTGAATTATTTATTTTTTAAAAACTTGTTTTTTTTAAAATAATTCTTTTCATCAGTGTGTATTTGTTACCCTACTTCTTCGAGTTGTTTACTTAGACAATTTGTATGGGTACGTGTTTGATATCTTTTTTGTCTATTCACATTATATAAAGTTTTGCTAGTGACGCTTGAGTCAATTCAACTTCTTCACGTGACTGACCCATAAATAAATAGATTAAGATAACTTTGTTTAGCCAGTAAGTATACAATATTATACATATACTGGATACATCAGTTGTTCGTATATATGAAAGAAAAATAATGCTTGAGACAGTAAGATATAAAAACATACATACATAGGCATACATGGGTATAGCTAGGGAAGGTGAATGTATATCCCTCCGGAGATCACATCATTTAGCATGCAATCTTCTATGTAACTATCGAGGCGCGCCCGCTACAGGGATATAAATGCATATAGAAGAATTAAGACAACTCATGCCGCAGAAAATCTCAAACTCCTCAACCGAGTATACCCACCGCTCCAGTAGCAGAGCCCGAACCTTATTTTTAAAACTCTTTTGAGTATTACAAGTTTTGATGTATGGACCTATGCTGACTGGGGCGTTCTAGGTTAAGGGAAGCGTGTTATTAGAAGTGGTAGAAGATGTTTGTTTTTTGTGTCATACATATGCACGTCTGAATTCTTAATGTATTTTGTTTGATTTTCATACCCGCGACATACAAGTTTTAAAATATATAAAGACGACATAGTCAAGATATTATATTTCTTAAAAAGCTGTCTACATGACTCATGATTCCCGATATCAACATATTCAGTCCCAACTGGGTCGAATTAACGGGGTTCTACGGTACTTTGTATTTGTTGGTTAAAGTCGGGATAGATAGAGTAATTAAAGCATATAGATGTATTTTTTTACGTAAAAGAGAAACATGGAACTTTTAATTAGACATGAAGCTGCAGTAAAACTTATTCAAACTATAATAATAATATTTGAAGCTTTCAAATAGTTTGTGAACACACTTAAAACTCGGAAATATACTAAACGTCGCATCCTGTTAGAAACTAACGAATATACTGGAATTCACCATCTAAAACCCTCCACTATGTACAGTGTGCAAGATAAACGTATGGTCAGTCGATGATATAATAACTTGACATAGTAGATTAAGATACAGATAGAGCAACGTTGGAAAGGGCACAGCAAAAATTACGAAATTAATTTAAAATTAAAAAAGAATCCTTTACAAGGAATACTTTACCAAAATGGCCAATTAAAGATCGCTTTGTGATTATGTAAAATTATGTAAACAAAAAAAAAACCCTTTGCGTAAGTAGCAGCAGCACGTAAGACGAAGCCTAATGGAAAAATATATATTCCCCTAAAAAGTAAATATCGACGAAAATATAATAAAAAATAAAATAAAAAGTTCTATTTTATTGTCAAAGTAGAGTTTGTAATACCAAAGAATTAAGTAACAATAAGGTCATTTAATGTAAATACTTTATCTGTAGTTATATTATTCATTAAAACACCTATTATATCCTAAACAAAGGGTAAGCGAAGTATATCTACATAAACTACTGTCGTATCTGTAATCTAACTGTACGGCATAATAAATTTACTCAACTAAATCGTTTTTTGACTTTTTACACTTCTAAATATATTACAGCCTTGCTACTTTCAATTATATTGTTATATGTTTCAATTAAGAGGGATAGGTACTACCATTTTTGGAGAAGCCAGTGAGATTAATCTTTTCAAATCAAGTTTGCTCGGCTCCTATTCAACGGGTTTTTATTTTGATTGTTTCAATTTATTCACAAACGTACTTAATGGGCATTTGAGGAAGAACGGAATTAATTGTAAAAAGAGAACAAGATGCACAATCCCGAAAGCAAATCATTAACCAGCGCCAAGAGCTACTAGTTTTCAGAAGTTTATCAGTATCTGATATATGGAATTTAGGGTTTTCTTCTGTTTTACTTTAAGCCCCATTAATATCCCATCCAGCACTCAAATCTTCTCTCATTGATTGTTGATCTTCTCATAAAATAAGGGATGGCATTCCTTTCTTTCTCTTGAACTTGTTGAACAGAACAATTTATATATTTTCATTCACATTTTTTAATTCTTTCGATTAAAGTTAAATATTACTGCTGTCACAGTATAAATGAAACAATAATGTCCAATGAAAGTTTTCAACTAACTTATTTCTTTTCACTGCTTTTAAAATTGGGTTTAAAACCTTATTTTAAAACAACCCACAGCTGCATCTAACCTCACTTTTCGGCGTATGATAGCATATTTCTTAAATTTATTGGTATACCTACTAACTAGAGGTGGGTCGGATTCATATGATTCATCAGTACATTCGATTTCAATACGAATCCTTACTACTTATATGGATCAGCCTATACGAATCATTTCGGTCTATACAAATCGGTATCGGAGTCAATAATATACTAGTATATTAGAATTGTACCGTAGGGAGTCACTTGATACGAAATCGTATCGAAATTAATAGTGTATACTAGTACATTTTAATATCATACATGGGTTAGCCATCGGTCGATATGATTCGTACAATTTATACGACTCTCGTGGGCGTAGGAATCGTTAGTATTTATAGGGATCTATATAATTTGCCTACTCAAAATATCAACTTTTATTATATATATGCTTATAATTTATAAAAGAAATTGTTATATGCGTAAGTAATACAATAATATAGACGTAAAAAGCATTTATTATGCATATCTACAACGGTAGTTGGCGGCTTTGGGGAAGCAACGTCTTGCATTGAATTATTTGTTGCCAAGTATGTACATTTATATATTATATATAACTCTGCGTAACTTTTTTTTAGCTTTAGTTACTAGAAGAGTAATGTGAAAAGTCTCGTATTGACATTCCTAAAGCTGGAATCTACAAGGCGTCTTTGTATGATTTTGTAAACATGTTTGCATATAAAAAGTGGTAAACTATTAGCTATTGTGGTTTTCGTAAAAGGCGAAAAGCACTTTGAAAAATAATAATTCTTATAAGCACTGTTAGTGGAGAAGACAATTTTGTATTGAAATTTTTGAATTTTATTGTTTTCCATTTGTTAATAACAATAATTCATTATTGCTTCATTTTGTTTTATGTTACGACAATCTTAATTTACAGTTTTTTTTTTGCAAGATCCTAATACTAACTATCGTCAAAATACATTTTGAGGTTGTTAGATATACTAAACCAATCCCTCTAAAGAACAGACTAGACTTTAATTTAAAAAAAAAAATTACTATAGGTAGCCTAATATTTATGCTTAAGCGAACCAGTGGCAACCAATACATGACTCATTGAGAAGCCTATGACATGATCGAAATTTGTCGCTTAATATCGTGTGAAAGATACTATTTTATGACGGTAGTTACGAAGTTATCGAAGAAATTCGATCTACAGCATAGCCTCCTCGATGGCGTATACGCCAATCGCGCCTGAAGCGAACGTAAAAATTACAGCTCAAAATGTTTTAACCAGAATTGAAAAATTATGCAAAATTTGACTCAAGTTTTATACATAGCACCTCTTACCTTGCATAGTAATTTTGGTATGCATTATACACACAACGATAACTGCTTGAATTGCAATGACACAATAATGGTTTTATGACGCAAATATCAAATATTTTTCTACTTCTATGTAATTTGGACATATCATTGAAATTTTAGTTAATGCAGTTCCATTCAATAAGCAAATTCCTTGTTTGAAATGCAATTTCCAGCAGTTTTAAAACAATTGAATTGTCAGTGATAACAGATTTAAAAATAAGATGCTTAGTTTTGCAAATCAATCTATTGTAACTTTAAACGACTTGCTTATTCGCCTAATTCTAATTTTTAGCGTTCAAATGATTTGATTATTAAACGCAATTTTCATTTTGATAGATTCTTGATTGTGTTTACAATAAAAGTATTTCTATTTAAGCTACAAGCACAAACTCAGTAAAAACGTAGATAAATAATCAATATTTTCCTTTAACCTACACTAAAGCGGAACTCATTAAATTAATTAGTGGTGTGAGAAATGTTGTAAAAAAGAAATGATATAAGCTACTAAAATTCAAGGTAATCAAAACGACTATTACCCCATTGCTGCTCCCATAAATTCCAAACAAACCAGATATTTTTGATGTGCCTACGAAACAATAACCAAACATATATTCTCAGAAATTATAACCGAAGGTTTGTCATTTTTTTTTTATTTCCATCAAAATGTAAATAAAAGGAAAGAAGCTATTTTATTTGCACTTTTTTTGTTTTTAGGATTTATAAAAGATGTATTTGTTATTTTCCATACATTTCGATTTTTATTTACATGCAAACAAACAAATATCCACAGCATATGTTCTAGGTATTACATTCTAGGAAGCTCCTGAGATCCGGAACCATAGTAGGAACATTCAAGATCGACGTGAAAACAGTCTATGACGTTCCTGGTACATACAGATAGCTTAAGCACATACGGATTGAGTTGTTTTGTAGTGACCCGTAGCGTATCTGTTGCTAGTTACAATTAATTACATCGATTGAATAAAACTATAAGCAACCGAGGCATTACAGGTCCTATCTCACATTTATATTTGCTCAGTTTTCTAGTTTACGCATCAACATAGCCACTGAACTGCACTGGACTCTTTCGTTTTTTCTGCATCGTGAATGGAACGCTATTGACCTTCTCAAATAAGTATCTCTGCTATTTCTTTTTCTTTGGCTGGCAGGTGTTGCAGTCTCGGAACATTCTCAGGGGTAACAAATTATTGGGAAGCTTTAAATTAGATGTCGCTACTGTCTGGTCGCAACCAGGTAAACTAATGCATCTGTAACACGTGTTTGGGCGAGATGTTTATATACATTAGTGGATTAGTTGTAATGAAGCCGGACGCTGTACAGCCCAAAATGCATTGTGCGTACCTACATACAGATGACCACACAAAGTGTTATTAATTTCAGTACAGTAATTCTGTTAAGAATGGTAAGAAAAGGTATCAGTGTGCATTATAAAAAAGAGAGTCTCGTTTTAAATTTCTTACGATAATAAGTAATTTTTTAATGACAGGATGTTTTTCTACTCTGCAAAATAAAACACAAAACGACAGCGTCTGAATAATTAAATTGCATCAGTTTTGTTTTCCCTAAAGTTTATTTAAAATTGTGTTGTTTGACTTCCTTTTTCCATTTGTCTTTTTTTGACTGGAAAATGTTTACTCATAAAATATTATTTGTAGCATTTATTTTCACTTTAGACATCTGTGTGGCATAAACAAGTTTGTTCAATAAAACTCGATTTTAATTGCAATACTGTTTTGTTCCTCCATATAACAAGTGAAATAAAAATACGCTGGCTAATTTACGCAAAGCATTGTAATAAACTCACATTAATAAATATCTTTTATCCTTCAAAATTAAAAACGAGAGACATTTAAAAACAGCTATACCAAAGTATAGTTGACATTATTAATAAACGTAGAAATATATTAGAGGGATATTAAAGGAGAGGCAATACTTTCATAAATCGAAAATTTAATTATGGAAACAAATGCGAATTAAATGAAAATTAAAATCGAAAAAAAACACTTCTCACAGACAAATAATTATATTAATGCATATGACCATATCAAAAACACCAATGATAGATGTGAAATGCATAAAATTGGGTTATTTTAGAGTAAAGAAATTGTAAAATATGATATAAACAAATCATTTCTACGTGATTCTGGTAATGAAAAACTTTAGTTTTACAAAATGCGAATCTTCAAACCCGATTTTCGCACATAATCATATTCAAAGGGAAGCGGACGCTACTTTGTTCTGCGCAACCGCACGCTTTGTACAATGTCAGAAGATGAGCCCAAGTTCAATTCCCAAACCTTTCAGATAAAAACATCGCAGTTTTACTCTTCAGAGTGTCCGAGAGGATCCACAAATACATCTGGAGGCAATGCATCCAATACCGAACATCCACCAAAAGCCAAATAGTCTCTCCGATCACGATTCCCGAATTGTTATAAAGAACGATTTTACAGTCTCTATCAGTCACTACAATTCTCCTAACAGTTTAGAATTTACTATTTAATCAAAAAGTTAACCCTTAGGGTTGAAATGAAATCAAACATATACATAAATCCTAAGAAATAGAGATCTATTTCTTATATAAACAAACGAATAATCTAATTTATCGAATCATAATCTGAAATTGAAAAGCGAAAGAAGTTACATTAAGAAAAAGATTTCTTTCTCTTTAATAAATATGCATTAATCCAAATAAACTATTATTTTAAACAGTTGCAAAGAAATACTTATTAAATAAATGCTAAAAAAAAAAAATCGTTCGAAACAAATAGCGGTACTACTACATGCATATTTCTTCCTTACGAAAAAAAATTAGCTTTGACTTGAAAACAATCGATATTGGTCGCAAAGTAAAATTTCTTTGTCGGAAAACTAAAGCAAATTGAAGTAAAACTCAAATATTATGTTGATTAAAAAACAGGAAAATACTTTAAATTAACTAGTTATTTAATTAACTAGTTAATTTTGTTTAATAATTTACTAGTTCATCCATCGCCTCGTCTTCAAGTTTTGGTGAATGTAAAATTACAGATACTAAAATTTCGATCAATTCAAGAATATTTTGTTTTTTTTTTTGTTCTCTGAGTGAACTGAAGTCTCCAAAAACACTGCAGCTGCTTGCCTTTTTGTTTTTAATCTCCTATTTATTTTATCCATCAAACTATACCAGCCATTCCAATATTTTGATACCCTGTACTAATCTATACAGATCTCTGGCTGACTGGTCCTCTGAGTTGGTTTTTCAGGCAAAAATTGCTTGTCTTTTTGCGTCCAAATCCTTACACTCACACAAAATATGGTAAGCGGTCCCTATCATCCTATTAAAGTCTGCAGTTCTCCAGACTTGACCCCAATTTTCTGTAAGTATTCTTTTTCAAGTGCACAGTGACCTGTAAGAAGACCTGTAATGGTAGAAAGATGATTCTTGCTGAACTGCAGTAGTAATTCCTTCTCTGGTAACTCATCGCCTTTTTCATTTCCTACGATTGTCGAATATCCGGGCACTCATAGCAAACTGACTGTATTGCGGTACGTCAAGCTATTCAATTCTTTTTTTTTTGTGTATAATTAAGAGATATTTTTTACCTATTCTAACTGAGATGTACATGGCACTTAGTACTATTAAAAATTTGGTGTCTTGTTCACATTTTGTATTAACACACGCAATTAAATACATCACTGTCCACGTAAAAACTCCTATCATCAAATTCCTATTATCGATGACTTCACCTAAAGAGAGAATTCCCGCACGGAACTTACAAAATTACGTTTTTTGCTATCTTTTCATTTATCAATTTACGATACAACAAATACTTATAGATTCTAATTATGCCTGTCTCATAATGTGATAGTTACATACTATGTCCATGTCTATACCTCGCTCAAATCATTGATGACCCTTAAAATAGCTTTAACATTTCCAAAAGTTCAAGGTTAGTTTATTGATTCCAACATTTACACCTGTATGATTTAATATAGAAAAGCATATATGTACCGAACATCCCGTAAACATCTATCAGATACAACCTTAGATCTTTCAAAATTGGAAGCAGTGTGTATTCCTCATAAAGAATATGTGGAACATTGTTGATAGCAGTAAAACCACTTCATTTGAAAATTCGAAACAGAATTACTGTACTACATGTAACCTTCTACAAAGATATAATACGCTAGAGCATATTATATTTTGTATCTTCATATCACACAATCTTTTTTATTTGCTGAAGTGCTGAATGTAAACTTCAAAGCTCGGGAATTCAGTTACTATAGTTAAGTTAGATATACGTCATAATGCAAAACTATTTATGTACTATGTTGAAATTAAATATTACAAAACAGAGTAGACACACAACACAAACTGTGCTTCTCCTACTCTTACCACCGTGATCCTGCTTGCAATCCTGCCAAGGTTTTGATCAATTTTAAAATCAAGACGTCGCTATACTCAGAAAAATACACGCACTGATTGGAAAATTCAATAATTAGTATACAGTTCCGAATACAGAAAATTACGAGCAAGAGTTGCGCTATATTTTTTATGTTGCAGCAACATTAGAATTTAACATAAATCTTATGTTGATATTATAACCGATTTTTTGTTGAAATTACTGAATGTGTATTTGATTCAACCTAAATAATATAACAATGAACGTTTTGTTAAGCCAATATAGGTATTTTTCTGAGTGTAGTACAGATTTTAAAAATATTCTCTATCTAATTCCTACATTTGTCGCGTAAAGGGCGATGGCACAAAATACTTAAAGTGAAATAGTTAAATTCCGAAAATTGGAAAGTACGGTAGCTGCATCAAGACCAATTTTAAACACAAAACGATTACATAATTAAACTTTGAAAAATCGAATGTGTGGTAACCAATTTAAAAAAAAAAGAACATATTGCAATTCAAAGTTCCTGAAATTGGCTTCCTGTGCTAATTCTTCGCTTTTTGGGGTATTCACGTTTTGTATAATCAAAAGGTTTTTATGCACAATACATATGTATAATAAAAGTAAATTCATATTTGGTGGAATCTTTTTTATCTATCAGAAGACTATTTATATGCGATAAATCTACTACAGGTATGTTTCTGCAGCAACTCGTGATTGTTAGGATCAAATTCCTTGTATTATACCCGTTCGCGCAGATCTTTATCGCTCGCTAACAGTTGAATGTTCGTGCAAATTTTCAAATTAAATTAATTCTCTATCGATAGCTGATAACCGCATTAGTTTGAGTACTGTTCAGAAACGATTGCACAGAATCATTAGCATAAGATGTAATACGAACGATACAATTGCATTGATGGTCTTTACTCGCAATTATAAAGTTAACACACGTTCACAGAGATATCATAAAGATACGAACAAATCCGCAGTAGTATAGGTGTCACTTTTCTACGAAATGATTACAAAAATTATATTTTTATTCTACTTTTTTTACTTAATAGCTTTAGGTAACAAAGAAACAAGAATTTTTTTTTATTTTTACTGTTTCCCAACTATTAAAATAAACTGTCGCCTTTTTTAATATATACTCAGTGACATTAGAAGTGTTACACCCAGAAGGAATAATTCGTTCAGCTTAATTTTTTGGTATCAGAGTGACTATATTTAAAGCAAGCTATGGTAAAAATGTTTTTTTGCAAAAAAATATCTCTTAGTTTTTTTTGTGGAGAATCGTGCTTTTGAGAGCTGACTCGTACAGAAATGTTTAGTTATTGCGGGTCCGTCTACGAGTGTTACGCGTAACCAAATGCCTAGAGTTCGAAGAGGTCAAAATTATCACCGTTAATGACATTGGCACGGGTAGAATTGTTGCCTATTGAGATGCTGGTTTGTCCTGTCGAGAAATTAACCGCTGTGTAATTGTACTGAAAAGACAGTAATGCGGAACAGAAAGGAACACGAAGAAGACCAACTGGTCAACCGAAGCGTACCATGGAGCGTCAAGAGAGGCGCTTCAGACAAATAACTCTACGACACCATTTTGCTACTACGCGTCAAATCGCTGACCAATGGTTTGTAGAAGAATTTAGACCTGTTACTATGCGTGCACTATATGCATATGCATGCACTCGCAGCATTCGAGTCTTGGGATTTTTTTCATACCATCCATGATCGGCGTGGAGAGCTACGTGGCATTAGGTTTGCTGCTGAGAGGGACGTGCACAAGACTGTTGGAGTAATGGTTTGAGAAGCTATTGCATATGGTGACCGATCACCACTCTTTGTTCGAGACAGTATGACAGCTGCGGGTTATGTTGATGATGTCCTACAAACCACCTTACTACCTTACCTAGAAGGCCATCCACACGTCCTGTTTCAGCACGTATTGCTTGTCGAAACATGGACTTTCTCCAAGAAGCAAGCGTTAATATTTTGCCGTGCCAATCCCGTTCACCGTTGAAATGTGTCTGATATCAATAGCGGCCCGTGACAATATTGAGTTGTGGGGAAAATCTCCGGCCAACTATTTATTTGGAATATAATTTAGAAGACATTTTAAAACGAAAAATACATTAAGTTCTTATCGGGAATACTTATCTGCTTAAATATAAATACTAACGTCTTTACTTCGAACTTGCATATATTTAGTCTTTAAACTGCACGTACATACATGAGAGTCACTTGGTTACATTTCTCCACCTAACTAACGCAAAACCATTCAGGTGTTTTTGTGATTTTATATCGACGAAAACATAACACAACACAGAGCATATGAGTTATTTAAGCGAAGATCGTCGAGTAAAATATAACGGATATTTTATGCACAACCCCACGTATTTCTTACAAAGAAAGGAAAGCACAAGTTTTTTTTCGTAGTTTGTTTACCCAAGCAAATAACTTGTAGTTTTTTTTTTTTACTTAAAATACTATTATGATATATTTTTCAGGAATAACTCCCTCGTTATATTTATTATTTCATTTTCATTTTTAATTATTAATTAATTACTAATTAAAAATTATGTATGTATAATATTAATTAATTTGCGACATCGTCCTAAAATAATACTACACTTTATTGCTGTAATTAATAAAAAAACAAATATACTTGAATTCAATTTTTATTACTTCCCGCACAGTGCCGAGCACTGGCGAGATGACTTTATCACCCACCGTGTAGCGATCCACAACACGGCTGGCCCCATTTCGATGTAATTTTTGCATATACTGCGATCACCTCGCCTTCCGCTAACCCCGCGCGGATACCTACAAACGCCTGAAATCAGGGGCCAACCTAAACTGGCCCCACTTCGCCACTTATAAATAATTACAAAGCGTGTTTGGTCACATTGAATTACATGGGAATCGCAACGTTCGTTCTGCACTCCTCCTTTATGCTCCTTAATGATTAATTTACAATGGTGGGGCCGTGGCTCCATGGCCCTTTAAGAAGGGCCGCCCCCGTCGGATATCATGAGGAGGAGACTGTTCTCTTTGCACCACCCTCCACAGACTCTGGCACAGTTAGGCCTCTTGCAGACGAGGCGGTTTGGTTGATTCAACGAAGTTGCCTGGTTTACTCTCAACCAGTTGATTGTCATTGAAGACCTATTGATGCCGCCGAAGTGGACAAGTTGACTCCGTGTGAAAGGGTTCATATCAGTATGTTCCGTAACAATCGTCCGTTCAACTAGTGGAATCAACTAATCGCCTCGTCTGAAAGGGCCTTAATCCAGGAAGTGAATTCTTCATTTTATCGATGGCTGGACGTGTAGAGGAGTATACTTAGCTACGGGAACGCCAAACACACTATTAATTTCTTTTCGTATTACATGTTAATAAAATTTCTTATCGTTTCATTTTTGATGTAAAACTATCACATTGCCAAAAAGAAACAAGTTGAACAAGTTATTTCTTCTAAGTATAACACTTCTAATATCATTGAG
Organism: Protaetia brevitarsis; assembly: GCA_004143645.1. NCBI lineage: Eukaryota > Metazoa > Arthropoda > Insecta > Coleoptera > Scarabaeidae > Protaetia > Protaetia brevitarsis. The sequence goes on along the minus strand of RXPK01000037.1, from coordinate 3,191,368 downwards.
TATAGTTTTGTTTCTTTGCTAATGTAAATCAATCGTCTACCACAGCAAATGTGGATCTCTTGAGAGAAATATAAATTAATTTTAAGTAATAAAACCTTTTTGCACAGTACACTAACTTTGAAACTTTATAATTTTACAAAGTACAGATGGTTTCCGATGTTTCTATTTGCAAGTGTAGGTATTACTTTTTTGGCTGCCGTTGTATTAACCGGTGTTATAATGTATAATGCACCTATATTCTGGTCATGGTAACCTATGGAGGTGGTATCAACGCGTTCGTATAATTAGTAAATTATAGCAGTCACCAAGCAGTTGAAATACGCGCAAACTAGTTTTCAAACCATAAAAAACTAGCTGCAAAAACATACTTTTTGTGCGTACCTACATCGTTAAGGTATTCTATTAGTTCTTTGGAATCACCCTCTTCATTTTAAAATTGGCTTCCTTATCGAAAATGTGAAAAAATTAAAGCTTATCGTATACTCAACAAAGGATTATATTCAATTTCGCTATTAGTATAGCTTGAGTAGTTTCTAGAACTAGAACTGCATGTGTTAAAGTTTTATTTTTACAAATCACTCTTTAAATATATAGCTCTCCCTTTTATGCATGCAACAAAGTGACTAGTAAAGTGAATATATTCCTTCAGGACTATGATCCTGATATAGTATACTCATTTGCATGAGACATTGTATCTACATCTGCTTTGCTATACCGAACTGTTTCTAATATTTCAAATATTGTGTTATTGCTGAAAATGAACACACAAATAATAATAAATATGTTAAAATAAAAGTCTTGAGGTAGTGGCCTCAAGAATATTTAGATTAAAAGCGGATGAAGCGGCTTTTCACGCAGCCACCGTACCAGCGACAATCGACCCGATTTGTCGTGCTATTAACGGAAATTGAGTAAAACACAAGACATGTCGCGCGGCGAATAATCACGCGGCGATCACGACAACCCCTCATTAACCCGTGACATTCGGAGGGCCTAACCTATCGCTGCTCCAACACTTGATGCCCAATTTATGACTAAGAACCTTCCGACATTTGTAGTGTATTACTCGATCCCTCAAATTTTGAGGTACCTTAAAATAAGCTAGTAAAATATTGCATTTCCAACGGTTCACCCGTAAGATTGGGAACTTGTGCGCTATAGAATAACTTACCAGAATGGTAACTTAATGCGTGGGGGGGGGGGTAAATCTTATTATAACACCTCTGGTATCTTGACTGGAATTAAAATTGAAGGGAGGTGTTCGAATTTTAAGTAAATGATTAAAGTTAATTCCATTTAATGTTATCAAAAGAGGGTGCTGGCTCATAACTGTGATATAAGTAACTTCAATCTGATTGCGCTTTAATGAAATTTTAATAACATCTTATTAAAGGAAACTAATTTATTTACAACATTAATCACTTTTTAATGTTCAAAAATCGTTCACATCAAATTTGTAATCACACTAACATGTAGGTATTTTAATAATTCATATGCTTTAAAGGTTAGAAATAGTATCAATTTTGAATATAATATAATGAATAAAACCTCTGTTAAACCTTTGGGTCTAAGTTTCGACTAAGAATCGATTCACGAACCTTGCCACAGCCGTAGTAAACAGCACGTATTTGAATGTCGTCACACCTTGAGGTACACTTAACTTTTCTTATAATGTAAGGGGCTCTTTCTGAACTTAAAACCTTCTATTCGGAGGCCGCTTGAAAAAAATAGTGGCAAAGGGTTTTCGCTTATATCTGAAAAAGTATGGGGTGTATAGAACATCTTTACAGATACTTTTATAGACAATTGAATTTCCTACACTTTTTTTAAAAACTTTTTATCATAAATGCGGAAATAGCGAAGTTATAAGCAAAAGGGGCAACAACTTTTAGACACAAATATGTGTCAAACGCCTTTTTATTTTATCTCATTTTTTAATTTTGTGACCAAAATGTATCATATAATATATTGAATTGGCTAAAAATTTACTTGAGACTTCTTTTGTCGTAAATAAAATAATAAAGAAGAAAAGAAGTTATAGGATGTGAAAAAAGAATATCAGTTTTAAAGTTTTAGTTTTTAGGTGACGGCCTCATCGCTGATTATGACATATAATTATGTAGTTGAGCATTTTAAGGGGTTGAAGCTACCGGAACATTAAGTATTGCGTTTTACAGTCTCTCATAAAAAGTAGAATTCTTAAAAGTGCTAGCTGTAATTCTCTTTTTAACTCTCCTTTCCCCAATTTAATCTTATTTAGAATTCCGGTTTTGTTTTAAGAGATACAATTTTGATTCTGATTTTGCACTAAGTCTTTTACCTAAATAAAGATATAAATCAGTGTCGCTTATTTATTTCTAATAATATGCAGCATTTTTTGAGAATAAAAATCGAATAAATAGCAAAATAAATATTTGTTCAACCCAGTAACACGCCATTTGTCTTTGGAGAAATACTGCTGCTTACAATTTTTACTAAATCGCTTTTGCTTAGGGAGGAGTGCTTTTAAGAATTGATAAAAAGAGGATTACGACATTCTTGTAAAATTAAGAAAAAATAATCATCCATTGAGGACATAAAACACGGAAAGGACTCATGATATAGATAATTGAATTAATGGGAAAAGGGCTATTTCTTCTTGCGTTTCTTGTCCTTTATAATAACCATAGCAATAACATAAATATATATGTTTAACTAATAGTAAGCTACCAGCCAGCGGCGCGCCTACAACTTTGAGAATCCTGTCACCACGACACAAGTTGCTCGGTATGAACAGCTGTTGCGCGCCGCTGCGATTCAAACCGCCTCGTCTGTTTTTAACCTTCCAATAGATTTTAATACATTGTGGCAACTGTTATAGTCAACAACAATGGCATGTAACTTGCCTGTAAATCTTTTATATCTTTTCACGTTTCAATTGAAATAGTAATTTTAATGAAAAAAGAATAGCATTATACATATTTTGCAATTTTTTGTTGTGGGGGCCGTCTGATCTGTCTCGGAAACCCTGCAGCCTCTTAGCTTTTTTTGTGGTCTCACATTTTTTTTACCCATTAAATGTATCAGGTATCAATATCCAGCACCCGCACAACTATACAGGTCTTGCCGGTTCATCGAACTAATCCTCTAGGGTCAACTTTGCTTACCAAAAATGGCCAGTCTTTTTGCATCCAGAGCGTCGCATTCACACAGAATGTGGTAAGCGTTCTTTGTCATCCCATTGCACAATCTACAATTGGTATCTCCAGTGTTGATCTCAGTTTTCTGTAGGTGCCCTTTCAGTGCCCAGTGCCCTGTAAGGAGACCTGTTACTGTTCACAAAAACGATTCCTTTTAAGCTGCAGTAGTTCTTCACCCTTCTTCTATAATCGTCCCTTAATAAAGGTATTTCCATGAATTTGCCTGGTAGTTTTATCCCAGTGTCCTTTGTATTTTCCTTTTACCCAACTTTTTACCTGCTCGTGCTGTGTTTTTAGACACTCTTAGAATAGGTTCTGGACCTACATATGAAGCCCTTCCTCGCTAACTCATCGACTTTTTCGTTTCTTTCGATTGCCGAATGTCCAGCTACCTACAGCAAAGTGACTTTATTGCGATCTGTCAGACTATTCAGTTTTCGAATACATTCACAAACTTGTCTTGTATTTTGGGGTTCACTAACGCCCTCAGTATCGCCTGGCCGTCGCAATATAGATCCGTTTGTTTTTATAAACCTTCTGATTGATTTCAGTTGCACAATCCAAATTTCATATGTCTCTGCCTGAAAGACCGTAATATATTTTCCTATAGGAAGGGTGATTACTGTGTTTCTCACCTTACTATAGATTCCAGCTTTTTTGATCCGTCTGTAAACCAAATCAATTTCCCGAACCTGTCTCTGTAGCTGGATTGATTCCAGCTTATCCGGATCCGTGATTTCCACCTCGAATTTTCTGTTAAATAGATATGTCCGAATTATGTGATCTGATCTCAATTCCGAAAGATTACCTTCCACACGATATACAATATTATTATGCTCCAATCCTTCATATCTGCCGCATAGTAGTTTTTGCAATCTGAGATGGCCCATTCTTGTCTCCCCCATTATCACCAAGTGGAGACGAGGGAGGAATACTAGGCATTCCATTGCTCCTGTAGGAGTAGTTCTCATTGTACCTGTTATTCCTAAACACGCAAGTCTCTGTATCTTGCTAAGTTCAGTTAAAGCAGTTTTTTGCTGTATCTTTGTCTGCCATACCAGAGATGCGTAAGTAACAATAGGTGTGACCACTGTGATGTGTCTAGCACATAATATTTGGTCTTAATCCCCATGTTTTCCTATGATCTCTTCCAGCCAACATAGTGTTGCCTCCGCCCTGGTTTTAATTCTTTGAAGCTGTCGGTTCCAAATGAGATTATGGTCAAGAGTGACGTCAAGATATGTCACTTCCTCTGAACAGCTTTATTTCTCCACTTCAGAGTTCCAGCAATCCACTGTCTAACTTCCTACCTACTCGTGAATGCTATTGGTCGTTTTGGAGGGACTAATGTTAGGATACTCCTCCTCAGTTCATCCTTGTATAATCTATAAAGCGCTCTGCATTTTGTCTCGCACTACGTTGTTGATTTTATCCTGGGTCAAAATTACAAGGTTATCTGCAAACCTCAAAGTTTTATGCTCTTCATTGTCCAGTCTTACTAATAGCTCGTCCACGACCAGATTCCACAGCAAGGGGGACAAACCCCATCCTGCGGACATTCCCTTTCGACCTGTGCTACCAGTGTCTTTCCCATGATGATTGTGTAAACTGATCTCCCTTTAAGCATGCAGTCCATCCAACTGCAGCTTGTTGCATCAATCCCTCTATCTATTTTTCTAACTTGCAATAAAGCTGTAAACACACCTGATGGGGTATGTTTATACAGTTATAAGCGCACTAATGGATTAATAAGCCTAATAAGCAAAATCCGTCTCAAGCGCCACGTTTTTCAAACTTAAACTCGTCTAATAAAACTACCCTTATGAAACTAATTTCTTTAATACACTATTAAAAAAAGTTTTTAAACCTGTGATTTTTCTATAACGCAAAATTATGAGCATTTATACAGGATGTTTCGTAACCTCGGTACACTCTTCAATTTCGTTTTCTTAAATACAATATCCCATTATTATTACATTTTCCAGAATATCAGTAATTATACTTTTAAACATGTCTATACTTCAACTTCAATATACTGGGTATTCGTTACTAAAGTAAGAACTCCAGCAAATTCGAATTAAAAAGAATGAGATGTCCCTAACCTCATTGTAACTCCCTGTATATGTCATACATTCATCTCTTCTACTTTTTGAGTTATTATGGTTTTCATCAATTTTATTGATTACGATAAATATATGAAGAATAGATGAAATTCTTTCTGAGATTTGAGGTTTCTTAATTAGTATGCACGACATACAAACTTAACGTAAGAAACGGTGTGGTTCAAAATCTTAAAATAAAAATCTTACACCTAAGCTTGCATTCCTAGGAAAAAAATTAAACAACTTGCACCTTTATAGCTTATCATAAACATTTTAGCACATTAAAAATAAGAATTTTCTTCAAATGAGATATAAAATTTTAACCATTATCTCTGGGTAAGAGTTGTTCACAATCATTTTAATAACGCTCGGATATAAAATTCAGTTAGTATGTATGAGAGTACAAATAGGTGGGTATAATAAAAAACTTTTTTAGCTACGTTTTATTTACCTATTTATAAACCTTTAAGACATCTACAAAATGACTACCACCATTTTTTATAATTATACGCACATGTTCGCATTCTAATTGCAGATTTTGTTACTCACTTGAAGAAATTGTTTCAAGGACTTATTTGTTCTACAATAGATTCTCCTCGCATTTTCATTTCTGAATTGCATAATATTTCTTTCGTGCGGTCTCTTGCATAAAAATCCAGTAGTGTGCGATCAAAACTTCTTCTAGCATGTAGTATAGGTCCTACTAGTACCGAATCACTTGTTCGGGAACCATATATCCATCAATTGTCAAAGTATTTGACCTCAGTGAACTGGACATCTGTCATGATGGAGTACCAGGTGATTCTATCAAGTGGTACATTACCCAACAGATCAAACCAATTATTTCGTAAGAGCATTTGATGGTTCTTATGGAGGGTAATGCAATTTACGGAGATAACAGATTTCTACTTTCCTACGTATCTCGAAAAATAAAACAGTTATTTAATTATCAAATGAATCTATATATAACGATAATTGACATGATGAAACAACAAGAGGATGTGTAATTGTATTTAAGTGCTGGAGAAAAATCGATTTAAGCTTGACGCCACAATTAACGAAAATTCCACTGCGGAAATTCAGTTCGCTTAGAATCAGCATGGGCAGAATTTCCACTTATTGTGGCAGCTGTTAAATTTTTGCATAGAAATGTAGGTATATTGAAACGCGAAACGCGAATTACGTGACTAGATTTACACAACAACATTGTAAAATATTAGCTCTTTCATGAGATATGTATATAGGAAAATACATTTCACGAAAACGAATGACCGCATTGCAAGATTAATAGCGTCATGTTCTTCATAAAATTGTAGCACTTTGTTTTAAGATAGCGCCAGTAATATAACTTTAGAAATGTCACATTTTTATGTAGGGGTACTATCATATGTAGGAGATATACTCCTACACTTGCCAATACAAAGAAAATGAAGCCAATGTAGTGGTAGACAAGCGAGGATAGGAAACGTTTAACTTATTTCGCTATTAGTTATTGCACAAATCGTAGCAATAAGAAAAACGCGTATAACCTCAAGTCAAGAACACATTGTTCTGACTCGTTATGTTACACAGACAAAAATTTAGGGTAAATTTTATAGTGTTAAATTGTATACTAAAAAAGTTAAAAATAACAAAAACAACAGTTACGGAGACGCTTTTTAAGAGATATGTTTCATGTTTAAATTTGTTTTCAAAAAATTTTACACTTACAGAGATTTATTTTTTATTTTTTTTCTTTGCGTAGAAGTAACTTATTATGACTAACACGTTGCCAAGTAATATTACATATTAGGGATCGCAAATTAATTTATTCTCTTATTCGAGAAAGCAAAAATCCTTTCTTTTGGTTGATAGAATACTACAAAAAAGTTACGGTTGTTGAGGTCTAGAGCACTGAAAGTCTAGAGAAGTTTATCTCACAATCAGTCAGTAGTATTTTACATTACTTTGTTAAATCTGACTCTAGTAAGATGTAAATCTTCATTTTTGTGTATATGTATAAATACATCCCAAAATTTTTTAAAGTTAATACTAAAAAAGAAGAAATATTTCTCAATTTTAGGGTGATTTAAATACTTCTCTTCACCTTTAGTAATTTCTAAATTTATACCTCCACAAATTCACTCCGACTTCGGAGTGCTCGCCAGGGAACGAAATTCGGCGTTCTCTGGAGACTGAAAGTGTTGATTTTTAACTTCAATTTTTGCTGTATATGATGTATTCTAATACGTTATGCTGTGCATTATATATAATATACACATTACTCATTTAAATAAGTATACGAGAAATATACTGTATCATGTATATAAAAATAATATTTTCCCAGCTTTACGCATCTTGTATGACAGATACCATACATATATGACTAACCAAAATTATGTCACCACCATTTTAGTTGGTCTTTTAGTATTGCGAGATACTTTTTTTTATCAGTTATTAAAATTCATAATTTTATTGACTGTTCACCATTATTCTCGTGTTAACAATGTTTTTAAATTTAAGAACAATTAAATAGCTTTGCGGCATACATAAAATTTGCTTACAATATAATAAAACCACTATTTCTTTACAAGTATTTGCTTCATATAGTATTTCAGTTTTATATTCTAATATGCAAGCTACTTAGTGAAATATGCTCATTTCAAACTAATAAGTACTTTTTCTGTAATTTTAAATGTATTTATACATTTATCAATTTTCTTATAAACAATGAAGAGTAAAAGATAAAAGTGAAAATTATATTTAATATTTTCTTTGTAATTCCTGTCAGAGAGATTATTTTATATTGCAAGTGATGATAATTGCTTTGATTACTGTACAAAATAACCGCCCTTCTAATTTACTGTTGTTTCATAAAGCATTGGCACATCTGAATAACATGATACAACTATCTTCCTTTGGTGTTGCTTCTAAAGTTTCTCATTGATTCTAATATGCACCTTCTACTGTCACGTGATTCATGTGAACTGCATTATTTTATTTTTATTTGCGTTATTTTCGAACAGACGTCATAGCGTCGCCCTTTCTATGTTACTGTCAACTCTTAACAAAATAAAACGTTCTCCAGCAAGTCATCGAAACAATTTTCCCAATAAAATAACAGAATCTGCTAATAGAAAGCGAGAGTGCTCGTGCATAACAAATGCATGCATCTAATTTGAAAACGTTGTATAAGCATTTATAAACAGGCAAACAAACAAAATATCACTAATAACACTTCTATCGTGTAGATATGATTAACAATTTGTGCGTTACTAAAAAAAATGGTTAAAATTTAACTTTTACCCCATTTGAAAGATAGAAAAATAGTAATATATTAAAAAAAAATGGTCGAAGGTTTCTTTATGTTTAAGATTTACGTTTTATTCTAGTATTAAACTTATTTTCTTCTTACATAAGTTATAATGTAATATATTTCTACATCTTTTATTTTCGTGTTTCCTAGACAATTGAAGTAAATTTGAATTGTCGGCTCTTTTCTATTATTGCTCCTAAATTTTCGATATTATCTCTTTTGATTCGGAATGCCTTTCATTTTCCGTTTTGTAGTATCTTGGTTTTGGTAAGGTGTAATTTTAACTCTGTTTTTACAGCCTTTGGCACCAGTTTTTGTATTTTCCTCTGTATGCGGTTTTCTTTTTCAGTTAATAAGCAAACGTTATTGGCGAATTCTAAGTTTTCTTGTGTAAGTCCCATGTTATTGTCGTTCTATTATGTACTACCGTTTTCATTACTCAGTATATTAAAGCGAGAAGTTATGTGAGTGACATGACACAGCTTTACTTTAGTTCGACTTGCTATAATTATTAGATCAGTTTTTCCCCGTATCAAAAGCGTCTTGAAAGTGAATTATTTGGCCAATTCCTTTATTTGTTAGACTATTCTAGGATTATTCTCAGAATACATACACATGGTGTATCGTAGAACTTCTTACCTGGAATCTCACCTAATTTTCCTCAATTTTTCCATACTCGTAAGTTCATCCTTTCTAAAAATTTGTGCGGTCGCCTTTTTTTTAGTATTTTCAGAATTATCCTTTCATTCCACTATTTTGTATTTTTCCTTCATCATACCATATTAAATAAACTGTAAAATTTCTGTCAGCTGTTCCGTATCAGCTTTCAGCAGTTGTATTTTTAAGGTGGCGGATCGAGTTCGGCACCATTCAGTGAGCCCCCTACATTATAACAAATCGTATTACGATCTTTTTTTGATTTGATGCAGTGTTTTAGAGATATTCCGTTGTCTCAAGATAAAAAAAACTCACCTGTATATAGATATCTTCCTTCATTTTGTAACATTTCTTCTTTGATGTCTCTCCTTTCTCACACTAGCTGCAAGGCTTTTGCTGTCCATTGTCTTCAATTTCCTGTTTCGGTTTTCACTATTTGGTTTGCTGCCTTTGTTAGTGTTTCCTTTAGGAATTTTCATAATGCTTCTCTTAATATCGTTTATTGTTTTGTTTGAATTCTACAGATAATTCTCTTCTCATTTGTTCTTGTTTTCCACATTAATTTTTTTTTTTTTCTTCTGCAAATCAGAGAAGATTTGCAAGAAGAAAATCCTCACAAGATTAATTTTGATTTTCGCTTTGATTAATATGCGATTTGACCTTCCATCTGCTCCCTTATAACTACAAACATGTTGTAATATACTTTCCCTACCTACAATTAAGATATGATCTATTTGTTTTTGTATATTTCTCCTGGACCTTCCTTTATGGATTGTTTTATGTATAAAAATATGCTTTCACCTATTACCAATTTGTTCATTTCGAAAAATTCTATTCACCTTTCACCGTTGTCACTTCTTGTCCCATTGCTTTCACATGTCCAATCTTATCATTTCCAATCTTTGAGTTGAAATCCTCACATAAATTTCCCATTTACTTTTCCTAGGGTACTGCTGAGTCTGCTACATAAGGTTTCTTTCAATTCGTTGCTACTTTTATTTGTGGGACATTACAAATTGTCGGGATTGTGTTATAGTACTTGGCTTTAATCTTGCCTATATATTTTTTCAGATATTACGTCTCATTCTAATGGTCATTTGTTAGTATAATTGCAAATCTTCTCTCATGTATACCTTCTCAATCTGTATATCCTGAGTATATCTCTCTTATACGTCATTCCTGATTACCTTTCAATTTAATCTCGTTAGTCTCAGTGTTTTGATGTTGTAACTATTCATTACCATTTTGATCTGGTCTAGTTTGCTAGTTTTCTGCACCGTTCCTCTCCAAATTCCTATTTGGCCTATATATTCAAATCAATCTATTGATTTTAATACATGTATACTACGAAACTTGAAACTTTAAACTTTGTTGTGTGTTATAATTTTAAGTTACTAGTGAAAAGTTGATTTTTCAGCAAAAACACAATATTTAATATATCTAAGGAAATGTAAGGTTTGGTACTATATTATGACGGATGAATTTATTGCAAATGTGATTAGTATTAGATCAAAGGAATAGATCCCCTTGCCAGTCGTCCTGTATAACCCTACAGAACTGTTCTGCTGCATGTGCTTTTAAAAAAACTTGCTGGCCTGCCTATGCATTACAATTCCATTTGTTGCACTTGCCTCTATGCTGCACATAAATAGTAGTCACAGCTTGTAATGATTACCGCAAACGAATCAGATTTATTATCAGTATACTATAAAAAGGTCAACAGCATACTGAATTGATTCATAGATACTCTAATCAGTGAAATGTTTACTGTACATTGCGTATCGCATATACACAATTATGTTAAAATTGTTCTAACATTTTGTAATTAATTAACTAAAAGCAAATAGAACTGTCAACTGTTACAAATATCCCACAGCTATGAAATAAATAAAGCATCTGCAGTAACATTTCTCTGACTAACAATATTACATGCGATGAGCATTTATACATACCGCTCGAAAATTACTAAGGACAAAAGCAATATTGTATGCATGTTAGTTTCAATTACAATAAAATAAATATAAAAGCATCCTTGTATATTGCGGCTTTGCGTTTGTTTACCCTATTTGACAATCAAAGTTGTTTTTGTGTAATACAATCACAACCAATCGACTTGAACAATTGCAACAAAAACATGTGATCCTTAGCAATTATTGAGTATAGTAGTTTATATTTACTTAGATTATCATTGACAAAAAAAAAAATGAAACAGTACATACTTGTATTATAGAATCGCTCATTGCCTGTAACATACATAAGGATATAAGCCTTGACATTTAATAGCAACAAACGCATAGTAGAAATTTTGACAAACCTATTTACTAATTTCTTCAGATCACCAGTTCTTTCACAAGTGGGCTTTGCTAACGGATCCTGACGATATCGCCGGGGGACCCAAAGGATACTTAAAATGTGATATTAGTGTAATTGGTAAAGGAGACAGTATTAAAGTTCCACCGAAGAGTGAGAAAGACGAAGATGATATCGAAGCGTAAGTATTGCTGTAACCCCTAAATCTCTTTAAAGCACCACACGCACCAGATCGACTCGCATTGGTCGAATCGGAAGAGACCAATGGGAAATTTTTGCTGTACATAAAATTAAATGTGAACCAGTACGCGGTGCTTCATTTAACTTCATAGATAATAAAATTTTCCGACGATTTGTTCCGATTCGAGTGGATCAAATTCGTGCGATGCTTAAGTCTATATCTGCAAATAACTTCTAAAAAATACCATAAATGTTTTTTTTAATAATTTTAACAATATTTCGGTGCTGTTACCCATCTAATTGTTCTTTGATAGCATTAACAGTTTCTTAAGAATTGAAAGAACTTGTATTGAAAATAATCGAGGCAGTAATAGGGAAAGGTGGGGCAAGTTGGGAACATTAAGCTTTAGAACACTGCATCAGGATTGCAAATTGATATACAAGATTCTAAGTACGCTTGTTGTAATCTTTAAACATTTATCTGCTGATGGATGAATTTACAATTTTTCGATGGGTACTCTTGATGTTGTGAGAAAATTTTGAAAAGAAATGTGTAAATACACCATCTTGCCCCACCATGGGGGCAAGATGGGGTTCCAGGTGAGTTAAGAATGGGTCGTACCATAAATCTAGATAATAGGTAAAAAAAAATTCTTAAAATATTCTTAAAAACATGCAGGAACAAAGCTTAAACTCTTTAAAGTGGAACTATTTAAAATAAAAAAAATACTATAACGATAAGAATATTAAACTTAATCTTCACAATTGAGACAATAGAAGGCAAACACATCCACCTTATTCGCACAGCTTTCATGTACCCAACCTCGCCATCGATGGCATTGTATCAATACTTCCCCTTACAATACTAACATTGAGTGTCATCTTCCTCAACAGAAGAACTTGATTATTTCATTGCCGTTTTCTAAAAATCTATCTCTTTGCTTTCCTTACAAAATTCGACTTCTTGATCTTTTCTGTTTTCTTCTTTGTAATTTTTTTTTCCTTTAATTCTCCCTCAGCACTTCTAGTTACCTTAGGGATTCTCCAGACTTCTATTTTCTTGTAGCAGATTTTTATACGTAGTGCTTGTAAGGATTGTTGTCTCTCCCTTGTTACGCTTTGATTGAACCTGTACTTTATTCCTAACATGAGAAATAGGCATTATGTCTTCGAGAAAGCATAATGGCATATCCAGGCATAACGGATCAGACTGAAGAGTGAGATAATGATGTCCCCATGTTGCCCCATACCAATAGCCCCATCTTGCCTCTTCGGGACATTTTCTGGTCATGTTATAATAACCGATAGTGGCCGTTGAACTCACCATCAAAATAATAACGAAATCCTGGAAATTGCAAAGTTCACGCACAAACAGCAATAACTTTGTTATTACGACTAGTAAAGTTTCCTACATTACAACAAACATAAAACAGCACTTGTCAATATTAGGACTGCTATTATTTGACAGATGCTTACTGCCGTTTTGTAGATAAGACGTGGCCCCATCTTGCCCCACCTTCCCCTATTTGTTAAGTGCTTTTTATAGAACTACACTTTTATGTAGCTAAATCTTAAATATATCTTTCCTTCTCTTAATAATCGAGGGACACGCTGGACAAGTGTCAATATTCCGGGGATTGATACCAGCAAGAATCAGAAAACTCCTTTTCTTTGTCTCTAGAGCTTTCGAAATAAATTTATTTCATCATCAGTAGAACAACATCAGAGTAAGGTGGTAGCAATAATATCAAACACTACATAAACAAGAGAGTCCAATTTAAAATAAAAAGACATTATTCAAGTTAAAAGTTAAAATTGTGTCCACCGGGGGCCCTCAGATCTTAACGTTTGTGCCAGAGTACTTCTCTTAAGGGGTGAGGTTACATATTATACATCGGAAAATCCAAAAACTTTGAGCTTTTTTCTTCAGACAAAGGAAAAGATATACGAAACGGCTTTTTCTTAATAAATATATGAAAACTTGGACATTAAAAAAATATATTTTTCTTTAATGACAAGACCACTATAACGTTCGCTATTGTATCTAGGTAGCAATGTGCACAGGAAACACGGTCAGACTGCGTAAACTCTAGCATACGCAAAGTGATCTGAAATTGAAAATAAAAAGAAGAGTTAGAAATATATTAAATTTGTTGGAGGTTATATCTAAATTTAACCAATAAGTCGAAAGCAAACAATGTGGCAGATACCTGGACTTTAATTTGATTATTTTCTATTTCTTTTATTGTGTGTATGTGGATATAAAAATGTGGAAATATTGCAATTTTTAGTATATTATAGGTAAACCTCCAATAAAAACATGTTTACATAAGAAAACAAAAGAATTAAGTTGATATATTGAACACTTGAAGAACTAAGACTTACGCATATTTGAAAAATCATGTTTCGAAAAAAACGCGTTCAAAGTTTCTCAGCAAATTTTTTTACAAATAGTTCAACATACACTTAGTCAGCTATTCCAGCACCATACAATAATCCTTCTTCTTCTTCATACTTCTGAATTTGCAAAATTTGTTGCTTCCCTTTAGACAGCACAGCAAGTTTTGCAGCGCTGGACATACTCTGCTCTGTTCGTTGTATGCGCTGACGATCAGAATTGATGACGAAATTTTTGGCATCAAGGCCTACTGCAATTCCCACCACATTCATTATTTGTAATACAGAAAAGTAACCTTCATTGAATAAATTTGCGGCAATGTAGGTAGCAAGTTGAATTGTTTATGGGTCGCAGGGTAAATCTTTTGGAGCTAGTTTCTACACACATGAACTAAACGAGTCGTTTCAGTTTTGACAATTTTTTCCAAAGCATCTTTGCAATAAATCACTCTAGAAAAAACTTCATATATCGGCCTAATAGCATCTTGATTTTTTTTTTTTTGCAAGAGAGGGTCATGTATGAATGAAGCAAGCTCAACCTTGGCTTCTGCAACGCGCCACTTTCACAGGCTGTCTACACCTTTTGGACAATAAATGTGTCGTGGATCTGCGTCGGTTGAACATTTATAATGAAATGTAGCCCAAATAGCTGCCTTCATTTTTTATGCAGAATCTGGATGTTGCCTAATTGCCAGTCCATAGTACACTACTGTTAAATTATCAATAACTTTGTCAGTCAGTTTACCAGCGCCCTTTCTTCAAAGTCTACTCATTCTTTTTTGTACATCACCAACGCATTCTCTTTTTTTCTTGAACAGTAACATCTTCGTACGGCTAAAAATCACAAATTGCTTAAAAAGTTTTCTTGTCTCAGTCGCCTATCCGAAATCGTGCGAAAATTTCTTTTAACGCATCGCATCGACTTCCATTTTTCCTGTGCTACTCTGATGATCCGTATTGCGGTTACCTTTGCCATCATATTCTAGCCAGCTTTTCTAAGAAATTTAGTGTAAGTAAGTGCATCTGCAATAAATTGATACATTTTATGGTAAGTAGTTTTCTAAAGCGTGGGAAAGTGTGTTTTAAGTAAAAGAAATATTGTTAGATCAGTTTCTTCAAATGTGCGTTTTATTTCGGATCTAATTGCTTCATATTATTGTAATATAAATAGCTACTCTGTCGTTTATTTGTGATCCCGACTGCAGTGGCATTTCTAATCATTAAAGACAACTACACTAACAAACAATAAGTATGATATTTCGACCCGAGTAGCCCCGAGTCGAATATAGTATTACATCTAATATGCTCCGTTTGTGTTCGGTACACCCGCTCTTTTAATAAGCCGTAGCGGCTTAAACAATGCGAATATTACGAAACCGCTTTAACCATGTATGTTATATATTTGGACCTTTCAAAAAATGCAAAAAACCAAAATCGATTTTTCCAGTCAAATACATGTAAACCTCCCCTTAATAATATTGTGACGTGGAGCATCGGGGCAAGCTGTGGTTAGGCACCGTATCGTATAACATATATATGGCTATGTTATTTGTGACATTATTTAAAATAATTACATTAATTTGATCCGTATTTAAAACAGTTTTAAATATATAGCAAGTATAGAATTCGAAGTCTGACTTAAACAACGTGCATGCATAATCTATTTGACAAATATAAATTGTTACTTAAAGCTATTATAAGATTATAACAATATTTACCTCTATTTTATAGTAATTCTGAAGCTTCTATAAATATAGTCCGGGAATATAAAAAAAAACTTCAGAAGAAACTCGCAACAAAATGTTTGTTAAATTAGATTTAGGCGGTATTTTTAAAGGACAGGATTTGGCACATGCTTCACCTCGTGAAGCACATTGACAATCCTTTTAGGCTACGCAAAAAATAATGAAATTCATCCAGCGTTGCACAACATATAGACAATATCAAACATAAGATTTATATAGTAAGCCTTGAATTAAAATGTGCAATTACCTAAGAATTAGTCGCCTGCGAAACCATATATGTGAAAAAACATCCAGATAACTTATTGAACTGGGAAGTTGCACTCCTCTACCAGTCAATTTTGATGGATTTATGGGGGTAAGATGGTTCACGTTTGTCGCTGACTCCTGGTATTTCGAAGGGTCAAGTAAGTGTAGAGGAGCACGCGTAAATATGTTCCTTTTTAGATAGAGATAACGTTGCATGTCTAGCAAGTCATTTTTTTATTTTATTAAATCCATTCATTCTTCAGTTGATAATGGGAGCCCACGTGTTCCCGAAGCAATTCTCTGGAATTTGTAACGCGGGGTGATCGGATACTTTATGTGTTTGCCAGTATTACCGTTCCTGATCATACCAATCTTCTAATTTCTTCATTATATTCGCTCTTGACTTCTTTGTTTTTTAAACATAGATTCTTTTCCTCATATACTTCGCGCAAGAGATTGTTTGTACCTTTTCCCTACGTTTTTATGTCTAACCTACTATTTTTATTTTGAAATTCCATCAATGCGTATTATTTAATAATATTATATTTACAGCATATCTCTTCGCTTGCCTGTGCTCTTGCTGCCATACTTATATTTTTGTATCTCCTCCGAGTTTCATTTATAGTTTCTGATTTTTTTTCATGTTTATCAAGATATTTTTCTTTGGAAAGTTTTCGCTATTTCTTGATTCTTTTGTTGTTTGGTACTCTAGTTATTCTCAATAGCATTCTATAAGAAATGGTCACTCCCAATTTTTACCTCTCTTTTGGGCTATTTATCTTACAGATTTCATTTATTATAATTATATTTATTGGACAAAATAATTCCTTCTCATTAAACCCGAAGGAGTTTAACATTCGGCACCAGCAATTTAAAAAGCCGAGGACTGGTTTATCTGTAACAAATTAAAAGTACACCCGGTCTCTTTTCTAATGTCATGCCCTACAGAGCAGATATCAAAACTTTTTCCTTCTGGGAGTGGCTTATACGTTGTTGCTTCGACCGATGTCGAGAATCTAAATATTTCTGTCTCTAAAATAACAAACCCTAAAGGTTAAATTTATGACCTTTTTAATAGTTTCTTGTATGGCACCCTCGGATCAGTAAAGTTTTTAGTTTTGCACCTAAATGAAATAAAGGCTACAACACATACACACTTGACGATAGCTACTAGCTTTCTTTAAATATCTGTAGCGGGATGTTGAAAGGGCGTTTGATGGTTTTACTTGAAGAAACGCTGTTATTACCGATCGCTTGTAGAGCCGCTTACTTGTATAGGTATCCAATGCGTATTGAATTGATACTTCTCTTCTTTAGAGTTGTTATTGGTATATTAATTACACAGTGCTAGTCGGAAATGTCAGCATTGATCAGACCTAAGTATAAAATACAACACGAGTATGCTTAATGCAACGCCATTGGCCGTTTTGCAAAGTTGGCACCGGTTTCAGAGTTATTTACCTGTACAAATTGTACCCAAAAAACACAAAACATTTTTTTTTTTGTATATTTTAACTTTTTATTCAACAGATATCTATTCAGTTCGATAAAATTTGTTCATTTCATGAAATATTTTTCGCTATACCATATACCAATATTTAACTTATTGAGTATTCAAGGTATCAGAAAGTGCAGAGAAATATAGGGTGATTCACGGAACCCGTCCATTAAAAGTTCTTATATTTGCAATGATATCTGGATTTTGAAACTTCGAGATTACGCAGAGTTAACTATGATCTACTTAGAAATGAACAATTTCACCCATGTCGTATTTCCGGTTACATCGAAAGTCATGGCCAAGTTATAGAATGAATAAAACTCTATTTTTTTGTAGTTTTCCGTTAGTACTTAATTAATAGTAGGCGATGAAAAACAATTTTAATTTTCAAAGAATATAATAAACAAAATATAGTATAAAAATTAAAATTAACTTAACTTAACTTAATACAAGATAATTAAAAACTCGAGATGCTGTATGTACTATGTAAATATAATAAAATTTTAAGTGTTGCATATGACCTCTATTCGCTTGCAAACACTTTGGAATGCAAATATAAACTCCATTCCATTTGCAAAAAAGTACTTTTAGTGCTAAGTAGTTTTTCATTCAATTCAACTCTAGATTGTGAGACATCCTGTATAATTTTGTTTACTTTTGAACCCTTAGTTAAATAGTAAAGCACCCGTGTCCTGCACAGTCCACATAAAATCTGTTTACCTTACTGTATAGCCATTATACGGCTTCAATGCATAACATTTTTGTTTGTGTTTTTTTTTTTTCAGAAAAATCGAAAACGGTAGCCCAAGCCCCAACAAGAGATTTCATAGAATTAGCTTTAAAATTCGTAGTAGAACCTAAAAATGCACAAAAAGGTATATATAATATTTATAATATCAAAGTTGACCACGACTTTCGATGCAACCGGAAGTGCGACATTGATGAAACTATATTTTCTAAACAGATTCTAACTAACTATGCTTAAACCAGAGGTTTCAAAATCGCGATGTAGCTTCCGATTCGAGCACAGTGTTATTTATTTATTATACTATATTACTTGTGTATTTTGCTTCCCGTAATATACATAACTGGTATGTTATTTTGTTACCATAGGATATATAAAAATATTAAAAAATAATAATTTTTCAATTACTTAGAATGAATACCTTTAAATGGAAAACTTGGTTTCTCAACAAAACTTTAATAAATTAATACCGAATTGACGAAACGTCGTGAATAAATAATATTTGAGACAAACGTATTTTTCCTGTGCCATGACTGAACATTTCCAGTTAATAATGAAATAATAATATAAAATAATAATAAAAATTTTAAGATTGAAGATCAAATAAATAACATTTACATATGTATGTATTAGAAACGTTTGAACTTCATGTAGTCGTTATTTGAGCTACGTTTTGATTGATTTAATAAATTTGGTGGTTAATACTACTAAATAATTCATTAGATCACAACTTGTATACAAAAAAGAAAGCCGATAATATTCTGTATATTCAAACTAGCATGGCATCGCACATATATTATGTATTTTCATTGATTCAGTGAGAAAAGCGAATTCCTCTTTGTTTCTAAAATTATGAAAAGGGATTCGATGAGTTTCATAAAAATACATTATCTAACGCTGTCAATACGATTCGACTAGGTTGAAGAAACAACAAAGTAACTATATAATACTCGGTAAATAAAAAACAAAGTACACCAAACATGGACACATAAATAGAAAAAAATCACCCAATATTTTAAACTAGTGCAAAGAGGACTGCGCAAGTGAATATTGTTAGTATAAATAAAAAAACCATAACGATCTCTAACGCAAAGTATTTTCAAAGATCGTGTGTCGGGTTAAGACAGGTTCTAAATTCGGGTATTGTATAGATAGTATTTTCTTTGTATTTAAAATAAACATTATGACAAACATATTTCCTATTCGGTTAATGAAGCGATCAACAATTTTCTTCACTTTCTATGCAAAAACTATCCTTCAAATTCTAAACAATGGATAATTTACAATAGATACATTTTTAAATTAACTTAAACATTTTAGATATAGAAATCCGTAAAATCTATTATTTATAAAGTATAGGATCACTTGATTTGCTACTGAAATAAGACAACGATTAATTCTTTTAACAAATTAATGTATCTCTATATGTATCTAAAAAATATTTTATTAATTCTTTTGTTTGAAAGAAATGACAGTTTAGTTATAATAAGAAAATACAACACTGAGAACAATTACGGTAGGTAACCGCAAATATGCAAAACATATTTACGGAAATAACACAAACAAGCAATTAACTGGATATATCTCTCCTACACGCGATATGTTTCATACCTCCATAACACTTTAGGCATATCGTCAGACATAACAGACATACTTCCGCCAGAAAATACGTTACCAGTTAGGATTCAATCCATATTTGGCACGAAACCTTCCTTAACTTAACTGTTCTATAAGATAGCAGCGGCTGCGAGTACTTTGAAATTATGATGTTATTTTAGGACGAAATTCTCCACATGAAAATGCGTTATAATACGTATGCAAATAAGAAATAAGATCTATCGGCGGTAATAAAGTGCACTCCGGGAATATTATAAGGTACTCCTATAAGGGAGAGAGTTTGATATCGCCTCCATAGAATATGACATGAATTTTGAGAACACTGTACATCTAAACAAAGCACACTTTATTTAAGAAAACTAAATTATTACAAATCATCCCAAACCCGTGCTCCACCTAAAAAGGTACTACACGAGGCTACCTATTCTAAGTACTATATGGCTTGAATTGAAATGTTCTTACTCTAACTATGTAATTTCCCTATGATTCTTAATAACAAAAATATAATACAGTAGCCAGCACCATATGACTACTACTTTTGTGAAATATGTGAAATATGATTAGTTCACATGACCGCGAGTCTATTGTAAATCGGTCTAAATAAAACACAGAACTTCCAGCTTTCTTCTAAGGTCGCTGGTCAACCAGCGGCAGTAAAATTTTTGGGTATCACCGTTAATTCTGTTCAAATGGTGGCAGCACTTAAATGAGTTGGCAAATAAGTTAACTTCCATTCTTTTTGCCATTAGAAGACTAAAGCACATTGCAGGAAATGAAGCCGTTGATATAGCATATTTTGCCAATTTCTAATCTGATCTGTGGTGCGGATTGATTTTCTGGGAATGACAGCAAGATGACAGAGAATCTTCGTCCTACAAAAAGGAACAAAATGGTATCTCTGTAATATGAAAAACAGAAAAACTTGTACAAAGTATTTTAGTAATCAAAAGATACTTACCCTTTTCTCATTTTACGTACTATGTTGCGCCATATATGTCCATCAAAATAAAGAAATTTTCAAGTTGAACGAAGACAACCGTACCCACAACACGCGTGATCGTAACGCTATAAGAATACCGTGCCATAGAATCACACGAGCACAACAAGCCGCAGATTTTTGGGATGTAAGCTATATGATCAGCTCCCACAACATCTGAAGAATTCAGGATTAGCGCGTACAGATCGATAGAGAATATTACCATTGAGAAGATCTTTTGAACGAAGAACATGGATCAGTTTAGCTTTGCTTCATTCTTTTAGACACACTTCAGTGTTATATTTGTCTCCTTCTGTTGTAGTCTGTTATTTACCCATTTTTAATTGTCTTTATTTCAAAACCTTTAAATGGTCTTATTACAGATAAAGGTATATTATTATTATTAGTAGTACAAGTTTAGTATGTGCCTGGTGATGATAAAAGCTATACTTCTTATACAGTGAAGCTAGTTTATCAAGGATAATGTGGAAAAAACATGTCAGTACGTAGGTGTAAATAATATCTTCAGAATCTTGTCGGTCTTTTATACGTATTGATGTGGTTTGCAACCCATGTTTCGCGAGTGTATTTTAAGTTGCCTAATTTGTCATGATTTTTGCTGAATCATTGTATCGAGAAATTTCCACAATAATGTTTAGTTTGTATAAATTTTAGTTAAAGAGTTGATTGTATAATTTATTTAGTTAAGTGTTCAGTATTTTTAAATTAAATTCACTCTTTAAGATGTCTTTTGTTTGTCATGTTTAGTTTATGTTTATTCTGTCTTGAGATTTTGTCTGTTGGTGTACTGAATTGTGCGTTTGCGTTGTACGCAGCGGTAGGATTTAACAGGCAGTTCCTTGATAGACGCTAGCGTGAGTACTTGTATTTTTAATTTCTTTGCAGCCATTTTGTATTACATTTTTATATCGTAATTTGTTTGATTTTATTCTTGTCCACCAAGGAATTCGCTTAACAATAATTGTTATTATATTGATGTGTGCACATTATAGATATAAGATCATTTATTATTTTTGTTCGGGAAGATATTTTAGTTTAAAGAGTTAATTTTTTGTTTTTAATTTTTGCTGTTTTGCTTTTAATTATCTATCACCTCGGGTTGGGTAATAGAAGCTTTGCGCTTGCATTTAAATTTTTTTTTTATTTACTTGAGTTGTCTACGCTTAATTTAGTTTGTATTAATTTGATACCACGTGGATTGATTTGAAAGTTATTGGATTATCTTCCTGGACAACTAAATCTTTTGCTTTGATATAGGAAATTGCATTGTCATATTTTAATTTAGAATCACGTGCAGTTTTTAAATTTAGGCCAGAACCCTCTGTTCACGTTTTTTTTTTTGCAAATTGTAATTAACTTGTTTTTTTTTTAATAATATATTTTTGATTATTAATTAACGTCGTTGGGTTAAAAATTCTGTTCTTTTATTTTTAATTAATCCTTTTCAATTTTTGGTGTAATTAAGAAAGTCAGATTTCTTTCACCCAGCATTTACTTGTCGTGGTTAGATTCAAGTTTTAATTCGCGAGGGTAACTCTGAGGTTAATTGTTCTTTTTCGCCCTTTTAAAATTTTATCCGTTGAGCTAGCTAATTTAATGTTTCCGTTTCATTTTTTTTTTAAATTCATTTTGCATTTTCATTTCAGTCAGTACACAGCAGTATGTAGCATCGAAAGAATAATTGCAAAGAGGAGGATCTAAATGAAGTTCCAGGCTTTACAATTTATACTATTCATAATAAGGGTGTAGGTAGTAAAATTCCGAGTGTACTTTTTACCTTATCGTTATCGAATTTCGTAAACGAAACACTACTAATTCCAATTTTCGTTTAAATCAAAGGGTAACCCTTTGAAACCTTCTATAATAAAATTATTAAAGTACGCCCGCATCGTCATAGCCTATGTCTATGTATACCTGAAAATGAACCAAATAGCGCTTTGATATTCAAATTCTACATTTCTACGCACCCCATGCCGCGCAGTGGTACAAAGTTTCATTAAGGACTGACAGCATTGAAAAAAAATAAACGTATTTCCCGGTATCTTTTCATTTAAAACGATAATTAGACTAAAAAAAAAAGCAATTGCCGCTGCGGACGGATAGTGCCCATTGATATACTAACTGCAAAGCAGGGTAGCAGGTATATAGAGTACCAGAAATGATGAACACGTACTTTAATTAAGGTTTGTAAGTTAAATGGATAATTAAAACGCTCAGTCATGCTAATTAATCATACTTGAAATTTCAGAAATGTAACTTCTTCATCCAAAATCACACATTGTTAGGTTTCTCTTAAATGTATATAATATATATAAACTTTGTTTCCATCACATCAAAAAAATAAACCAACTTCCTTTAAAAAAATTACTATTTTAAACTGGTACGAGGCTTCGCTTGATGCCAAAGAATCAATAACTATGGGTAATTTGTCAGTACTACTCTCTCTATTGGGAAAAGCCCAGTACTCCATTTGTCGTGAAGTATATTTTATATAAGGGGGTTACTACATATCTTTATCCATATGGGAAAACTGCCATTACGTATGTTCCTTTTTCTCAGAAACGCCGGGCTATATCTGATCTCATTGATTTTTTTTACAGACATTATCTAGTATTGTTCCAACAGTTTAAGTAAAGATTTCATAAGATTTCTAAAGACGTTTTTTTTTTTGAGTTTTACAAAATCGATATTTTCTTCGCTCACTTTTTTAAATTTTCGTTTTTTTGTTTAAAGAGCAGGTAATTTTCAGTAATGTAGTTGAAAAATGCTATCATTAAAATGTTAGTAAGGAAGGAATCACAATATAAAATAAGGCATATTTTGCAGACTCGAAAAATTAGGTGAAATCCATTTGTATACAGGTTTACAGAATGTTCTAGCCATTTTTGAATTAAATTTGCATAGCTCTACCTTCTCCACGAAAAGATAAAATGTCTAGTAGGTGTTGCTCCAAAAAAATTGTAATTTCTTGAAACTAGCTCTATCTAAATTAAGGAAAGTGTTGTGGTAAAGTGAATATAATTCATTGTACTAAACAGGAGATTTTAAGTAGAAATACAATACTTTGAGTTCTTGACGGTCTAAGTAAAAAATGGACGCAGTATTCACCTAAATCCTTTTACATATCTCCTTCGATAAATGTTCAGTAAGAAATGTAAAAAATAAAAATAAATATATAAGCAATTTAAGCAAATAACGATATTGATAATATCAAATTTTATGAAGTTGACACTTTGTAGAATTTAATTTACTTATATGTAAACTACCTTAGAAGAAAAAAGCAACCTAATACAAATACCGATATCGCTAGTCTGCTTATTACTTCTTGGAAAGAGAAACAACCTTGCAGAGTAGTATATAAAACTTGCGCCAAGCCTAAATTGGCTTCTAAAAAAATATATTTCCCCAAGTGCTAAAGTTAGGGAATACGATAATCAAACCTCAGAGAAGTTGATAAAAGCTTTAAAGTTGCTATCCTCAATTCCAAGACACTGCCAGATCCGCTTAATTTTTATTGCGAAACTTCGCCGGTATTCTTTATTAAATGTATTCAAAAACCGCAAGGGCGCATATAAATTTTTCGTTTTATCATCTCATTAAACTGGAAGAATTTAACAGAGCGAAGCAAAAAAGAGGAAATTATTAAAGTTTATTTTTAAATCTCACTACACAAGTTTCTTTTTAGTTCAGACTTAATAATTGAAATAAAACAATACGGAAATTTTACATACTATATACCCTAACAGTTTTGTTTTAACCCACACCATTTACGTACCACAGAGATAAAGACGACTCATACTTTTACAATACATCATCGAAACGTCCACCAACATTTTCATGACAAAATATGAAGTCTGTTACGATATATTTTAATTTTTCAATAACCAAAAAGAAAGAAGTCTAACCGTGACAAATCGAACAAATTTGCTGGTCATCTATTTACACTGTTATTTAATCTGTTATCATAAAATTGTTGTAAATAATCTATTGTGTTCCATGCAGAAAGTGGCGGATCGTCCTATTGAAAATATCGTTATATTATCTCTGTATTTATAGTATTTTGGGAAAAAATTGGCCATACTATCTGACTTGACTTCACAACCCAGACACCAACCTTGATAGGATGAAAGTCACTTTCAATGAAAACATGTGGATTTTAAGTTGTTCCATGCACAATAATTTTCTGGACTAATGAAGCCGGATAAAAAAACAAGCTTCTATGAAATAAAAAGCTTAAATCGAAGTCGCCATCTTGCAGATTTTCAAAGATTATTGGTAGTATTTCCTCCTTATCTCGAAATCTAAAGACGCAGGTATGGACAAATTGAAACTTTTTAGGAATGCTTATACTATTTCTTTTTTAGGACTATATAAGTAATTCCATAAGAAATACCTACAAATACGAGATAACGAGAACTCGAGTATTTTAAAATAATTAAAAAATATATCCGCTTGGGCGAACAATTTTCGTGTAGATTTATTTCGAATAACATACATTACATACATACAACATCATCTGTTAATATCTAGGTAGTTCCTTCACGTTTTCGCATGGAAACACTATCGTTTTACATAAATCGCTAAACCAACCTATCTCAATGCCTTTGGGACACTTCTAAGAAAATTTCCACATCGGAGGTCAACCCAGTATTCAAACGATACTAATTTTGCCATTTTTTTTTTAATGTTTCCTTTCTGTAACGCCGAAAAAGATGGAATTTAACCATTTAAATAAAAATCTCCTTCTTCACTCTCATGTTCACAAAAATAATTTCAACAGTTAAAACATTTTCAAAGCGTCCTCTTTCGGCAAGGTTGTAAAAAACATCGATTTAATAATTTACAAGGAAATCACATCATCTCCCGTGTCTGTCCCTCACGTCACTATTCAAGAAAAATCGTTTAATCACTTAAAACAGTCATAATGGTCTCCCTCTCACGCCTCTCCAACCCAGTATTAAACAAAAAAAAATATTACTTAAAGCCGGTCTAAAGGTTTTGTCTTCTGTGGCATTTTAAAAAAAAATGAATTTAATATTTTAGTAAAAAATCATGTCTTCTTCCACCCGCATCCTTTAAAATATTCTTATCCTCTTTTCTTCATCCTTTCATCAACTACATTAATAATTTCCCACCCTCACCTCGATGTTTAAAAAATAATTTAGGCAATCCTAAAATATATAATATCTCCTGTCTCCTCCACGCAATGCAAAAAAAATATATAATCGTTAGAGAAGATCAATTTTATGAAGTTTTAAAGAAAAAAAGTTAAACTTAATACTTGTATGGTGTAATACTTGTGATGTAACTACTCGCGAGGCGATATTCATCTCACTGACATTTCATGCATTTATTTTTTTCTTTCGCCTACAGGACAAATGTGCATAACTTTCTTGAATTTGATCACTCATAAGCTTGACTTAAAATAAATGTTCGCAAGGTACAGCTTTCAGATACAGCAAGGTGACTCACGGGCGAGCGTTTCCTTGCCCTGCTATTTCCTTTTTCTAGGCCTGTTGCCAAATGATAAACACCAACTATTAAGTAATTAAGTAAGATCTGATTTTGTGTATTTGGTAAGGATGTGCATGGTATCACAAATACAATTAGCGCGTCAATGTGATATTATCCAAGCAAGTCGCTGTTCAACCTTTATGTCTTAAAACAAAAACAAAAGAGAGAGATGTCCTTCCAATGAAAATTTAGTGTATTTATTCTTAGGGAGCTGCAAAAAAGTACTCAATTATCGTTAGAAAAGAATCGTTGAAATATAAGCGTCACTAGATTCAAGTACAAGTGCTGTTTATTAAATAGCAGCTAAATAAATTTCTATTTGCTGCCTGCAGCTTGCAGCAGAAAGTTTTACAACTTAGACGAGATTTTTCAATCAAAACTAATTTTAATTAAATGTGACTTACATCGTGAACATAATGCTTTAATATTCATTTTTGCTGTTGTTATTATTATGTAATTACATGACTGGTAAAGATAATAAAAAAGAAAGAATGAAGTTACGAAAAGCACTTTGTCTTTCAGCAGCGATTCGAAAGTAGCAAATTGAGCAAAAACATAAATAATTTTGTTCAAGAAAACTACTTATTGATCAACATTAATATCGTCATTTTCAAAGTATTCCTAATTAGATAAAATACATTTCTGCTGACGCTTTTATCAATCTTCGAAGCAATTCTGAAACATAACATACAGTACAGAGCTTAACTCCTTCAGCGGTTCTATCTTCTTTTCTGCAATGTTGGCAAGAATTTGTCCTAATTCGTTTTGGCCTCAGAAATAAAACTTCTTATGCCGTAAGCCTCAACCTATCTGACAAATGCGGAGGCTGTATTACCATAAAAGTGTTGTTTCCGGCATTAAAGTTTACAAAGAGCAATAAAGTATAAGCAGGTATAGCCCCTACTAAAAAAAAAAATTAACGACCTACACAAAAATATCCGAGGCGTACGTATTTAAGGTGGACAGCTATTATTATAGCTTAGAGGTATAAAAAGAATTGTTTGATATCAAGGTGTTTTTCTCGGCACATTCAGAAAACGATAGGTATTAAATTAACTAATTGATCAGCTTACCAATATTACGATGTTAAATACAGTCAAAGCAGCCGATTGTGTACCTAAACAAAAACACTTTTGCTACCATTTTGTGATTAAATTAAACAAATATTTTAAGTTAAAACGAATAAGTAGTATCTGTTATTTTAAAAGGTACAACTATTTTTCTTGTGTTAAATAGGAAAATTGTGTTACCCTAACATTATTTTGAACCAACGATATTGCTATACGCTTTAAGACAGGATAGTGCTTATCCGCCTTTACAACGCGCATTGTTAGTTGACCGCAAGGATTAGACCACCGTGTTGGGAAAGACGCCGTTTTAAGGATCACAACTCTTAAAAAATATCCATCTGGTATTCATCTGTCGTGAAATAGGAAAAGTGCCGCCTTTACGACAATATGTTTACTACACATATTTAACGTATTTACTGCTATTGAGATAAAAAAAAATTAAACTGTACTGAAAACTATAATAATACATATTTGGATCAGAACAACTGTTTAGAAATGTGGGGGCTAGGTTTGGGGAAATGTTAATTAAAAAAGACCATAATTGCTTTAAATTAACTGCAATTTCTGTTTGCTTAGCGCTTTATATAATAACGCTAACTTTGTGAAATAAATATCACACTTATTGCTCAAATAAAGACAGTGAACGTGTAAAGTTAAAAAATAGAAGTAACAAAATAATATGACCGTCTTCACTACGCTTTTTTATAGATTAACTTTAATTTTGGTTAACTCAATAATATTTTGTTAACAGAACCATTTTAATAATTGCATTTACATTCTGAAAACAAACGCTAGAAGCCGTATTTTGATATATTCTTTGATAATGTGTAATTTCTGGTCCTCTCATTTGCTTATTAAAATACCATCTCGCTTATGGAGCAAACGGGATCCAGAAGTATATGTCTTGTTGTTATGTGTCACTGAAACCACTGAGCAATCTTTAAAATAATATCATTATAAAATCCAAGCGAAAACGTCCCTAAATCTTAGTAATTTTTGTATCACTATTGAATTTTCTAATACTTCTAAATCTTACTTCATAAAATGGAACTAAACGAAGTTGTTTTTTTTTTTGCCAGTTTGCGCTTAAATTACATTCTCCTATTTTTTTTTTTTGTACATGCCATTATTAGCGCGAAAGGTAAAACTTTTTTATTCTATACTTTTTAGCAACGCTTATTTCTTTTTTAATTTTAAAACGAGAAACATGTGCCGTCGCAATTTGTTTCTTAGAAGTGTCAAAATAACGAAATTTTGATTTTCCAAACCTAGTTTCTTCTCTCTTCCTCGGTCTTCCTCTGCTTCTGGAATCCACTGTATTATTCTCCTGATTATTTCTGTTAGTTTTCTCCTCATTATATGTCCCGCTCATTGTAACCTCTTTGCTTTAAAGTATCTTATGATATTTTCTCCTCCGAGCTCATCTTCTATCTCACTGTTCCTTTTCATTCTTGCTTTCCCTACTTCTGTTATATTTGGTCCCAATATTGTTCGCATTTTTATTTCTATTATTTTTAGATCTTCTTCCTCTTTTCGATTTGCTACCATTGTTTCAAGTGCATAAGTAATGACCGGTCTGATCAGAGTTTTATATATTTTTATTTTGGTTTTTTATTTAGCATTTTGTTTTTCAATAAAAAAATATTTCTACCGTATACCTGGTTTCCTTTTAAATTCTCTCCTCACTTGGTCTCTTCCTGTTCCTCCCACTGTAAGTACTCCTAAGTAATTGAAAGAAGCAACTGCTTCGCAATTCTATCTTTTTGTTTTTAAAAAGTTTTGTGCTTTTGTCCCCAACTGTTCCCAACACCTTTAATTGCAGCAAGCAAATAAAATAGAAATTTAGAAATTTGAAAAGTGGTTATTTTGTGTTAAGGAAACGTCCACTCAGTAATGCTCATATGATTGCTTTACCTTTTCGATTGTTTCTGAGGAAGTTAGTTGATTGCAAGTATTCGGACAAAATTTAAATGTGAGAAGCAAACTGCCCGTCCTGAAAAGTCGTGACGTCACGATTCATGGTTTCATCTAAAGCCAGAGAAAAAGCTATTTTTCGAAATTCTCGTTTTGTCATAAATCATAATTAGATTCAAATTTTGAAAAAAAAACTCTCCAGGGACAGCCCTTATTTAGTTCTTTAGAATAAAACGCAACAAAACTCATTCAAAAACATTCATTCCGTTCTGAGAAAAAGGAACACTGTATTTTAAAAGTCGCTTTTGGTAGATAATTTGGTTGTTTATCGTTCCGAATCTTTTTTTTTGAAAGATGATAGAAATATATCTACAGTCTACATCTAAAAGTGTTAAGGAAAGTATTACACATCACATTACCTGACACTAGCTGATTTATGAGAGTTACTAAATAAGAACATGCCAGAGCTACTTGTCGTAGATTTTCATGAAATCTTAGATGAAATAGTATTAATATGTAATATTAATATTAACACGAAGGAATGCTTTTCTTTTTAAATATGGGTACTATTTACTTAGATTTGGAGCACAAATACTAATTATCGGAATATGATAAACTCTATTTACTTACGTATAAATCAATAATTTCATCAACTGTATATTTTGTACATTAAAAGCGGTTTCCAAAGTTTATGGGGCGAACATTATGTCATTCGCTATACTAACGACTTAATCAAAATTAAAGGCTTATTCAACGCTTACTGCTTGCTTAGGTGCCCAAACGACATTAAAAATACATTTAGTGCTACCGCCATATAGGACACGTTATAATTTATACTATAATTTTCGCTTGAAAAGCTCTGAAGTACAATGTATCTCCATTCAAAGGATCAAAACTCTTTCCAATATTTTGAATTATACAGCTATAACTTCCGAACAAAATATTTTATAGCGTAATAAATAAGGAGCGAAAGGGCACCGTACCACGCAATAACGCTAAAAAAATAGGTATCTCATCTGTAATGAACTGGATGGGAGGCTAAAAGCAATTTTATCAAAACGATAGATTGATGCAAAGCGACAATAAACTTGATAAGTAATATTGTGGAATTAGATTACGTATTTTTACAAAACCTTGCTGAGAGATATAAAAAAGGGAGCCTTCAAATAATAAAATGTTTATATCGCGGTTAAATGGAGAAATGAATGCAAATAAGTGTTAAATAAACGTGAATAATATTAAACTAAACGTTTAAGTTAAATGGACATTCAATAACTGATAACTGGTAACCAGAATATTTTGTTTATTTGCTCACGTTAACTGATGTATTCGGTAAAGTGTGAATGCCATTTTGCTCGCCTCCAATAAACTGTATGTACCTATTCACCTGTTAATTCAGGTTGTATTAATTTATATTAAGTATGTGCACAACTTTTTGGTTGTAGAATGAAAAATATTCACGAACATATCTCACAGTAAGCACTGTAGTTGGTCGAAAACAAACCTGGCGACTTATCTAATAGGTAACTATTTACTCTTTGGTTTTCGGAAGCTAGTAGTAGAAACCTTGTCCTTGCCAAACCATCGCATGTTCTATCTTTCGTAAATGCAAATGTTTCTTTCTTGTCTTGTTTATCACTTTATGGGTGTCTGCTCTTTCAATTTCTTGAATTTATTATGCGGCAATTCTTTTGATTGACCTTGTTACATATGATTTGATAATAGCAAAGATGGGACTAATTCCAATGAGAGCATTTTACGATCCTCGTCTGGGCAGTTCGGTTGAAGCCTCATACCTAATACCTACCCGTCCAGCCTGATGCTTTTAAGTTGGGTACCCACCTTACTTAGAGCGCTTAACTAATCCCAAACCAGTTTGAAGTCGACACTGGCAAAATTAATTGCTTTAACTATTGACTGGATGCAGAGAATATATTAATAGTAAAAAGAACTACTAGAAGTGTAATTGTGAACATTCAGTTATTTTTGAATAGTAAATTTCTCTGAAGTTGAGGAATTTTTCAATGAAATTCAAATCTCATATATCATCAAGGTCAACTCACATTCATCCAAGTAAACATCTGGCCAAAATTCTGTACACAATTCTTCTTCTGGCATCGTTTTTGGACTTTGATAAATTGTGTTGATTCTTCTGTTGACCTCGTTGTTGATTGTCAGTTAATGTTCCAGCCCTTTCGCGTCTTTCTGTAGTTTTTCTAATAAAGCGTTTTAATCTGTCCGTACTAACCCTATTTCTAGTTTGCTCCAGAAGCCAGCAGAGCGAGGACTTTCGGACATATTGACCATTTTCAACTGTTTCATCCACTAATTTCCTGTCATAGGTTCTCATAAGTAAGTTATCGATAACTCCGGCACGTGAGATAGCGCATAAATCCTTGTACAAGTTATGTTCGGATCGTTCAAGTTATCACTATCAATTTCTTCAGTTTGTATTGGCAAAGTCGCAAAATGTTGGAGTTGATTTGGTAAACCATTGACTGAATTATCACTATTTGGATTAATCATGTCGTCTATTTGTACATCGTCTTCATGTTCTACACTTGCGTCTTTTTCGAAATCTCCTCCGAGATCATTTATTGGTGGAATTGCCGCATAATACAAACTGTTCTTTTCGACGAGAAATACCGAGTTTTCGCGTGTACGTTACTATATCTTGGAGTGCACCCTGTACTGCTTCAGCTATCGTACTATCTGTTAAGTCTTTCAAATCTGTAACTGTCAGCGAATTCATTTCAATACTCATCCCTTTCTCCCGCAATCGCATCTTTTGGATTTTGCATAATATTATTCACCGTCTTAATTCTATCTAAACGTCTTATAATATCTGGATTATTACGGATGCTGATGATTTCATTAATTAGTGAATGCCCATTTAATTCTACACAAACATAGCAGTTTAACCAAATAAAATGATCTCCGATTTTATATTTGCTTATTGGTAGCCACTGGCGTCAAATTCTAAAAAAGAGAACGGAATACCAAATTGAGTACATTCGATTTCTGACATCCCATTTAGGGTCTACATATGAATCGAGAATTAGATGCATCAACTTTAAGTAAGCAATAGTTCCGGCTTTCTCTGGAGTTTGCTCTAACAAACTATTCACGTTAATTGAGCATAACTTCTCTGCGACTTTAAAATTCATCTTATCTTCTGGCATTAAGTCACCAACTGTTAACAACTGTTTGTCCTTGGAGTACTCTGCAATTAGTTGCTCCAAATGTTTAGCTGTGGCAAAGAAATTGTCAATCCTTAACATAACTTTAGAGTTAAGCAATTTGGTTCGTAACTTGGTAGCTATGTATACCGTGTCTTGAACATAAGAAATGCAAACTTCTTTATCGTAACCTACTTGAAACCATTTCCATTCCGGTTGTGTGACCCAAACCCAAATACAGTAATACCTCGATTTTTAAAGTTTAATTTTATATGTTGCCACTTTTTCGTAACGTCATCCGCAGTAAATCTGTTATCCGTGCCGAAGACTGCAAGGCAATATGCTGGTGCTGCCGGTGAAATAGGATGAGCCATAACAACATAGACATAATTTGATCTTACACCGTTTTGAAAGTGATCCCGTATTGCTTTTGCAGATGTTGCTAAAAACGAGTCTGTAGCAGGGATCCCATGGACTAAATCCTATCAATTTATTAGTCTTTGACTCATATTCAATCTTACTGGTTACTATAGTTGCGTCCTCGCTAATCCACAGGACCTTAGGTAAATTTCTTTGTTCTATATACGTACAAATGCCATCAAAGTCGAAAAACCCTTCCTCTGTGTTAAAAGAATTTTTTCAACAAATTTATTCAAACAACTTATGGATGGATGGTAAAGTGCTTCCCATATTTCGTAAAGTGTTTCATATAGTAACCTTCCGCCAATGTAAAATAAGTATAATGAGAAGCATTTAATTATCGAATTGATATGGTTTTCCCCGGAACTTTTGTGTTACTCGATGACTGATTTGTCCATGTAGCGTTATTTGAAGATCCAAATTCATTATTTTCTAGGCAATATTTACTTTTGAAGAATTCAGCCATAAGTAATATTCTTTTTCTGCCCTGGTACAAATTTAAAGGACTCTGTTTTCTGATGAAATAACCCATAATAAGATTGATATTCTTTTTCGTCAATTACAAATGGGGCTGTTTCGCGCATGAAGTTTTCCATATCAAGAAGATCTTGATCGCAAATATTTCCAAGTACCCATAGATTATTGAAACCGTTGATGAATAGAACACTTTTTATCACGGGCGAAATGAGAAT
Source organism: Protaetia brevitarsis (assembly GCA_004143645.1). Taxonomy (NCBI): domain Eukaryota; kingdom Metazoa; phylum Arthropoda; class Insecta; order Coleoptera; family Scarabaeidae; genus Protaetia; species Protaetia brevitarsis. Next base: position 3,157,611 of record RXPK01000037.1, on the reverse strand, counting down.
ATTCAAAGAGTTTTCCGCCTCAACAAAAATGTCCTCCGTGTCTTTCGAGGTATCCTACATTACTTAATTGTTCTACTTTAAAATATAGCCAGCGGTAATATTGAATGCTGAATGGAAAAAATAAAACACAAATTAAAAAGACCTCTTTACAAAATTTTAGCCGACATGATAGAGTTTAGGAAAATTCTACTTCACGAACTCTTATTAACCTGTATGAACCGCGCTATTAACAATACTTGTCTTCGTGGGTAGAATCTTTTAAAAATCACTTTGAAGAAAAACTTTATCACAATGTTGGGCTATGCCGATCCAGAGACGGTTAATTTCGAAGTTAACTTAGATCTAATAGTAGTAGGTTAATTTATTGTATGTGAGACAATAGCGGCAATAAGATACAATAAACTTACATCAGAAATTCACTATTTAGTTCTCTACTTAATTTGCACGACGCCACTTTAAACAAGCGCAAAATAATATTGGATTTGCCCAGATTCGCTATACTGCCCGTTAAAAAATTATATGAAATAAACTTAAGATATATTAGGTTTTGCATGTTACGCGCAGGCGCAGTGCATTAATAATTAATAATCTTTTCTAAATCTCTGGTAAATCATTATAAATCATTGTAAATCAGCTTAAATCCTCGATAATTCATCATAAATCTCCATAAATCCTCTAAAATCCTCATAAATCCTTATAAATCTTTGTAATCTATAATAAATCGCCGTAACTCTTTTAGGGTGTACACCATAAATCATCAGGTATTTACCCCTTGCATTTCATCCAATAATTTTCCAAAGGGCCCCCGTACCTTTTGTTAAAAAATTCAACATGTCTTACGCCACAATACATATCAATAAACCAAAAGCTAACAAAACGACATAGGATTCAGCAATGCACTGAGTTCAGGATTCGTAAAAAAACACATATGCTATGATGTACCAATATGGGTATGAAGCACGAAAATGCACAGAGACAGCTTTACATCAGCATATATAAAGAGCTGACATACTCGAAAAGCTAAGGAGTTGTTGTGCACCTTCCTAGATATAGAGAAATAATACTTTCATAGCACCTATCTCCAAAATAAAGGGTTAAGCAAAACAATTTGCAGATGATTAAATTGCCTTTATTGCCTCTGCTGTGGAATGGCCGAGGTACTAGTTAAACGGGACAATAAAGGACATACAGCTTTTAGAATATGAAGATAATTTTGTCATGACCCAAGGCAAATTCTAGAAAAAAATGCAGAAGGCTGTACAAGTTGTACAAGAATAGACCGAGAAACAGATGCTAAACATTAATTCCACCAAAACGACTACAATAGTATTGTGTAATTAGCAAAAGCAGGTCGATTAGAATGTCTTGTACTGCTCAAGCTCCGTAGTGAAAAAAATGGCTATATGGCTGAATAAAGAAAATTAAAACAACAGTCACACTGACTACAAGAGTATCTCGATCGCCAAGAAGCTGTACAGATTAGTACAGGATATCAGGGTATGGGAATTCCTGGTGTGACATAATAGGTAAAAAATAGGAGACTAAATACAAAAAGCCAAGAGACGGTAGTGTTTCCGAAGACTCCATGTCAGGCGGTGCCCATAATCAAAATAATGTATAAAGCGACGCATTTTCAATAAAATGATCAAAACTGTAATACTCGTAAAATAACTGATGTATAACCTATTGCAATTATAACTCATGCCTTCGGATGCTCCAACAGTTTTCCCCAATTACCCCAATTGACTTGTGAGGAACATCACGAAAACCTCAGTTTGGAAGCATGTCCTCCGATTCGAACCAAAGACCCTGTGACTGATGCACAAAATCACACAAAGTTATCTTTCTATTATCCGTGTACATTTTTACCAAAAAAAAATATATAATTTTAACGTGCAAATATAAAATTTTTAAAGATTAAATTGATATCCGAATAGTAACACGTGCCGTAAAATAAACTGACAGAATTTATTTTCACAAGAATTTGAAGAAATTACTCTAATAACTTTTTGTATTTATTTCAGAAACTTATTACTACCAGACGGAGTACCCATAGATCGGCAGAGAGCCAGATTCATAGTTAAAATCTACAGAGCCGATGGTTTACCTAAAATGAATTCGTCTTTAATGGCAAACGTCAAGAAAGCTTTTACGGGCGAAACCAGCGACCTCGTAGATCCATTCGTACAAGTATCATTTGCAGGTTTAACGGTATGTACATTATAGGTAAAAATATTACTAACCGAAACAGAATAATACATACGTTTTTGCACTCGGTAGGTGCAGATAATTACTACCTGCAATCACATTGCGTTCAACAGGTATAAATCTACTTCGTGTTTAAATTATACACACTGAAAAACCGATTTGTTTGATGATACCAAATTTTGCTTAAGCTAACTAAATATTGAGTTTAATATGGGGAAACAAATATTTGGTTAATTGAACTCAATTATTTATTCATTTAACCCTTTATTTATTTGAAATAAAAAAATATTTATAGGATTAACTAATTCTGTGAACAAATTGATTTTTCAGGTACCTATTGAAATTTATTTACGTATTTAATTAAAACCGTGTGAGTGGTTCAAAATGCAGGTTCGTGTTTCATCATGTACGTATTATTGATTTACTCTCTACAACATTAGTGCTGGTATTTTTAGATTATTTTATAGTTCACTTGTATTTTTGAAGTGTTGATACATGCGTCAACTTCTATAATATCTCAATTAATTCAACTTATATGATCCTTTATGCTATTTTATTATATCATTGCTTTATATTGCTTTAGTTTTATAAATATCTCATAAATTGATGAGCAAGAAAGCTTTTTACATCATACCAGAATTATTATGTTACATATAAACGTAAGTATTTAGTGAAATCCAGATTAGCAGATTTATTTTTGATAACATAAATTGGGGATTTATTAGTAAAAAAGTAACCGGGCTAGATTACATATACGTTGTTATTCCACAATGTTCTCTTTTTTCTTCATTGCTTTAATATTTCATCCCCTAACAAGTGCTTCCTGTAAATAAAGATAAGCTTCTAAAAAAACCGGAATCTTTAATTTAAAGTATTCAAATTTAATTACGAAACTGGGAGCATATCAAAATGATAAATGAAATTCAGAATAAATTATATAAGAGTAAATAAACGTGGGATATAGCCGTAAAGTTCTTTTTTTAAACTAAATTACTCTTCTGTGTCGTTAACCATTAATATTTTAAATCAGATTTTAACGTTTATTCAAGTAAATTTAATTGTTTACGATGAATGTTTTCTAAATTGTTTGTCTCAATCTCCAATTAATGTCTCCGATGAAGCAAAGCAATATCTTGCGAAAGCTCACACAATAAAAATAAAATGGATCTTGTTCTGTCTAATGACTGCTCACTCATTATCCTATATTTTGAACTCTAACAAGTAGTCGATACTTCCACCTCTCTTTATAAATATATTTCTAAAACTCACGCCACATAAATCATATCATGTTAGATTGATTTGGTTGACTTTCTAGAATTCATGCAATACATTTTAAACCCATAATAACGATGCAAATCAAGGTAAATTACGTGGGCAAAATTCAATTTCATCCAGAAAAACTATTCTTCGGGAAGATTTTCTTGTGTGAGGTTTGATTGTACGACACAATTCAGTCACTGGCAATTTTAGCGCAACATCCTGGAATGCTACCAATCGTAGTTCGTTACGAAACGGCGGCATAATAATAGTAATAGTAAAAATATTCTTTATTACTCAACAAATATAATACGACAATGTATAAACGTAACAAAGTACAATGCTTAAGTGTAACTAACAAAGTGGGAAATGTTAAACGAAGCCTAAATTACTTCTATAGTATATTCTCTATAAGAATGCAGCAAGAGATTAGATAGGCGAAAAAACTACGAGTTGGGATGGGTTAGATTAAATTAGATTTATTAGGATTGGGGCGGCCTTTGGACCTGTTTCACCGCGACCTTTCCAGATCTATTATAATCCCCTTTTTCCCAGAAGACGCTCTCTAATTTTGCCCTCTTAATTAGGCCATTAGGTCTATCATGTTTGAGACCGGTTTGTGTAGCTAATAGTTGTGGGGTTCTCCTCCCCCCAATACCTTGTCCTCGCCAGGCCTTCCCATTGGCACAGTACATGAACTGGTGTTTTTCCTCCTCCTGGCAGAATCTGCAAGTAGCGTCAACTGCTAGGCCTATGTTGTACATATGCCTATTTAATCTACAGTGACCAGTCAGAAAACCTACTATCATGTTGACAGTCTTCCTATCTTTATTCAGTAGATCCTTAGTAAATTCATGCCTTTGTTTTTTTAGAAACTCTTTGCCTGTCTCTAGCCCGGCAATTTTTGCCACCACTTTCTGGACTGATTATGTTTATTTTATTTCTTACTTATTTATATTCAATGGTGGGTTTTTTAATTTGCGATATGGTAGTGCCGAAAGAAGGGCCAGCTTCAACGGATGACCTTGACAAACCTTGCCTGGCCAGCTCGTCTGCCACCTGATTTCCTCTCATGCCGAGTAGCTAGGGACCCACGCGAATGTTACTTTCCTTTAGGTGCCCACCTCATTTAGGGCGCCTACGCAGTCCCAAATCAACATAGAGTCCAAACTTACTGAACTAATCGCTTTAAGTGTGGGCTGACTGTCAGAGAAGATAGCGACGCTTTTACCTGGCTCAGTCCATCTTTATATTTTGTCAGGTATGGATATGTATTACTTTATTAATTATAGATCGCCTTGATAAACTCTTTTAGTATGAAAAATACTGTTTTATATATTTGAGGCACAAAGGTTGAGACTGTAAGTTTTGAGATCCGGAAGATGTACTGCAAAGTTCTTGATTCCGATTGCTAAAAAGTTGAACGTAGTTTTTAAGAGCATTCGATGTTTGGATGAGAGGTGAAACCATTTCAAGCAGTTTTCTGTTTTTTTAGGTAGTAATCGGCACAACTCAAATTCTTGAAAATCTTAGAGCAAACTCCTTCAGAAGTGCAGCTGATGTTCCTCTTGACTTGTTTCTGCACATCCATTTCCTGTCTCATAGTCTTTTTGAGCGAGAATTTTCACCATCAATCTCTTCAATTACAATTCCTGTAAGGGTCCCACGCATTCTTGTCAATATTTTCCTGTTCTTTTTCTCGATATTCTGGAACAAGTGTGAACTTTAAAAGATTAAAACAAAAAACTACTTAGGTACTTTTATTTATGAGAAGCTAAATAATTACAAATCATTCTAGCCCCGTGCTCCATCGAAAGGTACTGTACGAGGCTGTCTGCTCTAAGTACTATATGAATTCTATAACTAATGAAATGTTCCTACTCTAACTAAATAATTTCCTATGATTGTTAATAACAAAAATATAATACAGTAGCCTCGCAATTATGTGAATACTGTTTTATGTGAAACGTTTAAATACGTGAACAACCAAAACTGTGATTAATTCACATAATCGCGAGTCTACTGTAAATTAGTCAGCTGCCAGTGTTATTATATTTGCGCCCATGGCACGACTTTAGTCATCTTGCAGCATTCGCCAAGGAGTAAGGGGAAACCATGGCAAAAGCCTCACTCTGGGTGCATGATCTGGAAAGAAGTAAAGTAGTTATTCCTGTCAATAATATTTTATCTATTTATATGTTGTATTGTGGTGTATTATTTATTTTACAAAATGTTTAATATGCTTTCTAATTTAATTCCTGACAAAACTGTTTCATTTCGAAAATTTGTTGCTATTTAATTACTTATACACAATTGATAAAGACAAAAATAAATGTCGAAACTTTGTGTTTATTTTGGATTTTTGTTTATTTAAAAATAGCCATATTGTTCAAAAAATAGCCTTAAAGACTTAGAGTACAATAATTAGATGAGTAATTCTAATAAACAAAAATAGATGAATGGATACCAGTTATAAGATACAAACTGATTAATCTCAATAGTCTGAACTTATAAATTCGTTTATAGTACTTTATAATCAATTTATAACCAATTTAGTACTATGCCGTTATTCTCCTATAATACTATTTATTATATTTGTAATACGCCATAATATCTATTTTTCTCAGTATAATAATAGGTTCATATATTTGTACAACGAAGCTGTCGGATCAAGGTAAATTTATCTAAATCCCATAAGATAGAAAATTCAATCCGGTGAGTCTCCAAGGAGTCTGCCTGCAGCGGGCGACCTTCCACAAAATCGACACAGAGAGTTCCATATATAGATATAAACAGAATACGATCAAACTGTTGGCCAATATATTTATACGCTTTTACTATTAATATCTAAATAATTACTAAACCTGTCAGAGTAAATAAAGTAATAGTAAATAGCCATTGAGTGAACTGATAATGAGATTACAAAATATATATTATATATACAGTTTCCAAGATCGGTAAAAAAATAATTAAATGAAACACAAAATTAAACATTTGGTAAGAACTGCGTCTACGTTTCCATAATAGCCTGAGAAAAATGCATGACAATAAAAATATAGTGTCAAACAATTAACCCAATAGGAATACTTAAAATTAAAATAATAGGTAAATAATAAAATTTTGCATGTTTTCCACATCAACTCAATTCAATAAAGTAAATCAGAAAAAAAACATAATGTAGCTGCGACAATTTTAATAAAGGCAAACAACAAAGACTAACTACTATACTATAACGTCAAACTAAGGAAATGCTATTTTAAATAGTGAATGTGTTTTAAAATTAAATTTTCTCAAATTATAATTAAAGCATTTGTAATGTAATTTACAGTAATTTGTAATTAGATAGAGAAATGTAGCATATCTAATATAGAACCATTAATTAACGATCAACTGAAACCCAGACCAAAGGTTTTACTCATAGTACTTAATTGCATAAATGAAAAATATTTCCCTAATTGTAGATTAATGATAAAGACGCTGAACAAATTTTTAATTAAAGTTATTAAAAACAATTTCATTATAGAACTGGATTAACTAAATTTGAAAAAAAAGTTACTGTGAGAAAACTTCTGTGTGTTTACTGCAAGATATTTGACAGAATATCACTGCAACACATGTTTTCAACTTATGGAGCCGTAAAAGATCCAATAACGATTTCATCTGAGTTCAGTGCTAAGTGCTTTTCAGAAAATTAATTTAATTTACTTTTCAACTTTTTATTTATCTTTTAGTTCTTCTAGTTTGGTCGCGTCTCACACATGGTATAAAAAATTAAAACGACTAAATCGGTCCTAATTCAGAACCTCCGTTTATTAAAAATTAATTAGTTGTAGCAACTAGTTTCGAAAATGACTTACGTCCTCAGGCTAGCTAGAAGCCAACAAAAACAGTTATACAAAGTGAACAATACAAATTAAAATTGTAGAAGTAAATTAAATGTATAAAACTAAGTTAAATGGTTACAAATGTTAAAATTAGAATAAAAACAAAAGTGAAAGATATTTCACTTACAGATAATATAAGTCGCAAAGGAAACGTAAATACGAAAATGTAAAACAAACTAAAACTGTAAAAATACCATATACTGTACTATTTATCTTTTACTGCGTATCTTTTGTCATTTCCTCTGCTTACCTTTGTACAAACATTGACATATTTCATGCAAGTACATTTTTATTTGGCAAGTACTCTTATGGTGTAGTACATTCATCTATTTTGTTGTTATTGTTGGGGGAGCCGTCCGACACGAAATCTCCAGAAACGTTAGAACCGCTTAGCTTTTTGTATTCAATATCCCATTATACCAGATATTCCAGTGTTGTGGCACTGTTTTAATCTGTGCAGATCACTAGCTAATTAATCGGAATAACCCTCTAGGTTTATTTTTAGTTTGCCAAAAGTTGCCTTTATGCGTCCAGAGCCTTATATTCATACAGAATGTGATAAGCGTTCTCTGCTCTCTCATTACACAATCTGCAGTTGGTATTTTCCAATAGCAATCCTAACTTTTTTTAGGTGTCCTTTTAGTGTACAATGTCCTGTTAGGAGAACCGTTACGGTGCAAAGATAAATCCTACTGAACTGCAGCAGTTCTTCAGTCTTCCTTTTTGTTGGTCTCCTAATAAAAATCTTTCTATTTTCCTGAATGTACTACGCGTTAATTGTATTTGTCTTTGACCCAACTTCTTATATACTCTTCTGTTGTTTTTAGGCACTCCTAGAACAGGTTCTGAGGCTATATAGGAAGCCGATGATTCCTTTTTTACTAACTCATCGACTTTTTCGTTTTCTTCAATTGTCGAATGTCCTGCATCCCAGTAAAGTGACTTTACTGGCTATTCAGTTCTAGAATACATTCCCAAACCAGTTTTGACTGTGTCTCATCCCTACTTCTTCCTTTCTGCTTTTTGTTGCAATATTGATTCGTTTATTTCTATAAGCCCTCCCATGATTTCTAGATCTGTCTGTTAATCATATCAATTCTGTGAACCTGTTTCTGTAGTTAGTCATAGGTGAGCTCTCCCTCGAGAAGTCGAACATTCTGTTCGTCCTCCTCATTATTACCTCTACGCAAAGGTGCTAAAGGTGGTTAAAACGCACTGCTCTTGACTTATCACTGGGTTTCTTTTCTGATGTGAGAGATCACGTTAATTCGCATTTGCTGAACTATGGGCGATGGTTTCGTAGATTGATGCTCTACATACCAGCAAAATTATTTACATTTTTTGTTGTACCAAATGGAGCAGCAATATCGATCACAATTCTCTCGAAGGAACTACTAACATTGTATTGCTTTATAGGGGCCCTTCTCCTTTGACCAAGCTCATTAGCAACAACGCAAACTGTATATTTTCTACATCAATCTTTCACGTCATTCTTACGCTTCACCCAATTGAAGCGCTCTCCAACCTTTTTATTGTCTTTCGGACTCCTCGCGATCCATTATGTATAAGTTCTAACACTTCAGGAACTCTTACCATGGAAAAAACGATCTGAAGATTCTTCTTTGTCCCAGCTTTATCTTCTAATACTCGTTTCAAACGGCCGCGCCGTTTTCTATCACTAGAGACTCCTATTAACCAATTTTCCCTACTTAGGGCTCATTCAATACTAGTGAGTACTCGCAATGTATCGATATTTTTTCATTCGAAACTACTATTTGTTGAATCGTGATAATAAGTCAATACCAAGTAAAATGATCGACTGATAGACAATGTTATCGAATGGTATCGAAAAATGGATAAAAAGGGATCCCGCTAACAACTATAACAACCTTGTTTACGTAGTAATTTTGGCGCACGACGCAAATAGGATTTGACGTTGAAGCTGTGCGCCATCTATATACACCCAATTGTACTTCCAAACAATAGCATAACTATAAAGAGATATAACTCATGACGTGAAATTCTTGACAATGGATTACACCAACTCATATTATAAATAAAATACCTAAAGCAAGAATGACGCTCATATCTATTAAAAGAATTGGCTACCAGCTGATTATGTTAAACTTCATAAATCAACATTTCTGTGGATTATTTTAATTTATTTTTATAATATCTGCATATAAAACCTTCGGAAATTTATAATTACAGATCTATACTGAAAAGTAAAATTTTAAAATATTTTCCGAATAATTATGTTGATTGCCATAAAAGATAACTTATGTTTTGATCTATTTTAATGACATAGTATCGAATGCATTTAAATGAGTACTCGTAGGTATCGATATTTCTAATTGAGTACTGAAATCAGTATCGCAAATCTCAATTGATACCAGGATGAATACTCGGTATCGTAGATGAATTGGTATCAAATGAACCCTACCCTTACTAGACAGGTTACTCTTTCCCAGTGGGGCCGTATGTCTTCCTTCATTCAGCATCATTACGCGCTTTATCAATTCTCCCACTATTCTAGGTTATTCCATGAGTTGTTTCTGCATGACCTTAATCTTCCAATTCGTGAATCTATAAATTTTTTATAATTTTTTCCCCAATACCTCACTATTTTCACCATGTGTGTGAAATACATGAATATGGTGATTTTCACCAGATTCTTCTAAACCTTTCCTCAATCGTGTCTGAATCTATTTTTTTTTCTTTTGAATAAAAAAGTGAATATAAAATAACTACGTTGGAAACTGTAAGATCCTTCTTGTGTTAGTTGTCGAACAAGTTTGGTAAAATAAAGAGATACTGGTTAAAATTGTTGCCGTCATTAATCCGATTATTACTAAAACATTTATTTCATCAATTGATATAATATAAAAATATAATGTAAAAAATATAAGAATACCCGCATTTGCTTATGTTGCGAACTATATGAATAGCATGGATACTTCTTTGGCTCTGGTTAAATAAATTTATTTAATTCTCGTCATTTATTATTTGCAATTTGTAATACAATTTCGGATTGTATGAAAGAAATAAAACTTTACAATCTATGATGGCTTCCAAGTAGAACTTTAACGTTTTATAGCGACTTTGAAGTTTTATCGATAACAGGAACTTTTCAATTATGTAATAACAATTTATCCCAAACGACGTACGTAAACACTATCTAATGGGAATCTGTTTGATGTTACTTTCAGATTAGTGTAACCCCGTTTCGCGTCAAAACTTATTTATTTTCAGGGTAAAACTAGCGTAAAGAAACATAGCTACGCGCCCGTATGGAACGAACAACTCAGTTTTCACGGAAATGTTTCCCCCTCTATGTCAGAGGATAAAGATCCAATTACGCGACGATGACCCCGTTAAACCAACTGTGATTGGAACGCACTTCCTCGACTTAAAGAACATCTCAAATGACGGAGAGAAGGGTGAGAGAATTCAGGTACCACCGATGTGTTCGCAGGAATGATTGCAGTCTTCACTTTCTCCATTTATAGGTTTCTTACCTACCTTTGGACCATCTTTCATCCACCTATACGGGTCGACAAGAGATTACAGTCTGATAGACGAACATTCTTCGCTAAACACCGGACTAGGAGAAGGTGTTTCGTATAGAGCTCGACTCTTAATAGCAATAAGAACAGAAATAACGGATTCTATAGATATAGGTCCTTCAGAAGTCGAACTGGAACCCACTGTTCCGGTAAATGAATCGTCATACGGAAAAAGCGAAGAATATTTTTTATTCGCTACAATTATAGACGCGTCTATGATCGACAAGAAACTCGCAGATAAACCTGTTTATTTTGAATTAAGTATAGGTAACGCAGGCAATGCTATGGATGGAAACAATGAAACGAGTAAAGAACCATACAATGAATCCGATAGTGACGAATTAGGTGAGGATCTATAAACTGTCTATCTCCATAAAAAGGTCTCATAAATTGGAACATAATCATTCTTCGGTTTCCTATTTCATGTTTTTACTATTATTGCTTTGCAGAATCATTGAAAGGTAATACTAAATATTTTATAGGGTGTCGACGCATTGCACTCTACTTAATTGGACAATTAAATTGCTTGCATGTGCTTTTCATTTGGCAACTACAATGAGAGGAAAAAGTAATTGAGTCATTCATTTCTCAATTAATTTGTCACTATTTTCGTGTTAAATTCCAGCAATACGTTCTAAAATTTACGTTAATATTACAAAAATTTAATAGTAAAAGACGTTAATTAATTTGTTCTTTTCCAATCTGTAATTTTTTTCAAAGATCTTAATACATTACTTGTTTCGATAATTAATTCGGATATATAGGCAAAATAAAAATTACAAAATATTTTTTTGATTATGTAAAATAATTCAATTTATTTACATTAGATGACATGTTTATTGGAAATTTACGCAAAGAGGACTAAACAAGTCAACGTTAGACACATACGGTTTGGGCCAATTTTGATAGGATTTGAGGATTTAGATTAGCTTCTAGCATAGACGTAGAAAAATAAGTATAAATGTCCTGAACTTGATTTTTGAGATAAGTTTGAATATGAAAATTGCTTTTTGATATGTTAAGCAGTTTTCAAGCTACAAAGAAATTTTCAAAAGTTTGCATATTTGAAAAGTCGTATAAGTTTCTTATTACATTTTTTTTTTGAGAACACCTTTTTTAAATTCTTTTTTTAACATTGAATCCAACAGTGAAAGAGAATCTCAAATTATTTTTAATTTTTCAGATATAATACAAACTTGGTATTTTTTTATCTACATAAAATTTTCTTTAAAATGATGTATCACAAGCAAGGTTGTGATTATTAGTTTCTAGAATATTTAACGACTTTTAAAATTACCGTCCGTAGATGGCCCAAGTAAGCCATGCCTTCAACAATAAAGTCTTTTTCTATACCTACAAACAATATAGCAAAAAAGAACTGTCATTATCAAGTAGTAGTGGAGGGGTTGCTACGAAGCAAACTGCTATTTTGTAGTAGTTAATAACCGTTAGCAGTTTCTAGCAGCTATTCAATATCAAAAGAAGCTGCTTTTTGTAGTATTCTGTTGGTTTTTCCTGATATAGTAGAAACTTCAGTGCTTATGTAATAAAAAAACATCATTTTCATGTGATTATTGAATTGAAGAATTTAGTGGGTTTTTGTCAAGTAGATTTCAATAGCTTCTCTTATTATTAAAGCACATTGATATTATTATAATATTTATAATAATTGCAACTAAACTATTGCAATATATGTCGGTTATATTTTATTCTAGTAGTAAGCTTTGGTGGTAACTTGTAACTGAAAGACTAACAATAGTTTGTGTCTGGTGTTGTTATTTATATGAATTTGGGTGGTGATAATAATACAAGGAACAAAGATAAATACATAAAGGCTATATTTATTTGATATTATAATTACAGGAAACATTTTATTGCAAGAAACAGTTCATGTTTATTTTGTAGCACTATCTATGTATCATATATGTTTTTTTTACCGTAAAAAATGTAAAAGTAAACTAACAACCATAATAAGGAAAGTATTTCCAAAAATGCTTATACTTTAGTCGTGTGTAAAATAAATGACAAGCGTACGCGGTAAAAAACTTCTAGAAATAACGAATATACGAACATCATATCCGCTTAAGTAAATAAGAGAATTAAAAATAAACAGAATTCTCTAACAACTACATAGAAATATAGTTTTCGTCAAGCCCAGGTGGAGACAATTTCATTCCAAGTAATAATAGTTATTTTGTGTAACAACCCGACACAATGTAAGCTTCGCTGAGTAGATTTCCTAGTTTTTATATCGATTTTGGTTAAGAAATACCTATGCAGAAACAGATAATACATATCATTATAGAAACTCGATCATTATGAAACGTAGTACCTATTACTTATAGTTATTATTCTTCCTTGTTACAATCACCGTTTTATGATTGATATAAAATGCCAATTTATACTTTTCCGTTCACATTTGCATTTATTAATCAGTTATTTATATTAGTGGATGATTATTAGTTACGAAAATATATACAATAGCTAGGGGTATATATATAAAGCTATTCATTTTTCATCAGGTTTGCCCATCCTTAACCGACGTTAACCCGACGCACAAGAGCGATGACCAATGCTGTTGTTAAAAGCACGACGGGCAGACACGTTGAGCTCATATACAGGCGGTTATCCATGGTTTCGACCGAACCGTTCGACACACGCGACGGGCAAAAGGCATCCGTCTATTTTGACCGACGGGTTGGACTGATCCGTCAAACACGATAGAAAAAAAAGGGTTCTTAACGTTATATGGTTTGTTTAAGAAGCCAAGATCCAAAACGTGTAGAAATCTCGTATCATGACAGACAAAGAACTGTAAGAGTTGACAGTTTTGATCGAAATAAATCATTTTCTAAACACTTTAGAATATAATAAATAATATATTATTCTAATATAACTAATAGAACGAAGTACTGGGGTAGCTAGAAGGACACAAAAAGAATTTTAAGGAAATATAAATGTAGACCTTATTGGCCGCGTAAAGAGATCCTAAACACTGATACTAACAAGAAGCAATCTAGGTTACTTACGGTCTATTTCATCTTGAAGCCCCAAGATGAAAGCAATTCTTCTATTTCTAACTTCTAACACAGGTATTATTGAGTATTAATAGGCAAACACCTTTATTAAGCACGGGAGATTTATCCGTCTATTGTGTGTATGTGATTCAACACTAGTTATGACGGTTATGCGCAAAACACGGTAAGACTACCAAGGGTTCCCCGAAAACACACGACGTGCAGCAAAACTCAAATAATCATAGTTGTGGCAAGTTGCTACTTATTTATGAAAATACATGAGGTTAATCGCAATTAGTATTATTTTATTACCTGTAGTATATGATGTAGTTAGATACAGTACCAATAGTTACAAGTAATACGTTACTTACCACATATCAACAGTTTGATTACGATTATTACACAAGAATTTGTCAGGTACGCTGTCTAACAGCCGTTAATAAAATCACTGTTTACAGTAAGAACTTGCATTCAGGAAACTGGGTTTAGTTGCAGGTATTAATTGAGGAGAATAGTTGCCAGTAAAACTTTATCTATTGTAAATGATTTTTTATCAAGTAAACACTTTACTTAACCGATTTTTCTCAGTGTAGATCACTCGATCTCACACCTTGCGATTTTTTTCTTTGGGAAAATATTAAGAACCTGATATATCGGCACCAAACTAATAATTTAAAAAAACTAAGAATTACTCTTCGCCTAGTTTTCAGGCGCATCACTTCCATGATGTTATTAAGTGCGGCAAACAGTGTTGAAAAGAGATGCCATTCATGTCTTCAGCAAAATGGGCGCCAATTTAAAAATTGACTTTGGAATAATTTATGTTTTTGTATTTCTTTAGTATTTATTTTTGTGAAGGTTAGATAAGAGTAATAAAACTCGTTCTTTCGTTCATCTAATATTTATTATTTGATAACTAGACTTAGAGAATAATAAATATTAGATGAACGAAAGAACGATTTTTATTACTCTTATCTAATCTTCACATATAACGTTCATTGAATACTTCGAATATAATATAATTTATTTTTAACGTATTTTTCAAATACGCAAACTTTTGATAATCTCCTTGTAGCTTGAAAACAGCTTCACATATTAAAAAGCGGTTTTCTTATTTAAACTTGTCTCAAAGATCCATCCCAGGGCATGTATTGTACAAAACATATTAAAATGTGCGTTTCTAATTGGAAATGAAAATGTAAAATATAAATCAACTTTTATGAAACAGAATATACATCAACCTATATTTCGTTTATCCTACATATGTATGTTTAAAGTGTATCGCAAACAATTTCTTACAATGTAGTAAAACAAAATGATGGCAAAACAACATAGCTTAAATTATTTAAATATACATGTGAATATTATTGTTAAATTTACATATAATTACTGAAAATATCATGAGAGGAGCGTACGGGTGCATTAAATATTTTATAAACTTTTTAGTGCGGGTGACAATTTTTTTTGCAGCTTTTCAAAGAAAATATTCAATACCTAGTTTCCTTTCTTATCTGATCAGCCAACAATGTACAATAAATTTCAGAATCTGTGGTATCCGATAGCGGTTCTTGGCAAAGCACAACGACACCAACAAAGCCGATGACGCACGACCGAATATACTATTTCCTGCCTTATTGGGACAACAAACCCTGCATGCATGTTAGATCCGTGTGGCCAGATCACAGGCGCAGGATGTATAACTCAAACATAATAGCAAAGATCGCAGATAAATTGGTTAGAATTTAGCAAACCCCATAAATGTCTATAAATAAGTGCAGTGCGTATGTTTCAGGAGGAGGGCTTGAATGAGGTACACGCATCAATGGAAGCTGAAAGCTCCGATATGGAGGCGAATCTTAAGCAAATATTGGAGGAACTTTCGGTCAGCTGTACGAAATACGTTACCATTTCTAAAAGCGTATCTACAGGTCCCGGCACAGGAAAAACGAAGCTGGATAAGGAATATATAAAACTTTGCCAACGGGAAATTGTAAGTATAGCCATTCTATTGTAAAAATTTATTGTAACCGTCATATTTGAACAAAAACTATTACCTTCTGGGAAACCATGAAATTTTTCTCCGGAAATATTATGTCAACGGTAAAAAATAAAAATAAGCTCTAATTAGATGCTTTCTGTCCAGTGGCACTTGAAAAAACCATCTCCCATTAAATTCATAAAAATTTTCAATATCAAAAAGCGTTTTAAAGCCTTTTTTCCCATTCATGTTCTTAAAAATTCTTTACAATTAAGATTATTACTTCAAATGTCTTCAGGGGCAAACCATAGCATGCTAATACTCTGGAACTTAATTCAATGTTGTAAGTCCTGCATTTTTTCGACAACGAAAAACCTCCCAAGACAGTCTTCATTTAACTCTTTAAAGTAAAATAGAAATTAAAATATATTCATTTATTTGTCACAAAATTGTATACAGGTTACAGTGTTCTCGAAATCCACCTTGACAAATAACGTAGCCTTTCACTCTTCAGAAGATTTTTTTTGAAAATAATATATTGCTATGGAAGCAGGCGCATGGAATATAATTTAGAGTCATTTAAAACTGTTTTCAAAGCTAAATCAAGGAGTAATTGTAGGTTAAAGTGCATACTCGGGTGTCTACTCCACAGGTAAATTTTGAATTTGTTAACAATGACTATAAAAACAAACCATCTTAGCAATAGGTGCTAGTCATAAGTCTTATATTACTGTAAACTTTATTTTATATGTTTATATTCAAGTTTACCTGCTATATCTTTATTTTTTATTATATTTTTGCTCCGGGAGATTTTTCATTCTTTGGAATTTTTATTCGGTAGCATTTACTGCATTCCCCTCAAACTAGAGTAAATAACGGTATATTAATGTCAGTTACTAGTTATTCATTTCAGTTCGATGTTGCTTTACCTGACAGTGATAACAATCGAAGGCAGATTACTGGTAATTTGTAAATAATTCATTCTGCCTATGGCCACGAAGGATGACGGTTGTCAATGAACCCCTATAACAATTTTTACGCCACACACTCAGAAATATAAAAGTACCACAAAGTGTTTACCTGAACAGTATCGATATGGCACCTAATTAATATAAATCCATACCTTTCACCTGAATAATCGTCGAGGTTTTCCTATAAAATTTCCTGAGAAGAATCCCGGGGAGAATACCAGTTCATGATTTGACCGTTCATTCATTCATTCATTAAAGTTATGGTGGGCACTTAAAGTTCGGACACTTGAGCTAGGTGCTCATGGTAAAATTGAAAATTTGAAATCCCGGGCAATATTATTTATTAAGAAAATTCTTCAGAAAAATATGATGTCAATTTCAAGACGATTGGATTATTACTTTACAAGCTATCAAAGAGGAAACAGGAGATAACCGAAGGGCATTGTCGAAAAGTATCCGAATCTCCGCTCCGTGACAAACGAATAACGAATCAGATACCTAAAACTTTTACCGAGAGTACAAATTTCATCTAGGGCGCGCAAATTATTTCTTGTAAAAAATGTTCGTGAACGTTGTAGGCCGGATAAGCTACCAAAATCAACTTTCGCATATATATAACCTTAATGTAGATTTGTACGAAGTAAGTTTGTTACAACACGTAAACAACACGAAAGCACCAAAACTACGCATCAGTTCGAAAAACGTTGTGAATACTTGCCTTGAAGCTATTCTATGGTAACCTTTCACCCTCTTGGCGAATGGAGCAGGGTCAATTTTCAAATCTCAAATTGAAACCGCCATTTTTATTGCAAATTTGGATTTTCCAGGAAAAATTAGTAACCGTTTGACTATCATTTTGCCAAAAGAATAATAATTGCATAAGGTATAAATAATTTGATTTTTCATTGAATTGCTTGTTGCAATTGGCTAGAGCGCAGTCAAAAACATGACGATTAGGCGTGCACATTCAAAAATAGTTAGCGATCAGGTGGACATATTCCTTTATCACAGCTGTTACTCAGCTGAATGTACATTTATAGATTATAAAAACCTCGAAAACTGTTAAACTGTTTTGCCAAGAGCCGAACTTTGCTATTGGTTAGAACGAACTCAGAAAAAGTTGGCATTCCAAGCAGTTAAAATTTGCTAAATATCCATTCTTGCTTACATGTTCCTTCGTCAGGGTCAGATCCATGTCAGATGTATGATTTACAACTGCAATGTAGGCAATAGGGTCGAGAACCATTTTTTTGTATTCGAAAGAAAAGTTTCAAATAACTACGAATTTACAGGTTTTTTGTCTATGAGATTAGTATTTTTAAAGGAAAAAAGTTTGAAAATGTATATATTTAAAAAGTTTTACTCCAACGTCGCAAGTATTGTCATGCCTGTTACCTACATATTTTTCCTACTGGATCCAAATCTGTAAGAAAAAAAACGGTTTCCATTCATGATTTAGAAATTGACTCCAGCAGATCCAGCAAAAAATATAATTTAATAAACACATAGATTGGACCAAACAATATTTTATTCTCATCTTACTAAGTTATATTCAAATAAAGATACCACCTAAGAGCTTATGAGTATAGATTTTCACTTAAACCATAAACTCCAAAATGTCATTAACGGTAACCTAGATGATTCATTCTTTCATACACCTCCTAGATTACGTATAACCGTATAACGTAGCCAGCTCCTTACACCTTTATTATTGTTTATGTTTACACTGCCGCGTTGTTTACGTAAATTCCGCTGCCATTCCGTAGAGCTTTGTGACTACCAATTAAGCTTCCACGTTTATTTATAGAAATATAAACTGTACCTAATTTATATGAATCCCAGCCTAAATTACGCAATACTATTGTTATAAATATCACGTTCTAAAGGAAATATAAGAAAAAATAGTACATATTAACCCTTATACCAAATCTGTTTGTTCCTTTACTACGCGTCTAAATCTCTGATCTGATTCAGGAACATATTGGAAACATGTCTAAGAATTTGAGAGCTCTAGTGACAAAAAATTCCTTCAAAGAGCGCTATAAAACAGCGCAGTCTTACTTGGCGAAATTGAAAAGCCTCGTGGATGACGTAAGATTATCACTTGGGATGTAAGAGGCGTCGTCGTTCTCATAAACGGATTTTCGTTTTCAGCCCCAACACGCCCTACCGGACGTTTTCCTCTGGATTATCAGTGGCGGAAAACGACAGGCGTATCAACGTATCTTAGCTCGTGATATTATTTATTCGATAGTTGACGAGGAATGCGGCAAGGATTGTGGTAAAGTTCAAACGATGTTCCTAAAGGTAAGCGAATTCTACTATTCAATAAGAGGCGGAAATATTACCTTAGCTAAGCGTGACGTATTGTGCAAATAACAATACAACTATAATGCCTGTAGGTACTTCCTTTTTGTTTTTCCAGCAAACCACAACGTATTGCTAAAAGAATAGTACGAATAAATACATTCTATAATTGATATAGCTTTATTACAGCGATCGAAAATAAACAGTACGTTTACGTACCGTACCTAGGAAGAACGCAAACTATTCCGCTCTTTATAAAGTTTGTGTACGCGAGCGCAAACGTTATACAGTACATTAAAATGTACTGAGAACGAAACAAAACGATATCGTACTGTACTAAGTACATATGTTTTAGGTGGCCTTGAATCGTTTATGTATGCGAACGTTTACCGAATACAAAAAGAAAGTAGGCAAACCGTACGTTACGTTTAACGTACTTGCGATTTTACTATTTAGTTTAGTGTGAAGTTGTACTATTGCACTAATATTGGATGAAAAGTAAACAAGTGTGTTTATATTGGTTTCTTACATTTCTGTTATATATAATGAAATAAGTACGAGGTAGAAATAAACATTCTTGAGAAAAATAAACATTTTAAATTGAATAATAATAATAGTAATAAAAAATAAACAAAAATATGAATCGTGGTATCTAAATTGCCATCGTGTTCTTTCAAAACTTTACCACCACGAATTAATTCCATTTTCCCATATCGTTTCATTTATGTTATTCGTCCCGAAAAAAAAAACACGCACAACGATATTCTTTAGCCGCGGCATCTTTTTTTTACTGGCACTTGTTATAATATAAGAATGTCACTAATATATGTCTACTTGCTGCACCTACATATGTTTTGTTTCTTATATTTAAATGTATATTATATTATTAAGTCTATGTCTAAATATGCAATTATGCCATAATGCAAGAAAGATCTTTTACTTTCATTCTTAATAAAATTTGTTTGGAAATATCGAATCCGTTATTAAAATTGTCAATATAACTTGTGCGCAAATTTGGATTTAGAGATAATTAAGATTTACATAAATGATTATACGCATCATTAACCATTCCTTATTATTTATTCAGTATATTTTTCAGGCAATATCTACTTCCCTATTTATTTAAAATTGAGTGAACCATTTGCATTCCAACAATTCAATAAACATTAAGTAAATTATAGGGAGTAGATGTTTAATTAATCACTTTCTGAGCACATTACAACTACAAAAAATGTTTGCTGGCATTTACAAACATCTGTGCTAAGTACATTAGGAGGTGCATTAATTTACGAAAGTATAGTCGTACGAAAATTCCAACATTTCATAGGTACATTAAGCGTAATGTACTTATTATCTTTATTTACACAAACGATTTAAACGGAGATAACGTATTTTTATAAAGTACGGTACGAAACCGTTGTGTTTCGTTCTCAATCCCTGCGTTTTAAATGTACGAATATCGTTTGTGTGCAGGTACACAAACTTTATACAGAAAAAGAAATTGATATGTTTTCTCTGTTTCGTTTGCGTTTGCGTACGGTTCTCGCAATCCTACCGTACGAAACACTAAGGAACTGTTTCATAACGTTTATTTCCGATCGTTGCTTTATTATTTTTAATATTACGTAAAAGTAGAAACGGTCCTAGATGATTTTTTAGGTGATGTGAGATCTTCCTTATAGCGCCCACACCAATTTTTTCCATGAGTAAGCAACGTCCAAACAGGCAGCGTTACAATTTTATTTATTTAAACTGCATATTACATACATCACCGAAAATTAACACCTACCTCGCTTTTTCACGGTAATTTCTTGCTATTATATCAGCGTAGTTTAAGATTTGAGCAATATCATTTTCTATCTATTGTCAGATCTGGCACATAGTCGAACGTAAATAAGTCTTTGTGATAACAATCGAATACAACTGTGCGAGTACATCTTGTAACCACAATTATGCTTCGACCATAGGCAGCACAGAAAAACCCGACATGATTTAATTTCAATAAATTGGGCGGGAGCTTCATTTAATGTATTATTTATGTTGTAAGATTCCTTTATTGACATTAACTACAATTGTTCGTTTAATATTTTTTCCGTAAGTCTATTTCTCTTTGGGGTTAAAATATCTTTAAAAATGGAGAACGATGGCTTAACATCAGTACTGCTAAGCATCCAAATAATGTTTTAGTACTCCATACTTTTGTCCAGCTACTCCATCTGTGAAATATCCACGGGAAAATTGCTTTAATATATCGATATGGGGATTTCTATCAAATATATTTTTGGCTCTTGCTGCAGACGTTATCTAAATTTATCCGGAACCGAAGTAGTATTAAGTATTAGTATTAAGTAGTCAGGGTGATTTAGTTTAAATACTTCTGCCTTTAGCGAAATACTTCGACCATCAAAAAATTTAATACAATCTGGCATGTTTAAAATTTACTTAATAAAATTTAGCTGATTGGTTAAAGAAGAATTTCAAATAATATCTTTGCATTCTGTTACCGATCGTGATTTACCTTGTAGATCAAATACTTCATATCTCTGATATGGCCAATATTTTTGCAATAAAAAAAAACTTGCTTCCAACCAAATGCCCTCTCTCTCTCTTTCAAAACAAAGAAAATACTTTCACAAAGAAATTACTTACCATCGCTATATGTTTTCATGAGCTTAAAAGATGTTCTCGAGAATAGGTGAAATTCAAAACTCTTGGCGGTACCCACAAGTACCTACGCGACCCGTAATAAAAGCAATTTACAGGTGTGCAGGAAAATATTACTGCATTATAGCTTTTATTCCATAGAAAAATTTTTGGAAACCGATATATAGCCATTGTTTTAACATATTTTTTATCTATATTTGTTTATATAGTTTGCTGTATTGTATGCTATTATTTTGACATTATGACGTTTCATGTAATATTTATTACATCGAATAAAATTATGTTTTTCTATTCTAAGTAATATGGTATTAATAGTGCCAACGTTTAACTAAATTTCATGTAACAAAAATTCTTTATTACACATTTTAAATCAATTAGAAGAGATATAAGCAGGTGTTGGTAAGCGATATAACTAACGTTTAATTTGCATAACTTTCCGTTTGCTTAAATACTAGGTCCGCTGGATACAGAAAACTTTTCTGCTACAACGTGATATCGTAAAACTTCATAGTCGCCAGGCTTCTTGGAAATTGTTGACAGAAATTATTTCATAACTCTAAGGCTGTAGGAAGGCGATAGCATTACTAACCTTCAAAGCTGATTAATTTCGACTCTTTAGCATTACTACATCTCCACAAAGACAACTATCTATTTGTTGATTCTTCTTTTAAATCGAAGAATCAAATTGAATTTCATCCGAAGGACCAAGTTATATGTTGTGATATTAAACTAACGATGATTTTTTTTCTCTAAACTTTATAACAAATATGACATATTTTCTTACATACAATCTATTTTTGTTTTTCATTACTAACTTGAATTATAGCTAATTATTAATACATCACCATATTTGTCTTAAATTCTTAATTCAACATTTTCAGCAACTTTTTTTAATAAATGACATATTTTATTACATGATTCAATAGTATTCTGGAAACGATAGCTTATAGAGATAGATAAACAAATACAAAAAGTATACAAAATGTTAATTTAATCTTCGTGGTGCGGCCAGAATTGGATCACGTACTGCATTGAGTTACTTTGGATTATTTTTTTGTGTGTATACAGCTACCTGGAAAGAAAGGCGTTGGACCCAGTGGATGGGCCATTCAAGTTAAATTGGACATTCTCCTCTGGTTGGGTATACTTAAGCACAAGAAAAATGTCATCAATGGAATTCCCAAAGGTTATGAAATCTCCCACGAGATAAGGAATGCAGAAAGGCCAAGAGCTCTACCTCCATCTATTATTCACTATATTGAGAAGCACGTACGTATTGCTTATTTTATATAATTTATTTTACAGTACATTTTTTGTAATGTAACAGTATGTGTCTCGCAAAGTTTTCAACACTAATTTGCTTTATAGTGCATTTCAAGATATAAAGATATGACTTTGGACGTATATAATGGCTTTATTGCATCTCTTGTGGCGATAATTACTTGACTCCTCATTTAAAGGGTACGGTTTACCTACTAGCATATGAATACAAGGGCGTATTAACTATGCATTCCGGCCCCTATAAAAAAATATAAAAACGGGATTTCAATTTTAAATATACAATAAATAATATACATGAATTTTATTTACAAAAAAAAAAAAAACAGAAGCCGTGTGGCATAGCAGAGACTGCGTCCAGTGCACTACCCGGCTCCGGGTTACCCTGGTATCGAGCTTTATCCGAAATCAAGTATATATACAGTAAGTAAAATCTTTTGTGGAATGTGGCTAAATTGATTTATTAGTTAATTAGTCCTACATAATTGACATGTCCAAACGTTTCGACTATATTGTAGTCTTCATCAGTGGGGAACGACAGAAACAGTAGATTCAATCAATTTAGCCACATTCCACAAAAGATTTTATTTATTAACCAATATTGGCAACAAACTACACTATTACCACTTCAAATATATATACAGTAACCGTCAATAAAGTGTTATAATAATCATAATGGCATTTTTTTGTTTCTATGATAAATTCTTTTTATGAAGATAGGTGTAGCGTGTCTACGAACACCAAAATGTATTTTGGCACATGTCACGTGACTGCTATTATGGCGGCAAGTTGAAAAAGTACTTCATGAAGCACAAAAAGTCAGGTTAGATGACGTAATATCTAAAAACAGTTATTAGAAACTGACTGAAACGTAGGTTTTTGCTATGTTACTTACTGCTGAAAGAGACTGCATCAAAACAAAAAAAAATAAACCAATTTTCGAAATATTTTTATTTTAAACTATATTGCAAAGAATTCTTTTACAATTTTTTTTCAATGGCGGCTGGTACTAAAAGGCACAAGGGCACGTGCCCACCCAACCACCAAGATAAACACAGAAAGAAATTCGCCTTTAATTCAATGCATTATTTTATTTTATTGTTTTTACGTATTTTTATCACGGTAGTATCAAAGTTTCCTTCCGCACCACAGACGCTAGCGCATATGCGAACGCTCAAAACTATGTTCCGGAGCACTATTTCAGATGTACCTATTTCGAGTATGAATCGGATGCGCTTATACGGTCGCTTTGGGGCACGAAATTTCGTGTCTCCAGTTAACGTCTTGCATCTATTGCGACTGCATTGTTTTCAGTGCGTACCGCGCATGTGTGATTTCAAAGGTTTGAAGTGACGTTTATTATTAATGATGGAAGTTAATTGTGTGCAAAATCTTTTTAAAAACCCGCTATCATTTGAGGAAGAAAAACTTTTAATTAAGAAGAAAGGAAGGCCTATTCCTGATCTACAAATAAACTACACTTCCTCAAGTAAAATTCGAATTTACGAATAGAGTATTCAATAAAAATATACAGGGTGAGTTTTTTTTATCTCGAGACAACAGAATATCTCTAAAACACTGCATCAAATCAAAAAAAGATCTTAATAAGATTTGTTAAAATGTAGGGGGCTCACTGAATGGTGCCGAACTCGATCCCCTCGATCCCCCTCGATTACTACCATATGCCGAAACTAGTAACCAAAACGATTTGAGGCTATAGTATATTAATTAAAGAATTAGGAAGTACACTTTCAAATTTAATTTATTTATTTATTTTTATTTTGTGCCCACCCTCTTTTATAACTCACGAGCCGCCACTGATTTTTTTAGTTGCCTACAGTGATGTAGGAATCGTTAGGCTAAAACTAATTTCAAACCATACCAAAATATTTTTAATAGGGTCAATAATTATGTAAGGCCTAAATTAAGTAATGTCAAGAATAGTTGGTCTAACGGTTTGTAGTTGTAGGAAACGAAAAAAGAAATATAGTTTTCACTAACAGTAATGTTTATTATGTAGTTTAGAGCAAAAGTATTTGTAATATTTTTTATTCCTCTTAAATACAGTTCGTTGCAACAGCAAGTGTCATATTAAAATCTACTTCTTAATTTTAATCATCTTTTCATAGAATACTTTTCCTTTTTAAATATGCTACCACACTAGTGATCACGTGATAGCTGCCAAAACAAATTTTGGGGTTTAACATGGTAAATTTACGCTCAAAAGAAAATTTTCCTCCTTCTAACAAGAAAAAAAACCATTTATTGCATATGTGGGCAACATCCGGCCCGCGAGACATTTTTAAAAACCCGATTAAAAAAAAATATTACATTACTTCTCATATTCACTCCAAAATGAGGAAAATCGAGTGATATGGGGTTTGTCGCTTACTCCTGCGGAATCAAGTGAGCGAGCAAGCCGAGTGGCGGCGTTCATCAAAGAGTGAGGCGGCAAACATCAAAGCCCGAACTTTAGTTAGTTTTATTTGAGCTACCGAGGTTATAACTTCGACAAGCGATATCCTAGCGAACTGCTAGTGCCGTCAATTTGCTTTGTGACTTTGTGTGCATCTTGAGTGCTTACTAATTATATTTTGTTATTAAGTTTATCGAACGAAAAGTAAACGAAAATGATGTCTGGTGGAAAGAAACGAAAAGTAGATGCAGAGGGTCGCCAGTTTCAAGAAAAATGGGCTGAAGAATTCTTTTTTATCTTGCACAATGGTAAGCCTATTTGTTTGCTGTGTAATGAATCCATTTCAGTGATGAAAGAATTCAATATAAAGAGGCATTACTCAACTAAGCATCCTATGCTGCACTCACTGACAGGGCAAATAAGAAAAGACAAAATCCAGAAGCTTACCGCAAATTTGGAGAAACAGCAGCAAATATAAATAAACAAAAAACACAACTTCATAATGTTGTGAAAGCTAGTTTTATAGTTAGTTCAAAATTGGCAAAGTCATTAAAACCATTTGCCGAAGGAGAATTTATCAAGGAGTGTATGTTAGAAGTTTGCAGTGTTTTGTGTCCTGAAAAGAAAAATGAATTCGAAAAAATTAGTTTGTCAAGACGAACTGTTGCCCGACGTATAGAAATGATGGCTAATGACCGTATGGCTGGTTTTGAATCATTTTCCATAGCATTAGACGAGAGCACCGATTTGTCTGACACAGCTTAACTGGCTATATTTATTCGAGGTGTTGATAAAGAGTTCACTGTTACTGAGGAATTGCTTGCTTTACAGCCGCTAAAAGGAACCACTACAGGAGAGGACATTTTTAATGAAGTTGAAAAGGTATTCACAAGTTTTGGTTTATCATGGTCAAAATTAGTTGGTGTATGCACAGATGGTGCCCCTTCTATGGTCGGCTTACGTAAAGGTTTCATCGGAATTTTGTATGAAAAAGCAACTGAATTAAATGTGCAAAAAGATGATTTGGTAGTCCTTCATTGCATTATCCACCAACAGAACTTGTGTTCTAAGTCCATTCGACTCCAGAATGTTATGAATGTGGTAGTAAAAACCATCAATTTTATTCGATCCCGAGGGCTTAACCATCGTCAGTTCAAGGCGTTTTTGGATGAAATATCAGCCGAATATGACGACGTAACATATTATTGTGAAGTCAGATGATTAAGCAAAGGAAAAATGCTGAAACGGGTTTTACGAGCTTAGAAATGAGATAGCAGATTTTATGCAAATAAAAGATAAACCACTATCTGAATTGAGTGACCCAAAATAGATATGTAACTTAGCATTTCTGGTCGACCTTACAGGCCGTTTGAATGATTTAAATTTGAAACTTCAAAAACAAGGACAGTTTGTAAATGATTTGTATAGCCATTTGAAAGCGTTTCACAACAAAATCCGCTTGTGGGAGGCACAGTTGCTGTCTGGTAACAGTTACCATTTCACCACGCTCTCTGCGTATGAAAATACTGCTTATGCTCAATATGCTAAAGAACTCAAGTTACTGTTGGAGCAATTTTCGAACAGATTTAGCGATTTTTAAAACATGGAAGACAGTTTCAATTTATTAGCTACTCCAACAAAATGCTCCAATACACTTGCAAATGGAGTTGATCGAGCTTCAAGAAAACTCGCTCCTAAAATCTAAATTTGAAGACGTGGAGTTGTGCGATTTCTACAAAAAATACCTCGAAGAAGACCATTTTCCGGAGCTTAGAAAATTCGCAAGAAGATTGATTTGTGCGTTTAGAGTACTTATAAATGCGAACAGTTCTTTTGAATGATGAAAGTTAATAAATCAAAACATCGTACAAGGCTGACTGACGATAATTTGGAAAACTCTTTACACCTCTGTATCAGTGGAATTCATCCAAACATCGATGGATTAGTTTCACAAATTCTAGGTCAAGGGTCTCATTGATTTCGTTGTCGCTATTTAACTTTCGTAGTTTGTAATAATTCCAAATTTCACGATTTAATTATAATGATGTACCTATTTTTTTTATTTCATTTTCTTATTCTAATAAATTGCATTATAATAACATTGTCGTATTATTTCATATCTGATATCTATCGCTAAAAATTATAAACACACTTTAAAACACTACTTTAAAATGCATTACTTTTAAACGCGGCCCGCGAACGTATTTGCACACTAAAGTTTGACCCACAACGTGTTAAAAGTTGCCCATATTTGATTTATTGCAACATTTACGCCGGTCTCTGTATATAGGGGAAGATGTGGCACATTCGTTTTTTTTTAATGCTGTACGTATTATTTAGGCGTTTTAATTTGTTTTTTTTTTCAATTTTTAGTTACAATAGTTCAATGTAAACGTCTTACTTCAGAACACCATGTATACGCTGCCTTAAATTCGTTAAAAAATGCGAAGTAGATTGATTAAACTCTGAAAAAAAAAATATTGTAAATGGACGAAAGTGTTTCCCTCTTAGGGAATTTCAATCAGCACACGTAATACTTTCAACCCGTCGTTAATAATACCAAATTTTGATTGTTTGTTGAAGAGTAAAAAAAAGATATTAAACACCGTAATGCTTCAAGTAGATTAATTTAATAGCATTTAGAACGTAGCGAAAAAGTAATTAATAATTAAAGTAAGAATAAACTATTGAGAAGGTTGGCAGTCACGGTTATCTTATTATTAATTTTTCAAATTTGCATTTAAAATAAATAAGTTTTTTTAAACGAATAGCGAGCCGTAAGTCGACACATTCGTTGGAGGTGGAGCATTTTTAGGCTCGCCGTGTACATACATTGAATTACTAGTCGCTACGCGGCTCGCGATTCAAACTTGTACTCATATTACAACAGGCGTCATTGTAACACTAGTTTTTTTTTTTTTAATATACTGTTGTAATTTGAAATAGATAGCATTAAAACTACTTTAAAACTACTACAAATCGCTGCTCTTGTAAACGATTTCTGACGTGCACAGACGATGCAAATTTCACTTCACAATTATAATATTGTCACTTCTACGGCTAAAATGATCACCAGATCAGATTACTATTTCGCTTAATTCTGTATTATTGATGCTGATGTATGTACACCAGCGACACTTTCTAATTGTACGACCTACAGCATAAAATAGAGCCTAAATGTGTAGCATGGGTAGTAGACGACTTATGTATTCACTGCCGTCTTCGAAATATATAAACACAGATGTGCGATCTCTGTTTTTTTCAGTTTTTTTTTTTGCAGTAAATCTACTTTAAATGTAAGAAAAACATTGATCTTATAAAATAAAGAGAATTAAATACATCAAAGGCGCATACTTATGCCTGCCGACTTACCTCGGTTACCACAATTCGAATTTTTTCAATTACTTACCTTAGGGCCGTTTTACATCCAGCTATTTATTGCGCAATTTATTGGCCAATTTAAAATTTTACGTGTATAACACGTATTTAATCCGTGTTATACACGTACAATTTTAAAATGGCCAATAAATTGGGTAATAAATAGCTAGGTGTAAAACGGCCCTTAAATATAATATTGTATACAAACAGATGTTTTGTTTTCTTTACACATTCCTACAGCTTTACTAAGTATGTTTGTGTTTTCTAATCCAATTGATTCATAATGATTGTTTTCAAAACTATTTTTCATTCGCCGCGGCTCCTTTTTTCGATATTTACATAATGCAGAATTAATATTTATATAAAGTAATCATTAGTTATTAATTTAAACCTGCATTTTGTATTTATAGCTATCACTACTGTTCGATTTAGCACTAATTCAAATTTTGTATTTCTTTTGAAAACATATTGTGTCTTTTGAGGTAAAATCTTTGAAACTAGGGAATTTATAATCGAAATATTATTTTATCTTGTTATTATAATATTAATGGAAACATACCATTACTATAACTATTTCTGACGAGTGTAGAGCTTTTCGTTCTAATATCTGATATAAAAATCATGGTTTTGAATGCATCCTCGCCATATCGCCTTTATTATTTAATGTTAAAGAAGGAAGTCGGAGCGAATTAAAAAAAATGATATGAAATCATCAGACATTAATTAGATTAAAATATATAAGCATATTTGGGTAACGCTGCAGGGAAAACAAAACATGCATTTCTGTCAATAACGACATTACTTCAAATTTCCCTGCATTTATTAATCAATTAATTGGCGCAACACCCACTTCACGAAAAATGGAAGTAGTAATAATCCTTATTACAATATTGTTTAATATCTTGCATAGGGGCTGTCGCAATTTAGTTAATGTTCAGTAATATTGAAAAAAGTGTTTCATTCATAACGGAGATATGCTTTACTGATTTCAGTATAGCTAAATACATTAAATGTCTTCATGCGATCCATTTTGATACTTTCATTATTATTTGCATACGTATAAAATGAATAAAAGTAATAAACCCATTGATATTGTTATTTATTGTATAATTAACATGCCTTTGGTTTAGTTCCTAGACGTAGTTCAACTGTAAAATGAAAATACCTTTTAAAACCATTTAATAACACTACAGTTATTCGAAATACTTCAAACATCAAATAAATTTATTCCTACGCAAAGATAACAAATACATAAGAGATGCATTCAACTTCGCACATTAATAAATCCAGCCTAAGCTTTTTTAAATTAACCAACCGAGAGACCGCACATCTGTGTTTACATATTTCGAAGCGGCCAGTTACTGAATAAATCCGTCTACTATCCACGCTAAACATATGGACTCTATTTTACCCTGTAGGTCGTACAATTAGAAAGTGTCGCTAGTGTACATATACTCGTAAATAAACAATCTAAATCTCTATTCATGTTTATTCTTATAGATATTTCAACTACGAGCGCACATTTATCAAGCAAGATCATTAATAGGGTCAGATGCATCGGGCCTCTCGGATCCTTTCGCAAGAGTTATTGCTGGAGAATTTAGCAAAACAACGCAAGTCATAGACGAAACTCTCAGTCCTACTTGGGACGAATTGCTGATTTTTGAAGAGATATTGATTTACGGAACCGGCGAGGAAATACAGCACGATCCACCGACGATAATAATAGAAATTTTCGACCAAGATAAAGTGGGAAAATCGGAATTTATCGGACGCGCGATAGCGAAACCGCATGTCAAATTATCCGAACGATCTTATTCGAAACCAAAATTTCCACCGTCGCTGGAATGGTTCGATATAAGTAGGGGAACGGATAGAGCCGGGGAGTTGTTAGCGGCATTTGAATTGTTAGAAATCCCCAGCGATGGTGATTCCACGTCATTACCGGCGCTACCCGCAGCTAAAGTCATTCCAGTATATAAAGATCAAGAAATAAAGGACACAGGACCCATATTGCCGGTCCCGAGGGGTATCAGACCGACGTTAGCTAGGTATCGCATCGAAATACTTTTCTGGGGCTTGCGTGACCTAAAACGCGTGCATTTGTTAAAAGTCGACAAGCCGAGGGTTGATATTGAATGCGCCGGTCATATATTGTACTCTTCAATAATACAAAACGCAAAAAGGAATCCGAATTTCAGCACTCCTGTGAAATTTATAGACTTAGATTTACCTGAACAAGAACTTTATCGGCCTCCACTGACAATACGAGCAGTTGACTGCCGAAGCTTTGGTAGATACACATTAGTAGGCACTCATATGATAAATTCAATACACAAGTACATGTATACTCCGCTAACGAAAAAAGAAAAGGAAGCAGAAGAACGTAGAAAATCGTTACACCAATTAAAAGCCTTAGATTACATAGAGAATAATTATTTACCTAACACGTATGTTGCCAACGGGGTAGACAGCACCGTCGAGAATAGTCCACTGCTTCCTAAAGATATCACAATTGCTGTAGGATATGGAACTCAAGACCAGACCAAGAAGATGAAGACCGAAGTGAACAAGAAACGAAAGCAAAGCATCGATGACGACATAGAAAATGAAGAGGATAGTAAAGATTGGTGGACGAAATATTTCGCATCGGTAGAAGAAATGATAAATGAAAGTAAGGAAGCAAGAAAAATATACAACGCTGATGGTTCATTACAAATGGCTTTAAGCGATGAAAATAATCCGGTCAATAATGTAAGCAATATTCAGGACAAAAGTCCAAATGAAGGTAGAAAACGATTTGGATTTAAGACGGCAGCAACTGCGTCACGATTTACGGTTAGGATTAGTCCAAAGACCACGCGGAAAAGGAACAAGTTAAAGCCAGCTTTGTGCAAGGTAAGTAAAACATATTAATGAAATTGGAAATCACAGACTTTTTATACTAAAAAAAAATATATACGCAAGGTCAAGAGTGTAAACTCTATTTCTTCATGTCGGTGAAACTGTAGAAAACCAGCATGTATTACCCTAAAACTATCACTACAACTATATCATCAACTATTGTATTTGCCATTTTTTCTACCTTTAAGGCAGTCACCCTGGAGAGGTATTTATAAATCTATGCTTCAAATAAATTCATATCCAATATTGGTTCAATTTTATTAATAATATTTCTGTATATGCGCTTCCTGAGTTATGCTGAAGCTGCAATGTGAACTCAAGATTTCTGTAATGTGGTTTATAACCTTTTGATAGGAATATATTCAAAGACTACGATTTTTCTCTCTATCCAATTTTAGGCCGTCCAGATCTTCATCGATTCCTTTTTAGCACAGTATTTCTTCGGAAGCTGAATCTGTTTCAGGAGAAGCTAACGGAGTCCACTGCTTTTACATGCTTCTCCTTTAGCTCCAGAGCTCCAGAAGCTCATAGACTCATATAATTCTTTCCTTATTTGCATTACTTGATTATTTTTTTCTCAAAGCAAGTAAATCCATATAAAAAAAAAAGATAAATAACGCTGGCTAAAAGTAGATGAAAGCGCCACTTACAGGATGAGTTTTTTATCTTGAGACAACGAAATATCTCTAAAACACTGCATCAAATCAAAAAAAGATCTTAATAAAATTTGTTATAATGTAGGAGGCTCACTGAATGGTCCCGAACTCGATCCCCCCCAGAGTGGGAGGGGGGACAACCTTGAAATCTTAAGTGGGAACCCCCATTTTGTATTGCAGATTCGGATTCTACTCCATCAAGTATGTAGCTTTGTGTTGTTTTTTTTTCGATTCGTAACAGATTGCGCTGTAATCGCAAAAAAAAACATGATTGTGAACGTCTAGAAAAAATACACAAAAAAAAGAGAAGCAAGCAAACATGATTTTGTGTTTTCTTATTTTAACGTAAACTAACATTTCAAAAAGCTATGTGTTCGAAACTGTGCCCCTTCACTTCGATACATTTATTTATTCGCAATTGGAATGCTATTCAACGATACAAAGCCGTACTTTATTCAGTACTTGACAAGCTGTGAATACTTACACATTGTCCGATCCCCATTTAGATTATTAATTATTAATCCAATACAAATTAATTAGTGTTGAATATTTGAACAGTAATGGAGGCTATAACACTCCAAGAGAGAATTGAAATGATTTATATCTATGGAGAAAGTGGTAGAAATACCGATAATGCTGTTAATCTTTATTCACAACGTTTTCCCGACAAGGTGCGATCGCGCGCTTCTTTTTACCGAGTCGTTCAACGGTTCTCTAGCGAAGGAACTGTACAGCCAAGAAAACGTCATCGCCGAAAAACAATTGCTGGAGAAAATAATGAAATCGCGGTATTAGCTGCAGTAGCTAATAATCCGCACATTAGTACTCGAGAAATAGCTCGCATATCAGGAATTTCTCAGTCCACTATCTGTCAAATATTGAAGCGTAGGAAATATCATCCATTTAGAGTTTCCATGCATCAAGAACTTCATGGCGATGATTTTCAAAATCGAGTGCGGTTTTGTCAATGGGCGCTTCAACGGATACTAGATAATCCCAATTTTTTTGCTCGAGTATTATTTTCTGACGAGGCGACATTCACAAATCACGGTACGGTAAATTGGCACAACATGCATTACTGGAGTATCGAAAATCCCCATTGGTTGCGCCAAGTTGAACATCAACATCCTTGGAACGTAAATGTTTGGTGTGGAATAATTGGCAATAAGCTTATTGGTACATATTTCATCGATGGAAACTTAAATGGTGAAAAAAAATAGAAACATCTTGCAGAACGAACTTCCAGTGTTACTCGAAGATTTTCCTTGGACGTACGACAAACAATGTGGCTCCAACATGACGGTTGTCCAGCACATTATTCAAGAATAGCACGAGAAGTATTAGATCGAGCCTACAATCGTCGATGGATCGGAAGAGGTGGTCCAGTGTCTTGGCCTGGAAGATCACCAGATCTTAGTTCTCCTGACTTCTTTTTGTGGGGCCACTTAAAGTCTGAAGCTTCTACAGAAATGCCAACCACGAGTGAAAACATGATTGAGCGAATCGCCAACGCTTGTTCAAGGATTACGCCGGAAATACTTCTCAGTTGTGTACAATCATTCCAATTGCGAATAAATAAATGTATCGGTAAGTGGAAGGGCATATTTTCGAACACATTTTCTGAAATGGGTATGATAAAGTAAAGTTCTTCGTTGTTCAATGGCTTTTTGAAATGTCATTTAATGTTAAAATAAAAAAAAACACAAAATCATGTTTGCTTGCTTCTCTTTTTTGTGTATCTTTTCTAGACGTTCACAATCAGGTTTTTTGCGATTACAGCGCAATCTGTTACGAATCGAAAAAAAAGTTTCAAACAAAAACTACATACTTGATAACGTAGAATCCGAATCTGGAATACAAAATGGGGGTTCAGGGAGATCGAGTTAACGATCAAGTGATCAAATTAACGCTGTGATAATAATTGGTGAAATAATAGCAACAAATTAGCAATAAACAGCTGTTAAGCATCAGAAAAGGAATTGTGAAATTGATTTGAAGCAAGGTTTTATGAACAGGTACGTCGGTGAAATCGCTTACAGTCTTCAATAGAGCTTCTCTTCATGACCTGTTTTCAGCTACTTATGATTCGTCTAAAACTAGCAAAGCACTGCCGCCTCGAGTTTAAAGACATATTGAATTGAACACTAATTTTTCAAGGTTGTTCCTTCAGTAACTTTTTTATTTTTTTTTTTGCTTTTATATTTGAAACATATGTCTTAAATTATAGAACTTTCTGCTATGAAACTCGTTCTGTTGTTGTAAGAAAACTATTGCTTTTGAAAAGTATTCATTAACATCTGAAAGATTAGTCAAAACATTAGCCTAAACATAAATGTAAAATATTTCGAAAAAAGGGAAAACAATACACAAAGAAGTGTCCAAATCATCCCATCTCCGTACTATGGTAATATCCCGAAAAAAGATAATCGAAAAAACACTTCTGTATAATTTTAGATTTATCCAACTGAATTGGAAGCTAGACCAGAATACGAAGGATTCAAAGAATGGCTGAACACGTTTGAATTATACAGAGGAAAGAAAACTGGAGAGGATTCAGAAGATGACAGTCGAATAGTTGGATTATTTAAAGTAAGCATTTTCTCTTATGTAAAAAAAAATTAAAATTCAGTTTTCGGCATCTGAAATTAATTTAGGGAATAAATTAAATAAGCTTTCTTGTGTTCAAAATATGCTGTTACATAAATCCAAAACTAAAAATGTGTTATTACTAACAATCTCTTCCTGTATTTCGAGAAATAAGCATTGCTGTTTTTTTGTTACACCGAAAAAAAATGATTTGAAAGATGCGTTGACCAAATTTGATTCTTTTAACAAAAATTTATTATTTTGTTAAAAAAATCAAATAAATCATATAATGGCAAAAAAATTTTATTTTAGAACACAAAACAATTTTGTTGAAAAAATTTAGTTATGATATTTATTCATATTAACCAAATCCAAATAGGTTATTCGTTTTATCCCAGCAATAAACCCCCCATACACGGTGCAAACGTTTTACATCTTAACCAACCACGTGTTCACCATCGGTGACATATGCGATACACATGCAGATATGAATTTTTTGAAATAACCAATTTATTTTTATTTCAATCAAAAATAATCAGGGCATGTTGTTAATCAACACTGTTTATTTAAACCAAAGTAATTCGCTCAAACAGCCTCATTAAAACAAAAAAAGATTCGTTAGTTAAATTCAATATTTATTTAAATGTTAATTTAAATATTAACATTTTACAAGTTGAAGCGTAGTATATATTTGAACTAACTGAAATAATTTGGTTAACTTGAATAAAAATTTGGTTATCATAATTAAATTATTTCAACAAAATTATTTTGTGTTCTGAAATAAAAAATTGTTTGCCACTGTGTAAACCAATAATTTTGTTGAATAAGGTTAAATTTGGTTGACGCCAACCAAATCATTTTTAGCCTGTAATTAAATTAAAGATTTATATTTTTAAATATTTATTTATACACCCCAGAAGTCATCCTAACCCCGTGCTCCACCTAAAGGTACTACACAAGGCTACCCTATTCTAAGTACTATATGGATTCAATAAGAATTAAATGTTCCTACTCTAACTTAATAATTTCCCTATAATTGTGACTAACAAAAAATATATATAATACAGTAGCCTCGCAATTATGTGATTGCTGATTTATATGAAAAGCTGAAATATGTAGACAACAACAAAAAAATGTGAATAGTTCACAGAATCCGCGATGGTCTACTGTATTTCAGTCAGCTATCAGTTGTTATTATATGTGCCCATGGAACGACTTTCGTTATCTCCGAGCATTCGCCAAGGACAGGGTGTTAGGTAAACATTAGGCTCGTTTCTAATTGAGTTACACCCAGCAATTATCAGATTTCGCAAATCGTCCATATTCTCCACTGGAGTAGCGTAAACTATTGACTTCAGAGATCCCCAGAAGAAATAATCTAGGGGGTTTAAGTCTGGGGATCGAGCAGGCCATGCGTATGGCCCACCTCGACCAATCCAGCGATCTCCGTATGTTGCTGTTAAAAAATTACGAGCCACCAAACTGAAATGTGGTGGTGCACCATCGTACATAAACCACATTGCAATTCTTGTCGCGTATGGTACATCCTCCAGAAACTCAGGCAGCGTTGCTTCCAAAAAGTTGCGGTACACCACGCCAGTAAGTCTTCCTGGTAGAAATACCGGTCCAATTAGATAATCACCTACAATTCCAACCCAAACATTCAACGAGAACTGATGTTGAAAACGATCTTCAAATACCTCATGCGGATTTTACCTGCCCGCACATGGTTATTATGAAAATTCTTTATTGCATTTCTTGAGAAACTGGCTTCATCGGTAAAAAGAATCCGTGTCAGGAATAGAGGGATGCGAACTAATGTTTGCAATATCCTTTGACATAATGGAATACGTGGAGGAAAATCAGCAGGTAGTAGTGGCTGCCGTGTTGAACGTGGTATGGATACAACAAATTGTTCTTAAGAATTTTCCAAACTGTCCAATGACTTACATTCAAGTTATTTGCAATTTTTCGCGTAGAACTACCAGGATCTTCCTCTATCATCTCCAGCACATTCTGTTTCAATTGTACCGTTCTTGCAGTCATTGATCTTCCTGGCCCTCCACTTCGTTTCATTGAGCCTGTTTCACGAAGACGTCGATGAATGTTTCCGGTCGGGGACATTACGGGCAGGAAATCGTTCAATCGTCTAGCTTCTAATGAGTTGCCATCAGCAAGTCCATACATGAAATGCATGTCAGTCATCTCGGCGTTCGTATACATCGTGAGAGAGGATTTCACTAACTATTAAAGACACGTCAAATAGCCAAACGTCACTCAATCAACAAATGGGACCGATGAAACGTATTCAAATGAAATCCACTACTAGATAAAACAGCCGTTTCACGTGATCGAGATCGCAAAAATAACAACGCATTATAAACAGTTTTTTGTACTTGATAAACTCATTGGCGTACACCATACTTTTATTTACATTAATAATTTCAACGAATATCGAATATGGTTGTCGCAAATTTTATTCGCCCTGTATCTTCGAAACAAGGGGTTTTTTTCAAAAATCATAGAACAAAATATCCTTAGAATTAGCCAAGGAATAACCCCTTGATTTTTTTCCGCATATTTACCTAACACCCTGTATATAATATATTTATACATAATCCATGGTCAAGGAGGAAGGAAAAACCATGGCAAAAATCTTACCTTGGGAAAGCTATTACGCTACTGGAAATGCATATGTCGAAAATTCCAAAATCCAACCGATTCTTGTTATAAAGTGAAGTACCTATATCTTTTTGGCGAGAGAAATATCGTGCGCGCTAATAAATCAGCTTCAAAAGATAATTCCGTAAGATATTTTCAGCCTCAATTGAGTTGTTAAAGCGTAATGTTACAATCCACATCTAGCGACTGTCACGCTGGAGTATTTTTAAATCTAATACAAATATCGTGCATTAGGTCATTTACAGCGCTCAAACTAAAACGTAGATGACACCCCATTCTAACGTAAAACGAGAATAATTTTTCTTCGTGTATCACCCATACGTGCCTACTATATGAAGTATAAGCAGTTAAGTACAACAATATAGGGATTATCATTAAAAAAATATAACGTCATGGCACTATCTTATACATTCATATGCTACATCTAAAACAGCTGATTTCAAAACAAAATCGAAGTGTTTCTGAAAACAAAAAATATCTACCAATTTATTCCTTACTTCTTAGGCAGAGTGCACACCGGAAGGATACCATATGCAAACGGCAAGCGACACGACCAGCAAACAACACGACGTACCGTGTAAATTTAATGTAATTGTCATGTTGCTGGTTGCGTCGCTTGTCGTATTGCAGTCGTATCCCTTAGTGTGCACTCATCTTTACGCTAAATGAATATAATTATACGCACAATCATTACATTCATTTCGTTATTTTTAAGGGTGCGATTAAGGTATACAAGTGGCCATTGCCAAAAGATATCGAAGACCACACGATTATGGGTTTCGATCCTCAGTATGGTTTCTTTCAAGGCTTGCCCTCTAACGACCCGATTCGAGTCCTAGTACGAGTGTATATCGTAAAAGCTAACGATTTGCATCCGATGGACTTAAACGGGAAAGCTGATCCATACATAGTGCTCCAACTAGGTGCTAAACGTATTAGCGACAAAGAGAATTATATATCGAAACAGCTGAACCCCGTTTTCGGAAAGTAAGTAGAACAGAGTGTTTGGTGTTTACTTAAAGATACAACAGGGTGACTGGTACTGAAACCTACATATTAAAGGACAACGTAATACAACTCATTTACAGTAGATTTAGACAAATTTGCCTTACACAAAAGTCAATAGTTTTTATTTTTCTTTATTTTCTTCAAAATTCACCACACTCAAAAATATGAATACGAGATATTTTAAATTAAAGAAAGTATAAATGTTTATTTCAATTTTTCGATTTTCTTAACTAAAAGATACATTAACACACATTATGTATCAAAAATTATGCCAAATACTTCAAAGTAATAAAAACAGAGAAGGTAAAATTTTCACTTTTTAAAAAAAAAATTAAAATAATCTTTACGAAGCCGTACGTATTAAGCCAAACATACTATTCCGACATAGAAGATGGATAGTACGTGTCGAAGGCCTTGTGGAATGAGGAGTCTAAATTTGATAGAGAAGGTATAATCAATTTCCACAATTTACATCATTGGTCGGACGAAAATTCACAATTAACTAGAGCAAGGGGTTACCAAAGAAGATTTACAAGTACAAATACAAAAAAATCAATATCTCGAAAACTATTGACTTTTGTATTAGGGGAAATTTGACTAAATCCTATAATGACCTATACAACCCACGTCCTTTAATATGTAGGTTTAAGTGTCAGCTAATCTGTATATCCGTCACCACACGCAGTTACCATAACAATTATTGGTGACACAAAAGCTTTTATCCGCAGGTGTTTCGAATTCGAAGCTACTTTTCCTCAAGATTCGCTTCTAACAATTCAAATTTACGATTGGGATTTGGTAGGATCAGATGATATGGTAGGCGAAACGAAAATTGACCTGGAAAACAGATTTTACAGCAGACATAGAGCAACATGTGGATTACCGCATAAATATGAAGAGTAAGTATGAAGCTCAATTATAAAATACAATACGCGTCAGTGAAATTATAACATTGAACATCTGAATATATATAATAACCCTCACCACTCATTTATGTTCAATTGAAATGCTCCATATAGCATGGGACGAAGGACAAGTAACGTAGATCATGATTATTCTCATTATGTGCCGATAGAAGACAAATCAAATTCTAAATTGTGCGAGATATGTATAATCGGTAAAAAATAAGAAACGGTTAATTTAGCTAATTTAGTAGGTACCGTTTTTTAACGATTTTTCGCTAAAAGTGTGAAATTTTGCAAAATACCGGTGCATTTTGTATGCTTCGTTAGATTTTGTTCTTTTCAGTTCATGTTTAGTTTTGATGTTATACAAGTGTAAGAAAATTAAAAATAGTTCACAGGGTAAAGAAACAGAAATCCATAAATACAATTTTATAGTGAGTAATTAATAATTAATCAACGATGTTTGTGGCCAGGAGAAATGTATTTAATTTGAATTGCCTGAACATGTGATTCGGAGAATAAAAAGAAATATATTTCAAAATATGTTTGTTAAGAGGAACCTTTAGAGAAGCATAAATCAATAGATGGCCCCGTCGGTTAGATTTGCAAACAACATCATTCATTTGTAACATGTTGGAATATATCTAAATCCATACGAACGATTGTAGACGTCGTTCAGGACAACAAAGAGTTTTGCGCTTTTAATTTTACTTAGTAAAGCGTACAAACCGAGATGTAAGTGCTGAAAAAATATACCTTTTGTAAGTTTTAAACAATTTAAAACCTTAGTATAAATGTAAGGACTGGTCGTGCTGAACTGCGTATAATAATAACAACGAAGTGTTATTTTTGGAGGTCAGTAGGGATCTAGGGATCTGTAACAAGCGTGTTCAGCTATAACCTAACCATAGCTTGTGGCGAATTGTCTTTGACAACCAGATTACAATTTCCTTTGTTGTTGAATCTTTGACATGAGTATGTAAGAAAAGGTTGTTTCTACTGTTGTCAGATTCTTTACTTACTTAGCTTAGTGGACTAACTGCTGTTTTGTATCGTATAATAAAATAAATATTATTTAAAATATTTTTCCTTCCAGCGACTTCTGTGTTTCTATTGTTAAATTCGTCGTAGTGTACTACACGATTTAAGGCGACATCTTTCTTATAATGATATTGCATAAGAACGACTGATAATTAATTATAAACGATTGCAGTGCCTCCATCGGTTTTTTTTTCATAATCAATCTGTAAAGCCCCCTCTTAAATAAACCTCCTAAGGACATACAAAAATAAGGAATAAATTTGATAGACATATGAACTAGATTTATAAAATATGTATGAAATGGTCAAATAAATATATATTTCAAAATATGGCAGAACTCCTTTGTTCACAAGTTGAATTAGAACATTTCCATAAATTCATAACATTTATCTAAAACTATTTCTGGTATAGATTCGTTAATTTAATTACTATACTTTTCTTCTTTTTTCTCTTCTCTTTATTTTATTTATAATATTCCCAAAAACATGCCAGTATTTGCATACTAGTAGTTCAGAACTTGTGTACTTACCACCTACTCAATGTATAATTCATTTTTATTAATTTATTTAGTCCGATTCTGTATTTTCAAACAAGGGCAATGTGGACGAACCAAAACAGTTTAGACCAATTCTATTTCCAACCCGAAACCAAAATTCCATTCCAGACGCGAAATTTTTTATTTCCGTTACAGCGGAACCGAACCAGAACCGTGTGTTATTTCGGGAAGAAAGAACGTATCATATTTTATTCCAATTAGACTTTAAAGAATTAGTAAATTACGAGATTGCTATATTTAACATTGCCATCAAATTTCTTCTTCCTTAGTTTTATCCTAGAAATTCTTTTATACGTCAAAATAAATCAAATTGAAAAACAATTCCATAAATCTGCTTCTATCAAATGATAAAATTCAATGGATTCCTTCAATGAGAATTAGCATCACCACTATCT
Organism: Protaetia brevitarsis; assembly: GCA_004143645.1. Taxonomy (NCBI): domain Eukaryota; kingdom Metazoa; phylum Arthropoda; class Insecta; order Coleoptera; family Scarabaeidae; genus Protaetia; species Protaetia brevitarsis. The sequence goes on along the minus strand of RXPK01000037.1, from coordinate 3,115,954 downwards.
ATATTCTAGAGCTGGATATAACCAGTGGAAAGACGCCATGAAGCCAACCCAAATATTATCCAGGTTATGTAAAGAGGGCAAAGTTGATCCGCCAGTATTTTCAGAAGGGCAGGTGAAAATCGGACGTCACATTTTCACAATACAAAACGAAGATTTGGACTTTTTCACAACTAAAGATATTGAAGAGCACATGGCTTTGGCGGTACTGCACAGATGGCATGAATTACCCCGAGTGGGATGCCATTTGGTTGGGGAACATATTGAAACCAGGTCATTATATAATCCGTATAAACCTGGTATAGAACAGGGAAAACTTGAAATGTGGGTAGATATGTTCCCTATGGATATGCCTTTGCCAGGCCCACCGCTTGATATTTCGCCAAGAAAACCCAAAAGCTACGAATTAAGGATTATAATTTGGAACACAGATGATGTTGTTTTAGAAGATGATGCTTTCTTCACCGGAGAAAAGATGTCTGATATATATGTTAAAGGGTAAGTCATTCAAAATAACGAAAACGCATTACGTCCTATATTCCATGATATAACATGATTATTAAGTGTTGTGTTATTATTATAGTTGGCTTAAAGGCCCAGAAGATTGCCAATCTACAGATATACACTACAGATCATTAACAGGCGAAGGAAACTTCAATTGGCGATTCGTGTACCCATTTGACTATATGGCAGCTGAACAGAAAATTGTCATTACACGAAAAGAATCTTTATTTTCTTGGGATGAAACTGAATGCAAAATTCCAGCTAGATTAGAATTACAAGTTTGGGATGCCGATCATTTCTCTGCTGATGACTTTTTAGGTAACGTTAAACGAATCATTCACTCAAATATTAGTATAATTACCATTTTAATTTCAGGTGCAATAACACTAGATCTAAATCGATTTCCAAGAGGAGCAAAATCATCCAAACTCTGTACATTAGACATGTTAAAGAATGATGGTTCAGTACCAATGATTAATATTTTTAAACAAAAGCGCTTTAAGGGATGGTGGCCATTTTTCGTAAAGAAAGACAATGAAGATATCGAATTGACTGGTAAAGTAGAAGCTGAAATTCATTTACTTACAAAAGAAGAAGCAGAAAAGAACCCAGTGGGACTCGGAAGAAATGAACCAGACGCTTTAGAAAAACCAAAGTAACAGAAACATCGCATTGAATTAAAAAAGTCTCTGTATTTTATTTTTTTTAGTCGGCCCGATGCATCATTCATGTGGTTTTTGAACCCGTTGAAATCAATAAGATACATAATATGGCACAATTATAAATGGAAAAATACTGAAAATATTAATAGTAATAGCTGTGGCAATAATTATTTTGTTATTTGTATATGCAATACCGGGATATTCCGTGAAGAAGATGATGGGAGTTTGAAATCAATTGTTAATTTGTATATTCCAATAATGTTATTATCCTTATATGGTACAATTATATACATATAAATAAAGTAGTTTAATTGCATACATTTATCTTATACAAAGAATAAGTGAATAACACGGTCGCAATAAGTACGCGAGGAACTCACTTCATAAGTCATAACTATAATAAATATTTCATTATATACAGAAATTAAATTGGAATGTTATAAGTTTGTTTTATCCAAAATTACTATTAATTACTCTTTAAAAATATCTTCACACTGCATGTTTCGACATATTGTTATCTTCGGAAATAAAACGTCTACAGAGAAGTAAAATACAAACTTGTCGAAATAATAAAAGAAAGTGTATGTACACTTCTCGCAGGAAAAATCGGGACACCAGCAATCGTCAATTTTAAAATTTCTTGGGTGTAAATGCAGCGTTTAGAGGATATATTCACTTATCAAAGCCATAAATCACATAAATGTATAGAGAGAAAAAGGTTTATATATAGAATAAACAAATCGGAGTTTCGGTGGCGGCGTTTCCTTTAGAAATATCGAATAGAGAAATATTCATGCAAAAAAAAGATTCATAACAAGAAAAAGGCCTCTTGAATAGACGGCTTCATTTAGAAATATAGTATATGTATTTAACTTGTTTGATGTTATGCAGAGATAATTGTTTTTTTTTTCAGATGGTTATGGGATTTTAAAATTACATTACTTGTTATTACGTTACTTACGTTAACAATAGACAATATGTCAATCAGCCTCCTGACTTTTGGGACAATGTGATTTTTACAGATTTATTGATTACACTGTAATTGTTTAGTATTCTTAAATTATTAATGTTGTTTAGTATTCTTAAATATTGTACTACTTTAATGTTTTCGTCTATCTATTAAAAAAATACCAAAAACAGTTTTAAGATTTAAAGCAATTAAGTTCGCAAAAAAATTATTTTTTTGTATTAACTCTCCGTTCATTGTATTTTCAAGAAATATATCTTAGTTATCGCCTGTGTAATTCAATATCTTTATTCTATTGAAACACTTTTGGTCTGTAGCACAGCTCCGGGCAGTTGAAATGAGAAAATATTAAAATTAAATGAATCAAATCCAAAAACAAATATTTTAGCACTAACTGAGATTGAGGAACAATATGCTTTCTTACGATGTTTGTTATGTATGTAAATGCAATGATATTGTAAATAATTGGTAATAAACCTGTGCTGCATAAAGTCAGTTTGTAAACAGACCAAGCGTTGGCCATATTTCAAGAAAATAGAACGACATTGGATTACACAGACCATAGCTGCAATATGTTTCTTGAATATACAATAAACGTAGGGTTAATAAAATAAATAATTTCTTGGCGAACTTAATTGCTTCAAGAATTTTATAAATAACCTTAAAATTATTTTTGCTTTGATTGTCTATTGCTAAAGTTATACTTGCGCGCATAAAGGCCTATTCACACTATAGATCAACGAACATGCAAGGCACGGGCCCGTCACAGACCAGTCAATTTTCAATGAATTCACACTGGCGATCTACCGGCAGTCAGTTTGGTGTTTGCAATTGTATAAAAATGCTCTCCACTTCAACTTTAATAAAAATTGCGCATATTCTAGATGAAGGAGAGTAGTGTTGTAAATATTCGGATGATTTCAATATTCGGAATACCCGAATCGGAAGGTTATGATATTAGAAATAATATTCCGATTCCATATTCCACCCGACATCGTATAAGTTGTACATATTCGGATGATTTCAATAATCGAAAAAATTCACACGGAGCACGGTGGAATATGGAATCATATTTAGTGTTTATTTTATACGTAACTAAATCTCTATTAAACTTATGTAAATAAGTTGACCATAGGCCAAGTAAGACCATAGACAATTATGCTAAACCCCAAAGTTTCAAAATCCAGATATCATTGCAAAGTCAAGGACTTTTAATAGACGGGTTCCGGAAATGACTATAGGATGTTCCGTTAAAATAATAATGTTCGCAGCGATATCCGGTTAACCGGAAGTATGAGAAACTTGAAAATATTTTAAAAAGAAAGTAAGTACCAACTATTGCAAACGCCAAATTTTTAAAACTGAAAGTTTTCATTGAATCCGAAACTGACTAACCACTTCCGTGGAAAACTCTGTATGGGTGTACTATATTTTAATCAACGTATATGATACTATATATAGTACAGCAAGTGGTACAATAGCGTATTTAGATAAAAAAAAAATTAATTAACAAACAAATTTCAACTGCTCGACTCATAATGAAAAAACATCGGCCCGGATCGTCTCTAAACTATTTTAGCCCGGCCCATTCCCAGCTCTAGTCAGAACTGCACAAAAGAAAAGGAGCGAGCAACAGTCCCAATAAGGCAATAAGTGGAAAAATTGATAAATTGCTGGTGGTAGGCTGTAAAATTGAAGGATGTCGAGTAATGATACTCGCATTATTTAAACATTTTAAACAATGTAGTTAGAGTTATAAAATATTGAAAACGCAAACAGAAAAACTTTAAAAAACATTTTCATCAAAGAAAGCTACAACTCCCTACTTAAAATTGACAGGAAAGCAAAAGAAAGAGGGTAGCTGAAAAAAAGCATATTCCACGTTGCTCACTCAAGGTGAACGACCGACTCTCTATATTTCTACATATAATTAGCGTTCTTAGTGTTTCTTTGAAATAAAATAGATTTGATAATATAGGAAATTATGTAGTATTTGATAACATCTAGTAATCACATATAGAGGTATAACAGAAATACACACTACCCAGGTAGCACCAAATATTAATAAAATATTTTTTTTCTAATATATATTTTATATAGAAAGCGACAGATTTTTTTATTTCATAAATATTGCCAACTAATATTGCTCGCATATTATCAAATACATATGTGGTATATATTTATTTCTTATATACGTATATTTTTTTCAAATATATATTTCAAATATTATTTAGATTTTTTATTTCGTAAATATTGTAATTAATATATAGAGCATATTGAAAAATACTGGTTTTCTTATGTTGCTTTAATATTGCTAATTCAGAGTATGAATTCAAAATGATTGTCGTAAGAAAAAAACTGTTTTCCGGAAAAATGTATCTATACTTATTACCAATTTAATGAGCGAAGTTGGCTACATACAAATTTCATACATTAAATGAATTTTCTTGACATTTAGCGACATTGGCGTTCGTGTTGTAGTATCTTTCGATTATTTATCTTATAATTTTTTTCAAACCGTTTATATTTACATCTAATATCACCAACAGTAATAGTATTTCTGAATACTGTAAGAAAATAAGGGAATTTATCTGTGGTAGTGTAAAGTATCTGCTATATGATTTTCCATTTGCAACAATAATTATAAAGCAATGATATAAATATCAGAAATTTGGGATCAAGTGAAATTTCAGTTCGGATATTGATGCTAATAAACACTTTTTAGTTATTGCTGTAAAACTTAGAAAAATCACATAGGAGATTTGGTCATAACACCATCCATATGTACAGTAGAACCTCCAGTATTCGGACAAATTAAAGATTAACACGAAAAATCCGAATAATCGAGAAGAGATAAAATATTACATATGAACTTTTTTTGTCAATATAATTCCGGTAACGAGGTTCTACTGCAAAATAAAAAATATGGATTAGCAATATTTAAACAACAGAAGATAACCAGTAATTCTCAACATACTCTACATATATAGTATGTTGTTAATATGTAGAGCAGTGGTTCTCAAACGGTGGTACGCGTTTTTAAATTTTTAGGGGATATGCGGCCGGCCAACAATAAAATAAAACAACCCGGGACACGTATGGACACGTTGACGTGCGCGCGCCACTAAGGGCTTAGTCATCAGAGTGGGGCTGTGTGGCCGGCCAATCACTCGTGTCACTGCACTGCAGTAGCATTGCCTGTTATTACAAGCTCGCTCTCAGTATTGTGTTATTTTTATGGTGTGTTGTGTTATTCTGCGGACACTCAATCCTGTTGAAACACGTTTACGGACATCTGTTTGAAAACTGAGTCAGGTACCACGTAAGTGAATTTTACAATAAAACAATGGATAAATGGCTCCTAAAGAAAAGGCCTCATGAAGATCTGCATCAAAATTCTGGGCCATCAACTTCACAAAATGAAAGTAGACCTGAACGTCTTGTTACTAATGAGCAGCTTAAGGAAAAATAAAAAAACCGAAAAACTGGCAAATGAATATAAAAGTAAAAAGAAAATATGACGAGTTGTACTTAAAATTAGGTTTTACTTGGACTGGAAGCTCAGACGAGCCTAATCCACAATGCGTTGTTTGTTCAGAAATTTTATCAAACAATTCTATGAAACCTTTTCTTTTAAAACGCCATTTTGAAAGCAAACATGAGAACTTAGTCAAAAAGGAGTTACGGTACTTTGAACGTCTTTTGGAAGATTTGAAAAGTAGGAAAAACACGATAAAACACTTTTCTGGTGCAGAACAAAATGAAAGTGCTCTAAAAGCTTCTTACAAAGTTAGTCATTTAATTGCGAAGTCTGGTAAAAACCATACTATGGCGAAAACCTAATCCTCCCTGCGCGCAGCAGAAATTGTTTCTTGTATGTTTGGAGAGAACGAGGCAAAAAAAATTACAGCAATTCCATTATCAAATGATACAGTTTCAAGGAGAATTAGTGATATGGCGTATGACACAAAAGAACAACTTGTTGGAGCAATCCGAGCTAGTCCTTGCTTTGGTATACAACTCGATGAAACCACGGATGTCGCAGGCCTAGCCCAACTGATCGTTTTTGTACGTGGCATTTTTCAAGATGAAATATTTGAAGATATTTTATTTTGTAAGACACTTAAAACATCGACAAAAGGTGAAGATATTTTCAATTGTTAGATTCTTTTTTTCCGAAAACCAGCTCGAGTGGAAAAACTGTGTGTCAGTGTGTATGGATGGTGCTAAGGCTATGAGCGGTCACATCACAGGGCTGGTAGGCCATATTAAAACGGTTTCAACTGAGTGTAAGTTCACTCATTGTGTCCTTCACCGAGAGGCTTTGGTGGCTAAGCACCTCCCTGATGAACTTAAAGATGTCCTTGATCAGAGTGTGAAATTGTGAACTTCATAAAAACTAGGCCCCTAAAATCTGTTACTTTAAAATTCTATGCCAGGATTGGGTAGCCTCCATGAGAACTTATTGCTACATACTGAGGTACGATGGCTTTCTCGGGAAATGTTTGTCCCGTGTATTTGAACTCCACAAAGAATTACATATTTTTTTTACCGAACACAAATCCCATCTGTCTTCTGTACTTACTGATTTTGATTTGCTTTTGAAGTTGGCTTATTTAAGTGATATTTTTGAAAACTCAACATCTGGAATTTATCCATGCAAGGCAGTGTTTCTGATATTTTTAATATAGAAAAGAAAACTGATGCAATGGTAAAAAAGATCATTCTCTGGGAAAAACAAATAGAAAATAACAACTGCGAGCCGTTTGAAAGATTACTTACATTTTGCAAGATAATGAGAAAAACATATCTGATTTCACTGAACTCAAGACTCAAATGGGCCAGCATTTGAATGCATGAAGATCCGCATAAGAGAGTACTTTCCACTTTGGAGAAACAGTATAACTGGATACGTGACCCCTTTAATGCTGATGCTATGGACACTAACCTGACTATCTTTCAAAAGGAACACCTCATTGAAGTATCATGTGATCCCACGTTGAAAAACAGATATTTGACTGCTGGTACTACATTGTTAGATTGGATCGGTAATGGAAGGAATACAAGAACTGTCAAGCACTGCTGTTAAATTTCTTGTTGGGTTTTCCACCACTTATTTATGTGAAAGGGTTTCTCAAGTTTAACCTATCTTAAAAATAAATCTAGAAACAAATTAAATGTTGAAGATGATTTAAGATTGTATTTAACCAAGTTAAAACCAATTTTGATAAACTGTGCAAAGGGAAACAAGCTCACCCTTCTCACTAATCTCTTTGAAAGTAAGCGCTTTTTGTTCTTTAAATTTTGTGTGTTTGTTTTTAATGTAATAAAAAATGTTTGTAAACAATATCTCTTTGTTTTTATTTAAACATGATGCGTAATTCAGTTTCAAAGGTTAACACTATACTTCTATGCTACATAGAAGGCTTTAAGATTTGTTTAATATTTTAATTATTATTATATTTACTTAGTACCGGTAACTGAGAAGGGGTACCTAAAATGTTTTGTGGGTAAAAAGGGGTACAGTGTCTAAATAAGTTTGAGAACCACTGCCTTAGTATTTTGACGTTTCCGAGAATAAATTTTTTTCTGTAATTTTCTTTCTAGTTTAATATCTATTTGTCAATAATAAGTGCAATGAAGACACCAGTTCATCTTAGCATAGTTGAACAGTAGCTTGTATTAGACATCTGTCATGTGAATCTAGTGTGGCCAACCTTTAGTGACATTTTTGCCTGCGGAAGGCTTGTAAGTACAGCAAAATGAATGTTTTTGGACGGAGGCGCAAAAAAAATATACTCTGAATGCCGTGAGCTAGCGCCAGTCCTGCGCTTGACCACAGTATATTAGAGTAAGGACATGTTCGCAAAAATCCATTGTTCTTGGGTGCTCCGTTTTGAATGACCTTCAAGCCCAGCTGGTATATATTTTGTAAAGCTGTTACCGGGAATTTTCAAACGTGTAGAATAATTTATATTTTAAAGGAAGTAGAAAAATAGATTTAAAAAAATACACCAATTTATGCGGTTTTTTATTCTGATTTTGTTGCAAATATTTATGAACAGTTTATAGTAATAAAAAACACGATTCCAGTAAAATAATGTTTGATTAAGTGATACATATATTTGCAAGTGTTTTACGATAATTATGTTCATATTCTTTCCTTTTTGTGAAATAAATTTTGTTTATATTTTATAGTGTAAAGATTCTTCCAGGAATAAATATGTTGTGGTTCTTTCTCAAATAAATTAATAAAAATACAACAGCATCGTGGAAGGCACTTTCAAATTTCTGACACGATACACAATAACTTTTAATTAGGGTTCAAGAGTTATGACTATATCGTTCTGTGCTATACAAAGATTGTTCCTTTCTATTCGACTACTTCATTTCCAACATCCGGCCCTGCACTGGTTTGTTAACAATAATGTCCGGGGGTGCACAAGTGGATAGAGTTCAGACATAGACTATATAATATTGAATTGTCTATAATGTGATTAAAATTTATACCAGTAGAATGCAGTTCAAACCAAAATCACATTATTTTAAAAAGTGAACATAAAATGAATTAAATTAGTTACTGCGATAAATAGCAATCTAACTTAAAATGTGTATCTAACAAATAAATTGATTTAATGTGACCTAGGAATCTCTGCACAACGATAATAGTTCTTCTTATTCATGTACTTTCTTAATTCTTGTCGTGTCATATATATTAGATTAGACCATCGTTAGCATCAAAATTTATCTTGCGAGAGTGACTGGCACTGCAACATGATACCCATTGGTGTCTTCTTTCACGATTATTTGAGTTATTTCACTTAAACCTAACAATATCTATATAAGAAATTATGTAAATGTTATGGCCACTGGCCACCGATCTTACCTTTTACACAAGAATATCAGAGTTCATTAAATGTTTTTAAAACTGCAGGGGTAATTCAAAACTAATAAAATTCGTAAAATAAATAAATAAAACAAATAAATCATATAGATTAAACGGATGAGTAAACTAATTTGCGTAGATACGAACGTAAACAATAACAAACTGCCATTTTGGGAAGCTGTTGTTGGTGTGAAGTTAGGTTTAGAAATTTGGACCGCTATAACTCCTCTCTTGTCCTTACTCGGTGTACTCTGGCTTGACGTCAACGTGTTCTCGAATGCGCCGAATATATTACACTGTTTATTTTTAAAATTTTTAAATTTTCACTTATCTTGTAATTAAACACAATTCACACTATGTTATTTAATTAAATAAATCCACAGTAATATCCGGTAGCGTGTTTATTAAAAACAAGTTCTTCACCCAACAAAAAAGCAAATGAAAAGTATTTACCTTCTTCACAATTATTGAATTCGTATATCCGATGAAACTGCAGCATCTCATCAAGGATCAAGATATTAAAAACAATACTTACTATTTAGAATTTTGAACTCTTAGGCCGGCGCCAGCCATGACTGAAATTTCATCCCCTAAAAATATACATTTAAACGGAATTACGCCGAGTGTGCTGTCGGCCGTATAGTCAACTAAACAACACAGGCAGGCGCTCTATAAGAACCAGACTAGTGCTGTACAACCAGACAGATTTCATCGAAAGAATATATTTCTATAAGTAAACACTATCCAAATTAATTGCATCAGAGTTTACGAGAGTTTTCAATATGAAATTTTCTCAGAAATATTATTCCATTGCCTTTTGTTAATGAGTATTAGCAATATTACCTCATAATTTATTTATTTGACATTATCAGTAGTAAAACAGATGAGCTGCATACTAAATTTTGATGTTTATAGTTGTAAATACCTATTAACTTAAGTGTTACACATTACACATTGAATCCTATATTGCAAAGCTGTTGCAAAGCATCCACACAAGTTTTCTATAAATTGAGACAACAGTTACATTCACTTTATATATTTACAGAAATAAGTTATATAGCATATTTAATATTATTCACTTTCAAATCAATTAAAATAAAAAGTTAACAAAAATAAGGTTATTTTTCTAAAGGCGCATAATTCAATAATTTCTCAATCAAATCTACATGGCCAAGTAACATCCTGCGACAACAATACCGCTTTAATCCGAGGGCATCCAATGCGTCTCCTTCTGTATATTCAGCTTGTAACAGACCTAAATAGGCTTCCCATTTATTTCCAATAACTTTTCCACAAGTAAAGCAACGAATTGGAATAATCATTTTATCTGAATCTGCAAAATAATAAAATATAACCTTCAAATTTACAAAGCCAAATTTTTTTAAGAAAAGGATACAAATCAACAAAAAAAATATCTCACATTACGCCAATATTTTTGTTTATAGTATTAAGATCCAAACTTTAATCTTCATGCTGATGTTAATAAACAATAAAAAAAACAGTCGACATCACAGAAATAACCCCACAACAAAAATATAAAATAAAACAATCTAGCAGGAGTGAGGAGTGAGCAGAATGGTAAACATGCAAACAATGAACACTGAATATAACTAATAACCATAGAACAGGAAATATAAAAATGGTATCTCTCTGCGTAGGGATAAACCGTCATTTCAGTGCCCTCTATGAAAACTTACAACTTCTAGGCTTGCTGGCACCGCGGATTGCATACTATTCAAACTTCTTCAATTTCATTTTTATTACAGACTTTATTTATGAAAAACTAAATAATTAAAAATCATCCTAAACCTCGTGCTCCGCCTAAAGGTACTACACGAGGCTACTTACTGTAAGTACAATACGGATTCCATAACAATTGAAATGTTTCTACTCAATCTACTCTAACTAAATAATTTTTCTATGATTGTTAATAATAAAAATATACTATAATAGACTCGCAATTATGTCAATACTGCTTTATGTGAAATGATGAAATATGTGAACAACAAAAAATGTGATTAGTTCACATAATTGCGAGTCTACTGTAAATTATTATATTTACATTTGCGCCTATGGACCGACTTTAGTTATCTCCCAGCATTCACCAACCCTAATAGCCAAATTTAAATTTCCCGCAATTATTCTCAGTAACTGCAACGTTGATACATAAAATTTCCCACCAATTTGTACTGCATTAATAGTTATTTTAATGCCTTTACGTTGAATTTACTAAAAGTTGTAGCGGGAAATTTAAATTTAGCTATTAGGGCAAGTTAATGTCGATTTTTTTTAGAAAAACAAATGACAATACTTTTATGTTACAAGAACGTGTTTTTGATATAGATTTTTGTATTTTTAAAATTAAATTAAAGATTAATTTTCTTTCATGTTTTTTAATGCTGTTTGACAATTGGATGGTTTGTGTGCCGGTAATCTGTCTTCAGGTACCTATGTGAGCCAAACAAAACATCTGGAAAACGTCATTTTTTGTGATCTTGCCATGATCTTACCCACACTTTTAAGTGCGGCAGAGGGTGGATATTCATTAAGCAAACTTACTAAATATATAGGAATATACAAAAATGTGCTCGACAAAAAATGTTAATAGTAATCCTATATTCGTATTAAATTTCACATATTACGAATCAGTTTTCAAAATAATTAAGCGAATACTATCCTAATCAAAATGGCGTTAAGGTTCATATATATTTACGCTGAGATAAAAAAGACTGTCAATTCCGCTCCTATATACAGTAGCAGGGTGTAGGTATATGCCACGTGTTTGTAATGAAGGTTGTACCTATACTTGGTGATATTAAATGTAAAAATATAAACGCTTTGAAAAAAGTTATAAGATAAATAAACGAAGACAATTACAATGTCACTAAATGTCAAGAAAATTGATATATTGTATGAAATTTGTATGTACCTAACTTCACTCATTAAAACGGTAATAAGTATAGATAATTTTTTCCAGAAATCAGTTTTTTCATTACGACAATCATTTTGAATCTCACAGTATAAGTATTTTTGAGGTTATCGTTGTTCGTTATTACTAAGTTTAATAGCCATAGTAAACTTTATACTATGTAAGAATTTAGTTGTGATCAAACTGGATCAAACCCATTCTACTAACACAAGTTCTCAGAAGTAATCTGTTCGCTCCTGTTCCGCTGACGAACCAGTTTTCAAAACAGCTCCTGCTCCGTTTAGGTGTTCCGAAGAACCAGTATATACCTAATACCACCTACAAGAACAAGTGAGCAAGTGGAGCAAGTTGTCTTGCAACTTGCAAGCGGTCTATTCTATATATGCGCTACCATTTCATGTCTCGCATGCGGTTCATTCATCCGTTCCCACTAAAATGAAAATATGAACATAAATAAAGCTAAAAGCATACATATGACTGTAAGCAACATAGTAGTACAATGCGAAACAGGTAAATTGGTGAAAAATGTAGGATTTGGTTGTGCAATAATTTGCACATATTAAACAATTGTAATGCATTACATTACATACGCAGTTTAATACGGGTATGTATAAAAGGGGAGAAAGGTTTAATACATTTTTATTCAATTTATTCTCATTTTTATAAAACACATCACTGATAACGAAAATCTCTTAAAAACTTACATAGCTACACAGAATATACCACAACAAACAACACATTGTCTATTTCAATTTTCGGTTCGCTTAAATAATTACTTCTAAAATGTACAAGCTAGGTAATTTTTATCATTTTTCCGCATACATAATAATACATATTCATGGAGTAAACAGATTTCGAAAATGTAAATTCACAAATTGTAATTATATTTAATAGAAAACGAAAAACTGGATATTACAACCACATGATAGTATATTAATTCATAAAAAAAACAGTATTGCAAGAAATTTTAAATTTTGAATTTTAACCGTTACCGGAAGTAGTCTTTTTTTGTTTAGATGATCGCCAACCTTGTTTCCTGAAAGCTACCGCTACCGCTACAGTACCAAGCCGGCCATTGCTGTTCGTGTTAACGTTAAGCCCACAAAAGCTTAGAAATTAGTGGAACTACCGACTAACTTTTTTTTTCACTGAAGTTACATACTTCTCGTTTTAAAATTTATACCTAAAATAGTTTTAAATATATTTATAAAACATGGGCGATGAAAAGAAGGTAATTATGTTTGTACATCCTAACCACAAATGTCAACACTTGTTAGTATTTTTTGAACTGATACTCACGCTTCTAGGCACTTAAAAGGCTGAATCAGAACACATTAATTTGAAAGTACTTGGACAAGATAACGCTGTAGTACAATTTAAAATCAAAAAGCACACCCAGCTCAAGAAACTTATGAGCGCCTATTGTGATCGAGCGGTAAGATTTCTTCTATATTTTTTATTACTTTAGTATATTTAGTTGATTGTACCGTGTGTTTATTCTAAAAACGTTAGAAGAAATAAGTAATCATTAAAGGTTTAATAAGCACATGTGTATCCGATGGGTATTGCGTATTCATAATCGTGAGGTACATGTAAAAAATGTGCCCATCGGAAGATTTATGCACTACTGCTCACACTGCTACAGAAATGTATTCATCGAATGGTTTATTTACATGGAAATGTGAGCAGTACTGTGTAAGGATTATTTGTTCATTGGAACTATCAAATATTTTGTGATGATTTTCTAAAAGTTGTGAGTAAAGTCATTTACTGCATGTAATTTATTAAAATACTACCATTTCAATTATTTAATATTCATTTAATTTGTAACATAATATGTCTTTATTCAAAATAACATATTTGCATATTACTGGTTTAATAAATTATTAAATAGCTAAGTAAACATATTGTGTGCAGGGATTAAGCTTACAAGTTGTTCGCTTTCGATTTGATGGCAACCCTATAAATGAAACAGACACGCCATCTTCTTTGGAGATGGAGGAAGGAGACACAATCGAAGTATTCCAACAACAAACGGGTGGTTGCTACTTTTAAGAGTTAGTCTTAAGTCTTCGTCATTATTTTTGTGTTACTCTCATCTCTTTGGTTTGCAGTAACATGCAGATAATGAAGTAATATGTATAGATTTTAAGTTTAAGAATATAAGTGTTTGTTTAGGTAGTTTCCTAAAATTATGTTTTTACAAACTTCGCTACTATGAACATTAAATAATAATAAATACAACTTACAAGCTTTTTCATAAGTCTGTCATTTTATTCAACATACATATTTTGTTCTATTCTTAGCATGTTTGTCTAATATGCATATATGACTAAATTTTTAATATGAATCTCCTGTTGCAAAGCGCTGTATTTATATTTCCGGTTTTGTTATAAATAATATTTGCAGAAACATTGATGAAGAGAAAATCCATACCATTTTCAGAGTTTGTTTTTTATTTTAAATAAATGTTTTGTATGTAGCATTAAGAAATAATAAAATAAAAGGGCTACTGTAATATAACTTGTTTAAGTTAAATTCATCTTCAACATTGTAGTTTTATTGATTTGAGACTCTAGGATTTTGCATTTACCGAACTTTGTGGTTTAAAAACTAATTCAGCAATAAACTGCAGGATAAAATTAAATATATATTTTCTATTTAAATGTAAAAATATAAAATGAGTTATCCTACTCACTTTATATTTTACTACAATACATGCCAGTAGCAATATAATTTTATATAAGATATTCTATAAACAACCGCGGTAATTAACCAGCTATTAAGAAAGTATACTAATAAAATTTGTACAATTGAAATAGGAATAAATATTTATGAATCTATATTTTTCTGTTAAAATCCTTTGTGATTTTGTGTGGAGTTTACATTTATAAAATATTAATTTTTTATTTTGGAAAACCCTTCATATGAAATACAGTTTCATTAGTAAATATTAATGGAGGTTGTATAAAGACTCTTCCAACTACTAAATTGCTTTTGATGGCACTATTTTTTTTTAATAAAATTGTGATCGACATCAGTTTTCAATTGTGCTACAATTATGTAGCACATTTGGTTTATCATTGTTTCAATGTTGTTTTATCAATTGATAAAGTAATGGATGTATTGTAAGTATTTATAATGTAAGCAATTTGAATTTTAAAAGGTATCACGCTTGTTTATATAAACTAAACACAATAATTTTAACAAGTTTAATTTGAGGAAAACTAGCAATTCAGAATACATCACTTATTTTTCTTTTTTAAATCTTGTTTCACATGAAGACGTTTACTGCCAATATTAAAAACATCATCGCCGAAAGAATTTAAATGCAAATTCCCATATACTATAATTCCCACTACGCCAAACCATATTGCTATTACTAATAATTCAACCATATTAGGGGGTGCAACACCGCAAGCCGTATACCAAATAGAGCCGCTAGGTGGTGGTTCCTTCTCAGGTAAGCAATCCCAGTTGAAATATTTTTCATCATAATCACTCGCACATAGATACTTCCTCTTCTCCAAGACCTATGTGTAATGTTGGTTTTAATTGTGAATGGAAATATTTAACATCACGAGCTTACCAATCCAAATGCTGTTTGCACTGGCACTTTCTGGTCACAAGCACCGATGGGTTCTGCAAGACCTATGGCAACTTCGTCTTGCGGTTTAAAATATAAAGTAAAAATAATGAAAGTCGCATAATGAATGATTAAGTGTAGAAGTAAAATCCATGTTGACCAGTGAACCTTTATTTTAGTTGGTTTGCTAGTATTCGATCGGGATGAACGATCTCCTGTCCAGACAATTAGTAGAAGAATTGAGAACAATAAGAAAAACGTAACTTCGCTGTGTATTTTGTAAATATCATGTAATGGATGATAAATAGGTATGAACATTAGCACGCCACCTGGAGTTCCTAATAAACCGGCTATAATAGTACATACCATTTCTCTACAGAATCTAAAAAAAAAAGTCATTATGGAAACAATTTAAATTGCGCGGTCTTTTAAAGTAACTCAAATGACTACAAGTTTCCTATAGGTGGCATATACGTGCACTTTTATGTATATACAGCACCCGACAAAATTAATATCGTCGTTTATAGTGACTATCAACACTGCTAATCATTTGAACATCCTTATGTTCGGCTGCCATTAGCGTATGCAGGTAGGGGGCTTATTGAAGAACCTACAAAAATACTAAAAAAACACTTTGCAATTAAAAAATCAGATACGAAATTCGCTGTGGACGACGACATTAATTTTGTCAGGCAGTGTACATAAGATATGGAGTAATCTCGTCTCTGATAAACATGCACATATTCTGTTGTGTTGTTTCGTGATTGTCATTTACTTTCCTGTTGTATATTTGCATGGTTTGCTGATAACTTGCTGTTTGGTTATGTTTACCGATTTATTTTTGGTTACTAAAATTTGGATTCGTTTGTGAGGTAAAATGGCATCGTACGATAGTACTTTCTCTACCGAAGAATTTTTACAGATACTAGTAAGTTTCTTACATTTATTCATTCTTTTAGTATTAGTATAATTTATACATATATAATATTTATTTATCTTTGATGAGGAGATTATCAAACGTAATAAGTAGCAATTTTATCATTATAGAAATTACAAGTGTTTATGATGAAACGAGAGAAAAATAGGTATTTCCCCGAACTTACATTTTCGAAATATGCGGATACCGACACATATTTTTTTGCATACACAATTAATATTTAATTTAAAGAACTTATATTTAACGGTATATCATTGAGTAAAGGAATTGTATATACTATACATATTTTAGATTTTGAGTTATACATTTTTACTAAAATAAGTACTACCACAATAATTCAATTGAAAAAACTGTTAGCTATGACAAAAACCTGAAAAAATATACGGATATCAAATATTAAAAAAAAAAAGCTGCTATACAATAGTAGAGATTTTCTATAGGAGATTCTTATCTATCTTATACGATATTATAGCTATAGTGCCCCTACAAAAAGAAGTAACCATCAGTATGTATACATATGAATGTCAATTTCTTTTAATACTATATCAAAACATTTATATCAGTTTCCTTCATACTATATTTATTTAGTAATGGCTAATGTTAATAGTTTTGTGTCCACTAAAATGTTAAATTCACGTCTCCCAAAAATTTCTTCATGAGCAAATAATAGATCTAATTTAAACGTAAACATATGTGAGGCAACACCCTACGAAAACTTGATCGCTTAATGAAACAAACGCCACATTTTAAGCAAACAGAGAAACGTTGAATTTGTAAAATACAAAGAAATAATACTTTAGGAAGACATGAGTTTTGAATTTGACTCTACACGAAACGAAATAACTAAGATTAGAAGTTAGTTTTTTTGTTAGTACTAGTAAATATAAAGTTTATTCCATATTAAGTATTTGCTCGCTTTCAAACATTAACTACCTACGCGAGCATATGTGTCTGATGTCCAGAGCTACAATTTTGTTTTCAATAATACTAACATTTCTAAATTGATGCTAGATGTATTCAACTACATCGTCCATTCAGGCTATTTATTATTATTAAATTAGGAGTTCTACTGATTAACTAATAAGTCCCTCTTAAATTGCAGGCAAACAATATTATTGGAAATGTGGTTCTTAACAAGGAGTTAGAAAAATATATTAGAAGTAAAGAATCAGAATTGCTAAAAAAGTGTGAAGCATTAGAAGCAAAAAATAAAAATTTACTCGCCGAAAATGCACAACTAAAAGCTAAGCTCAGTCAATATGAATCAACATCACCAACACCAGCGCATACAGATATCCAACAATTATTAATAAAATTAAATCAAGGAGTAATATCTACAATTAATGAAATAGTTGTAAATATTAACGACAATCGTTCTGCATGGGATGCGGAGTTATCGAAATATTTTCGAGTGTACAAAAAATGCAAAGAAAATCTCGAGAAAATAAATTTGAAAGTATCGAATGATGTATTTGAGAAAAAGTTACGCGAGTATAAAAAAATATGCGATACTAATGACAATAATAGAAAGGATACACTTAAACAGCTCTATAAAATCGATACTGTTGCAAGAGAGAAATTGGAACAAGATAGACTAATTAGTTCAAAATACTCAAAAGAAGTTGAGTTGTTCGTTAAGGAACAAAATGATCAATTAGATAAAATAAGGGAGCTAATATTTACGTATGAATTGAGTGCGGAAAGGAAACTGTTTGAAGAGGCGTTGCGTGTTGGAAAGGAAGGCACTAGTTTATTTCAAAATTTATTGTCTAGTTCCAATAAAACGGTTGCTGAAGAGAAGGCACCAAGTGTATCCACAGCCACTGAGACAAACGCCAAGAATCAGTGCTTTGCCGATGAGAATAGCGTAGTAGCTGTTGATCTTCCCAACAGCGAAAATTTGCAGAACGTAGTAGATTTTCTTAATACTCTTGAAAATACTTTGAACCTTACAGAGGAACGCATTCAAGTTACTAAAACATTTAATGGGCGTACACACAAAAATTTAACAAAGATAACATTACCGTCAGCAGATGCACTACATAAGATTTTGAAAGGCGAAAAGGTGAGGAAAGCAAATTTTAAAAGTCTTTTTGTAACTCTATTGGCTTATAAACCAAGCCACGTTACTAATAATAAACAGTAAGTCTTTTTGAAATGGAAGTAATAGCAGATGTCTTAAAACGTGCCTAAACATAAGTGTAGGGAATATAACTTTTAGTAATTATGGTTATGTATGTGAAGTATATTTCTAATATAAATATTGTTCAATGTAAAATATGGAATATTGGAATGAATTTAATAAAAAAAAACGTATACAAAATGAGCGTATTTTTTTTAAACGTTCAGTCACAATACACGCCTACCTCAACTACGTACTCGTTTTTGAACAGAATTAAAATACGAAGAACTAACATATTTATTTAGAAAAATTTTTAAACATAATGTATCATACAACAACATATGAGTATTTTGAATTCCCACTACAAAACTGTTAACGCACAACTTGGCTGCGTTCCGAGTCGCGCATTTTATGCGTTGCGTGCATTGAAAGACATAGAACACTGAGCGTTCCGATTTACTTGTCGTGCATATGCTACGCATAGAAGGCATTACCTTTTTTTCTATCCGTTGTATGTTCCATTCTAGCCTCTGTTAGGATCTAAACTGATTTCGCGGCAAAACTCTTTATGCACGCATACATGTTAAATCGGAACGATGTATCGTTACATGAGACGCATAATATGCATTATGCGCGACTCGGAACGCAGCCCTTGAAACCGTGCGACAAGCGGGTACAGACTATAAGGCTCATTTTTTATTATAATTTTATTTTGAAACTATTTACGTGCTATTTTATTCCAATTATCCTTGTATGTTACAACACAAAATGTAAGTATCGAACAGATGAACACTACTGCGCGTGTGCGTGCTCCATAGCCCTAGGGCAAAAAAAAGCAAGCTTAATACGCCGTACAAGTACGAAGCGGCCCAAGTGGCACGAACTATTCCTTACGATTCAAACTATTACAAAAAGCGAGCAGGTATCTTATGATTATATCAGAAGCATAAAGCAGTGATACTTTAAATATAACCAAAAAGTCAAAATTAATCAGCAAAAATTGTATTGCCCGAAAATACATACGTATCAGCTTCCCATTTCTCCGTTTTGCATAACAGTTTCCTGGAAAAGTGAAACCAGAAGGTGAAACTCGCCGCGAAACATGTATGGAAATAAAATGAATTCCAAGGAACCCAATAGAACCTATCGTATATATTTGGATCAGTATCATGCCAGGTCCAATGCAAAAAGTTAACGGATATTATATCATATGCCGTGTCTACCATGGCAGAACCTAATCCTACTGCAAACGGTTCTGCCCATTTTGGTAGTTTCATTTTCGCGACACCAACAGACGAATTGTAAACAAAGCAAGGATCTGGAAAAAGATTGTGGGAAAAATTATGTAATAAGTCTTATCTAATTTTGTTTGTAAATCCGTGATGATGTATACATTTTCAATTCGTCAACAACGTGCGTAAAAGTTTGAAAGTGTGCATGAAGTAAAAGGTGGCAAAAGTACTTGTCAATTAATTTTAAATATGATTTACGTTTTCGGACGCTTACGTTAGCATCAAATAATTCATAGCAAATCGCGTTTCCTTGCCGTATTATAGGCAACAACAGGTTATGACAGTTTGAAAAAAAATATATTTTGAACGTATTACATCTACTGAAATAGTTAAAAAAAAGTGCTCTAAATAGACTATAATTACGAGAAATCTCCGCCCTATAGACCTCCGAGATGGCAGAAATAGCCAATGGAACAACCAAGGACGATGAGTTGCGATCCACTACCTCTGCTGCTCATTAGCAAGTCTTCCACTTTCCGGGTTGGTGGTAGTTCAGGGTCATCATAAGAAAGATATGTCGATCCGATAATTAAATCCCTCGGCATATTCCTGCCCCCGGCTTAATTTTAACTGCGACTAAGTCTCTGAAACGGAAGTTGGTTAGAGGCAGTAGTTTAAGAATTTTCTTTACCAAAATGCAGGTGTTCAGAATTTCGGGGATTCTACTGTAAACCAGTTCACAACCGATACTCCCCAATCCCTTTGCCTTGCCCTTGTAAACCCAGAGAGTTCCTGTACTAACGCGAGATTAAAGTTCTTCATCGCCCCAGCAAGTGTTGCCGAAGCCGACTGGTTAAGTTCACCTGCGTCACCGTTATCTTCGCTATAGAGATATTTTAGGATCTTGAAGTTAACCCTCCCGAGCTTAAAGAAAACCTGGTACTGGCTCTTATCATGGATACCAAACGATGCCTCGTTAATGGAGATTGCAATGTACGTAACATCCTTCTCAACTTTTTTGCTAAACAGCAGCCAGCCTCCCACGCGTAGACCTGGATTTTGCATCTCCAGTGTAGGTTTTGGCAGCTTCATCGCAACAGGTCATCCAAAGGACTCCTCCACTGAATACGGTTCTCGCAAATTGCAGTGGATTACTGCTGCCGCTCGGAGAACTTCCACTTAATGCCATTCGTAGTCCTGACGCTGGCTCGCTGTAGCTACCCTTGGGTCTCTTCGACACCTGTGTTGGTATTTTAAGAGTCCTGCCTAGGTCTTTTCTTGCTGCGATCGATGGTCTTCTGTTGAAACTCTGTGGTCTGATTTCCGCCTCCCACCTTGAACTTCTACTATGTTTCCTTAGCGATCTAGTTTGCACCTTTCGCCTTGGATATATTAGAGTCACGCCGACTAGATCTCTGCTCGGTCCACGTACCCTCCTCCAATTTCCGTTGCCTTTTCAGTTTTCTGATGGCACCAGATAGTTTTTTTTTTGCTGTTGCTGTAGTCCGAGTGGTTGTATTCATACAACAATGTTTTCAGCAGTGTCATTATCTTACTACTCACATCCAAGATAGTTTCATCGATTTCCGGAGTCCCGCTATATACAAGATGTTTTCGATACCCGCTAACTGGTCCCTTTTGTTCTAGTTTTAAAAGTTTTGACCATTAGCCATGATACGACAACGTGGTCAGCAGATTTTTTTATCGAACGTAACTGGGTCTAAAATGCAGTGTTTTGCTTGCAGTGGTATCTCGAATAGGGTGGGGTACATCTGCGTAAACCTCCTATTAATAATACCTTCAGTTTTTTTCTAATCTACTTTTTTGGCACATAGATTAATCCATTACCTTTTCTAGGTATCTATTACCTTGTTATCAAAATTCTATTTCAAATATATTCCTTAGTAACACCGAGAGTAACCAAACTGTTAAGCGTATACAAATATGGTAGAAAGATTCGTTTTCGAACGATGCAAACATTGATTTTGACAGTACCTACCACATTATATCTTTTCAATAAATTATATAAACTAGAGGTTAGATCGTTAGATTATAACTTATAATAATAATAATAATATAATATAATAATAATAATCCATGCCTTAACATCCCCCAACAGCTTTCGCCAATTACAGGGGGCATCGCCGGCCATGAGTTATTATTATGCCTGCGCCCGTGGAGCGACTTAAGATGGGCCCTACTTATAGGGCCCTATAAGTATTTAAGTATACTTTAGATGTAACACGGTTGAAATGGCATTAATAAAGAGTAAAACCATTAATGTAATAACGTCATAATATATTACTTAAAACATGGTCTTCGTTAATATCTACTAACGTTGGCGTTATTTCCATTTCATTCGTTTAATAATTATTAACCTGTACAGCTTAGATGAATCCAAGTAGCATTAAGGCAACTGATATGTACCTGGCATTAACGATCACTTTTCGAATTTTACGAATCTGAATTCGGTGATGCGGTGATGCGTCTAGCAACTGCAGCCAAATGTTCGTATATAAAATACATAAGAGCAGTCATGAAATTGCAATCGCAGTCGCCAGACGCACCACCGAAATCGGACCTTAACGATGTTCTTTACGAATTGAAAATGTAAACATAATGACGGACCTACACACGAAAAAAGATACAATACTGTATGAAACGGCGCGGCGCGTGAAGAAGTGCTTTGCGTCCGAACGCAATGTTTAGAGCACGAGCGAAGTTTAGTACTCTAATTCATTAATTCCCATTAAAGTCACTTCATGCACTGTTTCATAAAACAAAAAAAAAACTATTTTCTAATTTGATACATTACGATAAAGCTATAAACATACTAGACGGAGTATGTTTATGAGTTATAAACCCACTAGTGCGTGATAGGTTTGTAAAAGACCTTTTTTCCCAATAGGGGGGAAAGTGGAAAGGGGAAAAGTGGCTCGCCTTCGGCTCGGTTTGTAATGTTTGCCCGCGGCCTGTAATAGAGCACTTTCACCCTTGGTTTTAAATATACTATTACAAACTCATCTTAAGTTGAAAAAGGGCGATTAATATCCAAATTAGAAAAAATAGCATAAAGAACGCGTTTCAAAGCCTTTCTACACTCGTTCTTTGAAAAGTTTAAATTTCAACTCGTCTGATAAACTGCACTTGAAACTAGTTTTTTAATGTACTAAAACCTAATGTAAGGAAACATATAATAAGAAAATTTAATGGGACAGGGATGTCTTACACAAAAATGTGATGTGCAATGGAAGCCTTCTTCCCAACAACATTATGGGTGTTTGGGAGTGCCAAAAATTATCTACATCTGGCAAAATATAGCACAGACATTCTATAACCAATCCATGAAGGAATGTTCCAAGCCATAAGTAAGGTAAACGACCTCCTCTTATAATAGCTACAAATAAATAATAGGTGTATGAGTACATAATCATTAAACACAGAGTCTATTTTTACCATGACAAAGCGTTGCTAATCCTCCAAATATAAAGAGATAATGTACAATCAGGTAAGTTGGGTGGTATTTCCATACATGATCTGTGCTAGTAAATTGAATAAACCAATCTAAAGGCTGGAGGGATAATATTACAGTTAACGGAAGATCTTTTACACAGTAAATATGTCTATATCTACCCCCTCATAGTCAATTCTGCTATAAGCTTGGCCGAAGGCGTGTAGGTCTTGATCTTTCACCATGATTTGTCAAAACTAAATGGTGTACCTGTAGTGATGCCAAATTAGTGTGTTACTGTGTATAAATACCGAGATATATTATATCTTTAATTTGCAAATCACTAATTCAAAAATTATTAATGATTACGTCATATTTGCTTTTGCTACCATTATCAGCAATCAAAATGATTTTGACCGTTGCCCTTATCATATTTTGCAGGTGTTCAAATGTAAGTAAATATAAATTTATTTCGTAACAAGTTCGCTATAGATACATACAGCTCTGGAATAGAGATTTTTAGAGTGCCTATGGTGGGTTTACACGTGCATAGATTTAGTGGGGCCAGTTCTACCGCCAATTTAACTTGTGCGCGCAAGTTAAATTGGCGGTAAACGTCTACATGTTGCATATGGAAAAATAGCAATTCTTGTAAATATTGCAAGTTTTTTACAGTATGAAATAATCAACGAATTAATGTATTTGTGCTAACTGTAACAATTAAGAGGAATTTTTCCAAGAAAAATTTTGTCCTCACGCAGGATTTGAACTTATCTCTTAAGTATTACAGTTATTAACAGAAATACATTAATTTGGTAATAATTTCATACTGTAAAAGGATTGCAATCATCGCATATTCGCCGTCCTACCGGACTTTCAAGATCTGATATCGGCATATGTCGATTTGACTCACGAGGCTACATATGCCTCGCTAGCTCAAATGGTAGAGCGCTTTTACTGTCATAATACGGTCACACCGACTGACTGATTACATTTTTTCGAACTTCTAGCAGAAATTTGATTTTGGAACTTGTAAAGTAGTTAAGATCTACTGCTTAGTCAGCACTTCTTAATTTAGTACAATTAAAACTTTTAATTGAGTCACAGATTTTTTTAAAACAACATGTATACGGACAATACATTTTAAAATTGTGGTCAAATAAGTTGTAAAGTTGTAGTTTATTATATGTATACATATAAGGTTCTTATATTGAATGATTGAATACGAAAAACAAAAAATATATACATACAATAAAGGAACATAAGAACAAGACAAAAGATTGATAAACGGCTGTACCTGTTATTTTGTTTCTTTTAGTATCTACGTATATATCTGGGAATAAACACACTATAGAACGAAAAGCAATAAAAAATAAGTTAACAGAAAATGTGTGCAATTGTTAACATAACGAAATAAAGACGGATGATGCTTATTGTTACAAAAGAATAAGTAATAAACGCAAACATCCAACTGCAAAAAAAGTGATAAAAAATGTTTACGTAATTAGTTTAGAATATTTTAAGCTAGGTTGATGTTTATTAATAAGTGCATCAAAATGAGAATTTTTATTTAGAGCTGCTTTAAAAAAATGATCTTTTTACTCTCTTATAACTGCGTTAAAAACTTAATCTTACGTCTAAATGCTTTAACGATAAAAATTGTAATGTTTTGTGTTTTGTCTCTGTATTTTGCGTTTTCGCTCCGAAACAGTTAACTCGACGCAATTCTATATCCGCGGTGTGCAATGTATGGGTATAGATCCTTCAAAATGTAGAGTTCACCTTTTATTCTAAATAAATAATCCCTCTTGGACCTTTTGTTAACTTTCCCCTACTTAAATAATACGCACAATAAGACTGATGTTTTTTTTTCATTCAATTCACGTATGCAAAATTCATCATTTTATAGGTTTCTGATGAGAAGTGATACTTTCTAACTGATATAATTTAATCTTATCAGACAACTCTGGAAATGAGAATGATTAAGTTATCAGTAACGCAAACATAATAACTACATACATACTGTACCTTACATTTACTTTTATTCAGATGTTTTGTAAATCACATATTTCTACATACAGTGGCGTAGCGCAAAATCTTGTCTGGGGCCCTCGCCTACTGCTACATATTATATGTAAAATATTGCTAACAATAATTTGCTTTGCGACGGAAGTTTATCCTAATACCAGTTAATACACGTCACAGAATAAAGAATATTAGAATGGGGCAATATATAGCGTTTTTGAAATCGTAGCGTAGTAAAATGGCCGTGGGTGCTTTTAAATGAATCGTATTGCCCAGCAGGTGCTTCTTTGTTTATAGTGATGGGCTAAAAATATAGAATCGATGTTCATTGATTGAAATCGGCATAAATCTCTAAACACGAATTCTCTTCATGTATTTTAATTTAAAATAATTATTCGTGTTTTATTTAATGAAAAATATTTTCTACTGTGCAGTTGAAAAACATTAACATTAGATAGCGCCAGGTTTAAATACATTCAATATCAGGTGTACATAGAATAAAACCTATAGTATAATAAAAAAGTAAATACAAAATCGTAAGAAATTTCACAATGTTTTCATTCAAATTACCAAAAATAATTTTGGATATTTGAATTTTGTGTAATGAAAGTTTTATTTTATAGGATGGAATATTATTGTTTACAACTTACAAAGAATATTTATATTGTCAACGTTATTTATAAGTATGATATTAGTTGAGAATAGAAACAAAAAAGTCAATAAATTAAAATTCAACGCCTAGTATCAAATTATATTTGAAAAATACTTTTACACTATATACTAAACTTGTTTATTCCCAATTTGGTGTTATACTAAAGCTATAAACAGTCTCGACGGAATGTGTTTATAAGTTATAATGCAAACACACTAGCGCATTAATAGCTTTATAGGACTTTTACCGAAATATCTTAAGTTAAAAAAAGCAATAATGTGTAAACTAGAAAAAAAAGATGCTATATAGGACTCGTTTCATAAAGCCTTTCTGTACTCCTTCTTTGAAATACCCGATGATAAAGCTGTCCTTCTGAAAGTAGTTCTTTAATATAGGGGCCCTAACACGTACTTTGCTTACATGCGCATTGAAATATAGCCAGCGCTGTTTGTCATATATGTACATATTTGCAAAATAAAAAATGTTTGTATTTTTTTTTTCTTCATATTTTGTCTTTTTTTAAGTAAAACTGCCTTCTTAGTATATTGCGAATAAAAAAGAAAAAAAGTCTAACTCGTACATATCAACTTTTTTATTTAGTTATCACTTAATACATATTACAAAAACATGTCTGAAGTCAGTTAATATAAATATACAAAAGGGCACAGATCATCCCCAACACAAAAATATAAGAATATAATATTTATGTAGAAACTCGTTGGTTTCTTTATCTTCTCGAACTTTACGTTCTTTAGTTTTTCGTTTACCATGGAACATTTTCTCGTATTTTTCCAATTCTTTTTGGTTCTTCAATTTTTCTTCTTCCATCTTTGTTCAACTAGTATTTGTTTTAATTTTTCTTCCTCTTGCTTCTTTTGTTCACAATTTTCATCGCAATTTACTTGAACTTGACCCTGTCTTGCTGATTCACACGGAAATTCTTTTTTAATGCGCCTACAGGGACAGGCGACCTTAACTTTCTTTTTACACCCTTCTTTATTTTGACATGTGCCGGAGTGACAATTTGAACGGCACCTATGACCACATTCGTACTGAAATAAACAAAGGAGAATTGTATTTTATCAAAATAATTTAACTTAATTGTTGATGAGCTGACTAATTTTATAACGTATCATTCGTAAATACATGTAAAATAATACATACGTTGTTTGGGCATTGGTTGCCACAACTTTGTAATTCTTCCTTCTTTTCAGTGCCTGTCCAATCCTTACAGGCAACATATGGTTGATTTAGACCACAATGGCATTTGATTCGAACCATTTGCTTACAAGGTGGACAATTATCTGGATGACAAGGTTTGGGGCACGTATGAGTACAGCCATTTGTTGGAGCTTTCGTACAAGGATTGGTGCAAGTATCACAATTGTCTCCAGCCTAAAATAATCTCCAGTAAAGAGTTTGAGGGTTTTGAAAATTCATTCTCTACACTCACATGAAGCATATCATGGGGTCCTTCGACAACGTGACATTCTTTTGAACAAGTATGATTTCCACATCTCAAAAATCTCCCACAAGGTCTACCACAGCTTGCTGGCTTAGCCAAATAGCAAGGCCAATCTGATGTGTCATGCTCACCTAGCACATAAATACGAGGTATTATAAATTTGCAAGCATACATCACCAAAATTTCTGCGTTTCTGTATTAACAAGTTTGACAATACCTATGATTTAAAAGATAGAACGACAGTGATTACCTAAGCATGTTATTGGTACTGGCACGACACAGTCAGGACATGGAAGTGACTTTCTTTCTAATTGCGGTGCCATTTGCTCCCACGGCATAGTTGCCTTTTTTCCTTCTAGTTTCACGAGAACTGAAGTATGGCATTGGGCGGGACAAGGGTGCGAACATTTTTCATGTATTTTATCACATCTTTGCCGACATGGTGGGCAGTCGCCAAAATGACATCTATGGTTTTCCCTTTTAGCATGATGACAATCAGGTGGAATTCTACAATAAGTTTGAACACAATATATTGTTCATATATATTGAAATACTGTATAATACTAACTGGCAAGTTTTCAAACATTTTGGTGGTCGCGTTTTATGTTTACGTCCACAAGGTACAGTAAGAAAGGTTTCACTACAACGGCAGTATACATTCTCAGTCAAATTGCATGGATAACATGGGCCTCGATGACAAATTGAAGCGCACTTATGATTATTACAGCTTAAGGTTTTTCCGCACGGTTTTTCACAAGGAGGGCAGTTTCCATCACAACACTGAAATGTGCCATATATATATATAAGTACTGCAAACGTCAAATAAGATTGCGAATAGTGGTGATGCGCCATAGTCGTTATTAAAAACTGCACGCCCACTTACTGGTATACGCCTATGATTTCTTGGAACTGCCTTTCAACTATTTTTATCGCTGCGCGGACTACTCACCGCTCGCCAACTTATTTGGCATTTACAGTATTCAATGTTGATTAACTTATACAGTGGGTAATGTACTCAATATCTTTCGCCAGGAAGTTTTGGCAATCATGAGTTATTATTACGACTGTGAGCGTGTAATTACTTAAAATGTTCGTCTCCCAAAATTTACTAAACAGCGATGCCGCATTTGTACAATCGCGCGTGTGGTGAGGCAAGCGGCGCGGGGAATGTATAATCAGCCCACTCATTATGTGCCTCTTATCATGGTCTTACCGTTTGCGAATGTGTAAACGCGTTGCGTTGAGAAAAACCACTTAAGGAAACAGATGGTCGCAGGTTAACTTTGGTCGCAGGTGCTACTTGGAAATTTAATTATTATGAATGGTTTGATTGGTTTACATTCTGTGCATAAGTAACTACCTGTCAATATTGAACGCCATAGATTTCGCTTATAACATTTTTGGTTGTATACATTTTATTTGTTTTATCCTCCATGATATGTGATACATGGTGGTTTTGTTTCAGAAATGCTTTGAATTGATGAATAATGTCTAATGTAGTTGAGAAAGGTGGGGATCGGATTATACAGAAAATGTAATATACCAGGTAGAGTTGCTACACTGCCGATTTATGGATTGTAATTTTTTCCTACCATTACGGCTGGTTTCTTTAGTACTAAAAAGCGATTGTTTGTTTAGTTCAACATATACATAACTTTATAAAATTAGATAAACAAGATTAATATATACGCAACGGCCAATAAAAAATTGGAAATCGCATGCGATGCAGTTTAACCTCAGACATCAGCGAAATAAAAGCAATATTATATACCGGCTGTCCAGCCTAAGATGCAACGGCCCATAGCCGACTTATTATTGTTTTTTTGGAAAAATGTTTCAAATAAATGTTGCCTCGAATCGAATATATAATACGTGCCTATCGTAAAAAACTGAAAAGTCGCGAATATCTCCGAAACCTTTGGAGATAGACACAATGGCATTCGTATAAAATCGAAAGAAAATGAAATTTTACATCCATTTATGTAAAAATTGCTATACCATTCAATTTAAAAAGATCAAGTTACCCTGATTTTAGAGTTCGAAAATTACAGAGCCCTATTTAATAATTCTGTAATGTAAACGCAACAATTTTAAAATAAAAGACGTGTGCTGTTTCATGATTAAGCGAAAACTGAAAACCGCAGCTTTCTAACTTTCGTATTTCCGGAGATATTTCCAAACACCGCAGACATTACAAATGTCATTTTTTTTCGAAAAACGTCATGTAATTCGGAAACGGTACAACTTAGCCCCAATGTATATCTAACGTATTGTTATTTAAATTTAACAAGGAATCCAAAAGTGCAATAATATACAGGGTGTTCCATTTAAAATAACAAAGTTAGTATCTACTTCCGGTACAACCGGAAGTCCGCCATTACTGAAACTAATTTTAAAATGTGTAGAATATAATTCGAGGCAACATTTATTTGAAATATTTTTCCAAAAAAATAATAAGTCGGCTATGGACCGTTGCATCTTAGGCTGGACACCCGGTATTTTAATGACTAAACAATCATTAAAAATTTGTGGCTTTAAATTTAAATTTTTGTACATCGATTACACCTTTTGCATTCTATTTTTAAACAATACATATATTAAAGTTTAATTGCAAATGTATCACTTGCCTCCACATATTCAGGGAGAGTGCGTGGATGCAGTTGTCTTCCAGAAGAAAAAGCCTAGGAAATAGGTCCGACATGTGTAACAACGTCACAAATTTATTTTGACGCATGTCACGTGACCACTAATATGGCGGCAAATTTAAAAAGCCACCCATCCAAATCCCGCAAAAAGTGAGGTTAGATGACATGGTATTCAGAAAAGTTATGTGAAAAACTTGCTCCGAATTCAAACTTAGCGCCATATGCAAATTGCAAACATATTAAAACAATGGCTGCGTTCAGGGAGTTACGGCGCTGGAAGCGATAACCGCTAGCGCTGTGACCGGCGCTGAAACTCCCTGAAAGAGTCATAAGTCATAAGAATAGCTTTTGCTGGCGCATGCTCTTTGCTTACTTATTTAGTGTGTTTAATAGCGGCGTTTTCAGAATTGGACTATGTTGAAAGGTTAGGTTGCTTGCTCAAGCATTTCTTTTAATTTATATCACAAAATTAAATGTTCATGTTTAGTCTTAGACAAAAATATCCTGTTACACGTATAAAGGGATAAGAAATTGTTCACAACATTATATTAATCACAAAACTATAGGAAATAAAAACAACCACGGTAATTAAAACTTTAAAATAAGTTTTATAGAGTAACATATTTCAAAGATATCACTAATATTCACTTATATTCTCTGTATTTATTAATCCAGGCGATTTTGTTTCTGTTTAAGCATAAACTACAGATAAATATATCCTCATCGGCAAATATTCAAATAAATATCCAGGAAAAAACCATTAGTCGTGAATTTTTATATGTATTTCTAAACTATTGACATATAGTTTATGCCCTTTATTTGTAATTTCACTATGTCCATAAAATAAAATGATTTGATTTGATCGATCTACAAAACCGTAGTTTCTTCACTTATAATATTTATATTAATTTATCTGCGACATATATAGTTTCCATTTCACTTTATTTATCATCACTTAATCAAAAAACAATATAAAGATAGTATTACCACAATCAGCCACAATTACTTACGATTTCATTAGTTCACATGCTTTACAAATCTATATTTGAATGTTTGCCGGTTATCCCCACTTTCCGTTGAATCATCTAGCGGTCGTCATATTTTCCAGCGAAAATATTTTTCGCTAGGAAAGATGGCGACCGCTAGCTCCAGTTGTTGTTGCAAAGGACTGTATCTGGTAGTACTAAATAAAATTTTACATTTTCATTCTAAACTACTTAACAAACATTACTTTTATGAGAAATTGTTATATTTTTTGTTTGCTCTCTGCATTAAAGTTAGTCCAAAACTGAGAACTAGAGATGGTGACTAATCTTGGCACGCAGAGAAAAAGAATTCTTTAAAGTAAAGAAATATTTCTTTGCGACTATTTAAAGTTTCTTTTTCAATCAAAACTTATTTCCGTTAATTAAAAATAGTGTTATTTAAGTGAAAGAAATACGTATTGATTGGAGGAAATAGTTCTTTAAATAGCGACAAAGAAATGTTTCTTTGATTCGGAGATCCTTTTATATGTAATATTAGTACATACTTGCCAGGCAAAGCGTATGAATCGATTTACATACATATACGTATAACACAGATCAAACAGTCGAGCTATAGTCAGGACATCGTAGGTCGGAACTAGTCGGGAACGGAAATAACAATTACTTTATTTTGTCAACAAAATGCAACTGCGCGCTGTCGAGTGAAGCGCTGTATCACGTGGTATCACCAATGCATCTCGACATACGTTACCCCGACTATAGGTCGACTGTTTGATCTGTATACATAATGCCGACCGATCATGTACAGTCTGCATGTCTACTGATAACACTACATGCACGCACCGAAAGTATTAAAATCGGTTTTGAAATTAGAGAACAAGGAATAATAAACAGTAGGTAAAGTTGTTTCTGATTTGAAAGCCTGCCTTACTTAAAAAACAGAACGATATGTGTGCCTAAC
This sequence comes from Protaetia brevitarsis, assembly GCA_004143645.1. Classification (NCBI taxonomy): domain Eukaryota; kingdom Metazoa; phylum Arthropoda; class Insecta; order Coleoptera; family Scarabaeidae; genus Protaetia; species Protaetia brevitarsis. The sequence continues at coordinate 3,083,947 of RXPK01000037.1, read as the reverse complement.
ACGTACCTATTTTTAAAGTTTCATTCCTTAGTTATTTCTTGCTATTAGTTACTGTTTAAATGTTTTTGCTTATTAAGTGTTCTCATTAGTAGTTAAAAGTATTTATTTATTTCTATTGAATTTCATAATTTTAGAACCGACTTAAGTACCTTCGTGCGCGCATAATATTATGAGGTATGTAATGTTATGAGTTTTGGACTAAGAATTTTCACTTTAACGTAGAAAACAAAAAAATATATAATTTTAAATAGAAGTAATGTTTGCTAAGTGGCTTAGAATGAAAATGTTTGTAATTTTTTATTTATCACTTAGATACAGTCTCTTGCAACAACTGTCATACCGAAAACGGACTTTTCAGTTTTCGCTGTGTTAATTATGCAAAAAATTGTTTGAGCATCACCCAAATTTACTAGTATTACTGCAGTTGATCTGCTACAAACGAAAGAAAATATGTAATTCCATTAAGCAATAGTTGGAAAAATTGTGATTTTTCATTTTTAATATGAAAAATCACAATAATAATAAATAATATACATAAGTATGTTTACAGAAGTTTGAATACATCCTCAGAATTAAATTCAAAGTAACTTTTTCAAATAACTTTTGTGGATATCATGGCATCTAACCTGACTTTTTGCAGATTGATGGCATATTTTCAAGTGACATGTATCAAAATAAATTTGTCAAGTACTAAAGTTGATATTTCCCAACGGTATTCAAATTAGTTTGTTTGCTTCGTCAAAAATTCAACCCTTATTTTTTTTTTAAACTTGTATTTCACTTCTTATTGGTTATTGAACTTACATTTGGTAAGTAGTTTTGGTAGTTTTGTATTATTTAGTTGTGATATAAACCAGGTTGTCATTAGCTGTGCCCGCCATTCCTATTATATTGACATATCAAGAACGTAGCTCTCATGTCAAATGTCATGTAGATGTCGCTGCTTATCTGATTCTCAATCGTGATTATTATGATTGTACTGTTTTTGTAAAATTTTTTGGCTGTCTTTTTTGCAGGTCAGTCATTAAAAATCAAATAAAATGAAAATTATTTAACTATAATTAGGAATTAACTTTCAACAACTTCTCCTAATATTTTCTCTATTTAGAAAAAGAACGATACTTTATTTTCGAGTCTCTTTTAATTTGAAATGCCTACCCTGCATACGGCACCTGTTCAGTTGCGTTCAATAGGGCTTAAGTTGGACATGAATCGACTGCATTTACTATTAATCATCATACCATGCTTTCAAATTCTTTCCTGGGTAGAGTAGGCTGTTTTTTAAGCATTAGTAAGACGGGCGATACTGGGCTACTTTTAAGTTGTACTTCAAATTGTGACAGCTGTCAGTGAGAAACCAAAATTAGAAATGGTTCTTTTGATTGTATTATTAGATTACAACCTGTCAGAATTACAACTTATTATTAAATCAGCGTACGCAGGATTTTGGGTAACAATTTCCTAATCTACCAGTTACTTACGCACAGCTTTTAAGTCATGTTCATGCTTGTATTGCGTAGAGGATATTCGACGTCGAATGGATATTTCAATGTTTTTCACATATTTTGGTGACACACAAATTGTCAAAATGATCATGAAAATCAAAAATTAGTGCTTACATGCATTGTGACTAACGATTAAATAAGCACGGCCTATTCTAATTACGAAAGTATTTAAAAACACGGTATATAGCATAGGATTCCCTATAATATATATTTCGCTGAATATCTGACAACTATGGAAATACTTTTGCGGGTATATTCTAGTTTTGTTTGTATAAATATTTATTTCAGTCTGAATGCATACATAATTTGCTCCGCACATGCTGATAGACGTGTTTTTAATGACTCCAAAAGATAGGTACAAGAAAATGTTAAACAATATGCCATGTGCAAATATTTTCTTTGATATATGTATAGTATGAATGAGACTGAAAAATAAAGAACAACAATTAATAGGCAATCATACCTTTCGATTGCATGGATGCTTATTGCAATCTTTCATCCGTTTACATTTCGTTTCACAGAGATATTGTTTCTTACATTGAATTTCTTTAGTGTGCAATCCGCAACGACATGATTTTTCAACAATTTCCACGCACTAAAATAAAATGATTTATCAATACCAACAAGAGTAAAATTAAATATCTCGCTACTTACTGAACCACATTTATCCTTGTGACATTTCTGATTACAAATATGTTGTCCACACTCTAACAACTTTCCGCACGTGTCATCACATGTAGGTGTATCTTCTGTACATGGTAATTCATAGGTTGTTTTACCACAAGGACAAGTCCTAACTTCTGAAAGTTCACAAAGACCACAATTTCCAGCGTGGCAAACTTTCGTGCATAAGTGATGACCACATTCCAAAGGTTGATTGCATTGCTGAAAAAGTGCGTATAAAAATGAGGATTAATACATGACATTGCAAAGTTACCTTCTCACATTGCCATATTGGAGAAGCACACTCTCTCAGCTTTTGATTTGAGCCACACTGACATTTTTGAATGCTCTTTTTCGGACAAGGCTCACAATCACCAGAGTGACAGGGTGTTGTACATTTGTGCTTATTGCAGGCCAATAATTTTGCACATGTAGAACCACATGACCATTCTTTATTAGAACACCTTTGAGGTTTGGCTGGTTGTTTTCCACAGTAGCAACTAATACTAACAGTCTTAGGACATGGCGGACATGGTCCTAATACATATATTTCAGTAATAAACTAATGTCAAAATTCTGTGTTGTACACTAAAAACTTTTACTGGTTGTGACTTACATAACAACAATGCAATAATCTTTACAAATAGAATAATATATACACCAGGGTACGCAGGCGTTTTCTAAATGGTATCACAAGTACGTTAAATAGGTCAAAGAAGTGAAGTTAAGCGCAGACAGCTTTCTATTGAATAATAGATGACGCTCGATGTGCGGAATAACATGAAAATAAAATATTAAAAAAATATTCAGGGCTAATATTGATTACATTCTGGGAAAAAATACGCTTAGGCGCTGTGGAATAGCGCTGTATGGTATTGCCATGGTGTAGAATTACCATTTTAAATACACAATACAACAAATTAGATTTAAATTCAAAGTACATTTTTGACATTGCATTATATTCGTTATGTATTCATATCTTTCCTTTATTTCAAACAGACTCAAGAGTGATTGAAAAAAATAATTATAAAAATAAACAAAGTGATAAATAATTAGCTTTCAGCGTTAAGATGAAACAAAACAAAAAAGGAGTACAACGTACATATCTGGATGTTTTCGTTCCTATATTAGAAAAACTATGTCTGGCAAATTTGAATTTTATTATCCGCTTAAACTTATTGCATATATCTATCTTGCTGTTACTGCTGCAACTATGTACAAAGGCGATAGTAGCTATCTTGTCCCTGTTGCTGTAATGCTGTATTTTTTAGTGCTGTGGAAATCGGCAGATATTAAAAAAAGAATTAATGGATTTTGTTACTAAAACCTGTTAATCAATTTTAAAATCAGTTTCAAAGACCGGTTTTTGAAATGGGTGAGTTGAAACGATGACAAAATTTCTGTATTGTGACATATAATCGATATTCAATATTCATATACCTGCTATTTATAAACGTTTCTAAATAAGATTATACAGGGACTTCCTCTCCAATCTCTTTATTAAAATGTATAAGTTAAACAACTATAGTTTCATGCCTAAACTAGATTTTTGTAGCTACAGTAATCTGTAGTACAGAAATTTGTACTACAGATTACTGTAGCTACAAAAATCTAGTTTGAATGTACAATTAAATATAATACTAGTATACATATGGTCAAAGACGTATAGTTCCGCTGGCGTACTTTAGAGCGGCGCCACTGTAGCTTTTTCGCGGGGGCAGTTAAAAAGCGGCGGCGCAAGAGACGTACGAAAATAAACAGTGGACCAACCGAACTATGTACTTGATATGGAAGCACTTGAGTATTACAGCTGTGGGTAATTCAGAATTCTATTTCTATTGGCAGTAACGTATATAATACGCGTAAATAATCGCGGCAAATATGAATTCTACCCCCTGGCATATAAATAAGTAGATGGTCTGAGAATCGGATGCTAGGTGTTAGTTTGGCGGTTTATATTTATCCAAATTATTTTACAGAATGAATGTATGTTTGGAGAGTTGTTCTTTATGAATGCATCTATTATACTTTATTGCTATTTAATTAACGTACTAAACAGAGGTACGCTATAATCGATGATTTTTATTGATGATGAAATTCCAATTTTATGATTTATTATAAAAAGTCTGCATTTGCACTTGGTTGCATACCTATAAAATTTTCTACATAGTATTATGTCTCATTTCCAAAAGCAATCTGAGAGTTCCTAAAAGCAGCGAACGAAAAAAAAATAAAAATCTTTTAGAAATTGTAAATGCAGGAAATTTGAATTCTGCTAATTCTCTCCTTTTTTTTCTATTTTTTATCATTTTTTTTTTGTTACAAATATATAGTTTGACAGTTCTAACCATTATAAGATATGTACAATAATATAATGTCCAACAATTATATTTTCTATATTGATTCTACAAACAACGACACAGAAAAAGTTCAAGAGCGACAAAAGCTTATGTCTGATGCTAGCGTACTTGTACTTGTACACTTTGATACAAACAAAATTGAGGAAAATACCTTAAAAGTGTAACCAGATAATAATAATGTTGCATATTTTTTTTTGTAAAAACCCCTCCCAGTAAACCAAATTCAAATTTTGCGCAGTTATTTTCAGTAACTTCAACATTAAAGCATGAAGTACTTACGATTTTGTATTACATTAATGGTTATTTGAATACCTTTAAGTTGAAGTTATTTAACATAATTGCGGAAGATTTCAATTTTGTTTACTGGGCTGAGATTGAAACTTTTACTGTAATGTTTTAAGTTACATTTTAAGCAAAATGATAAAAAAAAATTCTTGTTCGATACGCCATCGACTATCCTATGAAAACAGTAAACAATAATTTTGGAAACAAATATGAGCTTATGCTTTTCAAACATCATGGTATTTCTGAGAGTGAATTTAAAAAAAGAATTAAATTAAAAAAAAAATTTAGCAAGATAATATTCTTTCACGGTTAACTGCAGATATATTAACAAGAATTAGCAAAAAAAAAAACATAAATTTATATATCAAGAAACAAAGATTATTTTAAATGTCCACTAGTCCACTAAAAGCAAAAATATTTTATCACCGCAAATAAATCCACACTGATAAGTAAGGTATAATATGTGGTATGAAAAAGTTAATAGGCATTTGACGAAATAAATAAAAGCAAATATTCCGTGTGTATAGCTTCGCTTTAACACAAAAATATGTTTTAATTTCATTATAAAACGAATATTAATCCATTGAGTCAATGTGTGTTTTGGGTTTTGTTTTATTTACTAAACTGTTGTTTGTTTTGACTCCTTTAATATTCATTTCATAATAATTTTGCGAAATGACAATTCATTGAATGAACGCTCTACCACTTCGCTGCGCGCGCAGTTAAACCACTTTCATTCGTCTCGCACCGACTCTTCGGTTATCTTATATTTTTACGCGTTTGTGCAACGGAAAATTCCACTTACATTTAATCACGTCAGATCACGTTTAATATTTGTTTGGTCGTACACTTTTCTAAAATCAGCCTAGCTGGGACATCTATAGTACGCCAGCGGATCTATTCTTTGTCCGTATATATATTTATTTTATATTGTATTTGGTACAATACAGTAATCTGTAGTACAAATTTCTGTACTACAGATTACTGTATACTCCAAAAATCAAAAAGCCTTTTGTTACTGTAGTCTAGTTCAAGTTTTAAAAGAAGTATTATTCTTATGGGCTATATGCATCCCTTTTTGTTTTATACCTACTCATATCTGTCTATCTCCTTCTATCATGGGAATTGTTGCCAGATTTATTTGATGGCTGTCGGTAATGATAATGTCTGAATTATTCGTTGTTTCCTGTTCCTGTCATTTCTCGATTTCGAATATATTTCACTTGCACTTATCCGTTTTTTTCCCTAACATTACTTATTAATTTTAAATTAATCTGAATTTATAAAAACTACTAACATCGTCATTTGTGTTGTCTATTGTTTGTAAGCACAATTAAAACTGCTGTTATATATATAAATACATACAGGTAACCTAATTTTGGAGAAGTATGTTCTAATACATATTGGTTTTATATTTGAGAATATTTATTTATAGTATTATTTATGATGACATAAGCATTATTAATGTACTATTAGAAGACATCATAGCGAAACGGGAAACATTATTTTCACTGATAAATCATGGGTAAATAACATTTTGTAGCAGAATGGACTCATAGCACAGCAAATACATCTAAACGAGCATTTGTGCAAGATTTAAGTATCGATCTCTAAGAGCAACAAAGGGTAATGGTCAACATTATGCATTAGTTGATGGTGGCAACACATTGTGGTTTTAAGTTTATTCATTTTAGTTAAAATAATGTGGATATTGGACCATGAATCTAAAGACTATATTACTAATTTAACATCGATCTCACCATCAGCTCCATATTGGTCATCTAATATAAGTTAATCTTACATTTATGGCTATAGAAATGATCTTTGGTTTGTTGTAAGCATACCTCTGCAAATATTTGTAAATTTATTATGAAATACTTATACATCTATTATGATGTGGAATAAATATTAATACAATCAACATTATTCTATCGCTTTTCATTCTAATGGTACACAGTGGGGCATAACCAATAAATACAAACAAAATTCACAGGATTGACATTTATAAGCGCCAACATGAACTTCCTCAAGTTATTCAGCGCGACAACATACGAAAAATTAAGTACTTAAATAGATTTGGCATCGTTGGGTACTATCTCCATAAGAGTAATACTTCCTTCTCAACGTGAACCAGACTATAGATATTTATTCATGGCAAAGGTCATTCAAAAGAAAACGTTCATTTGGTTCAAATTCGCATTTTGCAGAATTATTTTGAGTGACTTCAATATACAGATATCACAATAATTATAATAAATTATAAAATCATAAGTCATCAGAGGGTAACTTCGTGCTTCTACGTTGAAGTTACTAAAAAAAAAAAAAACTGCAGAAAATTTAAATTCCCTTATTTGGAGGAGCGCTTGTATGATTGATAATGTCAGGCTATGTAACTATGTTATGTTATTGTCATGGGATAAATCAGAATAGTACTCGCCTCCTATTGGCAAGCTATGTTAGAACCACTTGCGGGCCTTCGAGGTTATAAAATAACCACGATTGGCTATTATGAAACATCAAAATGCATTAATTTTCATAATATGTGTTTTACTATTGTTTATACATTTCTTATTTGTTACTTTGTTTGGGGCTTGATTAACAAAGTACTATTTACATGGTGTGTTCACAAAAAATAGTATGTATTGAAAAGATACCGACATAACTTTCCAATGTTTTGTACAGAATACTATTTTTACTCTCCTAAAAAAAAATAGCCAAACGGTACAAGACACACGAAAAACGGACAAATATGTGCAAATAGCTATTGAGTAACAGTAAAAAAAGGTCTTCTAAATAGAAAAAAGCAACTAATATGTTACATATACATACATATATAATATTCTTCTATATTTACGGAATTTATTCATTATTACCAATCTAGTGATTTCTACTGATTTTTCAAATGCAGATATACTGAACATATAAATACTTAACTGGCAACACTTGGCGAATTCCTTTTTCGTAGTAGGATACAGATATTGTGCTGCTCTTAAAATCAGACTTTCTGAAGTTAATTAAGTTTCAAATTAACAGCAAAAGAAAAAGACTTTATACATGGAATGGTGCCTGAATATTCTAGAAGTCTTTCTAGTTTTTCGAAAACAGTTTTCAAGGATAAATCAATTTTTCATAATAAACCAATTACCTGTGAATGATTAGTTTATCTACCCTCCCAAAACAAATTTTGCAATGGGTGGCTAGTTTTTTGTGGCAGCATAGGAGTAAATTATGCACAATGATTTGGAATATAAAAAGCTCTTAAGATCATTGCAGTATGGAGATCATTTGAAAAATGTATTGTCTTCAGTAAAACCTTTATATAACAACTTTCATTTTCAGCAGGGCATGTGTATAAGTCATACAACCAGAAAAGTTAAATATACATACCTGGATGACAAAGTAATACGCATTCATGACCACAATATGGTTTTAATTTCTTCCGACAAGTATTACCACATGAATGTGGTATTAATAAGTATTGATATGCAGGATTAACAGCTTTCTTGCAAAAGCATTTGTATTCGGTAGGAATCTCATCTTTGCTATATTCATGCCGACATTTTGGGCAACACCAAGTTATTCTTATGTTCTTCACATGGATATGTTCCTCTGATAATTGTTTTTGATTAAAAATTGTATCTTTCGACCATCTTTGAACACACATCAGATGAAAACTGCAATAACATTCTGAACAATTCCAAATCTAAAAGATATTTAGTATTTATTGTTGTGTTATAAAGTAAACTTCTCATACTCACCCCATCATTACGCTTAATATGGGATATACATATTAAACATGTTGCAGCTCCAGCTACAAAAGCGTCTTCTAAATAACCTGTAGTTCTTTCCAAATTACTTAGTTCTGCTCCTGAAGAAACATATTCTTTTACAATGACATCTGCAAAAGAGGTAATGACACAATTGCTTAACTAGTCCCAATACAAAATTAACACACTGATAATATTTCCAGATTCCAATTCATCTTCTTCTGAAGAGGAATCATAATCCAATGCATACTTCTGTGCAGCTGCCTGATATACCTTTGTTGCTTCTGTAAATTTATTATCGGAATTTTTTCTAACATTATTCTGTATGTTTATATTTTCTGGTTTTCGCATTTGCGGTTGTGTTATGGTCCAAGGGTTTCTTGGTTTCACTTGATTCCTTCGGAAATCGCTCATGTTTATTTTACTGACGTCTTGTCCAGTTTTATCAAATTGTTTCCACGGAACGTATGATATAATACAAGCAAAGTAGCTTGTTTTAGTTAATTGAAATTAATCGCTACATTGGAAAATATTCAACTCATGATCCTGCCACGATATACATCTACCACATCACAAGCACATGCACATCAATTCCATCAACTTGTAAGTTAGACTAGACATGTGACATGTACATGTTTAGAGATGCTGCAGATGGCTGTAAAATCCGTAAAATCCCTGTAATATATTTCAAACTTGCATGGGATTATGAAATCTCGTATCGAGTAGATACAATTCTAGTGTATACGAACTGATACGAACCATAGGCACAGATACGCATATCCAGGGTAAACGTATATTAAATTTTTGGTTCATAATCACACCCTTCGAATAAAGATGGCGTACTCGAATCGTATTGTACTTTCGCAATCCTGGTGTTGGTTCGGGGCTTGGAGCAGACGGAGTTGGTTTCTGATAGCCGGCTAATCTGCTCATCACTGCTCATGCTCCGTTAAATTGCTCCCTAGAACCAACTTTATTGATATCACAATATCACATAGACATACTCGAGCTGGTATAGAGTAATACCAAGTGATACATAGACAGCAATTTGTTCTTAACCAACTTGACGAAAGCGGAATGCTTTCTTCATATTACGATATTGCGCTATACGCAGTGGCGCCTCGTGACAATATTGAATGTGGGCTAATCTCGGCCCAACTCCCCCTCCCGATTTTATTACTATTACAAAGTTTTGAATCAGTTTAGCTTAGCTTGCAGTAATTTATTACCTCGCTTATTGCTAAGTAAAATAATACCGACACAAAAAAATTAAAGTACCTAGACAAATTTAGAAGCAATTTTAAACTGAAAAATACTTCTTATCGGGAATACTTGTCTACCTAAGGTTAAAAATCAACGTATTTCCTTCGGAATTGCATGTATTTAGTTTTTAATTGCACGTACACGGGCCACTTGCTTACATTCCCCCACCTAACTAACGCAAAACTATTCAGGTGTTTTTGTGATTTTATATCGAAGAAGAGATTATAACACGTGAGCACACGACATTTAAGTTATTTAAGCGTAGGTCGTCAAGTATAATACAATGGATATTAAGCGGACTTACTTCTTACAAACAAGAGGAATTACAATTTTTATTTTCTTTGTTTGTTTACCTAAGCTTGTTTCTTACTTAACACACTACTCTGATGATTTTTTCAGAAATAACTCCCTTATTATATTTATTATTTCATTTTCATAATTTTTAGGTAAGAATGATATGAATGGTAGTTTATTTTGGCATATTGTAGTTATTAATTTGCACGTGATGTTATTCCAGAATAATACTACACTTTATTTACTATAATTAATTAATAAATATTAAATATTCTTAAATATAATTTTTATTGCCGGGAAGTGTCTAAACTAGTGTTGGGATGAACGTGGTTTCATTCGTTTCATTCGCCTGTATAGATATGAGTAAATATTGCAGCGCGAAGCCACATTAGGAATGACATAAAGGCTCAAGGTTGCTTTCGCGATATGAATGGTTATATTTCGTGAAAGACGGGAGCAAGCAGCTTTGTTCACAGTGTGGCTTTTATAATTAGTTACAATTTAGTTTTTAAGCAAATACTATTCATAATAACTTATTGATAAAATAAATAGTAAATTGTTTACATACAAACAGGTTTCTAGACGTTTTCACGGGAATAAAGCAATGTGAAAGATTTACTTTATGTTCAAGCTCTTTATTCACGCAATGAGTGAAATAAATTGCTTGAAGTCGCATTATGAAGCGGACGATCTACCGTGAATGAAGATTGAAAATTTCGTTCTCAACACTAGTCTAAACCGATGTCCATATGCTACGGCCATCTATATACTTACATATGTTTCTACCACATTTACCTTCAATAGTCGTCTAACTCACACGCTTTAGAGTCTCTTACCGTGATAGTGGGAGACATCCTTCCCTAAACTGCCGACCACTGACGTATACTGACGACCTGTCTAGGACTGCATACGCTAACTACCGTGTGACTCGATCAACCGACGGGCAGCGGGCCAAGATACGGCTGGCCCCACTTCAATGTCATTTTGTTTGTTATAGTCCGACCCACCTACTTTTCTGCTAGTTCCTGTTCGGAGACCTACAAACCGTCTGAAATCGGAGCCGATCTAGATGCCGTTTTCGCTCTCCGCTTGTCTGCATAAATAAATCAAAGCGTGTTTGTCACAACAAACCATGATGGGAATCGCAAATTTCATTCTGGATTTAAATGTGTGTGTGTAGGTGTATTTATCGGTATTGTTACAGAAAGTAAAAGCTTTTTAATGATTAATTTGTGATTTGCAATGATGGGGTCATGTCCCCGTGGCTCTTTAAGAGGAGCCGCCATTGGTTATACGTAAGGTTACTCGAACCCGAGTTAGATGTCAATATTTTTTGTTTTAAGTTGAAACATGGTTGAAACTATCTTTTTGCTTTGATTAATTAAGTATTCAAGAAAATCTTTATTATGTTATGTAATTATATTTAGATAGTATAAACAATCAGTAACTATACATATCCCGCCATACTGAGCATTGTTGAAGAATATATGGATGAGTTATTGGAAAAAATTGTGCAGTTTGCAAATTTGAGAATTTGTCTATTGATTTAAAAAATAACAATATGTAAATATTGAGAAATATTTAAGATGTCGGTGGATGTGATTATAATGTATATTTCCGACAGGCGCGCATACAGCCTCCTCCAGTTGCTTGCTGAAAATACCATTCCAATATTTGCACTTAAGTGCGGTAAAGTTAATATGTTGGAAATGGAGTTGGGTTTCCACACTTTATTTTGGCGATATTAGGCCAAAATTGAAATATATTATTTGTGTCTGGAATAGAATCAAAATTTCTAAGCAAGCGCCCTTCATTGTCTAAAATTTGTAATTTACTTTGATCTAATGGGCCATTTAGTTTTGCAGCTAATTATATTTTTGCTGGTACAGTTTCTGGATTCAAAAAGAACAAATCTTGCAAAATATATTTTTCAAGGGGAACCTTTGCAGAATTTGATTTGATTTGATTTTACTTTGACCGTATTACACAAATGGTAATGGAAACATATCAAGTGTTTCTGATGCAATGAAATAAACGATTTATACATTATCGGCAGTAGTATAGTTTTGTTAAAGTACCACAAAATATCAAAAAGCGGTAGATTGTGAACTTGAAACGGAAGAACGGGAGTTGAAAACGGTAGAAATACCGTGTTCTATCTAAAATCACAGTCCTTGTTCTATGTTACAAATCAACGCCACATCGATAATGTAGCTTTCTAATTGCATACATCGCTAACACTTTCAGCGTAATGAACTAATTTATCACGTGATTAGAACAATGAAGATAATTGATCGAAATTTTTCTTAAGATTCTACCCTCAGGTTTTAAACATCTTTTGTGCAAGTAGAATGTGGTACAAATAATTCTTTTAATCAACAGATGGCGCAGCAAACACTTTATTGTTCTATTTAAAATCAAATACTTGTAAAATGATTTTCTCAAATATAAAAATTTATATACAATATAGTTTATAAATACTTGATGCTATTTGGGATACTTTCATTGCTTGAGAAATAATTTTCGAATACAGCCGGGAATAATTCTTTTATGGTTGAAAATGTATATTTTTCAAAACTTTTTATAAAACATTATTTTTTTAGGATATAGCATTGGTTATAGCCAACCGGGTTGCGTATTTCCATTTACTACCATTGTACAGGACGAGTTCTTGCTGGGTAGCAGTAGGATATGAACCTACGAAAAACTAACTGAGTAACTCCATAGTCTACCAGTATGGAGAGTATTCCCAGTTCTGCAACAGGATAGTACGTATATGAAATACACGTAGGCGCACCTTATATTTTGCGTATGCTACTACTATGCAACGTTAAAAAAAAACGATTGTAATCCAGTCCCAAATTATTTTAACATATTTAATAAAAAAACAAGGAAATTTTTACAGATATACCAAACAAATCTACAAATAGCAATTAATAAAGAACGTCGTACTGCTCTAAAATTCTAACCCCTGAAACCTAATTCTGTATTAGTGAGAATGAAATTCAAATATCTTTAAAAAGTTTCAAATTTTATAACAAAATCATATGTCTGTCGCTCTGACTGTGGAATCTATATTTTGTGAGTGCATTCAAGTATCAATATTTTACTACGTACTGATACTTTTGATAATGACTTTTAAAACATGCATATTTACATACATATCGACATATTAGGCGAATTAAGAATTAAGAATATTTTATTTGTTTATTTTACGTTTAAATCAATTTTCTACAAATGTGTCCCAGAACAAAATATGGGTATTTTTAATTCCCACCACAAAACTATTAACGCGCCCTTAACGGCTCTTTAACGTGGAGCCGTCGGATGTAAAATATTTTTTATTCGAAGCTGATTGGATAAGTATATTAATATAAAAAAAATAGTTGGCAGATAAAATCCAACGCAATTAGAAGAATTGAATCCATAAGATTGAAGGGCTTTTCTTATTATTTAACAAATCATATATTCTTGTTAAGATTAAGCACAATATTTATTCGATATATTAAACACATTTATATGGTGAATTAACTTATATAAAATTACAATTACTAAGTCGTGACTTTTTATTTGTTTTTTTTCTTATATTTAGCAGAATAGCTTTGACATATAATATTACTATTTAGATGCGTTTAATGCCGGCGTTAAGCTTTTGCTGATTATGAAAATTGATTTAAAGTTAATTGTCAAATTAAAATTTAATGGAAGATTGCTTTTGATTATGAAATTGGTCATATGACACATAAATTAATACTCTTAGTGAGATTTTGCATTATTTTTGCTATATCGAAGGCTTTTCGCTAAAGATCTTCGCCATTTCTTTTGTTTTTGAGTTTCTGAGGTGGATGGCTGCCCAGCTTGAATTCTGCGACTTCCTGCTATTAATGCCAGTCGAATCTTTCTTCTAACAACAGATGTCGGCTGTACACCTATTTTCTTGGCACGAGTAAAATTTTTCATTTTGTAAAACAACGAAATTATCTGTGTAGGTGTTGTCAGTTTTTCCAAAGATTTAATGGCTGGAAAGGTGCACAATGGGTGAACTGATTTCGTCGATTGCCTATACGGTGAGAGTGCAAAATTCTGTAAACATTTATGTGCAGTTCAAAAAAAAAAAAAATACAACGTGTAGTGCAATTACTCTTTAACTTCAGAAGACAGAAAAGAATTTGCACGAATAGCTCTAGACGAAAACACTCCAACTGAACTTTATGACGATATGTCACTCACCAGCAACGAAGTCACTATTTCAAATACGCAACCTACTATTCCTCCCGATTTTAATGATATGAGCTCACAAGTAGCAGAGATTACCAAAACAGCAGACTCCTCGAACTTACATTTAAAAAAATAAGAAGCCATTGTGCACCTTTCCAGCCATTTTACTCGAATAATAGATGTTGCTAATAGCGATACTTCATTGAATATGATCAATTCCATAGTAAAACTAAATAAATCTCTGGAAAAACTGACAACACCTACACAGATAATTTCGTTGTTTCACAAAATGAAAAATTTCACTCGTGCCAAGAAAATAGGTGTACAGCCGACATCCATTGCCAGAAGAAAGATTCGACTGACATTAACAGCAGAATTCAAGCTGGGCAACCATCCAACTCAGAAATTCAAAAACAAAAGAAATGGCGAAGAATGTTAGCGAAAAGCGTTCAATATAGCAAAAATAATGCAAACTCTCACTAAGAGTATTAATTTATGTGTCATATGACCGATTTCACAATCAAAAGCGACCTTCCATTAAATTTTAATTTGACAATTAACTTTAAATCGATTTTCATATTCAGCAAAAGCTTAACGCCGGCATTAAACGAATCTATATAGTAATATTATATGTCAAAGCTATTCTGCTAAATATAAAAAAAAAAAACAAATAAAAAGTCACGACTTAGTAATTGTAATTTTATATAAGTTAATTCACCATATAAATGTGTTTAATATATTGAATAAATATTGTGCTTAATCATAACAAGAATATATGAATTGTTAAATAATAAGAAAAGCCCTTCAATCTTATGGATTCAATTCTTCTACTATATATAGTAGTAATAATATATGACAAAGCTATTCTGCTAAATATAAAAAAAAAACAAATAAAAAGTCACGACTTAGTAATTGTAATTTTATATAAGTTAATTCACCATATAAATGTGCTTAATATATTGAATAAATATTGTGCTTAATCATAACAAGAATATATGAATTGTTAAATAATAAGAAAAGCCCTTCAATCTTATGGATTCAATTCTTCTAATTGCGTTCGATTTTATTTTTTATTTTTTTATTTTTTTTTATATTAATATACTTATCCAATCAGCTTCGAATAAAAAATATTTTACACCCGACGACTCCACGTAAAGAGCCGTTAAGGGCGCGTTAATAGTTTTGTTGTGGGAAATCAAAATACCCGTATTTTGTTCTGAGACACATTTTGTAGAAAATTGATTTAAACGTAAAATAAACAAATAAAATATTCTTAAAAAATAGTAGTGTAGAAAACGAGGAAAAAATTTAATTCGTGTAATATGTCGATATGTATGTAAACATGCATGTTTTAAAAGTCATTATCAAAAATATCAGCATGTAGTAAAATATTGATACTTGAATGCACTCACGAAATATACACTCCACAGTCAGAGCGACAGGCATATGACTGATTTTGTGATAAAATTTAAAACTTTTTAAAGATATTTGAATTTCATTCTCACTAATGCAGAATTAGGTTTCAGGGGTTAGAATTTTAAAGTAGTACAACGTTCTTTATTTATTTGCTATTTGTAGATTTGTTTGGTATTTCTGTAAAAATTTTCTTTTTTTTTATTTAATATGTTAAAATAATTTGGGACTGGATTACAATCGTTTTTTTTTTAACGTAGTAGTAGCATACGCAAAATATAAGGTACGCCTACGTGTATTTCATATACTATCCTGTTGCAGAACTGGGAATACTCTCCATAGTGGTAGACTATGGAGTTACTCAGTTAGTTTTTTCGTAGGTTCATATCCTACTGCTACCCAGCAAGAACCCGTTCTGTACAATGGTAGCAAATGGAAATACGCAACCGGGTTCAGGAAACCAATTTACGTAACCAAAAGTTCAAAACTTATCAAAAATTTAGTATTTGCCTATTAAAGGTATTGGGTTTGCATTGAAAACTTTAATATTTACAGTAGAACTTCTTTTTCAGATGTAAATGTGTTTTATTTTATCAGGCTGGTTTATACCGACATGTTCATCTTAGATTAATTTTAATTGACTCTTAAGATGCAACATTTAATTTATAATGCATTTTATTTATAAAAAGCTAAATAATAACAACTCATCGAAGACCTTTATGCTGTAACAGCGGTAACGCCGTGGTCTCTGGTGGTCAAATGGTAACAATTTTTGAAATATCGTATATTAGGATACATGTAAGTTGATTAGATCTACAATTTAAAAATAATATGCAATGTACAGGGTGTTCCAAAACTTAGCAGTACATCAAAGTTATGTTTTTCTTATTGGAACCCCTTTCCGACAGGCGTATGCTTTCGAGTATGCTTTCATAGTGCTGACGGGATTTACGTCAAATTGACACATTCAAAAAAAATCACCAGCTACCGAGATTAAATTAAGGTAATGACAATTTACTTAGACTACTTAAAAACCCAAATAACTTGAAAACTATTGGAGATAGGTTTAATACTGGTTTAAAGAAAATAAAAATTCCTATCTATCAACGTAAAGATATACTGGGTGTTCCATTTAAAATAACAAAGTTATACACGAGTAAAATTCACAAAGTTCGACTTAGGTGCTTGAGCATCCTGTAGACTAGTGCACAACATTGAATGTCGCATTTAATCAGCCAACGGATCTGCTATTTACGGTTTTCATTTCACTTCTCTAAATTTATTCATTTTCGAGATACTTGACTTTTTTTTGCAACATTGCATTTTTAAACAAATTGAAATATCTCATAAACTATTAAAATTAGGTGTAGGGAACCTTAAGTAAAATTTTTCTGGTTTTTAGTGTACACTTCAAAAATGCCGTAAAATACGGGGCATTCCATTAAGAAAAACATAACTTTGATGTACTGCTAAGTTTTGGAACACCCTGTATATTCCATATTATTTTTAAATTGTAGATCTAATCCGCCTACATATATCCTAATATAAAACATTTCAAAAAACCAGAGACCACGGCGTTACCGCTGTTACACCCTGTATAGGTACCTGTTTCTTTGTTTTATTACACAAACAATTTACATAATTTAAAAAAGAATAAAACGCTATTACCTCCATCCGTTAGAGCAATAGCGTGTTTTAAAAACCAAAATAAAAAATTGCAAATTCTATAGTGGTCAACTTTCGTCTGCGCGTCAAGTCTGTACTAATTTTCATGTATGTAGCATTAACGTTTAGCACAAGTATACAGTACAGTATCGGAAAGAGCAAAGTTATTTATTTGTTCACTATAAATATTATATAAAAGTCCCTTCTTGCCTTATTTAAAATTAAATTTATAGGATTAAGTGTTTCAAGATTTTTCTCACTAAACTGCTTTAATCGCAATAATAAAACATGCTTAGATTTTGAAAAAGACCGTTCAACATCTACAGATGTAACACACGCAATCTGCCTATAAAGATTATTTTAATTATAATAATCTTTATAGTTAGATTGCGGATCAGATGCACCACCACCAATGTGTAGTCCGATTTGTGCCAGCACAATAACTTTATTACACACTGTACAAACTATTTTGGCCCTATCATCATGTAAATCCTGGAATTCACCGATATACTTTACATAAAATGGTCGTTTTGTAGGATTTTACTACGTCCGATATTGTGTTACATTTACAATGCGTAAAACATTAACGGTGAATTTTACCATCTCTCCTCAAGACCCGAGTAACACTGGTACTAGATACTAGACACACAAATCGGAAGAAGTGATTTTACTGCCTTAAAGATATGCAATGGCTAAGCATTCTGCATAGCGCTGAGGCGAGTGCGGCCCATGTAAGCAGACACGTCTGACTACTCTATTTATCATGATTATATACACCACTTTTTCATTAGGCCGGGTTTTACATGAAAAACAATATAAAAACTAGATTTTCTAGAATTTTTAAATTCTGCCAGCGTCAATACCCAAATCTTTGCTGTAGGTATTAAAATAACTACTAACAATAAGATAATACAACATTGTAAGTAACTTTTTGTATAAATGTGAAAGTTAAGTTACAAATAATTGCGAAAAATTAAAATTTTGTCACTTGGATCTTCTCTTGCGCAGTTTAATCATTTCTCGTATACAAAAGCATGTACAATATAGGTATACGTATATTTGGGATAAAAATTTAATTAGATGTATTAGTTGGTGTTTTTAATCACATAAATCAATCAGTTGATTTTGATCGAATGTCACGCGCAGGATGGGAAGAAAACTCCATTTAAGGGAAAGGGAGAAAATAAATTAATTCGAACTCCATGGAATTGACAGTCGTAGTAATTTCTACCACAATAGAGAGGGAAAATATTTTAAGTCTTGTCAGAATGTAGAGGAACGTCGTTAAGATGAATTCTCCGAAAGCGGACTTTAATTATTTTTCCATTGTCGCGGCAAAGAAGTTCTCGGGATGTTCAAATTCAAGTATTTTCAATTCAATGAATATTTAATTTTAGGTTCTTAACGCGGAAAAAGAAGTGTATCCCTAAAAAGTTAATTGGGTACACGGCTGCGAGATAAATTAGCACATAGCGTAGGTGTGATTAGAAGCTCAGCTCTTATGTTATACCTATACTGAAATTATATTTTCCGTTTCTTTTTGATGTAAAATATAGTGTTCCCATTAGCTTAAAAGATAATTTCGTGATTTTGATGTATATATACAATGCCGGACGATTGTCCACTCGTCCCAAATTACGATACAGTAGCTGCCCTAGTCTCAATAAAGTTTTGCGAAATTATATTGTAATATCTCAAAGAGATAGTTTTTGTTTGTTAGCAATATCTAGCAAAATGAAAAAAGCTTCAACTTTAAACTTTTGTAATTTGATAACACAATTTTTATTTTCTTTGTTTGTTTACCTAAGCAAATGTATTGTTTTTTTTTATTTAAAATACTATTACGATGTATTTTTCAGGAATAACTCTCCCTTGTTATATTTAAATATTATTTCATTTTCATAATTTTTACCCTAAGAAAGATATGAATTGTAGTTCATTTTGATTTGAAATACTATAGTGATTAATTTTGCTATGCTATCCTAGAATAATACTACACTTTTGCCACTTAGATAGGCAATGCTGGTCACATTTTGTGTTCGCCCAGATTTCCTGTTTTAACAGTCACATATTTTTTCTTTTGCGGCTAGATGAAATAAATAGTATATTCGAATAGGATTCCAAATATTGTAGAGGCTTTGAAGAATCGTGTTAGAGATGCTGTAAATTCAATTTCACTTGAGGTGATAAGAGCAGCATTCAGAGCACTTCGAAACAAAATTTAGGAATGTGCGAATAAAGAGGGTAGACTTATAAATGAATAAATATTGCAGATTTTGTGAAGTGTTATTTTAATTTGAACGAAGTGAATTGTTTGAGTTTAATTAGCTTTTATTTCATATTTAATAAACGATTAAGTAGCCGATTTTTTATACACTTACATATGTAGTTTGTCAATCCAAACAAGTTCTCTTAATAATATTTCGTCGACCTCCCTCAGAAAAAGCGGTTATTGTTTATTAGTGGGAAGTATAACTTTTTTGTAAGTTTCCAAAGAATGCTCGGTCTTCTTTAAATTAATTATTTTATTAATCTGAATTAATAATAATAATTTGTCGTATCTTCTACAAAAAAGAAACTGAAAAACGGCAGTTTATTAGTGAGAAAAATTACAGTTGTATAACTTACCAAGGCATGTTTCATTTTTGAAAACTAACAGTATGGCATAAATTACTTTCTATCCAAACTCCAGAAAATGAAATTTTAATTTAAAATTTTTCAGACTTTTTTACCTATTCAGGCGTCGGTCAGGGGATACGCTGTATATGAATTTGTTCGGGTACATGACCAATCATCTAGTTCCACGTTTCTAATAATATAAAATGGTTATAAGTTAATTAATATGAAAAAAAAGAATTACATGGTATGTTCAGTTATATTTTACCAATGATTCTACAATCCTCTATTCCTTTCCCGCCATGTTGCACTCCTCCGCGATAAAATTTAAAGCAATGATTTCATTCGCATTTTTCGATCACCTTACAGAATTATCTAACAATATATATAACAATACTTTTTCGTTCAACTTGGGTTCCACTACGTTACATTGTGCTCTCTCTGCCTCTGCTTTCGATCTCGCAAATTGAAAGTTTTTTATACTCCCACTGAGAAACGGCATAATAGGTAAAAGGGAAATATTGAACGTGTAAATCCGAACTTTTACTATTTTCGCAATTTATTTGCTCTATTCTTAGTTTTCCACTAAAGCTGTCCAAATAGAAAAGAAGTTATATTAGAAGTACGTAATTCAAGGAGTAAGTTTTTTTTTCCAAATTTATTACAGTTCCCATAGTTTTCAATCCTGTTATTTTAGTTTATTGACGATAATAAGTGAAAAATATTTTCTAAAACTGTATGTATGTATACCTAGATGACCTTCTTCGGTGCATATAACAATTAGTTTACAAAAATTAGGTATGCGTATATGAACTGAGTTTAACGTAACTGGTAATAAACTAGTGCAGTGGTTCTCAAACTTATTTAGACACTGTACCCCTTTTTACCCACAAAACATTTTAGGTACCCCTTCTCAGTTACCGGTACTAAGTAAACTATAATTAAAATATTAAACAAATCTTAAAGCCTTCTATGTAGCATAGAAGTATAATGTTAACCCTTGAAAGTGAAATACGCATCATGTTTAAATAAAAACAAAGAGATATTGTTTACAAACATTTTTATTACATTAAAAACAAACACACACAAAATTTAAAGAACAAAAAGCGCTTACTTTCAAAGAGATTAGTGTGAGAAGGGTGAGCTTGTTTCCCTTTGCACAGTTTATCAAAATTGGGTTTTAACTTGGTTAAATACAATCTTAAATCATCTTCAACATTTAATTTGTTTCTAGATTTATTTTTAAGATAGGTTAAACTTGAGAAACCCTTTTCACATAAATAAGTGGTGGAAAACCCAACAAGAAATTTAACAGCAATGCTTGACAGTTCTTTGTATTCCTTCCCAATACCGATCCAGAAATCTAACAATGTAGTACCAGCAGTCAAATATTTGTTTTTCAACGTGGGATCACATGATACTTCAATGAGGTGTTCCTTTTGAAAGATAGTCAGGTTAGTGTCCATAGCATCAGCATTAAAGGGGTCACGTATCCAGTTATACTGTTTCTCCAAAGGTGGAAAGTACTCTCTTATGCGGATCTTCAATGCATTCAAATGCTGGCCCATTTGAGTCTTGAGTTCAGTGAAATCAGATATGTTTTTCTCATTATCTTGCAAAAATGTAAGTAATCTTTCAAACGGCTCGCAGTTGTTATTTTCT
This sequence comes from Protaetia brevitarsis, assembly GCA_004143645.1. NCBI lineage: Eukaryota > Metazoa > Arthropoda > Insecta > Coleoptera > Scarabaeidae > Protaetia > Protaetia brevitarsis. The sequence goes on along the minus strand of RXPK01000037.1, from coordinate 3,062,236 downwards.
ATTTGTTTTTCCCAGAGAATGATCTTTTTTACCATTGCATCAGTTTTCTTTTCTATATTAAAAATATCAGAAACACTGCCTTGCATGGATAAATTCCAGATGTTGAGTTTTCCAAAAATATCATTTAAATAAGCCAACTTCAAAAGCCAATCAAAATCAGTAAGTACAGAAGACAGATGGGATTTGTGTTCGGTAAAAAAATTATGTAATTCTTTGTGGAGTTCAAATACACGGAACAAAACATTTCCCCGAGAAAGCCATCGTACCTCAGTATGTAGCAATAAGTTCTCATGGAGGCTCCCCAAATCCTGGCATAGAATTTTAAAGTAACGAGATTTTAGGGGGCCTAGTTTTTATGAAGTACACAATTTTCACACTCTGATCAAGGACATCTTTAAGTTCATCAGGGAGGTGCTTAGCCACCAAAGCCTCTCGGTGAAGGACACTGGTTTTCGGAAAAAAAAGAATCTAACAAATTGAAAATATCTTCACCTTTTGTCGATGTTTTAAGTGTCTTACAAAATAAAATATCTTCAAATATTTCATCTTGAAAAATGCCACGTACAAAAACGATCAGTTGGGCTAGGCCAGCGACATCCGTGGTTTCATCGAGTTGTATACCAAAGCAAGGACTAGCTCGAATTGCTCCAACAAGTTGTTCTTTTGTGTCATACGCCATATCACTATTCTCCTTGAAACTGTATCATTTGATAATGGAATTGCTGTAATTATTTTTGCCTCGTTCTCTCCAAACATACAAGAAACAATTTCTGCTGCGGCAGGGAGGATTAGGTTTTCGCCAATAGTATGGTTTTTACCAGACTTCGCAATTAAATGACTAACTTTGTAAGAAGCTTTTAGAGCACTTTCATTTTGTTCTGCACCAGAAAAGTGTTTTATCGTGTTTTTCCTACTTTTCAAATCTTCCAAAAGACGTTCAAAGTACCGTAATTCCTTTTTGACTAAGTTTTCATGTTTGCTTTCAAAATGGCGTTTTAAAAGAGAAGGTTTCATAGAATTGTTTGATAAAATTTCTGAACAAACAACGCATTGTGGATTAGGCTCGTCTGAGCTTCCAGTCCAAGTAAAACCTAATTTTAAGTACAACTCGTCATATTTTCTCTTTTTACTTTTATATTCATTTGCCAGTTTTCCGGGTTTTTTAATTTTTTCCTTGAGCCGCTCATTAGTAACAAGGCGTTCAGGTCTACTTTCATTTTGTGAAGTTGATGGCCCAGAATTTTGATGCAGATCTTCATGAGGCCTTTTCTTTAGGAGCCATTTATCCATTGTTAATTTTTATTGTAAAATTCACTTACGTGGTACCTGACTCAGTTTTCAAACAGATGTCCGTAAACGTGTTTCAACAGGATTGAGTGTCCGCAGAATAACACAACACACCACAAAAATAACACAATACTGAGAGCGAGCTTGTAATAACAGGCAATGCTACTGCAGTGCAGTGACACGAGTGATTGGCCGGCCACACAGCCCCACTCTGATGACTAAGCCCTTAGTGGCGCGCGCACGTCAACGTGTCCATACGTGTCCCGGGTTGTTTTATTTTATTGTTGGCCGGCCGCGTACCCCCTAAAAATTTGTACCACAGTTTGAGAACCACTGAACTAGTGCAACGTTTAGTGACTACTGAAAACAATGAAAACATCACTAGGTAACACTAGGTGCAGGTACCGTAATTTCAAATTTTAGGCTGGGCTTTTATGTACAGGATGGACCAAATTCGATGCACTGTTAAGAAATTAAGTATGTGGACAGTTCTCTAATCGTTAATTTAAGTTACGAAGGAGAATATTACTCTTTCTCGTTCACTCTCGCCTAATCTTGTGCAAGACTTAGAATTATTTTTATTTCCAAAATAAGTTTTTGCTACATCGGTTTATTACAGTTAGTAGTAGCAGATATTTTTTTATTTCTTCCAGAATCTTTAATCATTATTTTTGATTATATTCTCATCCCATTGTGAGGTGAAGTAAAAATTTAATTTAATTAAAATAAATACATTTTCTATTTCTATCAGCCATAATGTTAAATGGTAAAGTAAATATATAGCAGTAGAATACATAAATGTAGTTCAATTAAATCGAATCAATAAACTTCAATTGGAATTACTGCTTTAATTTGGACGAAAGAATAAAATTTTCTAATATATTAAAATAGTAACTCGTGAAAATAGCGTAGACATTTTTATATGTATGCAATTCAAACAAACTGTTAAAATAATACCACAGATGGTAATACACAAATAAATACTTTTGGACAATAACTACATATTGAAATGCATTTTTTTTAGTTTTATTGGAGATACCATAAACTTCAAGGGTTGAAGTACAGATGGTCAGATGGTTGAGGTCAACATTTTGCATATTCATAAAATGAGAAAGAAAAAAGAATTAAAAAAAAATGATTATTTTACTTCTTATTAATGACGGATTTTTTCGCATAGAAATGCTATTCGAAAAGTTGAAGAAATATCTATTCGGAATATTTTAGGTTCTGAAATCTTCTCGCTAAATTGTATTCTTCATTTCAAAATAGACGTATACATATTACATACCGTAGGCGACAAAATTTAATTTTAGTGTAGAGAACTACTATGGATAAAATGACCTTGCAATATACACCGACGTTGAAACGATATTGAGCCTCAAGGTGGACGACACGGCTATATGTCGTTATTTCTTTGTCAATTTAAGTTAGAAAAGTTTTATTTATTCTAGAATTTATGTAGATTTTCTAGTATTTAATACAATTTGTTTATTTAGATTGAATTTAAACAGTAATAAAATTTATTTAATTATTAATAATAATAGTTAGTTTAGTGTGGACCTAATCACAAAATCTAATTTTCTGAAAAACACTTAAAACTAACTAATATTTGTTTGACAAGCTTTTTTGTAAAACCATAATGTTTATACGCAAATTAAGAATAAGTTACAAATACATATAATATTATACATATTTAACAAACTTATTTATTTCTGTAGTGTTTTTTGTTTTTTCGTGAGGTAGAATACCCAAGTACCTATGAAGCCTCAAATAGAATAGATTATAGCAGAGTTGATTCAAAATCACTAATACCGAATCTCAGAACATTAATACCCACATAGCCAAATTTAAATTGCCCGCAATTATTCCTAATAACTTCAACTTTGAAACATAAAATTACCTACCATTTTGTATTGCATTAACAGTTATTTTAATGCCTTTACGTTGAATTCACTAAAAATAGTGGCGGGAAATTAAATTTGGCTATTAAGGATAGTTCCACTTTTGCTCTCTTTGCCTATTTTTGCGTTTATCAGATCGTTGCTGTGCAGCTCTATACCTACATATACTGTTTGAATACATTTTGCCTGAAGATATTTTGGTGAAATAACGAAATATATCATATAAACTTTAAGACTTTTCCTTTATTAAGCACTATTCATGAACATGTGGAAATAATATGAAGCTATAACAATATGTATAAAGTTCGAGTAATGGAAATATCGTATGAGGTAATATGTACAGATAATAGTAATTCAGAAACTACCGCGTAAATTTCTATCATCAATGTGTAGTTACATTAATAAGATATAAGATATTATAGGGGCGTGAATGCTAATGTAAACCAGTAGGTTTATGCTGGCTTACAGAAACGCGCAACAAGTTTATGGTTTATGTTATATACAAACTCTGCTGGCAATTTTTTTTAAATACAAATAATGCATTGCAATAATATATTTGCAAACAGAAATTTACAATCGATATCATGTGTATTTTAAAAAAATTGTAATGGTGAATCTGGTTCACTTCTAATTTTAATTAATAAAAATAGAATAATGTAGATATCACAACAAAGTAGTATTCGTATAATATAAAAGCAGGTAATATTTTGAAAGAAAAAAATATTAAATACTATAAAATATATGTGTTATACAGCTAGGTATTTTCTTCTGTTTGTAAACTTCTTTCTTCTTTCAGAATTTGTAAAACTTATACCTTTATTAATACTTTTCAACTTAATGTATGTTTCAGCCATATGAAAAATAACTTTATATGGCATTGTTATATCTATTAGTCTAGCAATAGCTCTTGCAGTGAGTTCTTTGAACAAATATTTATCGCCATGACAGAAAAGTCTCGTGCATATCATAAAATACTCGCTCCATTATTTTCATAATTTTGATTAAATTATGGTTAGGAATCAGAAGCCCATCTCGGCATATGTAGTTGAGTCACATACATTTGTGGCAAATGGTTGGATTTTTGCCTTGGTTCCCCTAAATTGTATTTGGGTTTAAATTTAAAAGCAATATACTTCGCAGTATATATGAGAGCTTCATTGTTTATTTTTTGTTGCGCCTCAAATTGTGTGAGAGTGCCAAGGCAATACTTCAATCTTCCGACAATGTAATTACTGGGTAATCTGGTTTAATAAAACGAAAATCTTCCGCATGTCCCTCATCAACGTCTTCACTTGTGTCGAAACTAAGAGATAAATAAATTCCGCTATAAACTTTCTGTGAAATAACCATTTCGGAAATCAAAAACTACACACCCCGTCTTACACTGTTGAAAATTTTAACACTTTTTTGACTAATTTAATAGTCAGGAGAGGTCCACATTGTTTTCGTGTTATTTTGTCGAGAACTATAGAAGTTTAAATTTGACGAACAAAGATAGTCAAGTATTGTCTATTGCTAAGGGGTTATTCTGTCCCAACTAACACGTGGAATTATGATATACTTCTAGTCACATTTTATTTGATCTAGACTAGACAAATTTACTAGCTGTTTAACTAAATGAATGCGATCTATTGGATGATTTAACACCGTTTTCTAAACACAACGTCTTTTTAATATGCAACTCCTATTTCTTAGTGCTATAATATTCTCTCTTTAAGACGTTTTCTCAATTATAAATATACAGAACCACTCATTCAAAAGTTTTGGTTTCAACTAAACGTACTAATTTTAAAATGATTTTTTGAGAACCATTATAAAATTAAGTGAATGTTTATGCTATTTGATTCAAATATGAACTAATTACGTAAATAGTTGTTCCAAATACATCTTTAAGATGTTGAAATTTTTTATGCCCACTGGAATTAACGTTTAATAACACAAGGTTACACTTTGCAGGTCAGTCACATTTGGTGGTTTGTTTGGATATGTTAATACGCAGAAACAAACTCGAAAACAGATACACGTGCAATGCAGGTGGTGCGTATAATGCAATACTGAATTAGATTAGGTGGGGTTTCTATATTTTTATCCGAGGGAAAAATTCTGATTGGTTGATGCTTCTGAATGTCTAGAGAAAATAGTAAATCCTCATATCTGAACAAAGAATTCACACCAAATTCTAGTAATTTCTGTTCTACTAAACACATGTAGTCAATTCGTCTGGCAAAGTTTGTAAAATTCAACACCAAAATATTTGACTAGCGCAAAATTAACGCCAACACCGTAATATTTTCAACAGTGTATGATTAAATGAGTATCTTTCAAAATAAATTAAGTATGCTATTATTATTTTTAATTATTGCTTACATTAAGTGCACCTACATCTTTTGCTCAAAATTCAGTGTATGTTTAATAACCCCATATTTCCATTTTCTAGTCTTTCCGACTCCTTTCCCAATCTCAAAGTATGATTTTTAAATATCATATTGTAACTTTTACCTTGTATCTTTTATATTTTATACTCCTACCTATCTACGTAGTCATTTTAAGGATGCTAGTATTTTGTGAACAATAGGTTAACGTTATAATTAATTAATTCTTGGAAATTCTTCCTCCTTAATTTTATGTCACCATAAAATCAATTGTTTGTCCAAGCCGAGCGCTTGTCAACGATTTACAAACGGTACATCTCAAGCTTGCAAACCTTGCTGCCGTTTCAGCGATTATCTGTAGACCAATTAGGAATCTGACGTCTGGAATATCTCTCAAACAGGTGGATAACGACTATCTCGGTGCTATGTAGTTTATCGTGTAATTCCGCATCCATGGTTCAGTCCTTTGTCAGAGTGACAATCAGTTGAAATTACATAATAGTAATGACATATTTCAATTTAAATTTAGATAACGCTTACCATGGCTCTGTTACTTTTATCAACGAATATTCATATTTTTAGTCTTTGGGCACACAGCGTCTATTTTGTATCGTTGCATCTCTATTGTTAGTCTATCTAAATAACTTTCGTATTTAATACAATACAACCAATTTTGAGCTTTTTGTATTTTACGGGAGACCTATATTAAAAATACTTTGGTTAACATGCGTGCTAATAGGTGTTACCTTATTTCTTTTTGGCTTTTTGTAAGTAGAAGTGTTGGGCGTAATCGATAATTTTTTGCAATCAGAATATTAATCTTGTTACATGTAACTATGATTACTTGTTAAGGGTGTGTTGAGCACTTGTGATATGTAACAAATTTAATATACCAATTTATTAAACATCGTCTTCACACTAAGTTTATAAGTAAATTTCTTTATTTCCCTAATTTTGGATTAGATATGTAAATGATGTTTTCGCTTATAATACCACATGACTTTATAGATATGTGTATGTATATCAATTTTATTGATAACCAATACCGTTTGTTTTATAATGTCTTAGTACACTGTAGAATTTTTACGCTATATTGGATAAACGTGCCACTGGTCAGCCACCTATCTTACTTTTGAACTTAAACCATACTGAAACCATATTAACACAAAATGTGCAATTTGTAGGCATCTCAATTTTTGTTGATTTTATGGGAATGTAACTATTTACAATTCAAAAATGATTTCCTTTTTGGAATAAATGCAATAATTGCACGAAAAAATGCCAAAATTTAATTGTGTAAAAAGTCTGAAATTCCTATAGTCATCCACTAAAGATCTAATGTCAACCGTTGTAATTCCAGTGGTCAGCTGTTCCAGTCATTTAAAGGATCTTCAAATCAATTCAGTTACAGTATGATGTTCTAACCTCGAATGTAATTCAATTTCAATATGATGATCCAATTACGAATCCAATTCAATTACAATATGATGCTCCAACTTCGATTTCAATCTAATAACAATATATTGATACAACTGCGAATCCAGTCAAGCACAGTATGATAATCCATTTCTCCAATTTTCAGTATCCAATTTGCAAAAATGATTCTTCTGTTATGATTTTCTCTATCTTAATAATTTCTTTCTATTCTTTTTAAAAACTTCTTAATGTTTTTTTAAAAACTTGACATACATCAAAAAATTCTAATTTTCGCTTTTTTTTATCAACAACTTCTCCCCAATACGCTTATTAAATGCTTTTTGGATCCGATTGCCCCATCACTACCTAAAATACCTATGTAGATGATGTCTGTATATTGAATTTTTCAATGCCGCTTATAGCAAACGAAAATACAGGTTGTATTTGCCTAGTGGCTCAAAGAATGATGCATATGATGTACCAGTTATCAATTCTGGTTTATGAAAAGAGAATTTAAGTAAAAAATAAAGTTGATGGAAGCAATCGCTTCCTATAGCATCTTGGAAATAACATTGGACAAAGTAGCAACGGAGATGCAACAAAACCATACTAACGTATACAAACATCTTCTGGGTTACATACTACGCTTCAAAATCAGACAGAATGCGGCGGCATGAATACTTTGTCGCAAACCAAGAGTCGAAGAATATTACTTAGATAACGATGATATTTTAGGCCGAAATCTATGCCATCTATGTACAGGGTGAGTTTTTTATCTTGAGACAATGGAATATCTCTCACACCTCAACTTCCAGAGTGGGAGGGAGGACAACTTTAAAATCTTAAATGGGAAGCCCCATTTTGTACTGCAGATTCTGATTCTACGCCATCAAGTATGTAGTTTTTGTTTGAAACTTTTTTTTCGATTCGTAACAGATTGCGCTGGAATCGCGAAAAACATGATTGTGAACGTCTAGAAAAAATACACGAAAAAGTGAAGCAAGCAAAGACGATTTTGTGTTTATTTATTTTAACATAAACTAACATTTCAAAAAGCTATGTGTTCCAACCCCCTTCACTTCAATACATTTATTTATTCGCAATTGGAATGCAATTCAACGATACAAAATCGTACTTGACAAGCTGTGAATACTTACACATTATCCGATCCCCATTTAGATTATTAATTATTAATCCAACACAAATTAGTTAGTGTTGAATATTTGAACAGTAATGGAGGCTATAAGATTACAAGAGAGGATTGAAATGATTTACATCTATGGAGAAAGTCGTAGGAATATCGATGATGCTGTTAATCTTTATTCACGTGCGATCGCGCCCTTCTTTTTACCGAGTCGTTCAACAGTTCTCTAGCGAAGAAAACCTAATCGCCGGAAAACAATATATATAATATAGCAAAAGAATATCCAAAAGTTGCCATACAAGATGTATAAATTTACCTCCACTGTTACTATATACTATTATTTTCACCATGACATTTGTAATGATTTTATTTTTTTTATTTACGGTATAAAACTTAACATAAAATTTTATATTTATGCTGATACTCGTTGTAGTTACCTTGGATGTTGTCGTTTCTTCCTCAATTATAGTTAACAATCAAGGATCTAAAGAAACGTAAAAAGAAATAAACTTTAAAACTTCAATGCATCACAACTTTTGATCGCCGTCAACGCTCGTGTTGAGAATTGATCTTGTTATATTTATTGAATGATATCAATTAAATGATATCAATAAAACGCGAGCAGCATGTAATGTACTGTTGATGTCTTCATTGTTTATATTGAATTAGTTGTATGTACCATCGGAAACTTAAAATTTAATTTGTCTATTTAAGTTGTGCACATTAATATGTTTTTATTTAATATAAAAATTTGCGATTAATTATCTTAGTTAACATGAACATCTACATCTTGGAAACTGTTTAATGACAAATAGTTCCTCCGCATTTCTCTATTTCTGGACCAGTGTGCGGTGTCTCAGCGGGTCGTTTTGACGCGACTCTGCTGGGTCCAAAATTTCTGTATCTTTTTCAGGTGCCCACACTTGTTTGATAATTACTTTTTAATATTTATAAACCACCGTATTGATTAGAATACGGATGGGTGGTGTAGTGTTCGCTAATCACTAGGGTAATTTAAACACTTGTATAGAAACAATAAGTAATTGTTTATTGTGGAACTTGTTCTCGTTACGTTTAATAGGTTACTAATATTAACATGCATTACTTACATCCATTACTAACATGTCACACCATGTACTTGGCTGTAGTATGGCATCCTTACCTCAGTCCCACCAACTATGGTGGTGATGGTATAGATATTTTATAGACAAGATCCGTACAATAAAATTTCATCGATATTATTCTGTCAACCGATTCTTTTGATGATCTTAGAATGAAACTTATGTAATTTTTAATGTTACTAATGTTTGACAAAAAAAATTTCGTACAAATTATTTTCAATTAAGTTGCTGTAAAATGCACCTGTTTGAATCTTTGAAAAGGTTTAGTGAAATAGTGTTATTGTGTCTATTTATTGTACTTCATTTAAATGTCGTACATCTATACCTCTTCTTTAAACTCGATGGTCAAAGCAGTACCTGATCCAAAACCATACATATATTTTTTTTCTTCAAATCATGAGTAAGACCCATAATTTTGATGTTTGAATTTTTTTTTCATAAACTAAAAACTTTTTTTTCATAACATAAGCAGAAATGTTAGCAACTAAGAGCTACCTCTAAGTGAATTTTAAAAAAATTAATTTTGTGAATCCAATTTTATTACATTTGTGAGTGTAGGCTTGGAAGGACATAATAAATCTGTTCTAAAGGGTATGTGTATACATACCGCCCTAGCGTGACAGGAAACAATAAATAGTAGCTTAAGTGGATGTTATGATTCGAATTGAATTATTTCCATAATATGTCGTTACGATAATGTACACAAAAGTGCCAGCTGAGTTTACGTGTTACACTCACACGTGTAAGTCATTTACTATAAGCATTCATATAGCGCTATGAACAAAAGTTTGACGGAATGATCACGATAAAGATTCTTCTTCTATTTTTCAGTATTTTTCTTGTTTATACTCCAAAATGTGGTTTTAAAATATCCACTACTCAATTAGATCTATTGTCTATCTTTTTTTTGTATCTAATTGTTATGTGTTCAAATTTTTTGTTGCTATCTTTTAATAATCTAATATTCTAATACACTTCATTTTAATAATACTTTTTGTTCGGAAACTTTGGAGCTAACGATAAGTAGTAAAATTTCTTCCGTTTGAGCATTGGAATATCCACATTTTCTTTAATTTCCTTGTAACATGTAAGCCCTGTTATCTAATAATATAACTTGCTTAGCGACATTTTTTATAGCGTCATTATTCTCAACATTAATCCCTACCCTATTTTAAGTTTTATGTTGTTATGTTAGTATCTTTGTGCCATACATATCAATTATTTGAATTTAATTCACAAAATACCTCGAATTTGCTTAAATTTCTCTTATTCTTTTTATTGTTTACTAAACATATATTTATTATTGTAAACAATAATAAATATAATAAAATATTTATTAACTTATAGAAAAATTGTATTAGCAGGTACTTTTCCTGTTTCCATTACTATTTTTTTAGTTTATATAAGTATATTTACCTTGATTGACCTCATCATACAACATCAATATAATAATAAGTTAAGTATATTTGCCTATTAGAAAGGGGAAGCGGTTGGTACGGGCAGGCTGAAAACATTAAGATGTGGGCTAGGCCGATTTTTTTTTTAAAGGATCCTCGATGTGTCAACCTTCTTCAGGTGGTCAAATTTGTTTGCTAATTAGTTTTTAATCTCAATAAATCATGGTAGTATATTATGATATACTACCATGATTGCCATATATGTATGGCACAATAAAGTAAAATGTAACATCTTTATCTTTATCAATTTTGCTAAGTATTATGTTTTAGTGCCAATAGTTTTTGGCATCGATTTCTTTTGAATATGTATTTGAAGTTTATTATATTATTATTAATTAAGGTTAATTTTGTACAAGTTTATTTATTTATTCTATTAATTGGACATGTTAACTAATATAAAATTAAGTTAGTATGTGTTTCTATCCTTTGTTTAAATTAACTAAAAATCTTATTGTTAGGCTTATGTATTAGTTTAAAATACATTTATTCCATAGTTAGAGCATGCATAATAAGCATATGCTAAATCTATATATTGCTTTAAAATAAATAAATTAATATTAATTTGCTGCGGCAAATACATATTTCCACTATTCTGGCATTAATTGGACTTCTTGTTCATCGCTTGCTAGGCGAACCGCAACTTAAAGCGGAAGCAGTTTAGGGATGTAGGGGATATAAAGATAAAAGGAGTCTATCGGCAGTATCTAAACGAGAAGTACCATATTATTTAATTGTTTGTATGTAAGGCTATAAAACTATTCAAATGAAATAACTAATTTTAACAGAATTCAATTTACGCCAAGTTTTTTGCAACTCCTATCTAGTATTTCAACTGGAACTAAGAATAGTAATCTCTAATATATTGTAAACTGAGCTAATTTTGGAATATTCTTCCGGGTAGTTTTTGGTTTTAGGCTTAAAAGAAAATAGAAACGTAACTATAGATCGGTCTGTACTTAATTCAGTAATAAACAAAAAAGCGGCTTATTTGAGCAAATTGTGTTAGTCACTGGATTATAACATTTTAATTAAGGGGGCGTTTACAAACCTCTTTCGCGCCAACATAATGGCAGTATAACATGGGTTACTTTGTTCAAGTTATTTTCGCAACATAGGCGGTTTTTCTGGAAAACAAGGGCACTTACACACTCTCCATGAATATGCGGAGTGAAACGATACATTTTCCATTGCATACTTAAAATATATTGTTTAATAACAGAAAGTGAAACATGCATGAATAGGCGATGTAGAAAATTAACAAAAAAATTAAATGTGGAGCTGTAAATGTAGATAAAATTGCATGGCTTCACTCGGGAATTGTGGTAGAAATAAAATAAACATAAGAGTTGCTAATTAAACAATCTAATTATGATAAACAACTTGAAAAACAAAATTGGGATACACAGAAGAGAAGTTTACAGATATCTGCTACAACAGATATTACTTTAGTTTGGCATTCGTGACATAGATGGCACACCAAAAAGTATGGTTTTAATGTCATTAATTAGAAATACTTCATGCTTTTATATGTTTCCCTAGTGCAATTCTCTGACGGAATGTATTCTATTGTAATAGCTTGTTCATTTCTTCTTATAAACTATGCAAATAATATTAGATATTAGAGGAATTACAGTGTAATGTATTATTCAATTAAAATAGAAATTGGAGTTTTATTGCAAAAAAAATGGGGGGTTTTATTTTATTTTTTGTAATTTTGCAGTGGAAAAAAACAATATTATGTTAAAAAAGTTTATTTTAAAAATCCTACTATTTCGTCTTGAATCTCAAAGAGTAAAAGGCGTATTTCACAGTGTAACAGTAAGGACATAATTGTTGGCACCTCTGATGTTTTGTGGACACGCTTTCGTGACCTACAAATACAAAGTGAACTTAGGGGCATCTTCTAGCGACAGGGAAATAAATAATCTTAAGTATTATATTATATGTATACCATAATAGATATTATTTTATTAATGTGATGTTTGCTTTGACGTTGAAATATTTAAAAGAATCATGACTAGTAGTGGAAGTTATAAGCAAATAGCTTTATAAGTTTTTACAGAGACATAGAAGTTAACTGCATAATGTATTATAAATAAAGCAAGAAAAAAGTTTTATTCACTGCTTTAATGATTTAATTTGTTTAATTATACTATTTTACTACTTCTAACAAAATTCTCCGTTCAAATCTTTTTAGGTTTCCAATATCCTAATTGATATGTAATACTTGTTGGTACAAAAAAATCATGGGAAAACATTCATTGTTAAAATATATTGGCCTTGTCACATTTGTTTTTTAATAATCTATTAAAGCGTTTAAATTGCAAGTCTTCGGAATGTATTTTCAGAGTATTCAAGCAGTTTTCCATAAATTTGTCTATATAAATATCCTACTGTTTTACATTTCTCTGTCCACTGTAAGAGCACTATAATACAAAATGGAAAATGAATATATTTGATATAGAAAACATATGTAGAGAATTTACCACATTTTATTTATCAGAAAGAAAACAAAACTACATCTTGTTTTTTTAGAATTATTGAAGCATGTTTCCACAGCACAATGTATTGCAGTCTTTGATCACTTTTTATTCATTGTAAGAAGTTATTTTTGCACACTTTAGAGCAAATAAAAGCAAAACTGTATGCTACGATGAAACAATCTAATATCTTTCGCAATAACTATACACACCACACAGAAATACACACGAACTACTTATCTAATAAACAGTATACAAAATTAAAAAGATAAAATAATCTGAATAAAACAAATTTCGTTTATTTATAAAACATAAACAATAACATTACGCCATCTTGAAAAGATTTTGTGCACAAAATATTCGATACCACGAAGTCTGCCAACTGTAACTAGTATAATAATAGTAAAATCACTAGTATCCCGGTATTTTAATTCAAATGCATAAGAGAAAGTGAATACGCACGCCGCGATGCATTAGGCCAGCGCCCCAAACGTATAATCATAAATCATAATTGAAGGAATTTCCCAAGAATATGTTTACCAGATATTTACGGTCGAAACACGCACCATCTCTTTTCAGAACTACCCATCACTTTCTAAATTGTCATTTTAAACTTTTTCCCAACAATAGTAAGCGAATGGTACTAGTAGCGCCATCTCATGTTCAATATATTCGACAGAGAGTTGCATTAGAGTGATTTAGTTCGTGTTACGAAAATAGAGGGATGTGTACACCCCCTTAAAGCGACGTTTCGACAAGCATATGTCTTTTTCAAGCTTCCTACAAATTTTATAAGTTTATTAATAATATTTTACGATATTATCCTTTCAACTACATTTGATAAGTTTATAATTTTAATTTAAATGTTACACAACAATAATGACACTTGCAATTTCAATTGATATTGACGTGACGTTCACTTATAAAATTTTTACGAAGCTTGAAAAAGACATAAAACTTCGTTTTAAGTAAAATGTTATAATCCAGCGACTAATACAATTAGTTCAAATAAGCCGTTTTTTATTTATTTATTACAGAAATAGAAACTGTAGTCGTTAGTTAACTACCGATTTAACTTGTAGATAACTAGAGTTCGGCGGTCTGTTGACTATTTTTGTTGTAAATAATAAAACATTCGATCGTACTAACTTTCTCGAGATTTGTGTACCCCATAACTAATTTTGTAAAGTAACTAAACCACTAACAAAAGCAACTAGAATCACTCTAATGAACGAACTGTCAATGATGTAGTAAATATAATGCTTCAATTGCGCTATTGAAATATGTGGCAGCCAATTATGGTTTCCACTAAAACAATAGCCTTTACTTCCTAACTCAAAAACGCTAACCAATATTAAATATTAAGAAGATTTAGTCGTTTGACATTAAATTTCCTAAAAGCAATATTCAATTCCTTACAAACAAAAGAGTTACAGCACTGAGAAAATGTGGGTGATTTTTTTTTTTGCAAATATCTAGTAAACCATGCATTTCCTTCAACGAACAAAAGCGTATCTGGATTAGGCTTATAAAGATGCTAACCTTTCTTCATTTAACCCAATGCGTATTTCTTGAGGTTTTCGAAATCTCGATACAAATAAAGAAAAAAACTCACCTGTATATTTTGAATACTCCAATGATTTATTTCGTCCATAATAACTAGCTGATTAGCAACAGGATAAATAATTGTTTAAACTTTAATTAAAGGCAAAACACTATAAAACTTATTGTTAGTGAAAAATATATGGTGGGTGCATTGTAAGAAAACATAACAACTGTTAAAACGTTTTATTGAAAGTCTTAAATATGACAAATACAATGATGTTATGAATAACTCCACATTCACATTTTATAGTTACAAGTAAGAAATATAAATCAAAAATTAAAAGAAAAACATTTAAAAACAATTCAAACGTATCTCGTTATTA
This sequence comes from Protaetia brevitarsis, assembly GCA_004143645.1. NCBI lineage: Eukaryota > Metazoa > Arthropoda > Insecta > Coleoptera > Scarabaeidae > Protaetia > Protaetia brevitarsis. The sequence continues at coordinate 3,047,130 of RXPK01000037.1, read as the reverse complement.
ATTAAGTATAGTATATTTTTTTTTAATTATTTTTTGTTATTATTATTATTACACATCTATAAGAATGATAATGTCTATGTATGTATGTTTATGTAACGTACGAGAACTGTGTATATTTTGTAGTGTTGTGCGTGTCGGTATATGTCATCTGTATCGGAAATTCTAGACCATGTAACATGTATGTATGTTTGTGTACGTATGTATATATAACCAATGTACGTAGTATGTGTATCCCTATTATACAATCTACAACGAACATCTATACATTAGGAATGTAAATTACACCACCGTTCCAATTATGTCAATTAGGCGATGGTGGAATTTGCATTGCTTACATAAGGAAGGGTCTGAAAACAGTTAAAAGGGTATGATTATAACGGGATGGCAGTGAGTATGGAGAAAATCCAACCGGAATTGCGGAAATAGGCCGAGAGTAGGCGTAGGAGCGGAAAAATCGGGGATATGGTACGTGACGTTTTTATGAAATAACTAACGGAGTTTTTTTATTTTATTTTTTTTTTCCAAATTTTAGGTTATTACCACGGCGCTAGATGTCTACTGACGATTGCCATGTGGTCCTGAAACAAAGAAAAAAACAAAAATTAATGTTAACTTTTGACAAGAAATGTTATTATTATTAGTTAGAATGTAGGCTAGAATGATTGGAAATTCAGGAAAATAAGCTAAATAACAATAAAATCGCAGGCGATGATCGTGGCAGTAAACTATCAATGCAAATGTATGTGCCTACAGAAGGTTGGTTTCTTTCTGAGTTTCCTTTAGCTATTTTAAGTTTCTACTAGAGATTTTGTTTTTTATTTTATATTTTGAAGAATGAAGTTTCTATTCTTAGTTTAAATTTTATTATGAAAATATTTTCTTTTAAAACTTACCCACATGAAACAAGCAGTGGTTTTTATGTTCTTTATATTTTCTGAGTGTACTTAGCATTGTTTTTACTGTTATTTTTTTACTTGAGATTTTCTTTTTTTTGTATTATATTTCGAAGGTCGCAATTCTATTTTTGGTTTTCTTTTAGAGAAGTTTCTAGCAATACAAAGCATTACTGCGCTATAATCGGCGAAAATTTTGTTTGAAAATTTAAGAATCTGTGCAATAGTTGCTTCAAATTATAATATTCTGTAATGATTTATGGATATATACTGCACTGAGTTTCATACGGTTTTCCCTCTAGAGAACAAAGAAAATGTAATATAACTTGTTTGTGACAAACACTTAATTTTATATTTATTCTTATTTTCATTGCATCGATTTTACATGCATGTTTACGCTAACCTAATGAGACTCTAGTTCATGGCAGTGCATTATACGTATGGGATGCATAATACTGCTACGAAGTCTGAGAGTAAAGTGGTGAAACAGTGAAGCACCAGCTACGCACGCTAACTCCGCCCAGCATTGTGAGGCGGCTCCTGAACACTCGCAGCAATAAACTTTCATATATTGCTATTCCAAGGGGATCGAAATTTCAACCCTGGTTATTAATAATACGGATTGGACATGGTATATCGAAGCGTATATGTGACACACAACCGCTCAGTAGAGTACCATGCGTATTTCTCGACTTTGTTGACTGATAGAAATCATATTTTTCATCCTCCTTTTATCAGATGATGGCAATCGACAGGCTTAAAGTGCGCTCTCGGTATAGAAAAACTTTGCATTGGAAATAGTTAGATTATTCTGTATTTAAATCTGTAAACTAACTAACATAATACTAGCTAAGTATAGATTTTCAATTTATAGTGTTAAAAATGTAGAATTACGCTTTTTTTTGACTTTATATATTAAATATCTTTTTTATTAGAATTTCTGGTGGTTGCACAAACCTGCAAACCATAGAAGAAGCATTGAAGGTTGGCAACACTGTATTCGAGAGAGAATTTCTGTGATTAATTGTAGATTTTATGACAGAATTCATATTACTTCCAAGATCTATGGGAAGATTTTGTCGGTAATAAATTGTTAATCTCTTGCGCAATTTTTAAGAGTTTGTCGAATCCCGAGCGATAGTTTAATGAACTCGCAGCAGTATGGATGGACAGTTCGGGGTTTGGTGAACTAGTTGGCAAAATATTCCCGATCTGAGTCGGAAACTTGCGCCTAATAAAGTGAAAGAATATTCAACTTACACGCCGGCTTTGCACAGATGTGTTGTGCTCGCAGCATGTCCGGCCATCAGACTTGTAATAATATTGCGCTGGTTTCTGCGCATATTTAACAGTTTCTACCCTGCTTTGCGCATGTGTTTCTAATAAAAGTTTCACCATGCACTTTACCTGGGCTATTCCTTTAGTGTTAGTATTGTTTTATCCAAACCAAGTCTGCCATATTTTTCGGACAATTTGATTTGTTATCCAGAAAAACGGTTCTGGTCCGACTTACTCTTAGAGAGTTCATTAGTCTCCCCACTGCCCTCAATTTCCTGATGCCCTGATACCCGGGTTAGACTAATAGACAGACAGTTTTACTGTACTTGTTCAATAAGTACTGTCGCCTACAAAAAAAATGTTTTTTTAAATACTCTATTATCTTTATTATTATTATAGTTCAACTCACAAATCATTAGTAATTATGTGCCCTTAAATTATTTCCAATATATGGTAAAGTAAATATATGGATTTAAATTTTGGGTACCAACCGTAATTATGCAAATAAATTCATAAACGGACCGATTTGTTCGAGTTAGGGCAACCATTACGGGCGAAATGTTACTGAATGAATCCAAATTAGTCGGAATTTATGATATTTGAATGGTGGCTGTTCGAATTCTGTACCAATATCGAATCCCATCGGAATCGTTGGCTATCCATAAATTAAAATACTATTACGTTAAATATTAAAGCTCCCGTAAATCCCGTAAAACTTATATAGGTTATAGACATGTTACATAAAATAAAAATTAACACAGAAATAATCTTTAAATAAACAAAATATTATAGAATTTCAGTTGACCAAAATAACACAGATAAGTACGCTAAGAATTGTTACAAGTCTAAGGACAGCTTTCGTAATTAAGAAATATACGAAGATGATATAATATACAGACTATTAGCAAATACATGAAGGACAGATGAAAAAAAAAATGAGATGAACAAGTGAATAGAATACCAGAATCCAGGTTAACGATGATGACAAAAAATGGAAATCTAAATCTAGGCTTGTATACATTAAAAGGCCAATATGTAATACAACATGTGAAGGCCAGTTTCCACTTAAATTATTCAACATCTTAGAAAGCATAGGTAAATGCAACGTAAAAGGAAAAGGAGGCAAGGAAGACAGAAACATATTCTTTACTCTACAGCGCTGCTCATCGCGAGGGATATTACATTGAGACATTCAAAGGAACGGAAAGCTGTTGCTACAGAAACAAGAATAATTAAAAGTTGTACCAAAACGTTGAAGAATTCGTTATTTACACTTAAGCCAAAGTATCCACGCAGAGAGTAAAATCGTTGAGAAAAAGATTCAAACAAAAACACAAAATGGAAATATCATACCAATGTTGCTATACCATAGAATGAAAAATGCACTTTACAAAGATGTAGAAATTGTGAATCCAATACAAAAAATATTCCCAATACACATTTATTGGATTGTAGGGGTCAGCTCTCAAATTGACGAATCAACTAAGACCGTATTAGTGGAGTTGACAGATCGACACTAAGGTATGAAAAAACCGTAATAAGCTCTTTTCTAAACACAGAAGCGTTTGACAATATTCCACATGAGATGGCGTCCAGGTGGATATCGAAGTTGCTTCGGCGCTTCTTGCCAAGTTGTCTAAACCAAATGAGGATTTACTTGAAATTTCGTAAATAATTTTACTTTTACTGTGATAGCTAGTAAATATAAACTATCTTTATTTTTGCTTATATGGCTTATAACTGTGTCTGTATTGCAGTTGTCATCAGTAGAAATAGCAAAGTGCTTCAGAAAAATATTAGAGACAGTATGGGGATCTTGGACTTTAGACCCATATACATTAATTACTTTTTTTATTGCTTTCAAGCTGGCTGTTTATAATATTTCAAATTTCTTTTGACATATTTTGCGATGTTATAATTCTTTGACTAATATGAGTTCTTTGATAGTCATTAATCAGTGTTTATAGTCTTCACGTTTTCTTCTTATGTATGCATGTGTGTTCTTATGTTCGCGTTTGTTCACTGTTAGTAATTTTGTACAAATTGTAAAGTTTGTAAATTTTACAGATTGTAAAGATCCGCGAATTGTCTTTATCTGAGTCACAGGTATTCCTTTCTGAAATGAATAGAACTTGTTAAGTTTGGACTTTGTATTATTTTCTTCAAAATTAAGTCATCGCTGTTGTTATTCCCCGGCATATGTGGGATAGTTCACGACCCACAGATCTTACGGAGCTACTCCTAAGCCATTGTTCCATTTCAGCAAAATTTTAGTAGGTGGCAGAGAAATAAATCAAATTAACGTTTGAAACTTTAGTGCCCTTATTGTGCTTGTCAATTGAGTAAAGTGAATTTAACTATCAATTGACGCAAACTTCTCCTAAACCCCTCACCACAAACTGCACTAAACTGGACGTACGTTTCAATAGCAAAGCTATCATCATCAGCAGAAACACTGAACTAAATAACTACACTAAAACTACCCTAATTTATACCTAAAAAAGGTCAAGGTACATTAATCACGGTCATGGCTGACTGCCGTCATGCTTAACTAATCACTAATCCTAGCTCCGTCTAATCTACTACTTATGCTTAATAAACCGTCAGATTTAGGACCCTTAAATTCTTGTCTTTACGGTTTATTAAGCATAAGTAGTAGATTAGACGGAGCTAGGATTAGTGATTAGTTAAGCATGACGGCAGTCAGCCATGACCGTGATTAATGTACCTTGACCCTTTTTTAGGTATAAATTAGGGTAGTTTTAGTGTAGTTATTTAGTTCAGTGTTTCTGCTGATGATGATAGCTTTGCTATTGAAACGTACGTCCAGTTTAGTGCAGTTTGTGGTGAGGGGTTTAGGAGAAGTTTGCAGCATTTCCAGTACCACAGTTTGGAGTATTTTTGTTATCAATTGACGCTTTAATTAGTTAATTTAATCCCACATAAAAGTTTCTTTTGATAATTTTGACGATGACGAATGGCTAAAACAATTCAACATTTGGGTTTCATATTTGTGAGTAGAACCAATTCAAAAAATGATAAATTTAAAATCATGTCCCAAGACGTCACAACTGTTTTGGCCAATAAAACACTGGTGATTTTGCGTTCGCCCAGTGTCACATGATGATTATTTAATAATTGCGTGATATTACAATACCTTGGGCAATTATTAAGTAGCGAAATAGTTTGTAAAAATGCTAAAGTAAGTTTTATAAGACTATTGTTGTTATATTATTTCTACAAAATCAAGCAGGCCATTTTACACAGACAACTTACATTAGATTCTGAATTTGAAATACTTGCTGGCCAAAATTTATCATCTATTGATGATATTATGATTATAGAAAATTTTTCCAACAAATCTAGATTTTAGGTTTAATGTCTTTCTAAAAAACAATACGGACTATACACATAATTTCAATCAATCTGTAGTAATTTGAAACTTTTCTTTCGAATAAAAAAATAAAAAAAAATTGTTCTCGGCCAGAAGGCATTTTAAATTGAGGATCTAATGTAGGTTGTCTGTGTAAAATCGCCTATTTGAAAAATCCTATAACAAAAATAGTCTTATAAAAGTTATCTCAGCATTTTTACAGATTATTTAATATTTAATAATTACTCAATGTATTACAATATCACAGTTCATGTCACATATAAATACAATCATTAAATAATCATACTAAATATTATATACTATATGATAGATAAAAATAGTTCATTCCATTCTGTTCTGTCCATTCCTGTTCTATTCTAAGTATCTTTAGAAGTAGTTTAATGTTACTTATTATAAGACGCTTATAATAAGTTACTGATTGTGCTTGGGAACAACTTAGGATCGAAGGAATCTTTTAAATAATTTAGAAGCTTCTAGATAAATTTCTTATTAACGGTGTTTTCGTCATATTTAATGATTATGATTTAATAAAATATGAATTAATCAAATTCCACTCTTAACGACTGTGTGTGTTGTTTTACCGTATATTGAGATGTAGATGTAACATTTTAAGGGGAAACGATTTTAGATGTCTACAAACAACATCACGTCCCATTATGTGTACGTTAATGTCGTAGCCAATTTGTATCACCCGCTGTCACGAAATTGAATTTCCAAAGCGAGCGCAAAGTTTCCACCCTCTTACGGTTAAATTTTTCACATTAATATTGAGAAAACATTGTAGTTAGGCCCTGATTCGGGTAGATATATATTTATTATGACGTTAAAAGGGTGGATACGGCGTTTAATAAAGTGAATGTAATATACGACTTGTTATATTGATTTTATATATTTTAAATAACATAGAATATGTAATTTCAGTTTTACTCTCCTTTTCTTCGTATAATGAATATAAAAACAAAACTTATGTATGTATACATATTTCAATTTTATATGGCGCTTTGTTGTTGCTTACAACAGCTCCCACGGATACAATTATATTCATCTATGAGTATACACTGTAAGTTTTTCTAACAGACATAGGCCAACTTTCTTACTTGAGGAGAGACTAGTACTTCCAAAAGCAATATTGTAGGGAATACTAAGAAAAATTGACAAATAAGTTCTTCGTAGTGTTGCCACATATCCCGTTGGTTACCAAAAAGGGGTTTCTATAAAAGGCGATATTGTATTTTTTAACATAATTTGGAAAATCAAAATTCTAAATAAAAAATACATTTTGGTTTAATGCTTTGCGGTGTATAGATATTTACAAACAGATTTATAAATTGCTAGAAAAATAGAATTTCAAGCTGTATAAGCCTCATATCGTTCGCAGAGTACATATAGGTTTTCAAGATCCCTCGTATACATGCCATAATGGATTTTATTTTTCGAAGTACCGCAGCAAATCGTATGCTATATCGAATATTTCAGGGTGAGAATCGCATTTAATCTTGCATAAATTGGCATTTCTTCTATCATACATGTAATTCTGGTGCCATTTCCAATTGTATGTGCAATTTATAGGTCTTTGTCCTTATACAGCTTAGTGAAAGCTGACAAAAACTGTTTTTTTTTTATAGTTATATTATCGCGTATAGGTGTCTTCATACATATAATTGCACAGCATTTTTATTATTGTTATTATGTCATGATCATTGTAGCCAGGGATGAAGGTACTGGGGTCGAAATGGGTACCATAAGAAGGAAACTAACACAAGAATTCATAAAGCAAGGGTTAAAACATTATGAAGTGCCTTTCTTTCGCCTGCGATTGTTTGATGATTTCGAGATCTGTGAAAATCAAGTGGACATTAAGCAGATTTTTGCCTTTCAAATCTACAGACTTATTGTTAGATAAAATAATTTCGATCTTATACTCCGGAAGGGATAGAAGTTTTGATTTCACTAAGATTTAGAGCATGCATCACTAAAAGGTGAGAGTAGTACGCCTAACCAAAATAGATAAAATATCCAATCTACACCTAAAATCATACAGGATCAATATGTCAATCGACCTTTTCATTAAAGATCCTTCAAGGTCTAATGGATAGATGTACTAGGATACCACGATGAAAGAATAATGACTCAGTACTGCTCACTATGCCTATCATGGTGGAAGGCTATGTTGGCCGCATTGGACGATCTCAACAGACTAATTTCATATTCTTTAAAAGACAAAGGCGACATTTCTTGACATTTAGAGAGCATTCAACAATGTTATCACGAATTCAATTATTGAGGATATATTCTACAATAGACAGAGTTTAAGGATTTTACTGCTTGGTATATGCCGACGATCTAACTATAGTCGCTAAGGGACGGCTTTCAAATATTCTAACAGACCGAACCTGAACAGCTTTAAACACAGTCGAGAATTGGTGTAGAGAAGACCAGTAACCAGTCAACAACACCCAAACCCACTATTACCTTGGGCAGGCAGAGGAGGTTTTGCGGAAAAAACTGAAGTTTCGGTTCTAGGATAACTCTATGGTATATAGAAAGGTAATTAGACCAATATGTTTGCTTAAGGCACGACAGGCGGGAGCTTTTAAGACGTTAAGTGGCATATATAAGCTAGTTTATCTGTGTGCCACGGGTGAGAGGAAGCCGGCTCCTGCCCAATGAAAGTAATTCTAATCCTGCTACTGCTGCACATTTACATACAAGGATTGGCTAGATCTCCAAATCTGTGGGTTGATGTACAGCCAAACGCCAGCGGTAACTATCAAGAGTTGCTAGATAAACTAACGAAGGTCTTACTTATGTAGGGAGCAAATGATGATATGCTTTAGAAATATAATCTAAATAAGCATTATCAGGTTGTAATCAGATAAAAAGAGAGGGTATCTCGGTTAATTTCGGCAAAGATACGACGGTGTTCCAAGCTAATATGCCCTAAATCATTACTGTAGTAGAGAAGTGGAGAAACAGATTGACGTAGATATATTTTGTAACACTCAATCAGCAGTGTTGACGCCAAACTGTTATGAAATGTTATGATCTACCTAGACGAGATGCACATCCTAAAGTATAATATTGGACTGGGTGCTCAACTATACAGCCGTGAAGGAAAATAATAGTAAGAACGATGTACTGGTCAGATGAGGCCGCTCACTTGACTCCTGCCCTTCCTAATTCTTTACTAAATCAAATATAACAAAGTCCATCAACGAATGCATTCATACCAAGTGCAAAGGGTGACGGCAAAATCACTAGAGGAAAGATAAGCAATATACTCGTTAAAGCCTGCATTTACGAAGGGCCTACTGGACGGGAAGACTGTTAAAATAATAGTAGGTCACTGTAAACTAAACAGGTAAGTACCATAGGTCTGACAGGGATGATATTTGCCAAAATGAGGAGCAAACCGCAATTTATGTTTTTATTAAGGCACTGGTTTGGCAAGGGCAAGGTTTCTGCTATTGGAATTAGAGAATTTCAGGGCATATAACTACGGCGAGAAACCGCTGTCAAAGACCGTAGCTCTAATTAAGAAGGGAAAATGTACGTTAAAAATCTATTTAAAAATAACAATTTACAGAATCTTCTTTTTTACATTTCTTCGTGTATTGATAAATCTAATAGAAGGTGCATCCAAAGATGATGAGGAATTCCTGAATTCGTAATATGTCTAATTAATCAACAAAATTTATAGTAGTTATTGTTGTTAACTGTTAACTCTGCCTCGATTATATGACAGAGTGGTTATAATTCACAAATTAAAAAAATTAACCCACACAAAAGTGAGGCATTTCTGATTATTGGGGAAAGGAATCTAAAAAATTAGTATATATTTGGAAGCCAAGTAAATAGCTAAGAACCTCTCCCCTGGATCTAGCAATTGTTGTCGAAATATATACTTACGCAAAGTAGGTGGAAGAATAATTGAATGTGAATTTAAGATTTAAGAAATTTAATTAATATCGTGAAGATAATTGCTAAATTGTCGATTGATAACTACAATTGTACAATTGTAGGACGACGGTAAGCCACTAAACACGCGTTAATTAATTAACGCTAATTAACTTTTATCTTAAATTCTCACTCATTTATTCTTCCATATATCAAGTATACTGGGTGAGTTTTTTTTTATCTTGAGACAACGGAATATCTCTAAAACACTGCATCCAATCAAAAAAAGATCTTAATAAGATTTGTTATAATGTAGAGGGCTCACTGAATGGTGCCAAACTCGATCCCCCACATCACCCCCCTCCAGAGTGAGAGGGGGGACAACTTTTAAATCTTAAATGGGAACTCCCATTTTGTATTGCAGATTCGGATTCTACGCCATCAAGCATGTAGTTTTTATTTGAAACTTTTGTTTCGATTCGTAACAGATTGCGCTGTAATCGCAAAAAACAATAATCAGTTGCTGGATGAATGTCGTTATAGTCATTTCATGTAGTGGACCATTAAACTGTATGTGGTTCAGATCAGCTACCTCATATCCACACTGACACTTCGGAGAATCAATGATTTGGAGTTTGTATAAATGAGATGGCTGTTGATCATGTCCAAAACGTTTTTTGTATTAATATTTAATTGATTTATATTTACTATTAAAATCAAAAACTAAAGTTTGGTAAAAAGAAGTATAAATTAGGAACATTGGATCAGAAATAGAATATAAAATGAGATGGGAGAAACAAGTTTGGACAAGACACATTTTAAAAAATTCTTCGATATTTTTTTTCAATAAAATACGAACTTCGTCCTTTAAATACCATGTAATAAATCAATTCTTACCCTCCATTGTAGGAATTGCGAACTTTAGTCAGGATTTGAAGAATATTTGCGATTGAATCCCATCCAGCTTCAAATCAAGACTTTTAGAAGGGACATCGAAATACATTTGATTAAAAAATAACAGTGTATTCAGTTTAATTTAGAATTCATTATTTGGCCACATAATTAAAAAAAATTGTCGAATAGAAATATACTTTTTTTTTGCATTAAAAATTGTGTAATTTTTTTCATAACTACTATATAAATGACACTGTGTACTGTGTACTACTGTACTGTAAATTGGTGTACACCGATATTGCAATGGAATTATGCTTTCAGTTGCGTATTTTATAGCTGCAGAGGATCCGTATTTAGTTGATACTATGATAAATAGTACCAACTAAATGGGATATCATCGATCATTCTATTTAAAATAACAAAGTTGACACCCATTTCCGGTTAACCGGAAGTGATATTTTGGTTAAGGTATTTCACATTTATAGTTCCAATCGAACAGATAATGGTGCCAAAATCTCAAATATAAGTAAACAGTAGAACATCATAAACTTTTAATGAACCACTTACGTGGCATACCCTGTATATCCAGTGGTATAAATGGTTATAAATTAATTCGATGCAATTTTATTATATCTGTCGATGACACATATCTGTTATATGTACTCTATTTTAATTAACATGAATGGTGCTATATAATACCGGACCATGTTTTATTAAATTATTATAAGTTCTGGATTGGTAAAGTTAATTTGGAAAATATATAGCAAAAAATTAAGGATTGGATATATTGGATTAATAAATACATTTTGCTATTAATCTTCCAAATGGTTTATTAAGACTAAAAACTAGTTACGAAACAAACTAGGCTTGAAGAAGGTTGTCCCGCACCTGAATTTTTGGGTATTAGACATTAAGATGTTTTACTAGCATGGTTGCAGATTTAATGACGTTCGTATTTATTTTATTATGCAATAATGCTTCATCCTTTGTTGGTGAAAGTTTCCAATCAGAAAGAGTAAAAAAATTGAAAAAAAAAATAACAGGACGCAAATTATGAAAGAAATATTAATTGTAGTGAGTTATAAAACTTTCAGAGGTAGATGTTGTGATTGAAATACTGAATCAGCTTTCATTTATGGCACAGGGTTGGAGGATGATAATGTTTCAACAGAATGCAAGCCTGAACGAATAATAGAGAACGCATCGATTTCTGATAATCTAGACGTACATAATATGGAGAAATATCCAAAACCCTTTAATAATATTAATAAGAAAAGTGAGATCTGGCGGAACAATCGTAATAGTTGCTGCCAAAGTGTGGCATTTTTGAGTACATGCTATAATGGTTACGTGGATATGAAGATCTTAATTCGATCATTAGATCTTATGCTCCATTCACTAATTATTTTATGAAATTATCCAGTTGAGAGCACAGAACTTGTGGTATTAGTGCTGTGCATTTTAACCGAATAACCGGTTAACCGGTATTATCATAACCTGTTAACCGGTCACGGCGGTGACGGTGACCGGTCGATTCGATTGGGCCAAAAATATAGTGGACATGTTTTATAACTAGCAACTGAGAACATTAATTGCCGATAGTAGAATTATGATTTACCTTTTTTTTTTTATTTACGCGTAGGGCGCATAAGGCCTTACATGAACTGATACGAGAAGCGCAATTTAATGTAAATTTAGTGCAAAATTATTGATATGCTGAAAAATAAAAAGAAAAACTGTTGTGTATAAATTTAAGCTTTTAAAATATGTTCAAGGATAAAGCAAGTTATAGCATTTAAAACATTAAGCTGATGTGACGTCCCAATTTTTATAAAAATATTATTTTTGAAAATTGTAGCAAACGTATTGCTGTGGCCTGGCACCCCGGTTTTCGTAAATTCAGTGATTTTATTTACTCCGATTTGGTTTTATCAATGTTTCGAGAAAAAGTTTCTCAGAAGTTAATGTTTATTTTTAAATAAAATTTGGTTAATGTTTTGGATTGTTTAACTTGTTTATTTAAATGTTCAGTTGTTTAAATTAATTTCACTCTTTATTATATTTTTATTTGCTCATGTAGCTCATGTCCTTCTTTGAGGAGTTCTTCTATGATCTTTGTGCGTTGCAGCGCACGCAGCTGTAGAATATTATATGTATGCGATTGTTAAACCCTGTGAGGGGCCAGTTCTTTGAAAGATGCCGTGTAAGTACATGTAATTTTATTTTCATTGCTGCCATTTTGGTATTTCATTTTTATTTAAAGATTTGTTTCGTTAATTTTTAATTATTTCATCCATCAAGGAACTCGCTTGATAATAATTGGTATTATATTCTTGTTTACACAAATTAGATATAAGATCATCTATTATTTCGTGCAGGAAGATATTTCTAAGTTTAAAGAGTTAATTTTTGTTCGTTTTTTTAAGTTTGCTGTTTTGTAATTATTGATTAATCACCTCGGGTTAGATAGATAGAAGCTTTGTGCTTGTAATTAAGTTTCTCTATTATTAATTCACTTGAATTGTCCACGTTCAATTTAGTTTGTTTAATTTTTGAAACCACGTGGAGTGATTTGTTAAAATAGGACTATCTTCTGAACTATTTTACCTTTTTGCTTTGTTAAAGGATTTAGCATTGTCCTTTTGTAAATTAGAGTCTAATGCAGTTTTTGATTTCGGCCATAGCCCTAAGCTCATGGTTCTTTTTTTCTGCAATTTGTGACTAAATGTTTTTTTTCATTTTTTTTTTATAATAAAAATCTTTAATTGTTATTAACGTCATTCTAAATTCTGTTCTTTTATTTTTAAGTAAACCTTTTCAATTTTTGGAGTAATTAAAGAAAGTCAGATTTCTTTCACCCACAATTTATCTTTCGTGATTAGTTTTAATTCGCGAGGGTTTAATTGTTCTTTTGCGCCCTTTTTATTTTTATCCGCTGAGCTAGTTAATTGATTTTTTATTTTGCATTTTCGGTGGTACCTTCAGTACACAGCAGTATATATACAATTGATTATATTAAAATACTTATATATACATAGATATACAATAAATAAAACTGGCTTTTAATCGATTATGGCGATTATCCAACCAATGCGGATAATCGGTCAAGACGGTTAATCGGTCACGACAGTTATACAGTTATACCGGTTATCCGGTTGCGCACATACGCTCAACCGGTTATGAAATCTGTCCGGTTGCACAGCACTACGTGAGATATAGATAGAAAAACATTTTGTTCAAACAGTTAAGTTGAAATCTGAATGGCTAATTGTATTTTTGGTATTTGAGGTGAAGTAAGAATGAAAAAAAAGGAAAGTTTTAAAGAAATATTTAAAAGAGCTCTAAGCAAAATATAATTTTTTTTTATTTTTTTTTTATTTTTTATTTAAATCCTTCCTTATTTGTAACATATTTCGAATTGTTAGAATAAATGAGCCATCCAGTATATTGGCACCATTCGCCATAGTTTCTCAGAGTTCTTAAAATCGCTGTGATTTTTTTATTTAAATATATGTAGATTAAAAGATAGCATGCCATGACCAACATTTAGGTAACATATAGTCAACATTTTAAGTGAAATTGTTGTCCTTTTCGTGATATAAAATACATTCCAAGACAAATTGTAAGTATTTCATTCTTGTCCAAACGAAACACAAGCTTCTAACAAGACGTTAAACGTATTTCGTCGCCAAACGGCGGTAATAAATCAAAAGGTGTATACTTTCGCTTTAAGTGACACACTAAACCATGTGAAATAATAAAGGGAATTGTAAAAATAGGAGTTCATGCTCGTTTTGTATCCTAGATGTAGCTTGATAAATGACCAATTTGAAAAGGGCCGAAATTGTTTTGCTATCCCCAAGTCTGTAAAGTGATTACGTTCGATCTAGGTTCTGCAAGGAAAGTGACGTTTTAAGGGCCGGTTGACAAGAGACGAAGAGATTTACCGTATAGGGAATTGCCGTAAATGGAAGTAAATGGGAACCGATAAGAGCGTATTCGTGGATGCAGTGATTACCAATTCAAAAGTAGGTAAACCGGGATTTCCGTCCCTCAATATGAAAAGGACAAAGGACTTGAAATCTGTGCCTTTATCTCTATAAATTGCTTCAAAATAGTATAGAGTGAATGTCTTATTTAGTTAAAGATTTTACAGATTGTTTTTTTTTATTAATTTACTTCAAAACAAAATAAATTTAAGAGTTTTGCTGAAAATATAACAGTTTATCATTGTTTATGTGATGTTTTTATTCGTTAATTAATGTTGCTACTACTGGAGGGGTATAGGCTAATAAAAACAGCGATTACACAGTTGTCAAAGCAAAATTTGAACAAGAATTGTCAGCAGTATACAGTGTGTATCAAATAAAAAAGTAAATTTTGCTTGGGTGTTAACTACACGACACATAAAGCACAAACCCACCGAAACCGGATTTCATCATTAAAGAATAAAAAAAAGTAAAATTTAGAACCAAAAAGTCTTTAGTCCGGGTCTGATGCAAGGAAACGTCATGTTAAGCACCAGCTAAACATGTTATCATGTATAAATACATTGCACCCATTTAGCATTATTCTTAATGGTATGCCGTAAGTTCATTTAACGTCATTCTGAATAAATGAAGGCGCTTGTAAAAATAGCAAAACTGAGGCATTTTAAATTTCTTCTTTTTATAAAATGAACATTCCTTTTTTGTTAAGAGCATTCTGCGTAAGTCTACAAAGTATTATTTTTAATATCCTGATAAGACGTTCGAGTTTCACTGGATATGCGACTTCAGTAGTTACAAAAAACGTAAATATTTTTCTTTTGCTTTATCGAATCGAGAGTTAGTTGTTAATAAACGGTACCACATGAATCTGAGTTATTTCTTTTGGATTTATGTAATCATATAACGCAAATGAATTGAATCGAATCACACAGAAATAAATGTAGATTCAGAAAATTTGCAAACACTCCTTTTTACTATGATATCGCGCGAAAATGAGTCTATACATTCCTGTGCTTTTGCCGATGCATCAAGCTTCGATTTTCTTTATATGAAATCATGATGGTCCTGAAAAGGATCGTTTTTTCGAGACGGGAAGAATTTAAATAAAATGTTCGAAGTGCGCTCCAAGCGGCGATCCACACAAAACTAACAGCGGTAATGGCTGAATGATAGTGGTATGTGGAGTATAACGCCAACCAGCTTACTCGCCAAAAATAAAAACAAACCAAACTACTGCTGACTCCTCCGGAAGGTCCAAGATCTTACCTGTCATCCAGGGTCCCGCCGGCTTCAGTGGAGACGGGGGTGGGTTAACAAAAGGTCGAAATTCAAGGCGCCACCCGCTTTAAAAATTACCCTGTCGAGGCGTCCGTCAAAACGGGAAATTCGGAGATAGTAAAAACACAGGGGGGAAGTCAGCGTAACAGCAGGACGAAAGAAAAGTAAGAAAAACGAAACTACAATTTACGTGGTAGTGTAAGTAATAAGTTTATTGAATATAGTAAAATTTGCGCAATTCAAAGGAAAAGAAATGTTAAAGGTAGTAATTATTCCCGGAAAAATAAATGTGTATAAATGTAGACGAGTACAGACAAAATAAATCGGGCTCGAATAAATGTCGAGTTCCTTAAAGCTAAATAAACGTAACCAGATTACAAAAGTAATCTCAACTACATACGGATGGGTTTCGCACGCGTAACGTTGATGATCATCGCAGTCTAGCGCTAACAATATCTCCACCGTGGTGAGTTTAACACTCAACCACATCCGACAACGATAATATGTATACAAGGTTTAAAATAAAATCTATATAAATAATAAAACATTACGTAATATCCTGAAGGGAAAAAACACTAAACATGAGCCCCCGATGCCTTAGTTGGCTTCTTTACACAGGAAAAAAACAAAATGGCTCTACGCTGCCGTTTAGGCGAGCATTCAAAGGTAACTAACGGCAATAACTAGGTAAAAATTTTAAAAACACAGGCCTGACTCGTTTCGCTGGCGTCCCTGAAGAAACGTGCCGGCTTCCAGCATTGACGGCCCCCCCCGATCAGGAATTCGGGTCTGTCTCCAGGCTCGGTGAACTCGCACAAAAGAAAAACGGGCAGCAGATGGCGGTGACTAGACCCAGATGGCAGGTTCGAGTTGGACAGCACCAAAGGTCCAATCAGGGAGAAAACATCACCCCTCGAGATTAGGCATCGGTAAAATATGCCTTAAAAGGCTCACAGCTTACAATAATACGGTGGGTAGGTTACCCGTAGGTGGGAAAACCAACACACAAAAGAACCCTTGCGTCCAAGGGCTCACGGAACTTCACGTTCAAAACACGTGGGCGGTGAAAACGTAGGTCGTCAGATGCCCCAAATCCGCCTAAGCGATGCGAAACGCAAAAATTTCCTAAACCATCAAAACAATGCGATTCGCCAGCAACATTCGCAAAATGCCCTTAACTCCGCATACTCAAATGCGTTACTTCCACCCAACAAAAATGGCAATTGCGGACGAACCAAAACGCAGGCCTACACACTCAATGCGCCAGCACGGGAGTGACCAGGAAACCGGAAGATCGTTTCGAACCTTTCCGATAAATCGACAATTCTAAAAAATCGATGCGGAAACGACGTAATTGAAACTCCCCGAAGCAAAACGCTCTAAACATCTCCCTAGACGATACAAAGTACTCGCAGAAAAGATAACTTGAAGAGAAATTTAGGAAAGAGAAGTTGGTAGCCCCGACTCTACCGAACAACCGCCGGTAACAACGTACGCGCTGTCAAAACAGCTGACAGGCGAAGTAAACAAAACAACCGGCGCTCACCAACTCTCCCAGGAAACAGTAGAAAGAAGGGAAATAACGAACAACCAAGAGAAAGGCACGGAAAATAAAGCTGAACAAACACAGGTCGGCAGTATCCCCGGTAAAGTAGTAAATAAAAGTCACCCTCAAAACTAATCATAACCTCCGCTTCTAGTGACAATACCCAAGCGAGCTCAAAACCAACAACAATATAACACGTAGGCGACCAGTATGTTACACCCCAAGGCTACCCCGAATAAAAGAACCGTTAAATAGGTACAGTAAGGAAAAATAGATACAGTACGAGCGAGAAGGTAAGAAAACAGCGTAACAAATCCCCCCCTCACGTCAGAAGAAGTTTTCGTAGAAAAATTCTTAAGTGTCAGACCCACAACAAGAAAGGAAACAAAAAAAAATAAACCCAACATCCCTAACTATTGAGAAGGCACTATACAACCATTCCATCTTCATAACGGACACACACTAAGATCAACCCACGGTCCATACTACCACGCGGACCCTTCGGCAAATCGGCCGGAAAACCAGGAAAAAAAAGAAAAATCAAAACAACAAAACGGCAAATCTGGGTGAAGGCGAACCCCACACCAAGCGAAACAAAGCACGACCCCGGACAGACTCAACAGCACCCCAGAAGAAGACCTAAAGAAGGCGGAAACAAAGCGAGGCAAGCCTCAACAAAAAGCCCAGATGAGAGGGTGATCATTACCCTCACGGCGAAAGAAGAAGAAGCTGTGCCGCAAATCCAACCAGACCCGAACCAAGACCCACACGAAGCGACAATCCCCAACATCCAGCGTAAAATGAGACACATCACGTGAGGCGATCAGTGCTCAAAAAAAGTTAAATAAAAGGTTAACTAAAACAGGTTCATTACTACTTAATAAAGGATACAAAGCGGAATAAGGAATGCGGACATGATAGAGAAAGGGAAAAAAGGGTTAAATCTCCATTCGCACACACACACAACCAACGATCCGTCAGTCCCAGAACCAGCCCAAAAGAAAGGGAACTAAAAGTTAGCGAAACGCTGAAGGCGAAAACAACAAAATCACGGGAGATAAAGGCCAAAAAAAACAAAGGTAACGTTAAAGCAAATTTAAAGTCATGGACGGCCCATCCAGACTGAAACAGTGAAGCTGAAACACAAATTCACCTACCCATATCTCGGAACAAAATAGTGAACGCGAGTCTCTACGATAAAGAAGACTGCCGAGATTCAGCCCCAGGGAACGAAGATGAACGACCATTTTTTGAACACCAACTCCCTACAAAAAAAAGAAAGCAGGGACCACGAAACAGTCAACCTAAAACAAAGAAAGGTGTGTCCTTTTTTTTTTTAGGTGAAGTAGACACGAACTAAAACAGTACCAAAGTACCAACGACAAAAGAAAACAAAAACAATCCAATCCTATGCCCGGAATACAAAGTCTGAACGTTAAAGAAAGCAAAGCTGCCGGTCTCAGAAAGACAGAGTTCGGGACTACGCCTCACGAACTTAACTCTATATGTCTACCAAAAGTCCTAATCGGTAAAGAAATCTACGTCACATCCGGTAAGTTACGAAATTTACTGGGTGTGGCGAAACTGTGTGATTTTAGGACGCCTCTTACGCCTCGGTCACAACACCGACAGGAGTATTCTTCTGGCCACCTGCAAACCAAAAAGTCCCAAAACTTCATAGGAACAACGCCTAAACCTAAACCAACGCGACCGAAAACATACTAGACAGCAACAGACGGTAAAGCTGAAACAAACGGTATCCATTCCGGAGGATTCTCACCCCTCGGCAGGTTCACCCCTAGCCTATTATATCCCCCGGGACCAGGACGGGCAAAGAACGTTAGTCATCATTAGGTTGAGGCTTCAGCAAACCTCCACTCAAGAGCCTGGAAGCACCTCCCCTGGCATGTCTTCAGTTCATAGGTATTGGACGAAATCTTGCGATGGATCATAAATGGTCCTACGTATTTATCTGCCAATTTTGCGGTATAGTATTTAGCAGCATCAGAAAGTACAAAGTTCTTACGCCAAACTAGTTGATTAGGTAGGAACTCATCATTACGGCGTCCAAGATCGTAACGACTCTTAGCTCTCTCATATGCCTTCTGCAACCGCAACTTAACATCCTTGTAAAGCTTACCAAAATGTTCCGCTCTTTCCATAAGTCGTTCTGGATTCAATCTTACGGAGACATTCTCCTTTCGCCACATTTCTCCCCTTCATCAGCGTTACCGATATTTTCATTTGCCTACCGAAATTGATCATATACGGGGTTAGTCCTGTAACCTCGTGATTCGCGGTTCTAAGTGCGCACGTTACTTTGGGTAACAAAGCATCCCACTCGCGATGATTATCCGAGACGTAGGCTATAAGCATGGTCTTAAGTACACGGTTAACTCTCTCAACTGGATTGGCCTGAGGATGGTAATATGAAGTATACGCAATCTTAACCTGATACTTCTGCATTAACGAGCGATATTCTTTCGACCTAAATTGTACACCGTTATCGGAAATTATAGTTCGAGGAACTCCGAATAATAGAAATACGTCGTTCTCAAGATGTCTAATAACATTAGCGGTGGCTCTTCGCATAGCAAACGTCAAGGTAAATTTGCTAAAACAATCGGTTACGACCAAGATAAAGTTGTTACCATGTTTGGTTTTGGGTAGCGGTCCCAACTATATCCACGCTAATCATCTCCCACGGTGAATCAATATAAGTGTGTCCTCCCATTAGTCCAGTTGGTTTTCGCTGTTCAGGCTTCGAACGTATGCACGGTATACAGCGGCGTATGTATCTTATGACGTCAGCGAGCATCTTCGCCAATAGTATCTCTCGGCGATACGGTGATAGGTTTTATCAATTCCAAGATGTCCACAGGTTGGTTCATCATGACACGAACGTATGACTCATTTCGGCGATTTCTAGGTACAACTTCCTTCCAAGAGTCAGCCTCACCAGTCAGGTCTCCATAGAGTGGTCTAACGTACTTACAAGCCTATTATCGATAATTTGGAAGTAGGGTACTTTTCTGGTGATGTGTCTACGGCAGCATATAACTTGGCATACCAACGATCCGGCTGACGGTCGCCACTCACGGCATCAAGAACAGGTACCGACCGGGATAAAGCATCGGGGACAACATGATCTTTTCCTTTACGATGAACTATCGTGAAATCGTATTGCTGTAGGCGTACGGACCAACGTGCCAAACGTCCACTCGGAGAGTTCAATTTATTTAACCAGCATAGGGAATAATGATCGGTCACGACGGTGAAGTGTGAGCCCTCTAGATACGGTCTCAATTTTTCAATTGCCCAAAGAACAGCTAGGCATTCCTTCTCAGTGGTCGAGAACTTACGTTCCTGAGGTGTTAAGAACGGCTCAAGTAACTGATAACTCTCTCCTGCTCCTCGATAGTTTGTGTCAACACAGCTCCCAATCCAAAGTCTGAGGCATCCGTCTGTACAACAAACTCCCTTGAAAAGTCGGGGCAAGACAAAACAGGTGCAGATATCAAGCGTTCACGAATGGCTGTCCAAGCCTCATCGCATTCCGTGCTCCAGGTAAAAGGGCGGTTCTTACGAAGTAAGTTAGTCAACGGGATATAACGGTGCAAAATTGGGTACGAATCGGCGGTACCACGACGCCATTCCAACTATTCGCCTCACTTCTGTGACAGATTTAGGAGTAGGTATCTCGATAATCGCTTTAACCTTATCCGGGTCTACAAACAATCCATCTCCATTTACAACGTAGCCAAGGTATTTTAGTTCTTCACGACAAAATAGGCATTTCTCCTTGCTAAGGGTAAGTCCAGCAGTCCTCAATCTCTTCAGCACCTCTTCGAGTACGGTCAAGTGTTCCTCAAAGGTCTGAGTGACAATAATGATGTCGTCCAGGTAAACAAAAACTTTAGGCTCCAACTCAGGTCCCAACACACCATCTATAAAACGTTGCCAGGTAGCAGGCGAATTGTGGAGACCAAAAGGTAGACGTTTAAATTGGAAAAGTCCACGATTGGGTACAGTAAAGGCAGTGAGAGGGCGAGAAGATTCCGCAACAGGGATCTGCCAATAGGCTGACTTAATATCAAGAGACGTAAGATATTTGGCGTCTCGAAGTTTATCTAAAGTGTTAGAGACATAAGGCAGAGGGTACGCGTCTCTCTCTGTTACCTGATTAAGTTTGCGGTAATCTACACAAAAGCGGTAAGTCTTATCCTTCTTGGCACCAACAAATAGGCGAAGACCAAGGGCTTGATGATTTTTCTACAACTCCCAGAGCTAACATTCTATTCCAGTTCTTGATCTACGATTTTCCGCATGGCTGGAGAAATAGGGTAGTATCGTTGCCTTATTGGTGGACTATTGGTCTGAATATGGTGTTCAACTAACGAAGTGCAACCAAGTTTGCCTTCGGCACTCTTAGGAAAAGCGGTCTCTACTAATTCTTCCAACCGAAATCGCTGTTGGTCGGTAAGATGAGGTCTAGTGCATAACGCATTCAATACATGCTTTTCGGGAGAGAACACCCATTCTCCTTTCCTCAAGTCAGGTATAATTCCCATGATTCGCCAAAAATCTGCCCCCAAAATTAGGAGTGCGGTAGTTCAGCACAATTATAATATCGACGAGTTTTTCTCGATCACGCAACTGCACAGGGACAGAAATTTCGCCCACGACACAGCACTTCTGTCCGGACGCAACAGTGCATGTGGAAGTTCGACGCTTTAACGGAATCCCAAGAGTTCTCAAGATATCCCAACCAGGTTTTCCCAAGATAGTACGCGAAGCACCAGAATCCAACAGCCAAGAAAGTTTTATCAAAATTCGAACCTGAAGGTACGGTCTTTCATCGTCCTCCGCGTGAGCTAATATAAAATCTAATCGAATCTTATCCTCGATGTTGGTCGTTTCTACATCTCGACACGCTATACGACCTCCTAACGCGTCTGTCGCTCGTTTCCCGAACGAACAGCCGACAAATCCAGGGCGGAAAATTGACCCAAAGTGGAGGTACGTTCGAACATTTTGGCCTTAAAAGTAAGTTGCGAAGACAAATTAACTAAGCTCACCAATAACTCTGAACGAGCAGTGGTTTGTTCTTCCGACGCAGTTACAACGCGGGTTGATACGTCCGAACAAATGCGCAATCTTAGACGAAAGCTTACGGAATTCCGAGGATTTACGGGAATCGTTGAAAACATCAATGAGTTGCGTAAGCTCGGTTAATTTAGCTTTAATAGCCGTAGCGTCTTCCTCAAAGGTGAACGGATGTCTAGGCTGCACGTAATTAATACTATTAGACATTTTAGTTAACTGTCTAAGAGTCCTTCGCATGATCTCTACTGTACCGGACTCCGTTACTCCGTGTATGCGCAACTCATACACTAACTCATCCCGCGATAACCGTCCAATATCCATTTTAAAATCCATGACGAAAGTAAAAAAAAACGCCCAACCGGAACGACCGAAACGCTACCGCGAAAACACAGCGCAAGTAAACAGTGGAAAAGAGAAATAAAATAAAACAAAAGGGGGTAGGGAAAACAACTAAAGCCTAAAAAGCTCAAAATGGCACTAAAAAAAAGAATTCGAGCCCCACACGTTCGGGCGCCAAACCTATAACGCCAACCAGCTTACTCGCCAAAAATAAAAACAAACCAAACTACTGCTGACTCCTCCGGAAGGTCCAAGATCTTACCTGTCATCCAGGGTCCCGCCGGCTTCAGTGGAGACGGGGGTGGGTTAACAAAAGGTCGAAATTCAAGGCGCCATCCGCTTTAAAAATTACCCTGTCGAGGCGTCCGTCAAAACGGGAAATTCGGAGATAGTAAAAACACAGGGGGGAAGTCAGCGTAACAGCAGGACGAAAGAAAAGTAAGAAAAACGAAACTACAATTTACGTGGTAGTGTAAGTAATAAGTTTATTGAATATAGTAAAATTTGCGCAATTCAAAGGAAAAGAAATGTTAAAGGTAGTAATTATTCCGGAAAAATAAATGTGTATAAATGTAGACGAGTACAGACAAAATAAATCGGGCTCGAATAAATGTCGAGTTCCTTAAAGCTAAATAAACGTAACCAGATTACAAAAGTAATCTCAACTACATACGGATGGGTTTCGCACGCGTAACGTTGATGATCATCGCAGTCTAGCGCTAACAATATCTCCACCGTGGTGAGTTTAACACTCAACCACATCCGACAACGATAATATGTATACAAGGTTTAAAATAAAATCTATATAAATATATAAACAATTACGTAATATCCTGAAGGGAAAAAAACACTAAACATGAGCCCCCGATGCCTTAGTTGGCTTCTTTACACAGGAAAAAAAACAAAATGGCTCTACGCTGCCGTTTAGGCGAGCATTCAAAGGTAACTAACGGCAATAACTAGGTAAAAATTTTAAAAACACAGGCCTGACTCGTTTCGCTGGCGTCCCTGAAGAAACGTGCCGGCTTCCAGCATTGACGCCCCCCCCCGATCAGGAATTCGGGTCTGTCTCCAGGCTCGGTGAACTCGCACAAAAGAAAAACGGGCAGCAGATGGCGGTGACTAGACCCCAGATGGCAGGTTCGAGTTGGACAGCACCAAAGGTCCAATCAGGGAGAAAACATCACCCCCTCGAGATTAGGCATCGGTAAAATATGCCTTAAAGGCTCACAGCTTACAAAATACGGTGGGTAGGTTACCCGTAGGTGGGGAAAACCCAACACACAAAAGAACCTTGCGTCCAAGGGCTCACGGAACTTCACGTTCAAAACACGTGGCGGTGAAAACGTAGGTCGTCAGATGCCCCAAATCCGCCTAAGCGATGCGAAACGCAAAAATTTCCTAAACCATCAAAACAATGCGATTCCGCCAGCAACATTCGCAAAATGCCCTTAACTCCGCATACTCAAATGCGTTACTTCCACACCAACAAAAATGGCAATTGCGGACGAACCAAAACGCAGGCCTACACACTCAATGCGCCAGCACGGGAGTGACCAGGAAACCGGAAGATCGTTTCGAACCTTTTCCGATAAATCGACAATTCTAGAAAAATCGATGCCGGAAACGACGTAATTGAAACTCCCCGAAGCAAAACGCTCTAAACATCTCCCTAGACGATACAAAGTACTCGCAGAAAAGATAACTTGAAGAGAAATTTAGGAAAGAGAAGTTGGTAGCCCCGACTCTACCGAACAACCGCCGGTAACAACGTACGCGCTGTCAAAACAGCTGACAGGCGAAGTAAACAAAACAACCGGCGCTCACCAACTCTCCCAGGAAACAGTAGAAAGAAGGGAAATAACGAACAACCAAGAGAAAGGCACGGAAAATAAAGCTGAACAAACACAGGTCGGCAGTATCCCCGGTAAAGTAGTAAATAAAAGTCACCCTCAAAACTAATCATAACCTCCGCTTCTAGTGACAATACCCAAGCGAGCTCGAAAACCAACAACAATATAACACGTAGGCGACCAGTATGTTACACCCCAAGGCTACCCCGAATAAAAGAACCGTTAAATAGGTACAGTAAGGAAAAATAGATACAGTACGAGCGAGAAGGTAAGAAAACAGCGTAACAGGAGGTATACTCGGGACAGCATTTAGGTTGGGCACAGGTGCGGCTCTAGCCCACGGCATTTATAAAATATTTTTTTCTCGTTAATGCTTATAGATATAGATAGACCCCCTGTGCATTAAGACTTTTTGATTGTATATGGTTACAGCTTTTACATATTATTATATTTACCTCTATATCGGATACACCCTGTATAAACAGAAGAACACAGGTATGATAGCAAAAACTGCAAGGAAGAAGTGTAGCTAAAGGACTTTAAATTGAAGTGGAATTGAAGCTACTTGGCAGCAAAAATTACAACAATCTATAGACTGGACAATTGAGAAGGGTACACTCAGAAAAGTACCTGCATTGAGCTAACGAAAAATTAGTTAATTTAACAATGTTGTTTGGTTGTATATGGCGAATCATTTTTTTTGTTGCAGGAACGAAAAAAAAATTGTTAGGTGTTTGGTGTTAGCGCAACAAATTTATATTGTTATAGTAATCCTAGCAAGAGTTCAATCCAGTTCTTTGAAACGTATCTCGTGAAAAATAATTTATGATTATGATAACCAAAATTTAAGCCAAATTAACCAAATCCTCTTAGTTAGTTCAAATATATATTGCGCTTCAATTTATCAAATTTGGCATTTTCCTTTAAATAAATATTTGAATTGAACGATTTAAATATTCATTTGATAATAATATAATCTTGTTTTAATAGCGTACTTATTTCAGGGGGGCATGTGGTCGATATTGTAAACACGTTAAGTGTTTGTTCCGCATATTGGGGGTTAATCGTGAGGATCACTCCGCCGTTGTAGCAAGCCGCAGTGATTGTAAACTGTTCAGCGGTTATACAGAATTTCTAACCCCAAAAATTGCCGAACGTATTAAAAAATGAAATTTCTTATAAGTATTTTAAAATTTAGCTACGAATTAAAATAATACGTTTACTTTTTACTACTTTTTGCGATAAACCTTGTTTAATATAATTAACAATCATTTTTAAGTTGGAATTTGGAATAAATTGGATTCCATCAAAATAGCCGTTAAATTTACAAAATTAATCGAGATACGTCTGTCTCTCACGGAGGTTGGCTATTGAATCCTTTTCAATTGAAAAATTCTAACAGATTTTGATAGCGATTGTCTTTCGACAGGAGGACAAACTGCTTCAGAAGGCCCGTAAATACCACCAAAGTGGGGGAAATATAAGATATTTAATACATGAGAATGCCTATGTGACCAAATGGACTGAAAATGGAATGTTTACACAAAATTAAAATAAATAATTATTGCAAAATTCTGGAATCACCTTACATTCATTATAAGATAAAGGTCTTGAGATTATGAGAAAATTACATTTAAAAATTTTACTTATTACTATGTTAAATTTACAATCTTAAAATTAATTACTGTACACAGAGAATGCAACTTGGCATACACGTGAAATTTCGACGAAACCGAATTCCAGCAATTTTCCCTGTCTTTCTGTTGACATATCAATGCACTTGGGTTATCAACAGATATAAAAATATTATTAGACTAAATTTGAATGATACGCACTGAATTTAGATCCAACTTTGATCTATCAATATCTTTTATAAACATATACTATTCAAATTCTAATATTCAATTTCGATGTGTAGGTATTTCACTACTGATCAAGGGAACATTCTGAAGAAAAATGCTTGAAAGACTTGTCAAATGCAGAGATTTCCTACTTCGTCTGGCTGTCTACTGCTACATTTTATATCTTTATATATATTTTTGTTATATCTTTATCATTTTTAAAATACATAAAAGTAAAACTAGTAACTTTACACTTAAATAATATCAAATGCTTATAGCATGACAATACATCCTAAAAGACGAATGGCAAAAATACAAAATGGCCAAAACGAAACAGAAGAAGCAAAGAATAGTTGCAAAAAGAAGAGAAGAATGACAATAAAATAAAAAAATAAAAGGGTCCCAATAAAGCACAAAGATTATAAAAATGAGGAAGGCTTGCTAGTCGGAGATACAACAGATAAATTGGACGTATAGGCTGGATACTTCAATGATTTGTTAAACAATGCAGAAGAAATGCACACGTTGAACACATGAAGACGGCTGTCGCGCTTTTATGCGCAACTGCACATTTCTACGTTGTTCGGTTTAACGCATTGGGACCGCTTCCAATAGCTTCCTAAGTGAGTGCTCGGTCAATCGGTATATACATATACCAGTGATGGACAAAATAGGGAAAGCGAATACATTTTTACAGCGACTAGAGACACTTGCGTTTATTCGCATCATAATTGGGAATTTGTCTCGCCTACCGATTTTCCGAGAGTCAACAAAATACGGATATCTAATCGCTGTAAAAATGTAGTCATGATTTCTACCTTGCGCAACATTGATATATACACCGTTTAGTTTTTAACCAAAATATCTCATTCTCTTATTTCTGCATATACCTAATGTATAATTTTGAATATAATTTCATAAAAACACCCTAGTGCAATTATATCTAAAATACTCATGCTGTCTGAAATAGAGTTGTAAATAAGTTCTTTGGTGATGTACTCACCTTTATTTTTTTCTCAGGCTCCCTAATTTAATTACACAAAAAAAATGTCGCTAAATTTACATCCTTGCATGGCGGCTTATACAGTAGTTAGATTGACACATTAAATATCTAGGCGCACGCATGATTAATGAAAACAAGGTTGTAATTAGGGAAGCGTAGGTTTGCTATGTACGTGTCTGTTCGTGCTAATCCTACAAATTAATTGTTTAGGTGAATATGTGGGCAGCACAGATAACAGTCGAAATTTCTATTATCAAAGGCTCTTCATCATTAATAAACGAATAAAGAAAGATATGAAAAATACTAAGGATCAGATGATATTAACTAAAGAACCCAAGATACGGTAACAACAACATTCTTTAAGTGCAAAAAAATATTTTTAAGTAATTTTTTTTTCCAGTACCAAAGCAATACTATTTGTATTTAAGAGAATATGTGCTCTAATGGAAGTTTTTTTTTATTGTTCCTTTAAATTAATGTGCAATTTGTCACAACTCTGGCTTTTTTTTCTTAAACGGATATTTATATATCCGTAATGTCTTAAGAGAATAATTTCTTACACTTAGTTACTTTTATTGAAAGTTTCTGGATGGGAATAAGGTTTTATTTTTTAGCTGAACGATTAATAAGTTAGAATTATAAACTAATCTGAAATAACTACTTTAATTTGCAACTAAAGCTCAAGTAACTTTTTCGACTCGTTTAGCAATTTGTTATTCCTAATCCATTCTCATATTTGAAAAAGATTGTTTAAAAAGAGCCGTACTGAACATTAATAATGTCAATCCTAATCATTAACGAGCAAATACGCAGATGGCAGAAAAATATACCTGCTTATAGTAAATAACTATAGGGGTGGTTTTGCTGTATTTTTTTTTGTTATGGGAGCCACACAGATAAAAAGGTTTCTTTAAATCTTCTTTAAATGTTTTTAAATTTCTTTCAGTTAATACTGAAATAAATACAATTAATAAATTCTTTTAGTCAACACGAATTTTCTCACAAAATCAAATCGAATTTAATACATATTTCTTCCATTGAAAGAAATATCTATTAACTGAAGAAAATGGTTCTTTTAAATACCAACAAAGAAATATTTCTTTGATTTAAGAAACTTTTTTATCTGTCCATCTAACCTGGAGTAACCGAAAATACTGTATCCTCTTGGCTTTTTTAGTTAATCTATTTGTTTTACCCATTAAATTACTCCAGGTATTCAAGTCTCTTGGTACTGAACTCTACAATTCTCTGGACGGTTGATCGAAGTAATCATCTGGGTCCATTTTTGCTTTGCCAAACGTCGCCTGGCTTTCTGCGTCCAGAGCCTTGCATTACATAGTCTGCAAACTCTATCAATATTGTTTAATTTTGTTCAGTGATACTCAATGATTATCAAAATCAACGTCAAAATTCCGATTGATAATTTTAATCCGAAATTTAATTGATTAAAAATTTAGTCGATTAATGTCCAACTCAGAGAGTTTGTAATTAAAAAATAACGATTGAATTAAATCAATTCAGTCAGATTAAAAATTAAATTAATTTCAATTTTAATCAGTCATTTTAATTAATAATTGAAAATTTTTATCTCAATTTCAAAATTGTACAATTTAATTGAATTTTGCCTAACTCTGATGCGGACCCACGGAAACGACAGGTTTTCTTTCCTTTTCTCTTTGCTGGTGAGAATTCGAACGACATTATTTTTCTTTTACTTTATATTTGGGCTCCTTCCTGTAAATAGTCAGAAATACTATTTAAAAAAAGTATTGAAATAAGTGTATGTATAGCATCTCACTAAATTTTATTCTGCGTGAAAATTAAAAGAAAATTACACAATTTTCTGTGCAAAAAGTATATTTCTATCAGATAAATTTTTGCAATTATTTAGTAAAAACCAATTTGAATTTTCTTAGTTTTTGAGTGTTTACAATTATTTGGCCAAATAATGAATTTGTATCTACTCATTGTTATTCTTTAATCGATTATACTTGCCTTAAATTAAAATAGTTTTCTTATAGAAAGAGAGTTTTCCTTTTGGAAGAATGACTCGCGGGCTTGGGACGGGTTAGGCCGGGCTAAGTTAACAAAGACACGGGCCGAACGGCCGAAATAATTGGCAAAATGCGCATCTTTGATGTGAACTAATGTGACTTATCACATTATTTTCAACTCAGGTACAGAATCTTCCTTTCGGTTTGGTTTATTTTTAGAAATAAATTCAAAAATTAAATAACCAGTAGATATTTTAAATTTACAATTTCTTTGTTAAATATACAAAATGTTTATCGAAATCTTACATAAACCAACAACAATTATTGAATGTTTTTATTTCAGCATTGATTTCTTTGACGTGTACGTATCTATTTCCATGCGTTAATTTAAATTAATTTTGTTTTTTCTTCTTTTTACAAAGCAGCGAAAATAAAAATAAAGGAGGTAAGGAGATAAAACAAGACGATAGGATAATGACGTAGAAGGAATCAGATATATAAACAAAAGTTTCGACAAATAAATAAACACGACGACAATTAGTATATTTTGGAGTGAAAACAGAACATGGTTTGACGATATTTACATTACCCATTTTATACAACTTACTGAAATAGAAATGCGGAACTTGATTCCAGACCGTCTCACACTAATTGCATTTATATCCTCCCATGTGAAATAAAACAACGAATGCGATTCAATTAGGTACTTGGCCTAAGCGTTACGTGAAATAATTAACACGTTATGTTTATTTCTGTAGTTGTAAAAACTTTGGCGAATACAGAACTGCTGTTCTTAGAAAGAGGAAAATAAAAAAATAGATGGGTTGTGTATTTAAATCAAACTTAATATTATATCAATAACATTCCAACTTGAACCGAATTGGAATGTGTGCACATGTACAAAATACATACTTATATTGAAGCAAGTAATTGGAAAATATCTACAAGAAACATGTATATATTTGTATTTCATTACTTCGATGGGCGAATAATTTTAAAAATAAGATAAAGAATAAAGTAAATACTTTCCCGAACACCTGTTAAAATCAATGAAAATTCGAGAAATCAAGCATGATCATCAAGATGGTAGTAATTTTAGTACTGTAGTACTTACATTCCGCATTTTATGTATATATCGAAAGGGTCGTAAATAAGAGATATAGAAATGGAACCCTGGAATAAAAGCTAATGTTTGCTATTGCAAATAATAGTAGTAGTTCTTGAATTATTAGAAAATCTTGTAATTCTTAAACATTGATAGGATAAGATTTAGTGTGAAACATAAAACTATGGGTGTGAGAAATTTGCATTACTTCCCTATACTTATTTTTAAAAGGTTCAGAAACTTCAATAAAATGCTCTTACAACTACTCATCGGCTAATTAGCATTTCGGCACGTAGTCCTTTTGACACTTTTTTTTTAAACTATCCTGTGTTTGATCGGGAACCAAACTTTGTTTTTTTTATCCGAAAGTGATGTTTCAAGTTACTGCGGATTTGAGCTAGGCAAAAGAAATAAAGTAACCCTCCTGTGGGTTCCGGGTCACACAGGAGTGGAAGGAAACGAAATAACGGATAACCTCGCAAAAAAGGGGCTGGAATGCCTTTTGTAGGAACCTGAACCCTTTTGTGGGTTAAGTAGCAGTACAATACTGAAGAAACTAAAAATGAAAATGGAGCAGAGAAAATCCAGTTACTGGGAAAATCTCCAGGGAATGAGGCAAAGTAAAATTCTTCTGGGAACTTAACCAGAAGAGGTTTACAGAATGCATCAACCTGAGTAAGAACAATGTTCGCATATTAACAGGAATACTTTCAGGCCATTGTAGACTGAAAGGACACCTGAGTAAGCTTGGATTGGAAAAAGATCCTGAATGCAGATTTTGTGGGGAACAGGATGAAACATCCATTCACCTCCTCTCAAACTGCGTAGCACTGTGCAACTCAAGGGCATTGCACCTGGGAGCATGTGAAATCGAAGAGGGAGACTTACCTAGACTGGGGCCCTCTGACATCCTACACTTTCTAAAAGGAATAGGATTGGAAGGCCAGCTGTAAAGTAGCAAGAATAGGGGACACAATAGATCTTTTAGGTCGCAGTGTAACACCACCCTTCTATTTACATACATACATACCTACTACGGATTTACAGGTTTTCTTTTTGTTTATGAGATTACTATGTTAAAGAATAAAAATTTGAAAATATGTCTTTTTTAAAAATTTTAAGCTTAGCGTCACAACTGTACGCCCATTAAAAAATTAGAGATTCTGTTCTGAGCCAATAAAAAATAAGTGTTTCCGTTTCAATTGCGATATTATGCTTGATTGAAATTGCGTTTATAGCCTTGTTGGTTTTACAAAAACATCTTCTAAATCTGAATTTCTTTAAAAAATATTTTATAATCATATCTCATAAAGACGCGGTAAATTTTGGTGAGTAGCCATTTCAAATTCAGGATTTAATGTATGTTGTCTGAGTAAAACGACGTACTCCAATAAATTTTATAACAATAGAATAGAGACATCATATTTTATCAATGTTATTTACCAGCAGCAATTAGGTTGCCATGACGGCTGTATGTGATGGTGTTTCTTCTAAATTAATAATTTGTATAATATAATACTTCTATTTCATTAAATATTTAATTTATAGTTTAGTTTTAATAATTTAATGTATTATCTTCTATAGAGTGAGTACACTTCAAATCAATAATCAAATAAATAATCAAGTAATATCTAGTATATTTCCCATTTCTTTAAGTTTAGATTTTAATTAAAAAACGTTACGTCTCTCAATATTAAAATTTCAATTTAAACTGTCATTGCAGTTACAATAGCTAAACTCAAACTTTACGCAATGCAAGGTACCTATTTACAGAGAAAGTTGAACAATACGAAATTCCTTAAATTCACATTAATAAAAAGGCACCTTAAATGTGATTTCCTCAACAAACCAAATACACTGAAGAAAAGGCTCCGTATAACAAGACACCGCCGGTGTCAGGGTAAAGAGCATTAGATACATCTCTAGTGCATCGTAGTCGTGATGCAAGTTAATTAACGCCAACATATACTGGATTTACAAACAGGTAAGTACACAAAATAATAATTGCAATTATTTTTGATGTAATTTAACATATTTAACATAGTAATACGTTCTCTTATTTCTATAAAATACTATTTTCCATAAAAGAAATTGCTATCTCACTGCACATTTGAAACTTATTTTGAAAACTCAACTTGTTACATCACTAAATTCAGAAATATATTCTATATCTCGAACATTTTAAAAAATATATGTTGTGCCATTATAAAAATTGACAGTCACATGTCGAAGCTTTGTTCCCAGTAATTTTGCAGTAAAAGTAATAAAAGTTTTTGATTACGCCAATTGATAGAATTTATTTAACCATTTCATTTGACATTTGACTTTTTAAAATCGTATCATATACAATTGAACTTATGGTGTGAGGTGTTTTTTGTCAGATATCCGGAATATGTTGAATACCTTAATTATTTAACTTACATAACTAGATAATCAATAATATTATTGAGTGTTGACGTATTTTAGCCAATTATTAGAAAAAAAGTTAAAATAATTGATTAGATATTTCATTGTATATGTACACATATATAAAAAGTATTAACAGCTCACGTAAGCGCGCAGATGGCTTTCGGCGTTTCATATTTACTTATAAATATTTCACCTCACACGGAGCGCCAAAATCGATAAAAATACATTTTCAAGACGAAGCACTACTCCACGTATCACAGATACACACGATATAGATGCGGTCACAAGAAAAGGCTTTCAGAATGATAGATATTAAAAGATAGAAGCATCACGTCTTCCTTTAGTCTGGCTTTATTAATGTATTTGCCCAACATGCGGTCCGCAATTGCCATTTAAGTAACCAACTTATCCATTACGGGAGCATTATGAAAACGTTGCTCGGAAATTTGCTAGATAATGGAAACCATTTATCAAAATATTCTACGCGGTCTACGCTTTAAATATATTTACAGCTGCAGGTGGCG
The DNA here is from genome assembly GCA_004143645.1 of Protaetia brevitarsis. Taxonomy (NCBI): domain Eukaryota; kingdom Metazoa; phylum Arthropoda; class Insecta; order Coleoptera; family Scarabaeidae; genus Protaetia; species Protaetia brevitarsis. The sequence continues at coordinate 3,013,787 of RXPK01000037.1, read as the reverse complement.
CATTAGAAGTTCGTTCTCGTGCGCGAAGGTTTCTGCTAAAATTTGAAAATTATATTTTAATAACGGAGCAATTTGTGTGAACCTCCAGCCTCATTATTACATTAGAGGATTCCTACTGCGATGCTAAACGTATATTCATTTGGTGTACGATTAATTAAAAAAAAACGCAGTGAGTGAAAAAAAAAACTTGAAAGAAAGACCAATTATTTTCTTGCAATTAGTATACATTAGATTGGATGCTAGTTTGTGCTAGTCTGAACCGTTTGAGCTGCTTTTCAGAAATTGTAATTTTAATTTGGTAACGGATCAGGTTTACTGATTTCTATTTGACGGAAATCTAATTGTAGTTCGTTGTAATATACGAGAAATATGTATTTATAGAGTCATAGGAGATAATATTCACTCATTTTATTCTTCATTTCCCAAATTGTTATTGCAGTCACAAAATACTGGTCAGATCAAAAAAGTAAGGCTTCGAATTTGGTAATACCCTGCATAAAAATACAGCCTCAATGCCAGATATAATGTTTCTATTTTTCTGCTAATTTTGTTAACACTGAACGCTTTAACATGCTTCTTAGATTCCAGTACGTGGCTTATAAGAGACGTATACAGAGTGTCCCAACGATGCGAGGATGGAAGATTGCTCATAAAATAAGAGTATTTTCAAAAGAATATTTATGTATTATTATAGACCGTACCTGACTGCGTGTATTTTGAATTATACAGAGTGTTCTATTTTTCAGCTACGTATCAAAGCTCAATTATTTTAAATGGAACACCCTGTATTTTATTGAATATTTGGATTGACCGCTTTAATAGAAACAAATTTGCCTAAGGTACTAAATGGCTTTGATCGCCATTTTGGTTTGCCATGTTAAATGGGCAAAGGAAAAAAAAAACCCAAGTTTAATGACTTACCACAACGCCATTTTTAAAACTCTAATTTTCAAATCCTCAACAAAACTTATTTTGTTACTTCAGTTTTTAATCGCCGTAGACCATATAATGATATTTAGATTTGTTTATACAGGATGTTCCATAACGCAGAATATAATTTTCCTCGAAATTTTGAAATGGAACACCTGTATATTTTACACCATTCAATTCGTCTTTTCACAAGCTTTTCTTTGATACCATGTTTGTTGGGGTTTGGTACGACGATTATTGTTTTTTTTTTTTTTCTAAAAAGAAATTGACAATAAATAAAATATGAACACAATATTTATGAAAAGAAAAAATGAAACGCTATGATTGTTGTTGCCTAGTTACTGCCAAAATCTATCGTCATAATTATTAGCGTGTACATAATTACGTAAAAAAATGATTTTTTTTAAAGAAGAACTAATTAATATGATTTATATTTTGAGGCAGCTGATAAAAATTGTCTGTTGGCGTCCCGGATTTATAAGCAACGGTATCCTGTTCAACATCCACGACCAGAAGTGTTTCAAAAAGTAGCTAATAGTAGTAGTAGTAAAGCTGTAGCAAATTCAACAACAGCCAAGAAAACAAATTAGATATATTATTGACTTTAGAAGAAAATCCTCATATAAGTACAAGATAAACTGAAAATGAAGTAAAGAAAGCTCTATACAAAGGACTACAAAGAAGAACAAGTATTATCCATACCACCTGTGTATCCATCAAGGCTTGCGCCCACAGGATTATCAAGATTGCATGAACCACACAAATTATAATTAACATATATGCCTGGGATTACTTTATATAAAAGAAATTTACCGAAGGGTTTTAGAATTCATTTATTTAAACAAATATAATCATTCAATTAATGATTGTCAAGACGTTGCAAATTTACAAGGATAATGATATGCGTGCAGTATATTTCCAATGTTTTGAAAACGCGTATAGTATCCCGGAAGAAAACATTTCAGTCGAAAAGTATTTAAACGTTTGTTGACAGGAATTCGTGAAACAGGGTATGTTAAACCTCGTAGAAATTCTACAAGAACACGTGCAGCTACAACTGAAGCTAACGTGATAAATGTCCTTGCTTATATCGAAATCATCGTCCTCACCCAAGTACAAGAGAAATATTTTCCATTCATGAAATTGGTAACACAAATGAAAATTTATTTAATTCATTTTACCGGTACATCTGTTATAGGCTTAGTAAACAACTGAAAAGTTTGACCAATTTTGAATACTAACAAGTAAAGCACGGGCAAACGTGTTCGGAGAAGCGGGGATCCGAAAAACTTAGTGGCGTAGTCTACGCCTAGGAACTTGCATATGTATCTACATACATTTGTACCTACACAGTTTTGTGAGGTCAGTAGAGGATAGTATGTAAGATTCTGTGTTCGCATGTAAAAGAACTTCATATGTTTATAAAGGAAAATCTAGAAAGCATTATGTGGTTACAAATTTTAAAAGCTTATTAAATTACAATGAAAAGTAACGATAATTAACATAATTTAGTGAAAAGAGCCTGTTTTGGCCTAGTTGCATCAATATTTTGAATAGAAGTCTTGAGGTAGGGGCGTTGATTGGATTTATTAAGATTTAATACACTCTTTTGATAATCGTTTAAATTTAACGTGCCGCTAGATATAACAAATTTACCATCATTTTCAAATGTATTGTTGTGGAAAATTACAACGTTTTGATATTAATAATATGTAAATTATTTCTAATCAATGATAAAAAGACTTACCAAGTTTTTGTTCTATTATTTTAAATAGTTAATGACTCTTTATTCCTGCTTGTTTTATGTTTTGTTCTTAATAAAATACAAGAAATAAAGAAAATGTCACTATTACCTATTTAAATAAGTAATATAATTATATATTTTATCTTGTTACAGTGCTTAAAACGTATTCAAAATATAAATTATTTTAGCAATTCTTACTTTTCAATGAAAGCCTGAACGGAGATATTTGAGTGCTGCCACAAATATAAATAAACAGCTACATCTAAGACGCCGCCAATGCGCAGAATATTGCGAAAACACAGCTGCGTTATGGTTCTTCTCGAACAAACCAATTATGTATATATGAGTCATCGCTGTGCATTGAAATATTACACGTGATTTACGGGCGCATGCAGTTTTTATACATAGGTGTGTTTTTCTTACTCGGCCAAAACAACCAGAAGATTTATGCGGGCACTCAGGTAACTTGCTATCGACACCCGTATGTGCGTGTGTTCACCCGGAATGCAGACCTCCTTGCTGTGCTAATAAGTAATAGTAATTTACTGATAGCTTTATATATTGTTTAGTTTTAAGGTTCAGGTTACTACTAGGCTTTTATTTGTTGAACCCTTTTTTGAAAATTTAGAAATTGAGAAATTTCTAAATAAAACTGCAACTTGAATTTCCTTTTATTTTAATTATACCCACATATATTCACTCTGTACTTATTTTTTAATTTAATTAAGTTACAAAAGTATTTTTAAAACGTAACTACTTAAAAATAAACATGAAAGGTAAATACAAAAATGTATCATCAAATACTTTGGTTATCAATCGCGGGATCGATTGTTTTTCTAAAAAGTTCTTTATTATCTTGTAAATTATCAAATTGCACAATAGTTTGAACATCTTGTCGGTGCTTCATAGTCAATATATTAAAAATGTTCTATGGTCAAATATTGCAGGCCATGTTTCTCTCATTCTTTTTTAATTCTATTATTATAATTAGCGAAATTCTGAAGAAAGTTTTACAGTACCTTCGGTGCGGAACTAACAGAAAGGTTAATGGAAAAGTTACTGTTTCATTTGCCAACTATACGGTTAGATATTGATTTCTAATTTATATGAGAACATGGCTTTAACAAGTTAGGGAATATTAATTAGTACACCGCTATCCATTACTCTCCTGTTTAGTAAATCTGCGAAATTACGTCATATAATGTTGCAGCATAAGAAAGTAGTATTGATCTATTGTGAAATGATTAGGGTTTTGAATATGCTGAGCTCATCTTTTAAAACAATCAGTCCTACCTTTCTTTAATTCTGCTTCTAGCGAATTACTGTTCACCAACTTGTGAATAGGTATATATCATCATACCTCTTCAATCCAAAAATAAGCGAACGCCCGAATTTTAAATCTATTATTTAATTATAAATAAATTTAATTATAAATAAATGATATAAGAGTGTAAGTGAAGGAACAAGGATCTTAAAGCACGGTCTCCCTATATTCCTGATTGAGGTGAATTCAAAGGAATACAATGATTTTAATGTTAAAAATAACTTTTTCATATACAGGTATAAATTTGCCGAGTTTGGTGTTCGTAGGTCTGATTTGAAAAAAAAACCTATATGTTACAACATTGGGTTAGTTAAGTTTGTATTGATTTGCGTGGTAATTGAGGGTGCACAAATAAAGAATAAAGTCCTTTATTTTTAATTTTATTTTACTATAATAAATGTCAAAACAAGACTTTTCAATTCAATACAAGAATAGTACTTGTTAAAGAATTAGATACACTAAAATTAGAATTTATTTTATAAATGTTGAAATTGAAAGGTTTCAATACATAGCTTTAGCTTTTTCGCTATAATCTAACTCATTTGCTCCAATATTTCTGGCATAATTTCCATAATTTTTAAACGCTGATGCGTTTATTTGTAGTTTCACTTCGTTGGCATTTACGCAAGGCATAGCATATTCTTTCTCTTGAATAGAACTTCAAATTAAATAAATCTAATGGATTAAGTATTATCCGGCGATCTAGTGGGTATTAGAGTACCAATTCATTTGTTTAAAAAATGTTCGTCCAGCCGCTCTTCAACATTAAGAGCAAAGTGAGCGGAAGCGTCATCCTACATGTATCGTATTCTAGGTCGCACATTTAATGGCATATTGTCCATAATTTCTTATTGAACAGTATTCAGGTATTCAGTAGCATCTAGAGTATCTAGATGATTCAGAAGGTAAAGTAGTCCAATAATTGCATGGTTTATTACTCTTAACCAAACGTTAACAGAGAACCTTCTATGGAGACCATACTCACGCATTGGTGCAGATTTTTCTCTAACCAACAGCGAAAGTTGTGAGTGTTAAAGACTCCACCTCTATTAAATATTATTGTGATTTTTTGTCATGATTGCCCGGCTATACGTATAAATATGCCTGATACATCTGGAAATCACCAGTGCAGATCATGCGTACTAGTAATCTCCCCTGTTTATAACCAATGACTAGTTACGTTCATTTTTTTTTATCGGTTGTGGGTATGTTGTCCAGGGGGTTGTACGTATTGTGGGCCCTAAATCACTAACTTGTATATTATTAGACTTTTACTTCTCAAAATAACTTTTGAATATCCCGCTATCATAAAAGAAAAACCACCAACCACGTTTACCAACTTATACAAATTAAAATTTGAATTTCAACTGTCATTTATAAATATGAAAAATAATCTCAAAGTTTTCGAAATATTAAATACTTATTTACAGAAAAATTTAAACATTAATCAAGCAAAATACTTCCAGCATCAGCTTGCATATACCCAAAACTACTTCAGAATTGAGTTTCCTCGCAGTGACAACCAAAGATGTTGCAGAAAGGATCCACATCAGGAGAATAACGCCGATATCAGAAAATCCAGGGAAAAGTCTCCTTCACAGCATCCAAAGTATATCATTATACTCAAGACAGCCCAAAGACATGTGTAATTCCACAAAAGAAAAGTACCAAAGGTATGTTAATACAACAAAATTCTTCTAATGTTTAAAATCTTGACGTTTTTTTTATATATATATTTAGTCCGATGATAGATACATCAATTCACAAAGAAAATTCGCTTCGGATGTTGGAAATATTACAGAAACATGATTTAATTGATTTGACTTGACGAAAAATAAAACAGTTTTTTTTTTAAAAGGTATTTTGTCAACAACCCTCTCGTCTCCATGGACCACCGATTCATTTATTTAGTATGAACTTCATTGAGTCTCCACCCTTTTGAAGTATTATCGAAACCTAGGAAACTTACTTTGAAACCATACAGTTATCAGACGATAGATTTATACATTTAATAAACACGACCACGATGCAAATTAACCCAATTATATACTGGATTTATAAACAGGTGTGTACATAAAATAATAATTGGTGGTTTATCTTATGTATATTCCATAATCATAGCCCTAAATAATATGTCTCAGAAATCCGTTTTCGTAATGAGGATGAATTTTAACAACGTGATATAGGTGCAGAAGGTTTTCCTTTAAAAATAAATAAACGGTTTTGTGGCTTGGAATATTCACTGCGATAGGTCTAATTCTAATTGGGGAATCCTCGTCTTTGCCTTGGTCTCCAGCATTTCGATGACTTGATACAAACGAACCAGTCTGTCGAAGACGTTGGTCTAACCTTCAAAAGATATGTTGCCCGTCAAGTGCGCGGATCAGTTTTCGTATTTTATGGTATTTTTTTTTTTAAATTAAATTGAATTTTAAACCTTGTGCCGCCATCCAGTATTGTGAACGTCATTCACACGAACTTCGTTTTGTTAGTAATTTTGATTAATACCATTTTTCTTTTCATCTAAAAGTAACTTTTATAGTTATTTTATTAGAATATTCCGCATATTCTAGTTCATCAATATTTAGTTTTCACATTAATTGCATTTAGTTTTGGATTTTTAACGTTCATTTGACTCATTTATGATTACGTATTTCCGACTTCCTTCCGCATGCGGTAGACGACGCGCCATCTGCATCTTAGGTCGTTGGTAAGCGTAATTCTTTTGTCTAAAGCTTCATTTAGTAATATCTGGTTGTGTCCTTAAAGGGCCTACTTATTTAGGGCGAGATTGTCCACGTATTCCCCATCGCAACTCTACTAGTGTAATCTACGGACCAACACGGACGCCACCCGCTCCACCTCACCTACCGGCTATCCGCAATAAAGGTACATTCTCTGTCATTATTGTATAACTTTTGCAGTTTGCCTTAATTAGCTGATAACGTAATGTAAATATTTTTGCATTTTGTAACAATTAACCAACCTTAAATACATGTTAATACTGATATAATAATCGGTATAATCATTTCGATCCAACCGTTCCCGAACCTACGACTAGGGTTGCTATTAGCCGGCACCCCGTAACAGATATTTGCTGTAAGATGCCTCCGGTTTGGGTAACGAGCACTACATCCTCGCACTGTCTCGTTTGTATTTCTATTACACGCACCATGTACAAATCGGCATACTCGATAAATAATAAATATATGTTAAACGAATGAAAGAGAAAAACAAATTAAACCGCCCAAAAACGTGCAAGACTGAATGAACATTAAATTTACTATTTCGAACGATAAAAAAAAAACACGCACAAACATTAATAGGAAGGATGACACAATTAAATTTGTCGATTCGAATTAACTGAATTTTGCAATGCTATTTTGAATATTGCGTTCGCTATGCTATGTACTATGTACTGTAGTACATATGTACTTTCAACGAAAAAATACACACAATATCTATATACCTTCATTTTAAGTATACATTGTTCGTATTGGTGGTATGGTGTTGCAATTTAATATATTTATTCGCTCCTATTTTGCAAAAAGGCATGAAACAGAAATTAATTTAAACGTAAATCAGGAAAGCCTATAATAACTAACAGCCCAAATTAAAGACATTAAACCAAAACTAATTAAAATGTTCGTATGGACGAAATATACCCAGTGGTGGATTATTAGTTATTGTTGCATTGCCAATAATCACGCTAGGTTTTTAATTGAAAATGATATAGTGTAAACTTAAAACTAACGGAAAATAAAATAAAAAGCGAAATACATACTTTTTGAGCCTTTACCTTTTCCTGGCTTGGGTCTACACTTTTTCGTGATCTTCCTAGTTTTTTCGCAGCTAGGGTCGCTATTTGGTTTTAGCTTATCTACGCGGGTCATTTGATTATTAACACATTCCGACCAAGTTCCTTTTTCATATCGACACGCTGGGAAAAAAAATCAAAGTGTTAGTTTCTCCCTATTTCTACTAGTAATATCTATAAAGATCAATTTACACAAACGTTATGTAAGTAACTGTTAAATATAAATTAACGCACTATCAATTTGGAGTTTAAGGATTGTAGTTTGGGAATTACAAAAATGTCAGCATGTTTCTATAGATGTAGTGAAAGTTTTTAATTAAAACATTAATTAAAAATAGAATATAAATGCATGAATTACATGAAACAAATATTGAAATCAAAACTGCATTACTGCAAAACTGCATTCTAAAACAGGGAATCGTGCGACACGTCATCTCCCTTTACAACGATCGACTTGGCTATGCCCACGTTCGGCATGCAACAGTCCACTCTTACGGTGTAAACATCATTTCAGAGATTGCTACTTGGAACACTTTTACCGATAATAATTGCATCCCATTCACGTTACATGCTACAATGCACATTATCTTAATGTTTATAATACCTATACGGAACTAAGTGTTAGTTATTGTTGCTGTGCAATAAATATGCCAGTGTAGGAAGAAATATTGGGAATTTACAAATGTAATGTAGATATCCAACTAAATAAACTTCTGATAACAATCAAGACCAATGGCGGCTACTCTTAGCCACGGAGCCATTAAGACATTTTGTGAGGATCAAGACCTTGTTTTCTTCATTTTTTCCACTAAAATAATTGAAAATGCTGTATGATGAGATTGTTAAAATTATAAATATAAAAATGATTATTGTAAACTGGATAAAACACGAATACGATTGACCTTCTCACATTTTGTCAATCGTTTAAAAGATAAACCATCATAACTTATAATCACTAAAAATTTCCATATTTTACATACTGCCGATAAGGGTAATTTGCTAAATAATCTTGAAACCTCAGAAATTCTACGAGAGCAAGCGCCACTTCTACTTTTAAGTTTTATTTCAATAAATCTCTGTCATATACGAATCATCCCGCGGAACTAAAAAAATATTACTTATAATAAATTGATAGATGCTTTTGGTGAGGGTTTAGAAATTTTTACAGATGGGTCGAAGGGTGAGGATGGTACAGGGGCGACTTTTGTTGTTTACAGTAGGGGTATTGAAATATGTAATCAAAAGTTTAAATTAGGGGATCATTGCAATATTTTTCAGGCAGAATTAGTTGCAATAAATCAGGCAGTAGTTTACATTAAGCGCGAATGGGAACTTATACGGGACCTGAGAATTATGACAAATAACTTAGCTGTATTAAATCCGACTGATTTGATATTACATACTTGGGATATGTTGCGTAAAGGAGATATAAAACTTTTTTGAACTAGGGTTCACGTAGGTTCAATCGATAATAAGAGGGAGCTCAATTAGCGAAAGGTAAAAAGAAATCGCTTCTTAATTTATTTTTTACAATTTAGTGCATTATATGACTTCATCGACTTCATTTTAATATGTTTGCGTTTTGTTCAGCTTACAATAATTATCAGACCATTTTAGTTAGTTGCACAGTTTCACTTAATCCTTTTGTTTGTTCTTGTTACTGTAAGTATATTTTTTTCCTTTTTTAATTATTAATGAAATAACTAACTTTTCGATTTTTTATTATTCATTTCTAAATTTGCTTTGCTCCCTTTAGTAATAATTAGTTAATTACCTTTTTGCTTAATTAATTAGCAACTTTTTTATCATTGTTCTTGTGCTTTTTTTCTGCCTCCAGCTTGGCTTGAAGATGAGTGTACACACTCTAAACTAGTTGCCTTCACATTTTATTATTTTAAATAAAGAGTTTTTGAGACAAGAAGCAAACATTTTTTACATTTTTCCAATTATCACGTATTCACACAGAGTCAACTTGAAGGAATATAAATTATGCGTCTCGCATAAGTTTTGTGTTGATAATGAAATTGTGTATATCGCATCAGAAAAGCCGATAATTTGCTCATCAACAATATACAATATGATCAATTAAATTTACTCTCTAGAAAGTCATGATGTTATTTATATTATATCTCATCATGGTCTGCTAGGGGTAAATTTAATTGATCAAATGTTACTATTTCAATGCTTCTTTTTAGAGAAATAGAAGAAGTGTTTTATACAGAACATCATCAGCGACAGTATTAAGTCCACATTTACAAGTGTCTGTAATCTGATATATTTCAAGGCATTTAAGGTATCTGGAAAGGATTGTACTTTATATGAGGAAAATATCGACCGAAATGTTTCACAGTAAACAGTTTTAATGAACGTCGGACGTGACCGAAAGGAAAAAAACAAACATGCTCCTGCCAGGACGTGATGTATCGTCGCCGTGGACACAAAGTATACGTTTAATCTTCTTAGTGAATCGTATTGTTTTCGTGACAATGGAAAATTACTTGAGAGAAACACATTCACGCACCCGCAGACTTGATACGAGAACTGACGCATGTAGACTGCAGAGACGATGGATGTTCTATTTCTCCCATTTTTACTCGGGCGAAGAGGAAGTTTAAGATAGAGCGAAAAGTTTTACCGGATCATTTAACCTACGCTTTCGAAAAACCAAAAAAAAAAAAATAATGCGAAGAAAACATCTTAAAAAAACAGAGACACGTTGTTAAAGACTATGAAGTTGAAGAAGAAGATCAAGAAGTTTATAATTAATTATGTATTATATATTTTTTTTTCTTTTAATTTTTTTAAAGCTTTTATTCTGTTTATTTATCACATACCTCATTACATTACACAAATACAATAATTAATTATTACACAGTGAGAAATTGTTAGTTCATTACGAAAATTTATTTCTATGGTTTCTGAGTGTTCCCTTCTTGCCTCAACCCGGATTCGTAGTCTAGATGATTTATTTATTACAAAATTATCGATATAACTTTCGAGTTCTTCAACTCTAGCTTGAAGAACAAAAAAAAAAAATAATACATAACGTATTACAAAAATAATAATAAGTAAAATTTTATGAGGCTAGTTACCAGACCAGTAGGCAGCCAGGCGATACTGAGGGCAATAGTGAACCCCAAGATACAATCAAGACTGGTTTGGATATGTATTCGAGAACTGAACAGCCTTACAGACCGCAATAAAGTCACTTTGCTGTGGGTGCTGCACGGACATTCAGCAATCGAAGGAAAAACGAAAGCCGGTGAATTAGCAAGAAAAGAATCATCTGCTTCATATATAGGCCCAGAACTCTGCTTCTAAACACAGCACGAGAGCAGGTAAGAAGTTGGGTCAAAGAGAAATAAGAAGAGTAGGTACTGCATTAATACAACCAGGCAAGCTCATGGTGAGATCTTTATCAAGGGACTATCAAAAAAGAAGGCTGAAGAACTATTGCAGCTCAGTAGGAATCATCTTCGGGTCGTGACAAGTCTTCTAACAGGACACTATATACTGAAAGAACACTTACAGAAAACTGGAATTAACACCGGGGATACCAACTGCAGATTGTGTAATGAGAGGACAAAGGACGCTTACCGCTCTGTGTGAATGCGAAGCTTTGGACGCAAGAAGACAGGCGATTTTTGGCAAACCAAAAATGAACGCAGAGAATTCCTTTGATTATCAAGCCGGAGACCTGTACAGGTTAGTGCAGGATACTAAAATACTGGAATGGCTGATATAATTTAATGGGTAAGAGAAATGGGACACCAAATTCAAAAAGTGAAGAGGCTGCAGTGTTTCCGAAGACTCCATGTTAGGTGGCTCCCACAACAAAAAAAAACAAACCATTATTATATACAAGCACGGTGTCCCGTATCGTTATGTTCAAATTTTGGGAGTGTAAAGTAGACTTCATTTTAAGCAACAAAAACGCAAAACTTGTATATCAATTTTTATTTGTTGAATGTGATTGCCAGATCATGAAAAAAAATGTAATCCTAAAGTCAATACAAAATGATTTTATTTAAAAAAGTTCACTTAATAATGTTTTCGAAATGTCCACCCCCTTGTTGAATGCAGGCTTGTGCCCGTAAGCCAACAGAAGAAGTATTTATCCGAATTTCATGCTTGTTTTGTCGAATCTGCTCGACAGCTAAATGAATACGATCCAACAACTCTTTTCGTGTGTTTGAAACTTGCGTGTAGACTAAATTTTTAATGTACCCCCATAAATAAAAGTCAAGGAAATTGAAGGTAATTGTCCGCATTTAACCTCCCAGGAAGATCGATTAGGGCCACCCAAACGTTAATAGAAAATTCATCTTGAAATGTAGATGGGCGTATAGCTTTGGGATTTTCTGATGACCACACACAAATCAATTTTCAGTACTCTTTTTTGTAGATCTCAAAGGAATTATTGTATGCACTACGACACGTGTTTATTTATTTTAGGATAACATTTTATTATACGACGTTAACAATCATAGCTGTGTTATTGTTATTGAATCGTATAGCTTTTTTTTTTAAATAAAATCAGTTTGTATTGACTTTAGGATTATATTTTTGTTCATATCTGACAATCACATTCATAGATCTGTAACTTTGAAATAAATAAAAATGAATATACAAGTTTTTTGTTACTTGAAATGAAGTCTACTTTACACTCCCAAAATTTGAACATAATGATACGGGACACCTTGTACAAGGAGCTGCAAAAACCTATAAAATACGGCTTTTTAAGAAACCAATTTAAGAAAGTGGTCAAGAAATACATACTGGCACACGTAGACTACAGTGTCGAGGAATATCTTGGTATAAAAAATTGGTAGATTTGATCTTCTGTTTAAAAAATTTTAACACAGTTTTGCCTTATTATACCTTTAATGTGTATATTTTAGATACCTATTTGTATTTTATTAAAGAACCGATTTTCTGTTACTGACAATATCAATGTTTTATTTTTATAAACATAGGAACAATGTATTGTTACTATTATTATTCAACATTTGAGTCCATTATGTTTAAATGATATCTACAGTGGTTTCTACTATTTGCGGTCTCTACTACTATAAAATCTATCTATCCTCGTCTTGCGGTAGATTCAATTCGTGTGTACTCAATTGATATGTCTTGTAATAGAGGAACTAGAAATAAATTAAATCACCCAGAAGGTCGTATAGATGTGATGACTAGTGTTAGTGGAAATATATTTTAGCTTCATACATTTATCGAGGAAGCGGCACCGAATTGTAGGCTATTTTGCATAGAGGCCGCGTTGCAGCTATGTAAATAGCGATTCGATTTATCAAAACACCTATATCACAATCGAATGCGTTTTAAATTTTTCCATGTCTCTTTCCCTTTGGGAGCAAAATATCTTTAAAACTGGATAACGACGGCTTAAAATCAGTGCTGGTAAGCGGAGGATGATCAGAATAATGTTTTAGTACTCTATATTTTTTTGTTGTCCAGCTACTCCGTCTGTAAAATATCCAAGGGAAAATTGCTTTAATATATTGATATCGGAGTTTTTGTCAAATATATTTTTGACTCTTTGCTGCAGACGTTGTCTAAATTCATCCGGAACCGAATTAGTATACTAAAGGAACGTTAGACGCAACAAATGCTTCACATAATTCTGAATAAACGCAGACTTAAAAGCACCAACAAAAACAGTCTTTGTTGGTGCCTTTTTGTCTGGACGTGTTGTACCAATTGTTATTAACAACTAAACATAAGCTAACGATACCAACGTGGTGTATTGACCGTTATGATCCCATTGATCCTATGCGTGTGCAGTTTATATTCAGCCGTATGAGATGTGACGTCAAAATATGTTTCCACTATCAGTGGTGATGACATATTTCATTCTCCTCTTTCTAGTTTATTGCCTTCTTTTTCTTTTCAGTAAGTATCTTATTTACTGCTGCTAAGTAAGCAGATCATCTCTATTTCCTTTGACGTAGCGAAACCATCTGATCTGAAGCGATCTTGAAGCGGATACGCATGTGCAATATCAAGCAAATTATCTAAATTACTTTTAAAATCTTCTTTGAGTTCATTAATCACTTTCCGTGTTTTTTTTAATTTTTTCTTTGTAAATCTCTCCAAAGGTCACAGAACCCAGCTTTTCTATACAGTTATTCGCTTCCTTTTGACTAGAAGAATCCTATATAAAAGTTTTTCACCCAACGAGTTTTCTCTTTCTCTTCTTCCTGTTTGCAATTACATTTGCATGATATATATGACACTGTGCGTGCGTCTCCGGGGCGCAATAGGAACAGCTGTTTATCCGGCCCTACTAACAACAGATCTCTCATAAATTGGAAGGAAAAATTTCGAAAACAAGCCTCCAACGCAGAAATAACATAACAAAATTTTGAGTAGTGATTACGTAGCAAATCGGGCAAAACTTTAAAGCATATGAACGGCGCATATCAGAGGATTACCGTAACGGGTATGCGAGAACCAGTTTTTTTGGACGTACCTCTACGTATGAAATAAAACTACGCAATATTACTGTGGGAAAACAAGGGACCGCTGAATAATACTATCACGCTGTGTGTTGGTCTTTGAATGAGCGGATAACATCCACATATTAAAAAAAAGTTCGCCGTCAATACAGAATACTAAAGCGGGCACTACAGAATATAACCACTCCAATCAGGTAATTGGTGCTCTGCAAAACTATTATCAGACCTTAATCTGAACATAATAGTCTCAACAGACATAAAATTGACGAACAATAAACTGAATGAAACATGGGAAAACACGGAATTAACTCGATGGTTTTTTTTCAGTAACATTACAATTTACGGAATGCTTTTGAAAGGGGTTTTATCTCTATGACTATGGAAGTACGTATTTTGAACGATGCAGGAATGGGGATTCCGTGTAAGGCATAAAACTAGATAGTTGGTAACTTTTATGCGCATCCTGAAATAATTTTTTAAGTGCACATAAATATAATCCTACGTTTATTTTAGTTGAAACAGACTAGTTATGAGTACACAAGTATATCCATCCTGACTGTAGTGTATTTACCGCTGTTGCGTCATCTACGCCCTTTTGGTTCGTTCTACCTTTCAAAGACATGCCAGTAAAATAGATGACGTTTTTCAATTTTCCGTTAAGACTATATTTGTGTTTTCAACAAAAATTTCATTGTTACAACTATACAATTCCTTTCACTTTGATGTTCGTTTTTATAAAGTTTTCAGAGTTAAATTTTAACTAAAGTAAATCTCAGTTGAGTTACAATGTATTTCGAATGTTGCAGCTATTGAACTATTCGTTAGTTTGAAATTAACCTTAAATAGAATATCAATCGGTAAAGTAATAAGGTGCGCAGGACATCTATTGGTTCTTATTACCTTTAATTTTGATTTTTTGAGCGTTATTGCTCTCCATATATTTTTCTGATATATTTCACAAAAGTATGAGTAAAAAATATTGTGATATGACGACCAACTGAACTTAAGACATGATGGGAGCAGCGTTTGTTAAATCAAGGTTACCTGGAGAATGTGGTATTTCACGACGAACAGTGCGAAACCACATAAATTAGAAGAAGCCAACAGTAAACTAGGGGTAAAGTCTTCCTTAAATGAACAACAATAAAGTCAACTGAAATAGGTTTTCATTTGGCTCCCAAGGCAATTAGAAAAGCGTCTACAAATACATTAAAAATGAAGGTATCCTTAATCGCTTTAATGCAATAGCGATTTCTTGATTATATATAGATAGATAGATACTTTATTCGCCAAAAAATGTGACATAGGCGTCGTCAATAATATTAATGTATACTTAATAATAATAATAGTAATAATAAAAGTAAATATAAATACACACAATGATAAAAAACAACATACATTATAACAAATTTAACAAACAGCATACATAAAAATGACCTGGCGACAAACGAAGCGAATTCCCACATCGACCCTAAATACATTTCAATATCTACATGTTATTCAAATTCATTTAGATCAAAAAAGCTTCCCTCAATTAATATGAATTTTAATTTTCATTTAAATTCATTTAACTGCAAAGATTGGCGATTTTCTACAGAAAGAGTGGCAATGTCTGTTTAAAACAATATTATTCCTATGTCGAGTGCACTGTCCATGGACGCCCGCAAAAGTCGATAACTTTCCAACATTAATATGCAAGTGCATTAAGAGTTTTATAGATACAGATGGAAGTTTCGGTCAAAATACCATGTGTTCTAAAAGTTGCTCTGCAAGAACTATTAACATGTAAAGCAAACAGCATCACAAACGCACGACTTACTGTACCCACCTGGCACCAAACAATAATTCAATAAGTCAAAGCAGAATACACAAATGCGTAATAAATATCAATTAATGATTTAATGTTCAAGACAGATTTCAGTGAACTAATAACATAATAGGCTTTTTGAAGCCTAACACATATGCTGTCTATTTGATCGCACCAGGCTAAATTACTATCCAATAATACCTAAAAATTTGCAAGTTGACGAGGATATTATTTTTTCGCCATTAAATGAAAAATTAAATTCAGAGGAACATCTATATTTATTAAAAAAAAACAATAAAGACCGTTCTTTTTTTATGATTTATCATTTGTTAGCAGGACATCATCTCTCAAATTCACTCAAAACTGTACCAACTCAGCAAACAGTGACTTCTAGTAAAGGAGACAATTTATAGTTGCTTGCATCAACGCATTAATTAATTAATTAATTAATTAACTTGATCTCCTAGAGAGTGTAGCGTCATCTACTGGCACAGCTGGAAATTCAAATTGAAAATTTAAAATAGGCGTACGTTACAATATCATTGGCGAGATGGAGCCAATGATATTGTAACGTACGCCTATTTTAAATTTTCAATTTGAATTTCCAGCTGTGCCAGTAGATGACGCTACACTCTCTAGGAGATCAAGTTTCGGATGCCAACCATAGAAATAGAGAGGCAAGAACGCGCCTCGATGAGTGCTAGAGCGACGGATTAATGGCGGGCATTTTAAAGTTCATCTCGTCCAAGCCGATTGTGTAGTTTAGCGACTTGTAAAATTTGACTTCATTAAAGCTTTGTGCACGTTTGATGAGTTTTCTGTCCTGTACAGTCAAAAAGTGTCCAATGACGGAAGGCTTAAACCTGAAGCTGTTTCTTTTCATGTGTAAGTATATGATGAGTCGACAAAGTTGTATGTATTTTTGGTAAATTACGTATTCAGCAATAAAAATACGCTTGTAGTTGTCCCCTAAGTGAACTATTAAAACAATAGGTGGATGTTTTGGTAAGGATTGAAGTGCTTTCACTTGGTCGAAAAACAAGTTGATTTGTTCGAAACAAATAAGAAAGCTTTATTATAAAAGCAGGCAATATAAAAAATAACTGCAGGACAACCAGCTGAAATTTTTGCTACAGCTTAACGATAGCAAAAGATACCAGCCTTACAATAACTACAGTTTCATCGAGGAGTTTGGTGGTTAAATTGTTGAATCATTAGAAGATAAACAACATCATTTAAGAAGAAAACTAGGGCAAGTACTTTATTAGAAGTATCGCGCATCTTGAAACGAGTTCCCTCCATTCTATTCCGATGGTGCG
Organism: Protaetia brevitarsis; assembly: GCA_004143645.1. Lineage (NCBI taxonomy): Eukaryota > Metazoa > Arthropoda > Insecta > Coleoptera > Scarabaeidae > Protaetia > Protaetia brevitarsis. The sequence continues at coordinate 2,996,370 of RXPK01000037.1, read as the reverse complement.
AATGCGCCCTACAAACATTTAGGAAAGATGTAGACTGTTCCAAACGAAATATAAACACGCGCGCGAACGAAGACGAGACAGTTTGTATTGGCGAGTGCTATTGGAAAAGCCGCAGTAAGAGTTAAGGCACGGGGCCACTGCGCGCGAAGCGAAGCTAAGCTCAGCGAAACTAATTTCCTTGAAAACTAGTTCCTATGTAACCTTACGTGGACGCTATTTTATCTTCGCTAGCCTAACTTCGCTTCGCTTAGCTTTAGTTGCCGCGTCCGCGTATAATAACATGGGAGCTAATTTTCAAGGAAATTAGTTTCGCTGAGCTTCGCGTGCAGTGGCCCCGCGCCTTTATGTGCGAAGTGAGCGAATGAAATAAATAGCGGTAATAAATAGTGAATGTAAATAAGTAGTATTAAAGTGAATTTAGTTTAATAAGTGTTTTAGGGCTGCTTTAGTTATTTGATATTAGTTTTTAATAGTATTATTTTATTTTTATGGGATTTTAAGTATAAAAATAAATATTTTTTATTTAATATATCGCCTGTGTCGATTATTTGAACCTCGAAAACGTTACTAAGGTGCAACGGCTGAAATCAACTTTTCGTTATAGTTTGCGTTAAAGTCGTTATGCCTCTAAAAGGTAGCTTGACCACTAGTATATTTATTAAATGGTTAAATCGTTTTTTTATCGTTGAAGTCTTCCCTCAAATACAACGCAAGAACTTTAATCCCTTGATAAAAGCGTACTTCGTTCGAACATTTTTGAGGAGAAGAATTATTGGGCTACTGGGATAGATATCCTGATTGGAAAATAAATAGAGGTCCTTGGAAGCTTGTATATCCGTGTGGGGCAGATGTGTAATAGGTATTGATCTTTTCGATAAAGGTAAGATCTATATTTGCATATGAACCGAGTTTTCCCACAAAAAAGAACACTAGCAAGCTCTCAACTAGAGATTTCAAATGATCCAGATCGCTTATATAAACAAGCATTTCTAAGCAAGCAAATAGTTTCTCAAATGTTCTTGCCACGTCAGATGTAATATCTGTAAGGAAAATCAACGGGAAGAATCTACGGTATTGAATTATGAGACGCAAGAAGTAGCTACGAACATTTATTGCTCCACCCCATTTGTGAGCGTCCAAATCAAATAAAAATGCTTTTCTAGAACTCCTTTCAGCATCCGCGAGCGCCAACAAAGAAAGTTGGTTTTACGTGCTTGTTGATGAAGAGATAGTAGACATGAGGTAGTGTAAGGTAGAGTGCGCACCGTAGGGATATGACAAGCAGTACAACAAACGACACAACCAGCCACATGACAAATACATTCAATTCACACGGTACGTGTCGTGTTGCTAGTTGTGTCCCTTGTCCTATTGCGGTCATATCCCTCCAGTGTGCACTCTGCCTAACAGTTGTCAATCGTGGATGCGTAAAGATGCTACGGATGTCGTGGTTTACTTGGAGTGCAGTTATGAGAATCCTGAATTTATAATTTGTATCTACTTAAGTACATTACCCATTCTAACAAGGTAATAAGGCCCGGTGGAGAGATTTTTATGTATAAATTTATTTTTTTCAGCGACATTTTTTGTGGGTTTGATGACTGATGATTAAGAGTCAAGGCTATTGTTTATAAATATTTGAACTTAAGTTTAATTACACGATTACTAATGAAATTTAGTTGGGCTTACTCTCGCAAACTCTATACCAAATCTAAATATGACCATATTTAATTTGTCAATCACTAATTTCACCTTTCTGTTATTTGTGCAAATTAACAGTACTTAATGCAGGTGAATATTATATATTTACAGGGAAGTTCACTTACACAGCATGCTTTTCAGTTTGGATCAATTCCTTGTTCGTTTTACATTAGTTAATGAATAATATTGATTGTAATGTTTAATTTTCATGAGAAAATAGCGTAGTATAGAGTCTTATGGTGTAATTATGAGACATTTACTGACAAAATAAAGTTATTAAACAATTTAAAGAAATGAATTCCTACGCAAGGTTGACGAGTTTCTTCAACCGTAAATAGCTTATCTACTTAAATCTAGCTATAAGGGAGAAAGAAAATGAAAACTGCGTATCACTTCTATCTAAACGATGGAGACGTTTGGGAAAATGTACCTTGCTTGTTGATCGTTACTGACAATTCCTTGGGTAATAATAAGACAGAGCATGCAAAACTGCACATAACAAAATTAGGTATAATTTTTTTTATTATCTTCAATTTAAAAAAAAATGAAAGTAGGCGAGAACACTTACATTCTTTAGAACGTAAGTGTAAGAAAACCCAATTAGAAACTGCTTAAATAAAAAAAAAGGATTTGTAAAAAATCAGTTCTAACACATTCCATACATACTAGAGTAAATGGGAAATCTATAGTGCCGATTAATTCTTTACGTACCAACATAAGGCGTAAGTAGGAGGAGGCAACTCCAAAGTAATACCACTGTAATACCTACTAAAATATCTTATATATTCCGAAATACAAATGTCTCACATTGCCCCTTACGACATAGAAACTTGACATTATACTCGTTTTTAGAGGAAATTGAGTTTACCTGTACTACATAGTGAACAAGCAAAGATATAGCAAAAGTTTCACAGAGATCTTTAAAAGTTTTTAGAAAACAAGTAACAGCACAAACCGAGTTAAGGGACGGGATAACAATATTCTTTAATAGGTACTTTAAAAGTAATGAAGGTAAAAAAATTGTCAGACTGTCTTATTTTTGCGAAAATTTTTGAGTGTATCCTCCACTGAAAAGCCGATTTATTTTATAATAACAAATTTTGTTTAAGTTAACAAAATATTGAGTTAAATATGGGCAAACAAATATTTGGTTAATTCAACCAAATTATTTGTTCGTTTAACCCTTTATTTATTTGAATTACGAAATATTTTGTTGGATTAATTGAATTTTCATGATAAAATTTGCTTGAAATTATTGTTTTCCTGAACAAATTGCTTTTTCCGTGTAATTACCCCACAAAACTCCACATCTTAGGGATAAATGGCAATTCTCATTATAGTATATTAAAGGACAAAATGCATCTTCCGGTGATGCTAAATCGGCACCTAATGAAACTCCCTTTTGCATTCTTGATTTTCTTGACTTTTTCAGTTCAATTGGTATCCAATCTAAATTGTAGTTTCCATTTTGTGACTAAGAAAGGTCACCAAAATATATACTATTTACAATTTGGAATGCCTGCAATAAAAGATTTTTTGCAGATTATGAAAAAAAAAGATTGATTTTATTTTTCTAATTTTTGTTGGTTGTGTTATTTGTATTTTCATTATAAATATAGAGCTGCAATGTGTTATAATTACAAAGAAAATAATTTATGTGTAGTCTGTTCATTACATAATTGTAAATAACATTATACGCATATAGTATTGTATAAATGTATTTACTGTTTTCCTGGTGTATGCGAAGGGGCGGAAAATAACGTTATAGTGGGGTTATAGTCTGCAAGAGCATTTTCTACGCCTCGAAAAGTTAATTATGAGAAAGTTTGGGCTCGAACTTACTTCAATAAATATATTGTAATTTGGAATTATTTTGAGTCAGTAAAGTTATGAAACTTAATCAGAGTTGTTAACAACGGGTGGAAATGATAACGCGGACTTCATTGTTATAGTTTTGGGTCAAAGGGCGGGTCTACTGTATTCGTCATTTTCGAATAATGTGCCCCTTTATTCAGAAAAGCTCTTACTAGGATAGCGAAGACTAACGAAAAACAAGTTTCTGTGATTTTCAGAAACTTGTTAGAAGTTATAGTTTGGGTAAGATATTCAAAACTTTTTCTTTTTCTCGTTCCTATTATAGAGTTGATTATCTGTTGTGAGAAAGCTTGGAAGTTTTCGGAATTACTTAGATTTGTGCGCCGCTGTTTTATCATAATAATAATTTATTAATGTAAGGATAAATATTTTTTTTATATTATCGATTAACTACTTGGAAATATTCAGAAAACACAGATTTCTAAAATACAATACGTGCGAGTCCTTACGCCTATATTTTTTTTTTTGCAGATATGGAGATACCAGGGCCACCACTCTGGAGAAATCGCAGGGAAACAGTTTGGAACAGTGATAGAACCAGTTTAAGTAGTAATCCAATCCAGAAGGTCTAGACATGATCTGATAATTCTTGGCCAGTGTAAACTAAAAGAACATCTGAGTAAGCTTGGATTCGCAAAGGAATTTGAATATAGATTTTATGGTGAACAGGATGAAACCCCCATTCATCTCCTCTCAAATTGTGCAGCATTGTGCAACTCAAGGGTTGCACCTGAGAGCATGTGAAATCGAAGAGGGAGACTTACCTAACGTGGGACCTTCTCATATCCTACACTTTCTGAAAGGAATAGCGTGTCAGCATTTTGATCTTCAATATGAATCAAGCAAAAATGAAAATAACAAATTTTCAACGTTTTCGACGAATATCTAGAAAAATTAGATCATTTTTTTTTGCACAAAGGTACGAATTTCCTAAAAACAGCTGATTTACATATTCCTACGAAATTTATTGCATAAAATATACTTAACGTTCTGTTTGTAATTAATTAATTATGCAGATCAGGAAGATTGTCATGGATTCTATAACAAAATATTTTGTTTTTCTTTTACCTTTTCTACAACTCTTAGGGAAGCAAGCAATCACGAGTTTCTTTTGCGAATTCCTGGAATTGAACAACTAAACTGTATTTATTTCCCTGGAACTGGTTGACGTTTTATATTTCATTAAACTTTAATACCAAGCAAGGCTTAAAACAAAATTTTCAAACGCAACGCACAAAAGAACTTGAAATCGCTCGAAGAAAGCGGAATTCTAGTCACGTTTACGGGCAATACGTCAAGCCGATAGATAAAAAAGCAAAAGTAAGGCACATCGATCGAGATACTATATATGGAGTAGTTACCTCTTCTGCACTTTTTCTGCATCTTTTTAGAGTGCTCGCACGTCTTCTGATCACCCTTCTTCAACGTCAACGTTCTGGAACGCATGTTTGTTTTTACGTCGCACTCGGACCAGTCTCCCTTCGAATATCGGCACTGTTCTGTAACAAAAGAAATATTAACTTTAATTGTCAATTCTCTGTGTACGTAGAAGGCATACAATAAATATTAGCTTGTTGTGTGTTTCCATTTGACCTGAATATGTGCATCGAATGAAGTTGACTTTATTTACATTCTAGCAGGGACTACAATTAAGTATTTTTAAACCGGAAAATTAAATAAAGTATTGCAGGACGATCACAAGCAATGTTATTGGCTTTTCATTTAAAATCTTGAAAATGTTATAGTCTTGGAGCTTTTTGGATTGTAATTTATACAACGGAAACGATTTCAAATAAGAATAAATAGGTATGCTTTATAGATACAACTATGTACGCATGGCCTGGGCAGTGAGTACATTTCCGCTGAAAAAAGTTTCAATTTTCCTTCACGTCGCCTGTGTCTCTGTTAGTCGAAGGCTGGAGAAATAAATTATTTCGATAATACCGGGAAAGGATATTGAAAGGATGAAACACAAATAATATTAATGACAACATAAAAAAACAGCTTTAGACAAATATAAGAAGTGATAAAACTGCCGTAGATATAATAAAATATACCTTACTAATGTATCGATTTTAACAATATTGCATTTTTGTACTTATGTGTATAATATACAAGTTAGATTAGAGGTATAAACGTTTGTTTTTTCAAATCATTATCTATATTGCTGGTGTTTTAGTCATTTTACAAGGTAATGAGTAATTTATACCATTAATTTTATGTTAATTAATATTAAATGGCAAAATAATAACATGGGAGGCACCACGGATATGTTAAAATTTATAACAATTGCGAATTTTGAAGATCATGAAGAATATTAGGGCATAATGTATTCGTGATTTTAATTAATTTTGGTATATATATATATCTGTTTTTTGGGCGTATAAACTTCGATCGATAGTGCTAGTAACATAGTGTAAGTCCATACTTACATAGCGAAGGGAAGACGGAGTAGATCCTCTACTCCACAATTATCGGTGGTTAACCTTAAAAAAAGTTTAAATACCGATAGGTGTGAAATAGATCTCTTTTTCTTCACTTTCTAAGTATGGATACACACTATGTTACTACCACTATCGAACGAAATTTATACGCCTAAAAGCAGATAAATATGCCAAAATTAATTAAATTCACGAATACATTATTCCCTAAAATTCTTCATAATCTTCAAAATTCGCAATTGTTATTAATTTTAACACATATTCCGCTACCTCCCAGCTTGTTATTTCGCTGTTTAATATTAATTAACATAAAATCAATAACGTAAATCATCTTTTCTGGTAAGGTTCTTTTTTGAATTTCGCGCGCTGTGTGCTGCCGCCGGCGACTTGAAGGCAATTAAAAATTTATGAATATTTTCTTGCAGTAGTGTCTATCTTAATTGTCTATGCTATTTACGTATACGTAATTGTTTCTATTTGGAATGGTTTTTACAATGTAAAAAATTGTATAATAATTCACACGCTTTGAACTCATTAAACACGTCTGCAGAACGAGCATTGGAGCAAATGACCATAATCGTTACTATAACAAAACAGAAAACATATTTTTTGATTCTTGGAATAATCACGCCTAAATTATACAAGATGATGTACAGCTCCTCCCACAAAAAGGTTAACAATCTGAATCGCGATTTTGCGTATATATATTCTTAGGTTGAACTATACATACAACTGTGTTTATTGGAGGTAATTTTATTCATGCCAGCCGAAGAGTAGTCCACATGCCTGATGTTTACTCGTATTTGATAAATTCGTATTTTATGTCCGCTATTCATTTGGTAAATTGTCTATGAAAGTTGTTTTGACGACCTTGATAAATACGGGTATCCATTCAGTTTAAGGCCCAATAAGTTTGCGGCAAAAACCACAAAGGAAAACATTTGTATTTATGTGATATTCGCCTCTTATAACATATGTGTAAACATATTTTTCATTGAAACCTCACATTAACTAAAATACATACAGTTACAGACAAATGTCATACGCATATTCTTTCATAATAAAATTAATAAAACATCTCAATTAAAATTTTGCGTAATTTTAATTTTATAGAGATAATAAAAATATTATCTCTCAATATTTCCTAAATAGTTAGCTTTTCATTAGTTTTTTAGAACATAATACTGAAAAAGAAATTGGAATTAACTCTTGTCTGCAATTGTGTATCTCGACACTAATATTAGGTCTTTCTTATATTTTAATAGTGAAAAAACTAGAACACTGAATAGTTGAAATGAAAGCAGTAGGTGTTGCAGATATCAAGGCATCCTTATAAATTTGATGATGCCATATAATGCATGGGGACAATTTTGTGTTTCAGCGCGATAACAGTCTCGTGCATAAATCGCAAATTGTGTATGAATGGATACGTTCCGCAAACATTTATTTAACAAGTATACTAGCAAAGTATGTCCTTGCATTTACTATTGAAAACTATTTATTTTATTTATATTCATATTCACTTATTATTAAATGTTACAATTAAAAAATTAAGAAAATGAAAGAAAGAAACTTGTCTATTCACTATATTCCATATTGTCCGTATATATGCGAAATAAGGTATTCTAATAAATCAATAAGAACATTCAGAAACAGAAAATCTATTTTATCAAGGAATACATAAAAATATTATTTCAACGCGTGCTTGTTTATGTCTTAACAACAAAAACTAAATTATAAAAACAAGAAATCCTGTGTTGGATAAATACACAACGAATCATACATAACATCTGTTTACACCGATAAGCCGCAGTCGTAGTAAAAGTTATAGTCTATCCTAAATGCGCTCGCCAGATACATTTTCGCGTAGGTCGTTAATTTTTTTTTTGGTAAGAGCTGTACAATGAGATTAAAATTAAAAGAATTAATGTGTCTTGGTTGCTTTTCTTTTCGCCTTGTGAGCCTCATTTGCAAGTTACGCTCGTTAACAATTTCCTCAGATATTTTCACCATTAAAACGTAGACATCACTAATGCATCTACGACAATCACACCTAAATGCAAACAAAACAAATCTAACTTGCAGTCAATTGCTAAGTCTCGTAACCTGTAACTTTCATTTGCCATACATAGGCAAACAATTTCAAAATAGATTAAATTAAATATCTTATCGGGTTTAGTAATCAAGTAGATAGGTTTTAATTTGACCCTTCTCTCTCTTAATCCATTATTATTCGTTTTTTTTTGACTATGCTGTAAGAAGTCACGGTAAATTTACACCTCATCTTAGGTAAAATACATCATCTGTTAAGTAATTCTTAAGTATTCGAATTTTACAGTCAAATTTAAAAGTACCTACCTTACTACTTGTAAACTTGCTTTTAATATCATGCAATAACACATGTTACAGTAATTTTAAGTTTTGCTTTCTATAAATACAAAATTGTACTTTCAAAATGTGTGTATATCGTGTAAAATGTAAAATTGCGTCCTGTACTTTAATTTTGTTTCATGGAAACGCTTACGTTACATCAGCAGTAACATATACTTATTAATTATTCGTCAGTTTTGAAATAGTGTTTAGTATAGAGAGTAAAACGATTGAATGAATGAGAGTCTAATTTCTTCACAGACCATAAAGTTTTAATGTAACTTTTTTATTATATACCTATTTTACAGTAACTCACTGCATCTTCAGCAGTATACTGACATTTGAATAACAAGTGAGATGACAAACAAACATAAAATTTTATACAAGAGAATATGAGAGTAATTGATTTAGTACCAGAACGTTAAACAAGTAAATATCCACTAAACACATCCAACAGAGTATAATTAGAAATAGGTGGCAAGCTTGATGTTGCGTATGTGAACTGGTTCGTAGTAAAAACACCGTTTGTTGTAAATTCTTTATTTTAAACTACACTAAACTAAACAAAGTGCTACTGTTTCGATCTGCAACTAGTCTCAAACTACGTTGAACTACGACTCGATATTTTGTGTATATTCTCCAACAGTCACTCTGGTTTTTTGTGTTATTACGTTGGTAACACATTTGAGTTCAATTAAAGTTGTTAAATTTATATAAAGTAAAAAGCTAGAATAAGCTAACACAAATTTAACATATAAAACCCTAACATGCTCCCAGGGTTGAAACGTTGTTTCAAAAATAAAACTAAACATCAATCGGTATCAGTTTGGAAATTGGTCTCTTATATTCACCACTACTGTTTTTAACGGTTACTACCCGCACTCTCTTGTCCTTTCCTGAGTGAACGTATACCACGCGAGCGAGTTTCCACTTTAGTGGAGAAGTAAATTCATCCTTAAGTAACACGTATGCCGTTGATTTTCAAGTTGGACATTTCCTTGAACCATTTTCGTCGCTGTCGTAAAGAATGTAGATATTCAGTGCTCCACCTCTTCCAAAAGTGTTGAAACATCTTCTGTACCAATCGCCATCTTGATAACCGGTTTATTTTTACTTCCGTTAAGTCAGGATCTGGAGTACTGGTAAGTGGATTTCCGATTAGGAAATGGGCGGAGGTTAGTGCTAAAGGATCGGAAACATCATCGAAAATAGGAGTGATAGGACGAGAATTAACACAACCCTTTGTACTAAATGCATTTCGTCATAGGTTAAGGACGCATCCATCGACGACTTTCTTAATATGACTTTCGACAGTTTTAATTCCTGCCTCCCAAAAACCTCCAAAGTTTGGTGCACTGGGGGGAATAAAGTGCCGGTGTATAGCTTCTGAAGCAAATGTCGTGATGATTGTACATTCTAGAATAAGCTAACACGAATTTAACATAGAAAACCCTAACACCTGACTTAAATAGCTAGTTATTGTATTTTTTCATGTAAATGACCTCCGATATATCTAAATGATCATTTGTCCTAGCTTTTAATAATATTACGTCTTCATGACTAAAGTCAAGAAAAGTTATGTTCAATATCAACAAAATGTCAAGCTGCATGCTGTTTGGGTGGAATAGTGAATTGTATTTATTTGGTGGTATCTTATCTCTATATATATTTGAAAATCAAATGTGCTACTTTTATTTACAAGGGAAACATCTAGAAATGGTAAACAGTTATCTGCATCATTGTTCTAAAATCCATCGCTTTTATAATTTGGTGTCATGTTAATGTTAAAGAAAGGAGATTGTAAATAACAAAAGCAAATAGTTCTTACAGCTTTATGAATTTTCACTGCTTTTCTTGTGGTCTGAAATTGATATGGGTTTACTGGAAATCAATATGTTAGTTTCAAGTGAATTTGGCATCTAGATGACACGTAGACGCATATTAAATGATAGCAATGAAGAATGAAATAACTTATAAATCTATATTGAAGTTTGCTTTTATCTTGTTGTTCAGTTCATCCTGATTAGTATCCTATTTGGGTCTTTACAGTAAATAATTTTAATGTTTCAATAGATGTCGAAATTTTGATCGATGTTACGTACAAAGATTCGTAAGATCAAAGGTTATAATATTACGAATATCATCCCAATTTTATGTTAAATGTGTCTGTAATATCTAATAATATAAATAATTATTGTATAAATATATAAACATTTAGCGATAGTATATCTTCAAGGTAGTAAAATCACTTCCTCCGATTCGGTGTTATATATAACAGTATCAGTGTTAGTTGACTCTTGATGGGAGATAGTACAATTCTCCGTTAACGTTTTACGCATTGTAAATGTACAACGTCGGCGTCGGGCGTAGAAATTCCCAGAAAACGACCATTGTTTCATAATGTAGAAAAGTATATCGGTGAATTCCAGGATTTACATTAAGGTGGTGCCAAAATAATTTGTACAGTGTGCGATAAACAGTTATTGTGCTGGAACAAATCGGACTACACATTGGTGGTGGTGCATCTGATACGTTATCTACCTATAGATTATTTTAATTATGCGTGTGTTACATCCGTAGATGTTAAACGGTTTTTTTCAAAATATACCTAAGCATGTTTCATCATCACGACGAAAGCGGTTGAGTGTGAAAAATCTTGAAGCACTTAATGCTACAAACTTTTTAGCAATTCTGCTACTTAAATAAGGTAAACGGCTTATACATAATATTTATTGTTAAATAAATAAATAATTTTTTCTCTCGCGACATTTTACTATATACTTGTGTTAAACGTTAATGTTACATATGAAATTTAGTGCTGACTTGAACGCGCAGACAAAAGTTTACCATTCTATTAATCAGTATATTATAATTCAATAAAAGAAACTGTAACCTGTGTAATATAATTCCAGGTAAATCAATTTTTGTTGAATAGTATTGTCAATAGTCCCAAGACATAACATTAACAGCTTTCCTTTAGGTTGAATAATTGTATCTTGGTGCAGTTATAAGTTATAATGTAATTGACGTCTGCTTCAAATCTCACGTTTAAGTTTCCTTTACGGGTAACAAATTGGAGCGACATTCCGTGAACGACCGCTTTGATGGCTCTACAATTAAATTTAGTTAGTTTTCGGTTCGTTTGTGTCGCATATGCGAGCAGATAATAAATCGAAGGAAGTTTCTGTTTTGGCGAAAATCTATAAGTGGTTGGCTGTCTGTTGCAAATGGGGTGGATATGTCAAATGAAGGTCGTTATGTCAGCTAAGCCGGATTTGTGTAAAGTTTCAACAGGTCTTAAGTGGCGCAATTAAGTTCTGTCACTGTATAAAGCGGATATATGTACACGTCGACGTAGTGCTTTACCGATAAGAAAATTAAACCGAGCGTGACGAATTCGTGCAGTGCCCGATCTCTAAATTTATTGCGTGCAGTTGACTCCTGTCGGTAACTTTAGACGACTTCCTGACTTCTAATGTAAATTTAGCACAGCCACTTCAGTTAGGATGAATGTTATACGTCTAGGTTGTTAAGTACTTCTTGCAATTTAAAACCGTAAACATTAATAAAAGGGAAAAGAATACGTACGCATAGTCATCACGCGATACTCTAGCACGTAAATGAATGTGAACATAAATAGTCACATTCTCAAATTTACGCGCTAGTTATCCTTAAAAATAATTTAGGAACTACGAAAGTTAATACATGTAGCTTTCTGTGAAAGCGAAGTTCATATTTGAAGAAAACAAAAATGTGTCCACTGCCTACATATTTTGTATATTGGCTTCATGTTTACCTTGTGAATATAGTAAAGTTGCAACCTACATAACTTTTATATCAGATACTATTGAAAAGCTTTATTCATTATATGCGGACATTGTTATTTAATCTCCCTATGCACTTCTTTTTTTTTGTTATTTTTCTTATTTCTTACCATTTTAAGTGCAGTTGTGCGGATTTTTGTCTCGATTATGATACTCAAATGATGTAAAATACATTCGAGACAAACTTCTGGTGTGGGACTATGTTTCCCATTAAATGAACCGTAGAAGTCATGTAAGGCTTTTTTTAATTATCGTATTTAAAGAGAAGTGTAGTATCCTAGATTTCACACAATTTTTCTCACTGACATTTATGATTTTATAAAACCAAAGAACTTCTCAGTGATTTTTTCGTATTAAAATGATCTGAAAATCCCTGGTTCCATTACTATGTTAAATAAACTTACATTGCAATTACGTGTCCTCTTGTTTTACTTTCACTTTTGTTGTGAACATTTGTACTCTATCTCTTTTACTTTAAAAGGTATTAATTGCACGCACTATAAAAAAAGTCTATTCAATGATTTCGAAGCACTACAACTAACTTTGTTATTATAAAGTTATAAATTCGATTAAATTATAAAAGATTGAGTATTTTTTATGCTAATTAAAATGTAATCAAGAATGATGTGGGCAAGGTTATCTAATTTTCATATACCTACACTTCTTTTTTTCATTATTTTTCTGAATTTTTATCATTTTAAGTGCAGTTGTTTCTATTTTTGTCGCGATTATGATACTCAAATGATACATTGAAAATAAACTTTTGGTGTGGAACTATATTTCCCATTAATTGAACCCTAGCAGTCATGTAAGGCTTTTTTTTAATTATCATATTGATAGAGAAGTGGGGTATACTAAATTTCACAGAGTCTTTCTCACTGACATTTACGATTTCATAAAAGCAAAGAACTTTTCTGGGATTTATTCGTATTCAAATAATCCGGAAATCCCTGGTTTCATTACTATATTAAATAAACCTATACTGCAATTATGTGTCTTCTTGTCTTACTTCTACTTTTGTTGTGAACATTTGTTCTCTATCTCTTTTACTTTAAAACGTATTGACAGGTATTAATTACACGCACTATAAAAAAGTCTATTCAAAGATCTCGAAGCATTATAGCTAACTTTGTTATTGTTAAGTTATAAATTTGATTGAATTATGAAAGATTCAATGTTTTTTTTTATGCTAACTAAAATGTGATCAAGAATAAAATAAGTGAATGAAGAATTCTGAAAATAATTTAAAATTCAACTTTTTTTAAATTGAACATTTTGTATACTGTTCAAAATTCCGAAAGGCAATGTAATTTTTGATATAAAAGTCTTAATATACTATACCGTCGAACGGGGAATTTGGGAAACTTTTTAAAGTTTCTTGAAAATTACAGAATTTGCTACCCAGATTTGTTCGTCTTATATTTGTTTTGGATACTCTTATGAGTAATCAAAATTTAGATATAGGAGAAATTACCCATCTCCTCCTGCAATGGGGTATTTATATATTTTTTTAAACCATTTTGCCACATATCTCCGTGAAGTGGGGATATTTGGGACGCAAATAATTGAAATGCTAATTAAATTTTAACCATTATGGGAGCTACTGCGGAAAGAAGTAATATTTTTAAAAAATAAAAAAACATATTTCAGAATAAATAATAAAACGAGATTTACTTCCCTATCTTTCACATTGCTAACCTGCATTGATGAAAACATGAAACTAACACACTGAACATAAATAAGCTCTTCTGAGTGGTCATTCTTACAACGTTAACACGTTATATATTTGTTTGTAAATTCCAAAATTGCCTCTTCCATCCTGATTCTGTATGTATGTACAACATATGTAGGAAGGGTGATGTTACACTGCGACCTAAGAGATTTATTGTGTCCCCTATCCTTGGTCTTTTACAGCTGGCCTTTCAATTCTATTCCTTTCAGAAAGCGTAGGATATCAGAAGGCCCCAGGTTATGTAAGTCTCCCGCTTCGATTTCACATGCTCTCAGGTGCAAGCCCTTGTGTTGCACAGTGCTGCCTAATTTGAGAGGAGATGGATGGGTGTTTCATCCTGTTCCCCACAAAATCTACATTCAGATTCCCTTGCGAATCCCAGCTTACTCAGATGTCCTTTCAGTTTACAATGGCCTGAAAGTATTCCTGTTAACATGCAAACATTGTTCTTACTTAGGTTGATGCATTCTGTAAATTTCTTCTGGTTATAGGTTCCCAAAAGAATTTTACTTTGCCTCAGTCTCTGGAAATTCTTAGATAGATTTTCTCTACTCCATTTCTTTTCTCAGTTTCTTCAATATTGTACTGCTACTTACTCCGCAAAAGCAAAAGGCCCTACAAAAGGTATTCCAGCCCCTTTTTCTTGCAAGATTATCCATTTTCTCGCCCCCTTTCACTTCTGTGTGACCTGGAACCCACAGGAGGGTTACTTTATTCCTTTTGACTAGATCATTTAATTTCCCTAGGACATTCTCAGACCATCTTAGAACTAATTTGATGTGAGCTGAACGCCTTAATGGCTACTTCTGTATTTCTGTCTATATTACACTGGACAAATCTTTCGAAGCACTTAGTTCCAGGCTCATATATTCCTATTCCAGTTCCCTCTACCGTTTTGGAGCCATCAGTGTACCATTTGATGGTATTTATGTTCAATTTCAAGGAGGTGTTATGATCCCACTCGCTCTTGTTACTAAGCTTTGTTGTAAATCCTGATTAACCCCACTCGACTATTCCTAAAACGAACAGTGAAAAAATACTGTAGGTTTTGTTTTAAGCCAAGTGTACAGATTACCTGCATAAAAATCGCAGTAAGCTTCTATTTCCAAAAATCATAACAAACGATGCAATTCAACTAAAATGCCAAAATCATTCAGATTGTACATTCTAGTGCTATTTAAAATACATATAAACAATAGAATGAGACAGATACGTAGAATTTTAATGTGTGTTTACTTATATGTATATTTCATTTTTTTACTCATCAAAAGGAAGTTACGTCGCGTTTGGTTTAAGACAAGATTAAGACAGCTCCTCTGCAGAAAGTAGTAGACTTATTTACTTATTAAGCGTAAGATAGTTTGGCAGTTTTCAAATCTTGCCGCTTTACTTTGTAATATTTACGATTAATTAGTGAATTTAATAGTTAAAATTAGTTAAATTTTTTATTTTTCTTGTTGCTCCGTTACGTAGGAGCAATTCATTTATCTATTTATTTATCTATTTGTTTTGTCTTATAACATATTGTCAAGCAATTGTCCGGCGGAGCAGATACGTATTGCGAGGCGGGCTTCAAGTAATGTAATATAATTAAACCAGATCAATCATATTATTGTAATTTAGTATGTATTTACAAAAGAGGTCATATTAATAGAGTTGTGCAAATTTTCCTTGGGAACAAAATCGAACAAAGCGGGCGAACAACGGGCCACCTTGCGATGCATTCGCATTTTATACCTCTATATATTTAGATAAAATAAAAAAAAATACATTTTATAAGAAAAACAGGCACTGTTGTTACTCTCTTGCAACTCTACGGTTCATCTTATTAAAGTACATGAGTTGGAGCGCACGTTCTGAATACGTGCCTGTCGCGCCGGAAAATTTGCCCAACTCTAGTCATTTATAGCGCGAGAACTGATGATGAATTCGAGCGGTGTAAATGATGTAACGCGACGTTTGTATTAGATCTTTTAGCCGAGAAAGATAATTGGAAAATTTTATTTAAAAAACAAATACGTCAGTATCGCAGTCGGTGGATGTATATTTGTACCATTGCAGTTCTCTGTGCTCATTGGTCTTCTTCTGCTTCAGTTAACAATTGAAGTGTCTTGCCTACCTGTTTAAGTTCTAGATTTCTAGTCTCCTATTAGGAGGCTTTCTTCGTGTCTACCTCATTCCTTTTATACTATTATTTATTGCAATTATTAATATCTACATATTCGACTTTTAAGTGCCTAGAAAACACATTGCTCTAATTTGCAAATGCAGTATGTAATTATGTAATGGAACTCGTAATTAGTTGAAGTGCTTACAGATTGCAATATATTGGGCATTCGTAAACATTCAAAACGTGTTTAAGCAACACATTTAAAATTTCTAATTGGGACTGTAAAATACATAGCAATTGCTTGGAAAAATAATATATTTTTACAAACAAGATGAAACAACATAACTATAAAATCGAAGATTATGAAAAGGTATTGAAACTTGACAATAGCTCAGATGAAATGACGACTTTCTTCAATCAATAAGTAATAACATATCAGTACAGTGAAATGAAAGAGCAACGAAAGAAAAATGTATATGATATTTCTTTTGCATTATTATTAGAAACACCAAAACTAATGATTTCCAGTCTTTTAACAGTACACGAACTTATTTATATATATATTTACATACATTAAACTTTTGCAGTCCCTGTGTAATACAAAATAACTGTTCAAACTTGACAACGCCAATGAAACTAACGATATTTGTGACTAACGCCAAATTCCTTCAGACTTGGGAATCAATTTGTTTTCAGGGCTAACTTTTTCTGCTTCACTATTACCAGTTATAAAAAAAGTTTCGAATTTTGGTCACTCCTGTATCCCCCGGGAGGCAGCTGGAAATGTGTCTTACGTGAGCACAATGCGTGGCGCCCAAAAATACAAATCCGCGGCTGCCGTCGCCGTCACTTGGACACGAAGTGCCCCCTGAATGACGCGTGGTAATGTGCGAAGGGAATAGAATTTTTGATGAGGGCGCGCACGGTCAGTTTTAAATGAAGTTGTTAGCTGTCACATTAATATTTATATGTTGTTGAACCGTTAGGGGCATCGGTTGCCGAGGCGCTATATGGCGTGATGTTCATTTTGGTTTTCGTATTTCAGTCTGGAGTTAATGGATTCAGAATGTGTGAAATGTTACCGCTCCTCGTAATAGGACGTAGTATACGTATTGGGTATAATCGAAAGCAAAATTAATATTAGGTTGGTTCGTTGGTGCTACGTCTTCTACACTGGCTAATGATTAAGACAGGATAGAAGATCCACTCTTTATGTATTTGAGACAAATAAAATATGCACCCGTGTAATTGGCGTAACACCAACCAACAAACCTCTTGTAGACTCAATAATTTAAATCTACTCTAGGACGTATGAGTAGCTATACTTACCCTCAGAAAAATGCATGCAGTGATTTACCCAAGGAATGGTAAATTCAACAACAATGTTCGTTTAAATGCGGCGGAGGGACTTTTTTTGTTTGAACGAATATAAAAATTAATCTTAAGCCATTTTTGTGGATTGAAAAGTAAAATTTGGTTGAAGTAATCACGGATTTGTGTCGCAATTAACTGTTCCCTCAAAGCATGAAATATGTTATTTCAACAGTTAAATTTGTTTTGATGTAACACTTTATTTTAATTGTTTGATATTAGTAGCAAAAATTTATTGTACAATTAAACAATTATTTTATTCATTCTCAATATGTTTCTTATTTAAAGCAATATTTTTTGATATTTCTGAAGGCTTATTTTCTACAAAAATTTTGTTTAGCATATTATTATAACCGTAGACTTGTAATTAAAAAAAAAGGTAAATAAATAAAAAATGTTATTGACATATTTATAAAATTTTTTCACGGTATTTTTCTCATTAAGTTATAAAAAGGTTTTGGTTATATATATGGTAATATATAGTTTCCCGACTTTATCTTGATTTAGATAATTTATAACAAAACTAGAACATCTAAGATAATAGTAAAATAACTACGGTAGGAAAAACAATTATTAAATAGTTGTACTTAGTGATATAAGATATAATAGTGACTAATAAGATTCCAACTGCCTTTTTTAAATATTTAATTTGTTAGCCGCAAGATACAAATAGTATTTTGTGAATTTCTACTATGTATTACCATTTGGTAATATTTATTAGGTATACTAGTATACTTGGTATAACTATTTTTATATGATACAAAATGCTAAAAATATATACATATGTACCATATAGAAATTACTAATTCCAGAGTGGAGATTTTAATATGTTAAATTATTTTTTCTCTTTAATTACCGTTAAATTGACCCTTCATTATATATTACATTTTGACGTCCTACAAGTAATTTAATATTGATATAAAATTTATACGTACATTTTCACATGATTATTTTCAACTTGTAGTTTGCTTGAAGTTGGTTTAACCGAAACATGTAGCAAAATAAAAATTAAAAAAGTATATTTATAAGGTTGAAAACGATTTTTTTTTAATATCATAATACTAAAAAACACCTTGTTAAACCAAAGCATACATTTTTCTGAGTGCACCGTTTTTAAAAGTATGCACGTTGTCTATTTCCATATTGCTGGGTGTAGAATTAAACGCTACATCGATTTGATATAACATTCCGTATACCCATCTTCAATAGTTTTGTTTTAAATCACTCGTTTTGGTGAATAATTTTTACCTGGTAGGCTTGACTTGAACATTACAATAAATTATGAATGTCAGTAAATATTGTTTTTATAATCATTGTTTTCTACGTGTTAATAATTTAATATTCGTAGTGTACATGTTATAGTGGAATCTATAAACCAAATAATAAAAAAAATTGACAGACAACTTGATCTGAATATCTGGAATAGACATATAGATCTATTTTCAGAAATTTTAATGCATATTACTGAACATCAAACATGAAAAAACTGCATAATTATGTCCAAATTGACTTTAAGTGTAAGGCTAAAGACTGTAGTTATAACAATAATATTTACTGACATATTGACAACAATAATTTGTTGTAATGTCAATGTCAGAGTCTATCAGGTATAAAAAACTTCAGCTATTTAAAAGCATTAATAAATAAAAGAAGTAATTTAAAAGAAAATTATTGAATATATGTACATGAAATGTCACGGCAGGTGGGTGTACAATTTAATTCTACACGCAACAATATAAAAATATATAGAATGTTCTATTTAAAAATATTGAGTTCTGCAGCTTTCAAAATTCTTTGATATGTTACTAATTTTTAGACACTGTATGATATGACGACAACTCTTTATTACATTTTAGTGAAACAATGTTAGTGCTTGGTAATTTTAAAATGGGAGACTTTTGCCATTTAAAGCAAGTGAAAATAATCAATTACCTACAATGTCTAAATTTCTACTAAAATCGTAATATCTTGGAAATAGTTGAAGATAGGAAAACTCTAGTTGTAATGTCATAAAATTTTATGCTGAATTTAAAAATGTAATAATATATAGAGTGTTTGATTTAAAATAACAAAGCTCACGGTGACTTCCTGTTAATCGAAAGTGCTAAAAACTTGAAATTATTTAAAAAAGTAACTCTCCAATTATTACAAACCCAATTTTTTTAAAGCTAAAGAGTTTCGTTAGCCGGAGAGCTAACTAACCACTTGTGTATATAAAGCTGCTGAATCTAGCAGTTTATGTAGCTCAGTCTGCTTACCTTTGAAAATGCCATATCTGATACCTGTGTATACATATATACGGAAATATAAAATAATTGCTATCATATTGCAAGTTCGATTTCGCTGGCACGTATGTTTTATTTCGGTTATCATAGTTTTTATATGTATACGTTAGATATGATAAAGTATTTATAATAACTATACCTAATATATTGCTTTATTAAAAAAAAATATTCAACAAGGCACTTGTTACACAGTACATTGAAACTAAAATCAAGAGTAAGGCTCCATTTGCATATAAATTGCACACAGAATAGTAAATATTTGTAATCGGGTTGGGTCATTAATTTTTCAGTAGTCATTAAATTCTGAATGGATTAAAAGTCGCTCATTTGTAATAACGGGATAAATGTAAATCATTCCATTAATTCACTGGCGTATGGCAACAATCATTTAATTGGAAATTTATTATAAAAAGTAGTTGAAAGTTGTTTGATGTATTATGATTTCTGTAATATATTCGGGACAAGCGACGCATAGTAAGTACACCACAGGATTGGGACACTACTGCTCATATAAGTTCGACTGGATAGCATTGGCTCATAAAATGAAAAAAAAAATGTTCCTGATTCACTTATAATCAGGATATATATCTACTTATACAGTGACCGGCATAAATATTGCAACATATCGGAAACATTTTTATCATTAAAATATACTAAAACTTTTTTTTGGGGGATAGGTTGTGCATGTCTAGGAACCTCAAAATTTATTTTGACACACATCACGTGACCGCTAGTATGGCGGTAAATTTAAAAAATATGTGAATCTGCAAAAAGTGAGGTTAGATGACATAATATCCAAAAAAAAAGGTATTCGAAAAAGTTGTTTAGAATTCAATTCTGAGGCTGTATGCAAATTTTTGTAAACACATTCAGAACACATAAAAAATCACAATTTTTGCAAATATTGTTTCAGTGAATTACATATTTGCATTTTTTTTTTTTTTCGTTTTTAGCAGCTCAACTGCAGTACTATTTCTAAATTTGGTTGATACGCAAACAGTTTTGTCAATTTTTGCATAATTAACACAGAAAAAACTGAAAAGTACGATTTCAGTGTGACAATTGTTGTTGCAAGGGACTGTATCCAGTAGTAATAAATAAAATTTTAGAAATATTTTCTCTCTAAACCACTTAGCAAACATTACTTTTATTGAAAATTACTATATATTTTTTTTGTATTCTGAGTTAAAGCGGAAACTGTTAGTCCAAAACTGATTGCACTACATATCTAAGCCCTCACAATGTTATTGCACGCGCTGAAGGTATTTAAGTAGGTTTCGAAATTACAAAACTCGATAGAAATAAATAACCAGCAATTCTAATGATAGGAATATTAATAAGCAAAAATATTTAAACAATAACTGATAGTAATGAACAACTAGGAAATGAAACTCTAAAATTACATACTCGTCAGACATACATATCGTTCTGTTTCGTATGAGTAAGGTAGGTTTTGAAATTAGAAACAACAAAATAATGTTGTACACCATTTTATTTTTTTGGCAAAGAAGAAATTACTACTATTTTTACTTTACCTACTGTTTATTATTCGTTGTTCTCCAATTTCAAAATTTACTTTAATACCTTCAGTGCGTGTATGTAGTGTTATCAGTTTTGGACTAACGGTTTACATTTTACCGCAGAAAACAAAAAAAAAACACACAACCTCAGAATTGTATTCTAAGCAACTTTTTCAAATAACTTTTTTGGATATCGTGTCATCTAACCTCACTTTTTGCAAATTCACGCCATATTTTTTAAATTTACCGCCATACTAGAGATCACGTGATGTGTGCCAAAATAAATTGTGGCGTACCTAGACATGGGCAACCTATCTCCTGAAAAAGTTTTAGTATATATACCTCTTTGAGGAGTTCTTGTTTTACTTTACATCAAAATTATAAAAATTATAACAATGACTGAATAGCATTACAATTAATAATACCTAGATGTTTAGATAAGAACTTTTAGAAGAAGATTTATAAAATGGTAAAACAATTGCATTTACTGTAGACCGGTGGTAACATGCTTTGATAAGGAAAATTGCAGCAAATTGTGTATATTTTAAACACAGATGCGTACATTTATAAAAAGGACCGTGGATAAATATTGGATTGCTTTTTTGATATTAAGAATACATTTCATTTATATTTTTTTGGACACCCCTTTGTGTTCTGACAACGAGAAACGTAAATACATGGCTGCAGAACAAAGGTATCGAATTTTTGCTTTCATTGCATGCATTGTGCATATGCATATAATATCTAAAAGCAACATGAAACAAACAGTGGATATGTAGTAGTTTGTGGGTGAATAGAGAATATTAAATCGATGTAGAGGTATGTAGAGTAATTTGGTAGGTTTATGTGTATTTGTATGTTATCGTAGAGACAAAGGCAGTCAAATTATATTTAGCAATTGTGTCGAGTGTGAGGTATGTCTGAAATAAATGGCAGGAGGTCCTGCTACTATAAATAACCGAAAACGAATTAAGACAAGGGCGTGTAAGGGAGGAATACAACACAGAAAATATTTTGGATCTATTTATTTTTGGAACTACGAAGGAATTTATACAAGGAGCTGGAATTAAAGATATTGTTCACATGTTTGCATTCAATTTGCAGGTACAGATTTAAAAAAGTAAAAGATTGCATTCCAACTCTTAGAAAACGTTGAAGGGAATATTGAAAGGAAATTGTGTTTGAAGTAAATAAAATGTGACTACTAAATAATAAAAATCAGAATAATGGAAAAATCGATGTTAAATAAAAACGCAAAAAATGTCTCAAACTCTGAATACAGTAAAATCAATGTAGAAAGAGTAAAAACCAAAGAAGTATGGCTTTTTAAAACAAGCGAACATCAACTGAAAACAAAGGTAAATGGAGACTAAAACTTCTGATAAAAATGACGTGATAAAATACACTGAAATTATTTGTGTTTTTCTTTTTAATTGCAGTTATTAGCGGTTCCTGTATGTGTAACTTCAGAAACCATTTCTTCATAGCTCAACACAGTGGGATTCAAAAAATCAAAAATACGACCAACGGAATAATGATATGGTTTGAAATACGCATACGGCTGTTTCTAGTAGATGATAACATGATGACATAGTGATGTTATTGTAAGCGTTCTTTTTTTACATTTTGTAAATCTGACGGTTTTTCAATTTATTTTACATTTCTTTTCGCAAATCTTTATCGTTTAAATTTTAAAAAATGTATATGTTCAAACTTTGCTTGCAGAAAATGAACAAAAACTACAATATTATACCTGTCGACACATACCAAAATATGTTTACTGCACAATGTGCCATATACCGCAGGAGCCATGCAAACTCCAAACAGCTAGATACGTTGTTACATGCATGAAGCGCACGCTTCTGTTCGTAGTTGATGTGGCTCGTGCAGTAGAATAAAACCTGAAAGAGGTCAGAGGTTAATGTGAAAACATCAGAAGAGCAATTGTCAGATGTACACATTCTGAACCATGACTACATAAGTCGTGAAGCTGGGTTGAAACAATTTACAATTTCAACATTTATTCCATATATTAATAAAAGACAAATCAAAAGAACAAAATTGGGATCCGGATAACCGGATCCAAAGTTATCCGGATCCTAGGATCTGGATCTACTATCTGAATCTACTATCCGGTTCTTAGATTCGGATCCACTATCATTATCCGGTTTTCGGATACGGATTCACTATCCGGTTCTCAGATCCGGATCTACTATTCGGTTTTCGGATCCGCATCCACTATTCGCATCTGGAAAAGATATAAATTATGGACCAACTCAAGGTTAGTGTACGTATCTACTACGTATGTACACATTCACTTTGCGTTACATATTTATGTATGTCTTGTAGTTTCTTTGGGTTTTAGGTAGATACAGTTAACACAGTTATAACTATAACTTCATTGAAGTATTATTTTATTCTTCTGCTACGATCGTTGTTTACCATATAACTTTATTAAGCAACCATTTCGAATTAACTATAAATGAAATAATATTTATACAAACGACATAAAGTTTTATTTTTATAGTTCGGTACTTATATTTTTTTTTTTATTTTCCCATAAGTGAAATATTATAAACATTAGGATCTACAAAGACGATGCTGGATATAAAATTAGCGTTAATTTAAAATCCATTAATTAACAAGGAAACCATAAACAATTAAAAACATAATACAGATAAGTGTATAGGGCAGGTTTAACATATGAAATTTCGTACGTATACATATTTTATTTCTTGTTTATTTTTTTTCTACTCCATACTATTTTTATAATGGTAAAGACAAATTTTTAGCTAATAAGCGATTTGTGAATTTATTTGCAACATAAGGAACAATTTTTTATTTATAGTTATGTAAAATGATTTGTGTTTTTTTTTTTAAGTAAAATGTAGACACTTAGTATACTATAGTATAGTATATATTAAACCAGTGAATTAGTGTCTTCTCTATGATTAATCGGTTGTTGTGTTTTATTTATGTTACACATTTCTTAAGTCTTTTATTGTAGTTGTTTCGATTTCTAGTATTGTTGTATTTTCAAAATCGAACGTGTGTACTGAATTGAAGTGATGTAAAGCATAAATCGCTTTTTAGCTAGCATATGTCTGTATTCTAACAATCTATCCTATATATTTATCTGTATTATGTTTTTAATTGTTGATTGTCTCGTTGTTAATTAAAGTCCATTAACTCTAATTTTAGCGATTTATGCTTTACGTCTGACACCGTCCTTATGGATCGTAATGATTATAATATTTTACTTGTGCGAAAATTAAAAAAAAGAAAAATGTATGTGCCGAACTATAAACTACTTCATGTAGTTTGTATAAATATGTATAAATATTATTTCATTGCCTTATAGTTAATTAAAAAATAGTTGCTTGAAAAAGTTGTTACTTATCGTAAACAAAGAAAGGAAATCTATGACAAATTCTGCATTACATAGGTGTCCAACAAATCTTAGTGATTATTGCACCAGATGCGAGGTTTCGGTTAGCAGATCCAGATTTGAGGTTTCCGATAGCAGATCCGGATCTGGGGGTTTCGGATAGCAGATCCAGATCTGAGGTTTCGGATAGAAGATCCGGATCTGAGGTTTCGAATAGCAGATGCGGATCTGAGGTTTCGGATAGTGGATGCGGATCCGAGATTTCGAACAGTGGATCCGGATAATATTAGGATCCGGATATGCGGATACTAAATTTTCACGGAATGAATTTATGTCCGGCTTATGAAATCTTTCTTGGTAATTATAGTACCTACTGTGCTACAAATGACAAGGATGTTTTTTTAGCAACAAATGTACAATTCGTTTGCATCATCACAATATGGTAAACACTTCAAAATGGGAAATTAATACGATATCCCTAAGGTATATAGGTTCACTTACTATTTAGTACTCCATTGAGTATTTAATTAATTGTACGTTAATAAAATTTAACTTTCCTGCGAATATTTTAACCAAAACACGTAAGTAAGGAAATTACCAGAAATGCCCAAATATTTGAAAATTCCTATGCTAAACTATAGCAAAACAAATACGAACTTATATTATAATTAAACAGTAAAAATTCCTAATTTCCGGACATTAATTAAAAAAATCAAATACAGGAGTAAGAATAACCTTCAAATTAAATTAACTTTTCTTGTGTAATTTAAAATGTAAATTCACTAAAATATCTCTTTCTTTACAACATTCATTTATACTACCTCCAAACAACATATGATTTGGCTAAATTCCATGTACGAGAAAAGGGAGCCCTGGCCAAAAAAAAAAGGTAGGTGAGTCCAGGAAAGTTTGGGATAATCAATCAATCGAAATTTTCTTTTAAATATGTTGGTGTTTAATTTTTGGTTATTACTATAACACCATACGAAAATTTTAAATTTAATGAAATACTTGTTTTACCAAAAAAGGCACTAAAACTGCCTTTCATAATTGACGAAAGAGAAAAGATTTTTTTTAAATGTCGTCATGATTTTCCACTCTACAAGGTTGTTAGAGTGTTACATGAACGGCATCACTAACTAAATTGAGGGGAATATTACTAACGACTGTAAAGCGGACGTATTTCGTATCATTTATAAGCAATAAAATTTCTACGCCTACTTTAAAACTAGATTTTCAATAAGATCCAATAATATGAGTGTGAATATAGGAATAAAACTTTTATTTTTTATGTTGTTTGATATGGTTAAAATAATATCTTTTAATGAAAATAATATGCAATATATAAGCTTTCCTCTTCTTATATTAGGACTTTCTTAAATTAAAATTAAATTCATCTATCAATCAATTTGATCATTATGTTGTTCGTATACTTTATGCAGTTACTCATGGTGGATTGAGAAACCTTCTGCAAAACTAAATCTTGTTTTATTTGATATTGTTACGCGCGCCTATTTTTAGAATTAAATTTCCTAACTGCACCAACCGACGGCGCTATCTTTATAGAGCGGAGATCATCTTAGGTTGTTAAATCACTTAAATCACTTATTGAGGGCGCTGTTATGCTTTATCGATATCCAAACGAAGTTTCTAGTGCGAATATACTAGAACTTCATCAGAAAAGGTATATATGAAATAAATGCGCTAGCAGACGAGGACAGAAGAGATTCATTGAAGAGTTCCCCTGGACAGTTATATTGGGGTAGTTTTACTGGAGAGTTTTGTAGGGAATAAATAGTGGAAATAGATGGTAGACATTAATAAATGATATTTAAGTGAATTTAGTTTATTAAGGGCCGGTTTCATAATAAATGTTACTTTAGCACTTTAACAATCTGCGTATTATTTATGAGAACTTTAAAGTAATTTTAAAGCTGTGTGTACAGTGATGTTATGAAACTCACCCTAAGTATTTTAGTTGTACTTTGATTATTTATTATTAGTGCTATATTATTTTAATTAAACTTAAGAGTAGAAATAAACACTTTTTATTGAATATATCATCTGTTATGTGTGGTTATGTAAACACCGAGAACGTCACAATATCATTTCTGAAGTTAAACTACGCGGTCAACTGCTGGCGGTGCATTTACCATAAAAGTGGGATTTACGGCGCAATATTTGGAAGTACTCAAGAAATAAAATAACGAATGTTACGTCTTATATATAGTTACCGAGTTCTCTCGTAGAGAAAAATGGTACGAAATGAAAATTTTTAAACGTACCTATAAAGCAGACGCAAGCGGGAATAACTAATAACGTATGAGTGTATGGTGAAGTCGTAAGATAGTATTGCGACTTTTAATGCAACAATATGGTACGGAAACTATTTTGCTTTAATATTTGTATTTTTTTTATACCATGAATTGAGGTCTTTGCAATATTCGAAAAAACTTTCGGCAACACTGTTGGCGGACGAACAGGTATAGTCATTTTCAACATGTATCATACAAACATTGTTGTAAACGTGGCCCTTGACCATGGTATCATTTTTTTACAATTCTATTTAAAATATATTCTCTAGGAAAAAAGTTGCTGAACTTTGCTTGTGTAAATTGGTTTTACATACATTTTACATGAATTGCATATCTTCGAGGTTAACTGCAACTTATACAGAACAAAAGCTCAAATGACTGTAAAATGTATGATGCATTATATATAGGTAGTAAACAAATTACAACTAATATTGTATTGCTGTGTACTGATGGTACCAGCATAAATGCAAAATGAAAAGTAACAAATGAAAATTTAAATTTACCAGTTCAGCGGATAAAAATAAAGGGCGCATAAAAGCACTCAACCTCAGGGTTACTCTCACAATTAAACCTATCATGAAAAATAAAATGTGGGCGTTTGAAAATTTTGACTTTCTTTAATTACTTCAAAAATTGAAATGGTTGATTCAAAAATAAAAGAACAGAAATTTCGAATGACGTTAACAATCATTAAATTTATTAAAAAAAAAAATGTTAATTACAATTACGCAGGAAAAATAAAACCTTAGACAGAAGGTCCTGGTCGAAAACAAAACCTGCATTAGACTCTAATATTTACAAAAGGACAATGCAAATCCTTCAACAAACAAAAAAAAACAGTTCAGGAAGATAATCCTTATTACAACAAAAATCCACGTGGTTTCAAAAATTAACACAAACTAAATTAATCGTGGAGAAAACAAGTGAACTAAAAAAAGAAAAACTTAATTACAAGCACAATGCTTCTTTTCACCTTAACCGTGGTGATTAACTATAAAATACAAATTTGAAAACTAGAAAACGGAAAAAATAAAACTCTAAAAACTAAAAAATACCTTCTAGAACAAATATAATAACTGATCTTACATCCAATCGTGTACACAAGAAAATACAACAGCAATTATAAAATTTATGAGTTCCTAGATGGACGATTTAAATCGCAAACGAACAAATCTTTACATAAAGAGCATTGCAAAATGGGAGCAATGTAATAAAAATTTAGGTGTACTTACTTCTCGCCATCAATCTAGAAACTGAGCGCCTCTGGGTAAAACAACGCATACATATAACAACATCTGCGTGCTACAAAGTCGCACGAATCGCAAAGAAAATTCTCTAGAATATAAACTACAAATACAATACTGGCGAACGCAATATGTACAATTGAATGAAATTAATATACAAAACTGAACAATTACATTAAATTTAACAAACAATTCTATTAAAAAAATCTTGTCAAAATAAAATATTAAAATTGTGGAAACTCTATCGTGACATTGATAAAGATAAATTTCAATAAATAAAATAACACTGAATTTACGAACCCCGGGGTGCCAGACCACAGCAGTATGTTTACAAGTTATTAGGTAATCCTGCGTCGCAATTTGTACCCTGAGAGAAAAGGTGTCATAAGTCAAAATCAATGCAAAATTAGGTTGTATATAAACAACAATAAGCTTTAAAAGCTTGTTTCTCTTGCGGTTAGTTCAATTTATTCCTCGTAGAAATTATACGATTTTCCGTGTTAGTGAACATACTAGTTTCATAGTGATTGGCCTGTATGAAAATTCCTCCTACTAATGACGCTTTTGCATCTGAGGATAGCTTAGGCCGCAACATGTTATAAAAAATGTCATTTGATAAAATTAATGAGGAAACGTAGGTGATTCGAAAGACAAAAGGAAAGAATAGACATCCATATAATTGCAACAAGATTCACAGTGGACGGCTGAATAGCGCAGACAGAACTAGATTTAAACCTTTCACTGCGCATAGTTTGAGAATCCTGTGCATTTGCCATTTGTCGCTTGCGAGTGTACTCGTCTTGAGTAGTGAAAGGTTAAGTAACAAAGCACATTATCGCTAGCGCTCGAATCATTGAGTGCGATACAAGAATGAAATAGAAACATGCTCCTTTCCACAATTAGAAAGGATTTATTGGCGTAAACGGATCTTTTCGCTCTATGGGCTATTGTAGGAATCATACTAGCAAAGCAATGAACCGGGAATAACACTAAGAACGGACTCGAGTTTCTGCTTATCAGGCGTCATCAGAGCTCTTCCGAGTGTATAAACCCACTTTCATCGCTATCACATTTCAAGCTTTACTTACAATCATCCGCTAGGTGAAAAGAGTTCGGCTTGCGAAACTTTCACCAGCAAGCGACCGTAGCATAAAGCTAGCAATGCAGTCATTGATCTAGCTCGGATAGTTCATGAATTATCAGTATATACGAGCCATCTAGTGGGACTGATAGTCCATGAACGGACTGGAAGTAGTCACTTTAATACAGTCACATTGTGGAAGATACGAATCTAAATTCCTTGGAATTCTCATTTTATTTGAAGCAGACTGTACATTAACAGTATGTCGGCATATGCTAATATCATCGTTATATCGTACGTAAATGTTGGCTTTATGTTTGTAGGCTACATCATTCCAATATCCATCGTAAGATCATAGTAAAATTAGTACCAAACGTAGACAACGTTCGCCAGATCACATAAGTATCGGCATTTGGTAATCTTGGTTAGGTCTGGGATAAATTAATGTCGCACAGCGCGGAGTGATTGAAATGAATTCTTTGTATATTACACTACAATTCTGTCTGCGTTTTTGTAAAAAACCAGAAAGCATTCAATTATTGTAGAAAGTTGCTAGCTTATAAAAATGCAACTCTTGTAAAATTACTGACAGAAAATAGAAAAACTATGCTGCAAGTTCACAATAGTAAAATTCCGTAACTGGATATTACAATATACATGTTGACAAATATGAAACTTTTACTAAGACTTTTTTATAAAAGATAATTAACAATCAAGAGATTCTATAATACACTACATAAAATATTTTATAAAAACTCTGTAAAATATCAATGTTCATATTGTCGTTAGTTAATTGGTAATTAGGTGATTTCGTGATGAATGGTTTTGATTAGTAATTAGGTTAGGAGGCTTTTTGTACCCATAGGAATGTCTCTAACCTCTTACTATACTTAAGTGATTCTTGAAAAAAAAATTGAGGAAATGAATCTGGTATTCATAGTAATCGCGTTAAATAGCTTAGAAACAAGCGGAACTGAATATCTTGTAAAATTGTGGTAATAAACTTTTTAGTTTTTATTTATTAGTTTAGTAAGGCCACTTTATAAATTAAAGATTGCACGGTAGGTAAAAAAATTGAAACAAATAAGTGCGAGGGCATAAATATGAAATATTTTCAATAGGTATTCTAGGTTATATGTTGTTATATTAAATATTCTTTATAAAACAGTAGATTAGAAAACTATGATAAAAGAACTCTTATCAAAGATTTTTGTCAATTTTTTATAAAGTAATACCCGTCTCAAATGTTCATTATAGTTTAATACACAATTAGTTATAAAGCAGCCGTGTAAATATTCCATCGCATTGACGTTATACAATTTCAAAGCAATACAATCAAAGCATCTATTTGCGCTTTTCATTATATTTAGCACAAGAGAGGGAACAAAAGTCTTCTATAATGCATTTACTACTAACTGTATTTTCATTCCATTTGTTTCAGTATACATCACGAATACCTACTTACAGTTAAATAAATTATATAGGTCTCTGTTGAATTTGATCGAAAGTCACGAAGAGATCGTCAAAGGTCACATTGTCCCCAGCCAGGACCCGTCTGATTCCATTAGTGCATATTATCCTTTTACCTAAACTTTAACAACTTAATGTCAAGTTTACAAAACCTTCCGACTTTCTTGTTCTGGAGAATTATGTTGTCTCTTTTCACAATGTTTTCTGTATCGGAAGTATATATGTGTTTAAGCCTAATATTAATTGAATATTAGATTTTGATGTTGATAAATAAAACTTTTGTGATAGAAATTGGTAGGCTAAATATAATAAATAATTATAGGTAATAATAGATATAATTCATTAAAGTGATAAATGTAGTAATGAATATAAGTCTAAATACTGTTTAGTTTAAATCCTAAGCCCAGCGTTCTACATTTTTTTTTTGCTTCAATAATAGTTGACTGAACCAAAACAGCACATTTGGCTTTCGAAGGAAAATAAATCATAGTTTTAAATTTGTGTTTATGAAAAACGGGTTTATGATTATATTATATTAAAAAACTAAGAATGTTTTTCTAAATTAGTAATATTTAATTAGAATTCAATGAAGACAGGATCATTTTTGTGTGGACGCTGAAGAAGAAAAAAATGTAGTAAAATTGCGTTTGCTGCAGTGTGTATTTAATTTTTAGACAACGTTTTTGTTTATAACTGGTTTTAACATATTATTCTTAAGTGCTATGGCGAAATTAAACAACATCATCAATCTTTGAAAGTTCATCTTTTATTACATCAACGCCACTGCATTAATTATTATCCCACTTTGCTTGTCTTTCTCTTCACTTGTTTTAGGGTTATAGAGAAAGACCAGTTAACATAAACTTCAACTTATTCTGTTCGCTCCTGGAAAGGTCTTCTTAGGGTGAATTATCGAAAAATTCCAAAGTGCAACTCAGTTTGTCGAATCCAAAAAGAAATATGGTTTAGGAATTTAGTTTCTTATTAAACTATTAAGGAAATTAAAGTACAAAACTAACATTTAATTATGTAACTTATGCATATTAATAATGCATTAGATCTTTTCAGCCGCAGGAAACATTTTAAAATTGTCCGTGTAATCGTACATTGCAAGAGATAATTATATTTGTGCACTTAATATTGGTGTACTTGTTAGAGCAACCCTTCGTCCGTATGCAAATATGAGCGTACATGATGGCAATCATATGCTAATCAAATATTTGAAAATACATTTCATGATAATGAAATGCATTCGAAAGTAGCATACAGAAACATACCTACGTTCACGAACATTCACATGTGATTGGTAAGGATATGTGGTTTTGTTAACAAAAATGGCTACAATCCAGCAATCTCATGCATGGATAAGATATTTAATATATTATCATTGAAGGGCTTATTGTAAAAACATAACAAGCCTCATAAAAATATTTCAATTTTAAATTGAATAATAGTTAACTTTATGCATTTTTATAAAACTTCAAAAGCTTGATAACTCATTTCTTTCTATTTAGTGCTGGCATAGCACGTTATTATAATAAGCCTTTCAATTAAAAAAAAACTGCTTCTTCACACTAGGTTTATTTTACATTATGTACCTTTCGATAGTTATAGCATTATAAGGTGTACAAATCTATCTCAACCTATCAAAATATAATTTAAATATAGGTATATCTCAGCTAACAACAATCAAATTCAAGACTATTATCTTTGAGTTCTCTCGTCATGAGTTAAGACTATTATCGTTTATGAATTCTAAAAATGTATAATTATGTCGGCTTAAGTCTGTATTCAATAGGTATACATATATTACGCATTTTCATATAAATAGCTTCCCATACGTTTAGATACTCACAATTTGAAACATTAATTACTTGTAAATCATTTATGAAAAAGTGTGTCGTCCTATATTAACAAAATGATATGCTCAATCAGATTTATCAACATTGTGGTTATTAAAATGATATAAATGGTATTTAAATATGATTTTAGAATTTCTCTTTGGTTTTTTTATATCATGCCCTTTGATGGATCTTAGCTATAGCCTATAAATTGATTTTATGTGGGTGGTACAAGTGAGCTCGAGTTCTTCTAATTGAATCAATTTTTGTTGTTGGATATTAATAATGCTTGCACGTGTTAGTCCGCAATACACTTTGATATAATGGCCAATTAATTTTTTAACAACGAAAACAGTTACATTTTCAGATTTGCTTGTAAGTAGAAGATCAATAGCCCGCAATAATGTAAAATTCAGGACCATTAGACGTATGTATATATTTCTAAAGGATTCCAGGCCTCCAGTAATGTCCGGGATTTGTCGTCCTAAATTGCGGATTAAATATGGAAATGAATAAGGATTACGCGACACAAATGCAAGATAATTAAAACGAGGCGATCTTATAGCCAAGTTGAAAACGTTCTTTGTTTTTACATCGAGGAGTGCAGAGAGGACTATGCGGTATCTTAATTATTGCGTTGTTTTGCAGCAAGTCAGGAAGTGGTGCAGTGGTAAAATTAAATGGAAATTCACGTCCACTTTGCGCATTGTAGTTAAATATATAAATCTACTGTCGCTACCACTGAATGTTGTAAATGTAAATATACTAGCTGCACGAAAAACAGAAAAACAACGGTACATTGGGTAAGAATGTAGTTGCTGCATCTCCATGATTTGCAGCAGCAAAAACGATAACAATAAAATTGATAATTCTAATGTACCGCAAAAAAAAGAGTCGATATAGTACAGTTCTTACTATAGACAATTCTAATTATCGAAATTACACAAAACATGAACAAAGAATTCTTTTTTTGTAACGCAGCTCTTCCAAACCAGTTCGAATTTTATTGTATTTTTGTTTTAAAGACAGCGTATGTCGCATTAAAACCAAAATAGGACGATTTACAAAGATTGTCAGTAAGTTTTTAAACATTTCTAATATATAAAAATTAAAAATATAGGTAATATGAGTAAACTCGCACTATTGAAAATACAAAATAAAAGGTTCATCATGAAGCGTTATCTCTGGAGGTAACATTCGGCATTACTAATGAAATACCACAGAGCACTTTATTGGCAACGTTGAAAAAACAAGGACATGGTATCGATAAACAGCGCAGAAATGGCGCATAACATAAAACAAATTCTGACTTAACTTAATAAGGGAACAACTAGCGTTAATAATCTGATAAATGAATATATTTGGTGTAAGATTTACGTGTGTTTACTTATTGCTAATGAAATTAACTGACTTGGTTTTATAAGATTTCTATTGAGGTATGTGTCAAAGAATTCAATCAAAAAAAAATCGAAAATCGTCAAATCAAATGGATGTGCACGTATGTGGCTGCAGAAGTCTGTTGTAATGTATTGCTTTCTTCGATTTTGTAACATACCTGCTAGGAATAGCATGCACCCAAAGTTAAAGTTTCCACATTGGAGGACCTGTCAGATAACCCTTTACTGAACGCTGTATATTAGGTACGCTCGTTTCTTGTGTGGGGCATTTAGGGTGCGTAGGAGTTGATTTACAAAAGTTTGAGAAATGCAAGTTACAATCTTATAATAACATGTATAAGGTAAAGTTAGGTAAGTGGTGTAGTAAAAATTCCATAGTGTAAAGAAAATGTAACACTGTTTACATGAATAATGCATTTCGATAAATTTTACACATAGAAGTATGTACTATATGCCCAATTGTACGCCTTCAATAGATACGTCTTTCATAATTATTAACGGTTTATTAGAAAAAGAAATTGTTTTAAACACTGTCAATAATACACACTTACCCAACAAAATGGGACAAGTGTGTAACCGTTCCGCATTTTATATATTAATAACATTACATTTTAGTTCGACCAAGGGAGAAATACTCTACTGATGCCTTTTTAAGAAGGTATGATAAATTTACAATAAATCGAAACAAGTTAGGAGATGTGAACTTTTATTTGTAAATAGAAAATGTATAAAAAATGTATCTGCGGCAAAAATAAAACAGTCTGATAAGAAATACTTTGAAAATTATTGAAAAATCATCTAAACCTCTAAGAAATGTGCGCAGAAAACTAGTATGAAGCTTAGTACATTGGTATTATAGCAGAGGACGTTCGTATTTCAATTTTAAAAATAAATGTAGCTAAACTACACACTTGCCCCGGTTACACACTTACCTGACTTTACCTTATATGTAATATATATGTTCCTTGCATTGGTATAACTATAATATTGATTTAGACACATAAATAATAATGTTAATAAATATTGAAATGAAATATTGTCCTGTAGTATTCTTTTACCTCTAGTAAATTAGTGAAACTTTTTGGCAACTGTCAAGTTCTTTACCTGATGTCGTTCATTCACAGGAACAGTTAATAATAAAATCAAAAAAAAAAAAACGTTAAAATTATTGTTTCAAGACGCTGTTTTCGAAACAAATAAAAATATTTTTGGTGTACCATACAAGATTTGTCCCCATCAAAGAATAATAAACAAGTTTAATGTAGGTAATGAAATACTTTCCAAGTAAAACTTAAATTTAATTCACTTAAAAAATGATCGCGTTGTCGAAAACAAGATTTTACTTCTCTCAAAGAAGAACAATACTCGAATTTTATTTATTTTGAAAGAACTTATTTTTTTTCAATAAAAGAAATGCGATCTTCTAGTGAGAAATATTATTTACAAATCAACTGATGAATAACAATTGTTTTCTTAGACATGATAATCAATTATTTGCTTTACTACAACGTAGATTTAATAAAACTGTGCCTATTTAGAATTTGAAAATGGTTTTATGATCTGAGCAATTTATCTAGATAAATTGTGCTGTTATTATTGATCGCTAAACGGTTTTCTCTGAATCGAAAATATCTTTTCCGTTTCTTCATGGCCGGAATTCAAAAACGTTAAAATTAAATTTCGTATTCTTGCTCATTATGAGAAACTAAATCCGAATCCCATATACTGATCTATATGGATATTAATGATCGGTTGCTACCAAGCAATCTGCTATTTCGTAACAGTTAAGTACAGTTATCAGTTCACAGCAGTTAATTAACATTAAATAAAACTGCTACCTTTTATAGCAGTTTTCTAATATACTAGGCAACCAAACAGTCATTAAGTACCAAAAGTATTTAAAAATACTAAAATAATCTTGCTTCAAAAGATGTTTCTGTGCATTAGATGTTGGAAGTAGATAACCGAACAGTAATGTGCTGTTTTAGGTATCCACATTACGTGGGTCTCTAAATTAAATGAGATTTTTATAAGTTTGAAGATTTTTGTTGGTGTGGATAAACGACAATACTTAAATCTTGCAGGATATCAAAGAGTTTGGCGAATATAATTATTACTGTAAGGCCGTCATATATACGCACGTTAGGAAGTGCGTTAGCGGAAATTAAGGTAAGGTAATGACAATTTACTTAGACAACCTAAAAAACCCGAATACCTTACAAACCAGTGAAGCTAGGCATAAGGAGTCCTAATACTGGTTTAAAGACAATAAAAATTTCTATCTATCAATGCAAATATATACTGGGTGTCTTTTTTAAAATAACAAAGTTACACAGTAAAATTCACAAGGTTTGCCCTAGGTACTTGAACATCTGTAGATCACTGGACAACGATGAATGTCGCATTCAATCAGCCAAAGGATCTTCTTTTACGGTTTCCATTTTACTTCTCTAAATTAATTCTTTTTTGAGATACCAGACTTTTTTGCAATATCACTTTTTTAAACAACTTGAAATATCATAAACTATAAAAATTAGGCGTAGGGAACCTTGAATAAAATTGATCTAGTTTTTAGTGTAGACTTAAAAAATGCTATAAAATACAGGGTGTTCCATTAAGAAAAACATAACTTTGATGCACTACTGAGTTTTGGAACACTCTGTAAATTGCATATTACTTTAAAATTGTAGATCTAATCCTAGTTCTACATATATCCTAATATGCTACAGTTCAAAATTTGTTCACTATTTGACCACCAGAGACCACGGCGTTACCGCTGTTACACCCTATATATAATTATTATAATTGTTTCTTTTTTCCGGTAAGGGATTTTTGTAGTTGAAAAGGGAATTTTCTATTATTGAATTGCGGGAACAAATATTTACCGGTGCGAAACTGCAAAGGAGGGTTGAGTTTTCTTTATACATAATAAATAATTGATTCACTACTTTATAAGGAAATTTTGTATTCCTTTAGCTCACGTAAAATTAATATGTTTATATAATAAGCCAAAATGAAAACGAAAGGCTGTTTTCTTATAAGTTTATTTAGTATCTAAATTAAGTATTGAAAAGAAAAAAATTCCAAGTGGGTGCACGTCATATCCCTGA
Organism: Protaetia brevitarsis; assembly: GCA_004143645.1. Classification (NCBI taxonomy): domain Eukaryota; kingdom Metazoa; phylum Arthropoda; class Insecta; order Coleoptera; family Scarabaeidae; genus Protaetia; species Protaetia brevitarsis. The sequence goes on along the minus strand of RXPK01000037.1, from coordinate 2,959,295 downwards.
TATACCCATAATATAAGGATATTATATATTAATTATAATTAACCTTAAAATATTGTGCAATCTGGTTAGTTTCGATTATAAATTTGTTTACGGTAAAGCCCATATCCAAGGAAACGCTAGTCTATTTAGGTAGTTCTTCATGTAGCTGTATAAACACGCAGAAACTCTACATCTAAACACAATATAATCTGTTTACGTAATTTCAACGTCCAGGAATATACAGGAATATATAGAAAAAAAGCGCTTCTGGGAATACATACTTTATAGAGGAATATTTTCTCGACAGATTTTTAATATAATGAGATGAAATTCAATATAAATGAAATACCACAGTAGACAAAGGGATAAAAGATTTCCTCTAAAGTAGTACAACGTTCTAATTTGATAATTCATAAAAATTACTGTATATTTGACAGATGTATCAAGTGAAAGCTTTAATACCTAAAATGCATTGTGTATATAGGTTAATACTAGTTACAACCAGAGTGGTCGGACGTGTCTGTTTAGGCATAGTATATCTTCAAGGCAGTAAAATCACTCCCTCCGATTCGTGTGTCTAGTATTTACTGTCAGTGTTAGTCGAGTCTTGATGCGAGATAGTTCAATTTGCCGCAAACGTTTTACGCATTGTAAATGTAATGCAATGTCGGGCGTAGAAAATCCCAGAAAACGACCATTGTTTCATAATTTAGAAAAGTATTTTGGTGAATGGTTTATAATATGGTGGTGCCAAAATAGTTTGCACAGTGTGCAACGAACAGTTATTGTGCTGGAACAACTCGGACTACACATTGGTGGTGGTGCATCTGATCCGTTATCTACCTATAAAGCTTATTTTAATTATGCGTGTGTTACATCCGTAGATGTTGAACGGCCTCTTTAAAAATATAAGCATGTTTTATCATCGCGACGAACGCGGTTTAGTGAGAAACTGAATGCCACAAACTTTTCAGCAATCCTATACCATTTCTGCTACTTAAATAAGGCAAGGGGCTATATATATAGTATTATAAGTTAAATAAATAAATAATTTTGCTCTTTCCCGACATTGTACTTTATAGTTTTGTTGAACGTTAATGTCACACATATGAAACTTAGTACTGATCTGGCGTGCAGACGAAAGTTGACCACTCTAGTTATAACAATAAACGTTTCTAATAAAGGCTTTCTTTGAATATTCGCCTTGTTATATACAGTTGCTTTTAGTGCATTGCATTCACACTTTAATATAAAATGAACTCATATTTTTTTGAATGGTTGCAATAAATCTGGGACAATGTCATTGTCTTTTATTTCACACAGCGTAATATCTCTTTTCATATTTTAGCATCGAATACGTAATTATGTATAGAAGTAATTAATATATCAAACTTTAAAGCCATATGGAATGGTTTGGATGGGTAACTACTAAGTTACTGTTTTGATATAGTTGCCAGTGTAATGGAGTATGTTAATGTTATACTAATTTTCCCAGCAGGAATCATCAATGAGATGCTCTGTCAATTGCGTGCACTTGATATCGACAAAATTTCCTGTTTCCAAACTGACTCAATATCCTTGACATACTACGGCATAGACAACTTGGGCTGCGTTCCGAGTCGCGCATAATGCATTGTATGCGTCTGATGTAACGATACATCGTTTCGATTTAACATGTATGCGTGCATAAAAAGCTTTGCCGCGAAATCAGTTTAGACCCTGACAGAGGCTAGAATGGAACATACAACGCATAGAAAAAAAGGTAATGCAGCCTATGCGTAGCATATGCACGACAAGTAAATCGGAACGCTCACAGTGTTCTATGTCTTTCAATGCATGCATCGCATAAAATGCGCGACTCGGAACGCAGCCTTGGTTGTCAAATTCAGAAACAAAATTTAAATGAGAAAGTAGCGAATATAACGAATTCTATATTTTTCTTATTCTGTTTTATTTCGTCTCTTATGTTTATTATATGATAAGCGAAAACAGTTCATTCATAAAATTAACACTCAGCAAAATAGGTATTGCCACGTATTACTGATAATAGCGTTGTTGTGCTTGAATACATCATTCCATTGTTAAAATATCCAACATTATTATGCTGCAGAGGTAAATGAAATTTTCAGATTGAATACCTGCACGATAACATAAACAGGTTAATTTAATTATGTTATTATTGTATTAAAAGAATGGTGAATTTTCGCCGGGAATACGGTGTCGTCAAATTTTTAGGAACAACAACAATGGTGATTTTCCCGCTCAATCGATACGTTTTCGATTGCAGTAATTCTTAAAGTGTTGAATTTTGATACCAGCGTTTGCCTATCAAAGGCTAGTTAGTTGATTTGTGCGTAGGCTTGAAGAAAAAATATCCGAACGATTCAAACCTGAGCAAGCAAGAGAGGAAATAATAATTCATGCCTTGGCATCCCCCAACAGCTTTTGCCAATTACAGGAGGCATCGGCGCGGCGGGGCCACGAGTTATTATTATTACGCCTGCGCCCGTGGAGCGACTTATGATGTTCGTCTCTCAGCATTCGCCAATCGTCAAGGAGTGGGGAAAACCACGAAAACCTCACTCTGAGAGCTGCGCGTCGGGCTCGAACCGAGGACCCCGCGACTGATAGCCAAGCGTGTAAGCCACTGGATCATCACCCGGGCTCAAATATCGGTTAATTATTACAATTTACAAAACTGTAAGTGTCACCGAAGATGATCCATGTAGGTACCATCACCGTCACTGATAGTGTCCGGTTGGTAACGTATATCCAGTGGCACGATCACAGTCTATCGTCCCCAGCTTATCGAGTGCGCGCGACAAGCAGAGGTCTTATGCAGGTGGTCCCGGGTACTCGGAAATGATTGGAATGTCTTTTTGAGGATTAAAAATCGTTTGAAACTATATCGAAAGGAGAAATACTAGGAATGAAACAAACTTTTCAATTATTGCGTTGTAGATTTAATTTTAAAGTTGCAGATTAGTTGTTTTTACCAATTCATTTGATAAGAATTTGTAGTTTTTAACAGAAAAAGTAACAGTACTTGATTAATTAGATATTTAATGTGTTCATTATACTCGGTGTTATCAAATGGGAAAAATACTACATCTTTTAATAGGCTAGTTGATATTTTCTCTTTAACATTTTGTGTTTCCCGGCATTTTTTTGAAATGAAAGGCATGCGATAAAGATGCCGCAACCTTTTCCGCTTGGGCAGAGGTTTCCGTTCGAAAAGTTTGTCCTTTGTAGTTCCCGCCTAAGAATTAATCGTAGAAATATTTTTTTAAAGTCTGTGCATGTGCAATCGTAGATACGAATTTTTAATTCCCTTGTTTACGAAGTTTTGTTTCAATCGACTATTCGTATTTTCCCTCATCGCATTTCATTCGTATTTACACGATATATGTAATTAACAAGAGCGGAGCTATCTATCCATCAATAATAACGATAATATTTTAATGTGCCTAGTCGAGTTTCAAATTTGGTTATTGAAAGATATTTCCCTTATTAAGAATTGTTTATTATTTTTTTATTGAAATCAGTAACACAGTCCCCCTGGATGTGCTAATAAATTTGCATCGAAATTTCAAAAATCGGTTGGGTTACTATCTTTATCAAGGGGAAGGTTTATTTGGGCATTTAATCGATAATTAAAAATATAATGAATAATTGAAAATATATCTAAGAAACCAAACACGTTACTGAACAAAAAAAAGAAGAAAACATTATGTTAGATTTCATTGTAAAGCACATAAAAACCTTAGTGTAAGTACCGATATATGTTTAGTAAATAAATTACACAACAAACTATTACACAATGTGTAACTAAAATTAGTGATAATAAGCGATAATAAACAGGCGAAATAATAAAAAAAAACAAAAAAAAACTATAAAGAAGAAGAACCAAACTTATTTTTTACATAATGTTTTAATGAATAAAGACTAACATTAAAAAGGTCTATATTCTCACAAATTGAATTAACCCTCGAGCATATGGATGGTATTGGAGAAGCAGAATAATGATGTGTATTTGCAGAAGGAACATAAAATAAAGGAAAAATTCTACTGCCCGACCGAGGGATACAGAAAGCGAGGGATTCAAGTAACAGGCTGTCTTTCACATATCCGTGTGTTAGCTTATAAATAAAAATGATCTGGTAATTAAACAAATTACATAAATCACTGTAAGAATAATTATGGTTTAAATGCGTTTTATATTTACGGTAATACAGAATTTTTAAAAACTTTGGACACTCTCAACAAGGTTAATATATTTATTATAGAAGGTACACCAGATAATTAAACAATATTCTCATTTCGAAGTTATAAAGCTGTTATAAAATGCAATCAAGGCAGCATTATCACGAAAATTTAGAAGTACTTTTATTACTTTTCTTAATTTTTTTTTCGATCTTCGGTTAATAACGTGTTCGGAAAACAATTGCCCTGAATTAATAAGATCTCGAGTAGCGCCGAGTGATTGGATATTATATATGTTTATTACTACGCCACAGCCCTTCTAATATCTTTTTATTTTAGTACCTACGCAAAGTTTTTTAAATATTGATTACTGTTTTGAAGTTACTCAAACATAACAAGACAACGACTTTCTATAACGTAATATATTTCAGTAAGGATTAAAGAAATACAGGTAAATGCAAAATAAAATATAAATCGTGTAAATGAAGTGCGAATATTTAAATACTGATATGTAATATTAGGGTGAAAAACTCGTTTTTATCGTTCACAATGTACTTAATTCTGATGACTGGTTATATAGGTTATTGTCATTCAGGTCGAAACTAAATATTTTGTGAACGATAATAACGATCTATTTATTACCTATCACTACTTCATTGGATAATAACACAATTTAGGTACTGGTTTTAGAAAAATAAATAAAAGTAAGTAAAATAATGTAAACTTATTGGAATTATTAATAATTTTACTTACATTAAGTCAATCGGTATTTTTCTTGTAAAGAGCTAAGGTATTGTGACGAGCGCCAATTTTTAAATTGGCGGTTTCGATAGGCGCCCCTAGATGGCGTTAGCATAGCAGAAGAAAGGCCTACGTCCGAGGTTCCAAAGAGGAACGAGAGAGGGCAGTACCGGGTCGAAGATTCGTGAATATTCTTCTGAATCTGGAAGCGCGCTCTAGAACTAACTGGAAAAATCTCGCAATTCTCGCGCCAGATATAAATAACGTGTGGTGATTGGTCGGGAAGTCAGTCAGTGGCATAGATAACTAGTACTATAGATACGTATGTTCCATATACTGTTTTGAGGCCGTAATGAGACATCTATAAGTGTGTTATCAAAGCTTATTAAAAACCATGCGCATATTTAAACGGTATACTAAAGGATGCTGCTAGTGAAAAAAATTAATGATCAGGATGGGATTCTATGTTGAGCGCAGTTTCCCATACTATATGAGAAACTGCATGACTCAACATAGACTCCCTGGTGATGATATTCGCCATCATCATATACAGTATCGTGAAAAGTTGCTTTCTGTATACTTTCAAGCCTACTAACCATGTGCTAATGGCCGTTTGCACTGACACGTTAAGTTTGGTTTAATTTTAAGTGACGCTCAGAATATGACGTTCACTATATGCACGAGACATGAACTATCACCTTCACTGCTTACCCCTTAAAATTAAACCAGGCTTAATATGGCGATGCAAATGGGGCTAAGACAAATGACATTAGACGATTAGACGCCACCGACAATAGACACACGGCAGCACAATGGCAGCACACGGTAAATATTGGGCAAACGTCGGTGGCCTTCTTGCTTATCCACGACGCACACATCATGTCTCATTTGCCATCAATTGGTGTGTTATAGAAGTAAAAATTCGGTGTCAGTTGCTGCCATTAAACATAACCACCCATGGTCAGTGGATACGAATTGAATTGAGTAGATAAGCAAATAGCGAGTGGAAATAAATGCGAGTGAATTAGTACGTGTGATATAAATATCGGTGCAAATAAATCGTTTACATAAATAAAGACAATAGTAATTAACTGATTTAATTAATAAGTGATTTTTTAAGAGTAGTAGTGAGTGTTATAATTTTAGTGTTTATTTTGATCTTATTTATTAGACTTTAAGTAGTTCGCAAGTGCGTTAATAAATTAAGTTAATTTAAATCTATCGCCTGTGTATTTTTATAAACCCCGACAACGTTTTAAAAAATAGAAAAACGTTACAGTATATACTTCTAAATAGCAGGTTTCGTTTCTTTTTTTGAGAGCTTTCTACCCTTACCACATACCAATCATTACTATAGTAAAATGGAATAGTTTGCCAAGGGATTGAGGAGAATTTGTGTAGCATAAATATTTTTTTCCGTCAAAATAGTTAATGCTGTTTAACTAAAGTAAATATTATTACAATTGCGATTGTTGAATACTCAAAAAGGTTACACAATCTTTTGAAATTAGTGCATTTCTTTCGATAAGATTTTTTTTTGTAAAATCCGTGTCTTTCTTAAAAACTGGGTCTTTGTGCTTTCGAAGAAATTACTGTTTCCGGGATTGAAAGATCGATAGATTCTGGCCAGGAACGTGGGGATATCAGATATTCTAGTCTGGCACGACGTTTCGAGTGTTTCTGAAAAGTATGGTATTGAGATTTCGGTACTGGATCTTTTAGGTTGGAAATCGGATTCTCAGCATGGATTACAGTTTTGAATAAATTATCTTATATCTGTGAGTCACAATGATATATCAAATAATTTGAAATTTTTTTTTAATTACAGCTGGCATCATCTTTTAATAAATAAAAGCAAGAGGAGTACCTGCGTTACTCTTTTTGTGGTCAATTTACTAGTAAAAAACGACGCTAACTTTTCTTTCCAGATCTACATATCGTAGAGGAATTGAAGTTATGGCGAGCGTTGTTTTTTTATATTTTTGTTCAAATTTTGTGCAACAAATTATTATTTTCGATTGAATGATATATTTAATTAAAAATTAAATACACATTAGTAAAGAAATGATATAACTCTATTTCCATTATGTAAAGAGAAAAAACACGATACAACTTGAGAAAAGAACAAACAATAAAAAAAAAAGTGTCAGACAAAACGTCCGAGTGACACTTGACAATTAATAATCTCAACTTATGCTATGTTTCCGTTTTTAACTTTTCATAGCTAGCTCGGGTAGTCCAGATGATCATACGATGTTGCAATATAAATTATATAACCTAAAACATTTTACATTAAAATAAATCATCTCATAATATTCACATTATTCATTTTCTTTTAAAATAGGAGTGTGTCTTTCTTCCTTTTTCTGAAACAAATTCCGTTGTGATACACCATCTATCAACAATTAAGAGTCGTTGCCAGCGAGCCACGGATAACAGAAACAACTTAAATTATGAATTTTCTTTGTAAAATAAATTTCTAATGTCTAGCTCAAACCTAAAATCTACTGATATACTATAAATAATAAAGCAGACGTAAGTAACACATACTTTTTATTTTATTTTAAAATGGGGTCGATAAAGCCTAAGTAATTTATTGATTGTCAGGAATCCCCGCAGAGGCAAGTCTCTTTGTTAATCGTCACTACAGCCCCGAAAAAAAAAACGCCACTGACCAGAATGAATTTCGAACTCGCGCGCCCTCACACTAGTTGACATCGCAAGGGATTCAGCTAATGCAGCGCTATAATTATCCATAATAATAAAATTATTCAAACATGAAATTAATGGTAATTCATGGAGATATGGAATACCTACATGTAAGTATCAGCAAGGCTTTAATGTTTGTGAGCAATAATAGAGTTAGTACTAAAGAGGTTTTAGTGTATTTTCGAGTACTCAAAACTTATAATCTAACATCTAAATAGTATTGTTTTTAATTTTCGCGTTCGTGAATTGATTTTTATAGTATGTAACTTCATGAAAATATGTACAGATGTATCTACGTTTTATTTGCTTGTCACGAATATTTGAATGAAATCCGGTGTATTTGGTAACAGCTACTTCTTTTTATATTGAAATTTATAGCGAATGATACAAAATATCTCTTTAAATTTATATATTTTATCGGGTGTTTACGCTGTAACAGGCCTAAACTGTGTCCTGATGAAAAGAAATAGTAGCTACATTGAGGGAAATACACGTTTTGTTAAACCAAATGTAAACAATGACCTGACGAAATGAGAACACGGTCACAGTATCAAATTTATCGTTTATTATTATGAAAACATCACTACATGCATATGCAGATATGTACATTTATAGATCTCCATTTGTAATATCCGCGATGAATACATGCAGATATGTGAATACACACAATGATAAATACCCAGTTGAAAATTACAGCAAATTACGTCTGATAAATGACCGTTGTTGCATTAACACGTATGTATGAGTTTGCAAACTCAATGTACGTAGAGTTACACGAAGTAAAACCAATTTTACTTATTGTTAATGCACACACAGAGAGAAAAAGGTGTAGTTGACCATTTCCCAGCTAATAAACACTATTTCTATTTGAAATTCGAGCAATGCGTTTTAAAAATTAAAACAATATATGTATGTTATTGTTGATTCAACACAAAACAAATGTTTGACCATTTTTGACAATTATTGTTTCAATAGTATAAATAGAAAATATAAAATTGTTGAATTGACTAAAAAGTAAGAATATCGAAGTCAAAAATAACTATGTTCATCTGTCACATGCTAGTGTTATCTTAACAGTTGAGCATATTGATGTCAGTCATTTCAAATTAAGTAGGTATATCTACATATAAGTCGTGCTGTGAATGCATTGATATACAGGATTTTCCACAGAGGTGGCCAGTTAAAAGTTGTTGGGTTTTAGAAATTTGGCGATCATAATAATTGGGTAGTTATTTTTTAATATTTCCAAGTGCATTAAACGGAAGAGGAGTATGAAATGAACATTGAGCATGAACAGTTCATACTCCATTTCCGTTTAATTCACATTAAATCTACGTCAAAATTCAATATTTGGTTTTATTCCTAAGAATTTATAGAAAATTTTTCAAAATTTCAAAATCAAACCAACCCACGACAAACTTCATGTTGTATTTCCTCACGACAATAGACCTGAAAATGGCCTACTAGATAGACCGAAATATAGTCTAATTACGTAAGTATATTAAAAAAAAATAATAAAATTTAATGAAGAAGGACATTATTCTTGCTTTTCATCTTAGAAACAGTTAAGGATAAGTACAGGAAATCCTAGCTGTAATCGGTACATAATTCTATGCTGAATTCAAAAATGTAATATATAGAGTATTCCATTTAAAATATCAAAGTTCATGGTAACTTCCGGTTAACCGGAAGTGTAAAAACCTGAAATAAAAATATTAATGAATGATTCAAAAAATTTAAAAAAATGCAAGTACCAAACTGTTGTTAACCCCAAATTTCTAAAATTGAAAGATTTCATTAACCCCGAAAATTTCTAACTGGCCAGATCCGTGAAAGACTTGTATAGATCCGCCATGTTGCTTTGCTCCACCCTTAGGACACTCGACCAATACCGCCGCAGGTATAGGTATTTGTTTATACAGTGTGTAAATTAATGCAGTTTCCAGTGGGAAAAAGCTTTTTTTATACAAGTTTAGGAAAAAAGAAACATTCTGTGTACTTAATGTTTTTTGTTTAATCTGAAACTAACAAAAATGCTGTTAAAGTCCAGAATAAATTTGCTATTTTCCGAAATGACGGTATAATATCTACATTTTCTTTGCAAAAAGGTCAAAGTTCCAAAAATCTTCAATTTTATAGCGTAGCTATGACTTGTGTGACAGATGTCATAAACAAAATATTTTCTTGGGGAAAATTCCTTTTATTCATTACAGCTATTACCAGAAATACATTAATTTGTTAATTTCTTACTGTAAAAAGCTTGCAATCTTTGCAGATGTCATAAAATTCATTCTGTCATTTAGTTAGTGAATATTCATAAATGAAAAGATGCTAACATTAAATCATATGATTTATCTAATTAAAAAGCTATGGCATAGAAAATATTTCATTTAATTATGCATTACATTTATTTCATGAAAAATGCTCTACTGTTGCCGTATCAAGATCGGCTTTGAAAAATTAATAAAGAAGTTTGATGATACATGATGCGTTACTGACAAGAAAAGGTTACGCAAAAGTTACAATGAGAACGGTGCTGAAACTGTTATGGCGACGATATCTGTGCGAGAAGACCCAGGAAAGTCATTGGCCTGAAGAGCTGCTGAAATAAATTATAGCCATACTTTATTACAAAGAATCTTTAAGGCTAACAAAATTTATCCATATAAACCCCAATTTAGCTATACTTTAGAAATTATAGACCATGCATTTAGATTAGGTTTTTGTTTATGGGTAGGTGAAAAGTTAGTTTCAGATCAACCAAAAACACTATACAGAACGATTTTTTTTTCTTAAAATTGATATTAAAAAAGTTTTTCCATTTGGAAACCGCATTAGTTTTAAAAGTATATTAACAGGAAAGAAAAGGAAAAAAAAGGAGTTATAAATGAATTTGATCGATACTTAAAGCTCGGCAAGGCAATTATTAAGCGTGAAGATGCTATTTTGCCGGAGTAGCAAATATATGACTCGCGTACAGTGTAATGGGTAGGCTTAATTTGTTGTAGAAGGTATGTACAAGTATGCATATGTAGTAAAGTATATACAACATATTTATTGTTATTTCACATTATAGGAAAATTTACATACATATTTCACAAAGGCGAGCGCAAACTAACTTAATTCAGAATTACATTATTCATTACACATGTATGTTCGTTTCACAAACAATTCTCCTCCGTATATTCACCGAGGCTATTCATAATTAGATGAAGTTGAAAAGGGTTTGATGTAGAAAGCGTGCTGTAATGGAATCGTTATAATTAATTATCTTACTAATCTTAATAAGCCGATAATTAATAGAAATATGTCTACATTAATTATCGGTTATTCGTTTCAATATATCATCATCCACACATATTAATTAGAGCGAGTTATATGCCGACGTAGAGCCTTCATAATGTTTGCTTTCAGTTTCAATATCAACTTTATACATAATTACAGACAAGGGATAAAATGCAGTGATTTGGCAAATAATATGCAACAAATCAAAAGAATGATGTTGGGAAAGACAATTAAAAAAAGCTATTTTACGAGTTGCTTCTCTGAAATAAATGTTGTACTATAGTATATTCACGCAGCAGACGAAATCTAAAAAAGTGCTCTTTCAAAAGTAGAAACTATTCAAATAAGAAAGTTGCATTAAACCGCTATTTTTAAAAGTCAATAAGAGAATCCTACAAGGATTGTTTCACGTGAATTGTTTGGTACAGTGAATAAGCATTTAATTTGATTTAATTTTTTGATATTATATGAACGCGGACTAGTATTTGCTCGCAGAGTAAGGTTTTCGTTGTTTCTCTTGCTCATACACTGAGAGAAAGGTTAGCTTCAGTTGACCAATTCTCAGTTAACTGAATGCATGTTAATATATGTTGATTTTTTTTCATTTCTTTCAGTATAAGTGAATACTGAGAGACCTATAAAGTCATTCCACGGACGCAGTATTATCAATACCATCAACACTAGTTTCGTACAAGTAATTAGGTAATGGTTAGTTAGAATGGGGACCACTGACATCAAAATCAATGCGATAATTAGAGTAGGTAGCTCCATGTAGTACCTTTGAGTGGAGCATGGGGTTTAAGGATGTATTGTTATTATTTTAATTTATCAATTAACGGAGGGTAGAGTGACCGTTATGAACGTAGCAACGTATATGGAAAATTAATTTGTTTTTAAAATATGCTATTATTTGAAATGATACGTAGCCATTAGAGGTGCGCATTTTGGTAATTTTATATTAATAACCTCTCATTCTAAAGGAACAACTATTTTAATTTAAGGACTTAGGGTGCGCAAGAGCATATCTATTGATGAATAATTTGCGTGGTCGCAGGCCAATGGGTGTTTATTACAACCCCCACCCTTTTAAACAAAGAATGTAACCGGATTTGCGGTGTAATCTTGTGGAACATTTTTTGTAGAAACTACTTCATGTCTATAATCCGAGATTTGTAAGCCCATTAATCTTCCCCCACAATCCAGGTAATTCGGTAACTACAGTCTTCATGGGAAGTTGTTTAAATACGTTAAATAACCATCTTCCAAGAGTAGTTTATTAATTTAACATATCTAGTACCTGTTGAGAATGTACATCAACAGAAGATTGAGAGATATTGACCATATCCATAATTGTAAGCAAACATCAATTTTACCTTATTTTGAAGACATCTCCTTAATTTAAATGTAATACTTGATTCTAAACTAAGACTTAAATCAAAACAATGTTTTGACATCGAAATACCAAAAATTAAACGTTGTACTAAAAAGTTGAAAAATCGATTTTCGATCACATTTTCTGCATTTCGGACCACTGTGTGTCGTCAAGTTTTATGCTAAACAATTAAACTAATAAAATTTCGCCCTAATCATGTTTTCTGACAAAACAAAGTTCGCAGTCTATTAAACAAAATAATGTGTGATTCACCACCCAATTGGCGAAAAATAACCTATTAAAGGGCTTCTGCTTAGAGTTACGGAAATCTCAATCAAGCAAAAAGCAGAAGCTGGGCAGCAAAGGCAGAGAAACAGATAAAATCAATCCGGGAGATGTAAGCCAAACCACTAAGGGCAATAAGACGACCATCGGCCGTTAAAAGGACCCAACGAAGATTCTAAAACACCACAGCAACACTCGAACAATCCCATTGATTCAGCGAGGCAGTCAGGATTACAGATGACCGTAATAGGCAACCGTCATCTGAAAAAAAGCAATGGTTTGAACCATTGCTCTTGAGAGCAGATAGATCTGATTCAAAAACGACTCGTAATTGCGATGTACGATTGCTCCACATGGGAGCATCAATTTCGTGCAATTCACATAAAAAATCTTCACTGGAAGAGTATTATAAATGGCTTTCCACAGCCAAAACACAAGAACCTATTTCAAGGCAAAGGCATCTATATACGAAAATCTTTAAGAGGAGACGGATTTAACTAAAATCCAAAGGACCTAAATCCAAGGATCTTTCAAACAGGCCAAGCGTACTAGCCCTGAATCCAGATCAGTAGAAATCAGTAAAGGCAAGGTAAGGAACCTATCGACTGGAAACTGGTTTTTAGTAGAACTTAAAATACACTCGCGGTAACCAACTTTGGTCTCAGACAAAACAGACTATGGGACAATGACATGTCAAAGGATTTAACTATCGTATCGGCATATTTAGGTTAATGACCATGACTTACCACCAAGTAAGGACTGCCTACGGACTAGGGAGCTCATACTTATAGCTATTTACACTCTGGCAACTGAAAGAACATCTGAGTAAGCATGAATTAATAAATTAATCTAAATGTAGATTTAGGATTAGATAGGTTATGGCACGATAATTAGATAGTTAGTAGGGTAGTATGTATTATAAATGAATACTTCATACATTTTAGTGGTCTAGATTAGTTTTCAATTACTACTATAGTAGGGGTGTATAAATAAATATTTAAAATATAAATCTTTAATTTAATTACTACTGAATATAACGCAACAGACGACACTAATAAATAGCTTCAGTCGTCATTTTGGATCTCGATTGTGCTTCTTTCTCTGGCAGATGTCTTCACGATTGGAAGAATAATTTATAGTACAAATCTGATGCATCCGGTGCTAAAATAATGAAGTAGCGTTATTTTCTGGCTCCAAAGGATGAAAATCAGGTCAGTCGATATATAGTATCAGTATAGTCGAAATAATGCATTATTAACCTTAGTACAATTTCCACATTTGTTCTAAATCAACACAAGACTACTTTTAAAGATGTATTTGAAGAGAGGATGTGTACAGCCAGGCCTTGGAGTGGTAAAAGTAACATGTTCGCTGGCCTTAATTTTCCAACGTTTTAAACTTGATCATCTTGTACATGGATTCAACATTTTTGACGAAACTAAGGAACCTTATATGACAAATACTTGTGCCAAACGATAGATAATCACAAAAAACTACTATTGTCTGAACTAATCCTGACCTATATAAGAATTAATAAGAATATTCTAATATTCTGAGGAAACCACCGCCCTGCGCAACTTAAATTTAACTACTGCCGCCTTCTTCGAAACAAATTGAAACGAACACTGATTGACAATTTGATAATGACGTTTCCTGTTTCCTATGTTCTCATCACAAAGTTTAATATTATTATTTGGGTATCAGGGTGTCCAATTGTTTATTATTGCTATAGAAAATTTTAAAATTATTTAGAGAGCTTATAAATGAAATCCGATTACAAAAAATTGGATCTCAGATGTCAGAGTTGAATGCATGTGATCCCATCCTCAGAGTGGTAGTATATGCATTCGTCAAGAGTTTCGTACAGATTCTTTTCACAATCCGTAACTATAGAGTACTCAGAACCGATAGTGGTGTAACATGTTTAAAGAAGATAATTATCGATTTATGACAAGAACTTTGTAAATCCTATTTTTTGTTATTATTGTCTTATACTTAGGTAATTATTTCCTACTTATACATAGTACCATTTTATATGTATAAAAAAATAGTTTCAAGGCACGAAAAATAAAACGAGGAAATACCGTTCGCGTTTCCAAATACAACCTCCGTTTGAATGCGAAAGAAACGGCAGTTTCATAACGGATGTAATTTTCAATGGCGCATAGTCCGCGAGTTCTATTGAACGGCGAATGAAAGACGGAAAATAGAGATCTTCTGTAACGTACACAACACACAACGCGTGCATAATACAAAGTAAGGACCCGTATATACGAAATCCGATTCGATGTCAAAGATTGTGTACAATGAATGAACTACAACAAAGCAGATCGTTAGGTGAGCCGAGGATAAACTTTGTGAGAGCGTCTGAGTATACCTTGTATTAAAATGCATATAAATCATTCTTATCGAAAGCTTGTGTTGTGAAACTAACGGGTCAAGTATTGATCGCCGAAGTTCGAAACCTTTTGAACTAATTTCAAACATAGAGTGTAAGATAAAACTTGTTCAACATCCACCGATTATTGGTTTTATTACACACAGTTTTTCTCTTGTGATGATATACGCACTGTTATTTAGTCTTCGCTGGAAAAACTTTTTATTCTTGTCATACAGTAGTAATCGCAAAATATAATTTGTGTAAATTTATTTGTATTCTATCTATTAAAATGCTTTTGGAGTGATTAGAGTTATTTTGTAGCTTTTGTCCATGCAGTGCAAGAAATGCTAGTGATAACTGGAGTAGAGGAGCGTAAAAAAGAGTAACGAGACCCTAATTTTTGACAAATGAGAGGAAAGTCAAGGTGTGTGTATTTTTTTGTAGAATTAAGTTAGGAGTTAAGAATTAACTCTGGATTGTTGTTTATTGTAATAAAACAAAACCTATTAATGAACTATATGTAATACTGGTTATACTTGGAAAAGCTATTCTTGTGTTCTTGCCCAGATGCGTCATAGGAGCTATCAGCTGTTAGAATGCCAATATTTGATTAATTCACATCAGCAACGTTGACTGCTGATAGCTTGTATGACCCGTTTGGGGAGGAACAGCAGAATACCCATGCAGTTACTAGAAAACGTTCTGGATTTCGTCATTTTTCGACGCGGGAGAATAGACTAAGGAGTGTCACTTGGTGGCAGCACCATTGATGTATTGCATCCAAAAAAATAACCTAGAGCAGTGCCGCATTATTTTAGCACCAGATGCCTCAGTTGTCTTTCTTCATTTACACCAATCATAAATAACCAATACCAACTTGTGCCAGAAAGGGAAGTACAATCGATATTTAAAACGGCCGTTACTTGTTCTCGGCTGTCATTTGCTGCGTTAAAAGTACGTAAGCAGTACAAATGTGGAATTTGATTAGCAACAAAGAGATTATTTTTTGCTGTCGTTAATAAAATAACAATACAGCAAGAAGCAAACAAAATAACAATGGGTTAAATTAAAGACACAGTAGAATTAGTCCAGACAGAATGTTTAGTTATTCTAGATTACTCCTAACGACTATCAAGATCAACGTCAGAATAATGACTCAGTGATGCCCTCTGTAAATTGACAGTACCGTCAGGACGCTAACGTTGTGCATGCAGACTGGTTAAAAAAATTGCAACTGTTGCTTCTTATCTTACCTCTTCGCTGAATTACACCTGGATACGGTATTATATACCCCTGTAGCCCTCTTATACTAGCAGAAGACCCACCTGTCAAATTTGTATGAACTATTTTTGTCTTATTTTATTTTACTTATTGTAAGTTTTGGATTGGTGGATTTGATTTGAAGTAATAGCAGCAAAGAAAACGGTTCTTAGTGGTTATTACAAGCCTTTGGCAGTTGCTCCCCAATTGGCGTTGATCACGACGCAGTGTTGTACGATGCGAGTCGCCATTCTGAAGATCGCAGTTCCTGTAAGATATTTTCCGATAACTAGATAAATATTTTATGGTCGTGTCTGCCCTATCTGTCAAGTTGTACTACTACTACTACCGTAGTGGAATGGGAGAACTACCATCTTTACGGGCATTTTTGTATTCTTACAATATATTCAATGTATTTCCTACTAGATGGCTAGAGATGCGTGCGATAATGTTTAGATCAGGGTATGTTTTGAAAGGCTTGAAACTTTAAACTTATAATTGCAATTAACTAACTGCAATTTTTGTTAGCCTAATCCTTATGTTTCAAAACCCTAACTTTGCTAATTAAACAATAAGCTCCAAGAGAAAAGATAACAGAAACAAGATCTAATTTCTTATTGGTTATTTGGTAGCCATGAAACCTAGGCATTATAACTGTTCGGTGACGGTAAATCACTTAAAGACTGAATCCATCGCAATAAAAGTCGATATTTTAAATAATAGAATATTGACATAAAACGACTACTTTATTTATAATTGTGATTTTGGAAGAAATAAATAGTTTTCCATATAAGCAGTAATGTGTATTATTATTCCGTCATTTTAGCAACAACAAAACGTATGGTGGGAATATTTTGTTGCGAAAGAGTTAATTCGATTAGGTCATGATTAGAGTAACTGATTTATATAGACTTAGATAAATAGATTTAGGATAGATCTAGGCTGGTGAGAACTGATTGTTGCTGCTTTTTATTGCTTTCAAGTACCAGCAGCAGATGGAGGTTTTCAAGCTCGCTATGCCACGATTGGTTAGGAATTGTAGGCTTAGAAGTATGAAAGAAGCGATTTCTGACCCGGAGAGGACCGAAGTGTTAATTGAGAACAACGGAGTCATTGAGACTGGGCGGGACCGTGAGGAGACAATATGGTTGACTTTGATTAAGAATAACCATTTTTAAAATTACATGAACGCAGACTAGTATTTGCTTTCAGAGTAGGGTTTTCGTAGCTTCCCTTGCTCACACATTGAGATAAAAGTTAGCTTCAGTTAACTAAGAATTAGTTAACTGAATGTACGTTAACATATGTTGAAACACCCTTTTTAATTTCTTTCAGTGTAGGTGAATGATGAGTAGACTGGTCGGACGTATCTGCTAACACGGGCCGCACTCGCCTCACGTTATGCAGAACGTTTAGCCGTAGTAGATCAAGGCAGTAAAATCAATGATTCGTGTGTCTAGTATCCCTCCGATTCGTGTGTCTAGTATCTAGTGTCAGTGTTAGTCGAGTCTTGTGCGGGACAGTACAATTCTCCGTTAATGTTTTACGCATTGTAAATGTAATACAATGTCGGGCATAGAAAATCCCAGAAAACGACCATTGTTGCATAATGTACAAAAGCATATCGGTGAATTCCAGGATTTGCATTATGGTGGTGCCAAAATAGTTTGTACAGTCTGCGATAAACAATTAGGTATTGTGCTGGCACAAATCGGACTACACATTAATGGTGGTGCATCTGATCGGTTATCTACTTATAAAAATCCTTCTAATTATGCGTGTGTTACATCCGTAGACGTTGAACGGCCTTTTTCAAAATATAAGCATGTTTTATCATCGTGACGAACGCGGTTTAGTGAGAAAACCTTGAAACACTTAATGCTACAAACTTTTCAGCAATCGTATACAATTTCTGCTACTTAAATAAGGTAACAGGCTTATATATAACATTTATAGTTAAATAAATAAATAGTTTTGCTCCTTCCTGACACTGTACTGTATGCTTGTGTTAAACGTTAATGTGACATATATGAAACTTAGTACTGACCTGGCGTGCAGGCGAAAGTTGACCACTATAATGATGAGAGACATATAAAATCGCTTCATATTATCAATACCACTATCATTAGTTGCAATGCTAATAAGATAATAGTAAATTAGAATAGAGAACACTGATACTATAGGACAAACAATGTGATAATTAGAATAGGAAGCCCCAATAGTACCTTTGAGTAGAGCAAGGGGTTTAAGGATGTATTGTTATTATTTTAATTTATCAAGAAATAGTCGTGTGATAAATATTTGTTTAATTAATTAATTTAGCTGAAACGGCCAAGTAACCAAATGTGGTAGGCTAAACATGTCATTATTGGTTTTAACAAGTACATGTGGCAAAATATATTTTGCCACTTTAAAAAAAATCTTTTTCTCTGCTTAGTAAATCGATGACGCATCGAGTATATCCTAGATATCTTTGTGAAAGCTACAATGAAGAATAACAACCAGGGGGCTTGAAAGAAGTTTAATTTAAATTCTTAAGATAAATTAATCCGAATAGTAATTAACGCAACGGAATTCTTGTAAATGCTAATTTACCGTGGAAGAAATATTTTGTTTGTATCAATTAATGGAAACTGCTCACGAGTTTTGTTTTCAGTATCTTTCAAGCAAACAAAATTACTGCAATTAATCACGTTGAAGCATTTGAAAGCTATTATAAAAATACGTATCTACTTTGCTAACTGGCTCTTAAAGGAGAACCAAACAATGTATTTCTATTATGATGGAATACCTAATTTACTTCTATATATTCATGACTGTTTTTACATTAGCATTATAGGTACAAAACGACACGAAATCATGTAACACGAAAACTATGATCCGTAAAAAAAAAAAAGCAAAGGAAATATGGAATATAGTTAGATTTGTACATAATGATCTAGGTAGGGATATAGACAAACATGATTATGGAGATTTAAGTGAAAATTTTAGGAAAGATTTTGGGAAAGTACTGTACCTCCTACTGTACTAGGTAGACATCCCCTTTTGACGCGATTTCTTAAATCTTTCTAGATTTGATGGCATTTTACTCAATATGTGTTTTCAATAAATATGGTTTATTGTTTATTACTTCCGGGTAAATATTATAAAGCAAGATTTCTCTATATTTAAAGCGCTATTTGATAAGCATTTTTCCGAAGTATATGATCAGATGCTGTTGTAATAGGATGCGGTCATCTATATTTATAATTTAGTCCGGTAAAGTTTCAGAAAATCAGCATATAACAACTTATCTGATTGTTTTTTTTTCCATTTATATCAGTGAAATATATCAAAAATAGAAATGTGGATGATGGATAAATGAATGAGAATATCAGATGGAAATCTCATTAATATCGTGAGGTTATTTGCTAAATTGTCGATCTATAACTGCAATATTTATCTATAAAGGATAACAATAATTGTAGGCCGAATTTAAGCCACTAAATACGCGTTAATTAACTATCGCCAATTAATATCTATAATTAAGTCAAATTAAAAGTGTGTAATACTCGGTGGATATTAGTATATACATGTGTTTCTTTCTAGATTCATTCAATTATTCATCCGCATTTACTAAGTATCTAGAGGAATGTTCCATATAATATATTAGATCGATCAGTAGGCTGATGATTCCTTGGTAAGGTAAACACACATGTGTATGCTAATGTCGACCGAGTGGTACATACTTCTAATTTGACTTAGAAATAGAAATGGTCAAAGATTGGACCATGCCAGTGTTATACGATGAAAAAGAGATATCGGTTTTCTTAAACGAAAAAAAAAATGTTCACGTTGACTAAGGTAAGTTTTGAATGATTTGAGTAACAACCGTCAATCGCTTAAACTTGTGAAATAAAACCGCACTCTATCAAATTCTAAATCTGGATAAATTACTTGTACTTCCCCCTTATCGTGTAGAATCTAGAATTTTCGAGGCATATTGTGATAAGCATGCCAAGGATATAAAATGGCTTCAGACGAGGAAGATTTTAAGAAAATTCGATTTATTTAAAGAGAAGAAAATTGCGTGAGACATATAGCAAGTTACTTCTCTTTTGATCAATTATTTACACCGCATTTCACAAGCACGCTTCGCTGATATATTTAAGTAAGGGAACTTTGAGTCTATGCAAACGCGGAACCATATGCAACAATTTTACCTTACAAAGGCGTTGAATTAATTTATAAACTTTCTTTGTACGGCACCACTTACTTCGGCAAAACCACCCAAGTTATTCCTTTATAAACCTTAATGAAGTACTTGGATTATTATTCATTCAGCATTAATATTTTGCATAAGTGTGCTAATAAAGTGAATTGAATATAGTTATAATTTATACATCAATTTTATAATTTAATCAGTCAATGACAATAGACTAAATAATTCAATAGAATTATTGAGCTTAAAAATACATGTACAGTCGCCGACATTATTATTTAGCACTCGAATGAATGGCTCGACGCTTTGATGGTGCTAAATATTAGTGTCGGTGACTGTACAAAGGAATAAGCGTGGCTTATCGAAGTGAAAATTCAGAAAAATATATGCTATTGTCCGAAGGTGAACTGTTTTGTAAATAAAAAAATAAAAAAAAATAGAAAGCGTATTTTTCCTGTAGTCAATACTGGAACTATCACGATATCAATCATAATCGGTGAAACGTTTACTCTAGAGGAGTGAACCTAGAAATTTGTTCTGGGTAAAATATCTCCGATTCCCTGTTTTCGATTATACGCTAGATCAGAGATGACATCGTACCCCAGACCGAATATTTCGATTTCATTTTTTGACAGTGCGCGTATTTTATGTAGCGTGACGGGAAATCTTGAGTTTAACGGCGCAACGATTCATTTGTGATGCATTACAGGAGCTGACCTGTGTAATAATTTTTATTTCGTAATGTAGCTCGAAATGAAGTAATAAATTTCTTATTAGTATTAATTTGTTTTTTGAAAATGAAATTTAACGGCTATGGTCGTTTACCTGGTGTCATGCGTCTATGC
The DNA here is from genome assembly GCA_004143645.1 of Protaetia brevitarsis. Lineage (NCBI taxonomy): Eukaryota > Metazoa > Arthropoda > Insecta > Coleoptera > Scarabaeidae > Protaetia > Protaetia brevitarsis. Next base: position 2,938,035 of record RXPK01000037.1, on the reverse strand, counting down.
ATCTAGCATACTAATTAGATGAACCGTAGGATTGTGTGCTAAAATTTAGAGCAGATTAGTTGGTGGCTTATTGCAGCTATTTAGTCCAAGGACTTTTGTAAACGGAAATATGGAAAAGATATATCATACTGTTGTTGCTAAATATTTTCTAAAGTGTCATTAGCTAGAGAGTTGTAATAAAGACAATAAGACTTGTGTATTTTGAACGGTAGGTAAGTTTTATCAAGGAGTTTGTTGCTGTTGGCGAGTTTAAGCGAATGTAAAACGTATTAGGACAGACGTTTGCATTTGTAAATTATTTAAAAATCTACATTCAAATCCGTTTGTTTGTAAAGCTTTGAAACATTTTGAACAAACGTATAGCGTTAGAGACTTGTCAAAGGATTACCTAGAAGATGTGAAAAGCTATAATGCAAAAAATTAAATGTTGATTATGTCGATTCTAAAAAGTGGATAGTATAAACTTTATAAACTTCAACTTATATAATTATATACGAGTTAACGAAGATGATTTTAACAATATCTTACAACTATGTGAAGGAAATGTATGATATTTAGCAATAAAACCACACATTTCATCAAGAATATTCTTCTTCCTTCCTATTTACTAATGAAATAACAAATGTAACGCCCGGTATTGGTCACAGGAAAGTCCTTTGTGATTTTCGGAGCACAATTTTCCCAGAAAGTTTGCATTGGCATTCTGGGGAGTCTTATATTATCGGTTCCTTTTTTAATAATTACAATGTAACTTCAGCTCTATATTTGCACATTATTGCAAAATAAGATTATATTTATTTTTGATATATGTTATTCACATGAAGATTCTCGCAGTATCTGGTTTCAGCAAGATAACGCAACAGCTTATGATGTAAACGTTGGTCAATATGTGACCAGCGTTTTTCCTAAAAGGTGGATTGAGAGATGAGGAAACTTTGAATCGAAAACAAAGTTTACAATGATTTCGAAAAGGCCGTAGCTGCACTCAGAAAAATACTCCAACAAATATGAATTGTTTGAAAAAATATGATCGGATAACTATATTTTTGTTTAATTATTCAAAAAAAGATATTCAAATCAAACAAAAATTTATTTTTGGAAATTGTGGTTGAATTAACAATAAAACTTTGTTAGAATTATTGTTTCTGATATTTAGAACGCTATTTATTGAATTAATAAAAGAGGTTTGGTTAATCATAACACTAAGAAATTGTTATTTTCGAGAATATCTTTATTTTTTAATTTTTTTAAATAAATTAACCACAAAAATTGTATGTTATCTATATGGTTTTCATTTGAAGTTGAATTTGGTTTTCACGCTGGTACCGGTACGTCTTTACTGTTTACACTTTACACACGTGTATTACATACTAAGACAACATTAACATAATGTTGTTCCAATTATATTGATAGCTTAAATTGAACAAAAAATATTTTTAAATTAAACAAAATGTAGGATTGAAAATAAACAATTGTTGAGTTAAAAAAAAAGTGTTTTTTTGTTGATTCAACAAAAGAGCATGTTTGACCATATACAACAAAAAAAATATAGTAGATCCAAACAAGTTTTGGTTAAATTAACACAAGTATTTTTCTAAGTGCGGGTAAGTATAATTGGAAATGTCCTTGAGCATAATTTCATTCCTGTCTGCCTTATAAATCACACTGGATGGCTACTATATTTCTCCAAAATATCAACCCTAAAAAACCCATAGAAAAAGAATTAATTTAATTTTTAAAAAAGTTATTGTTTTTCGAAAACTTTGATATTTCATTCATTTTTTATATGTTCTAGACACCTATAAGATGCATTTATGCACTGAAAAATCCATTTGGTTGACTCCAAATTTTAGTTGTATTGACTAAAATCTTTATTTAAATAAGGAGAAACAAATTTTGTTAATAAAATTTCTTTGTTTTAACAATATCTTTAATAGAATGAAACAAACAAAATATTTTGCTCAAATAAAGAGTTTTATTAGGTCAAATGTATGTAATACTTAAAATAACTAATTATTTCATTGAATTAATGAGATATATGTGTTTAATTCAAATAGAATTTTGTAAAATTGATCAAATGGAATATTTACTGCCAACAATAAATTTTATTGACTCAAATAGAAATAACACACAGTAGAACAAAACATTCTGTTGAAACAATTAGATTTATTTGCTTTGAAATACATATTTTTTATAGTAACAATATTTTTGTTTTAAGCAAAATATATATGGTGCTTCACTTTACTAAATATTTAATTGAGGTTAGTGGCGATCTCTTTTTTTATTCAAACAATAATTTTGTCAGAATTACGTAGCTTATCTGTTACGGTAGCTCTTTTATTCCTTATTCAAATTTAATATCAAATCTTACCACATAATTTCACTATGCATTACTGACATAACCTATACCTATAAAAGGAGCATAAATTGCATATTGCTTGTCACAAATGCAATAGTGAATTTTCAGTAGAATTTTGAGTACAATAAAGCTGGACTGTCCGATCAAAGAATAAAGGGATCCATTAACTTGAGATATGTTGATCTCATTAATTTATTTTTTTCCTGTATGTGACGTTTGTGAGTTCTCCTTCGCCGGTATACAATGTTTTTACGCTAAATGCACCAAATCAACTTTTTATAACCGTGCTTGAGTGATATAGGAGAGGCGCCATCTTTTCAGCAATAGCTATATCACATATATCATACGTTCAATATATCTATTGAACGTAACTATATGGGTAGAAAACTTCGCCATAATAATAATGCTTAGATTACAGAACCCGTTTACAAAAGTGTGGGCTAGGTTTGGAAAAAAAGTGATTTGAACATAATAATTACATTAAATTAACTACAATTGTGGTTAGCGTAATCCTTGTTTCTTAGTAATATTCAGTTTGTTAATTGAAGAGTATTTATTGCTTAAGTGAAATTAATGGGTTTGTTAAATTAATAAACTAGAAGTAACAAAATAATATGATCGCTTTTTATACCAATTATTTTCTCCCTGCATGTTAGAATCATGTGATGGGGTGATCTAACAAATTTGTTTGAGTTAACAAAGTACCGATGTTATCTCAATAATATGAAAGTAATTGAACCAATCCAACATTTTTACCAAGTTGAACTATATTATGTGTTAAGACCATACTGAACTAAATAATTTTGTTGAATGTATTAAACTTTCTAATCAAATATTTTTGCATATATTTGAAACAACAAAGGGCATGTTTATTTCAAAGAAAATGTGCTTAACAAAATATATTTGGTTGGTTTAAATATATCGGATTTTCAGTGTGGCTAAAACAGCAAACGTTTATCCCTTGTAATAGGCACAGAAAAAATATATTATTATTTTCAACATTTCTTTAGAGGCCTTATACTTCGTGTACTCCCACTATTTTTTTTTTTTTTCATAAATAATGCTCATTTACCCTTTAATTCGTTTTTTCACTTATTAAACTGACTTACTAATCGTAATGCCTTGAAAGTCACAACACACTAAACATAAATACTATACAACTGACAAAAGTTCTGCAACGTACGTGTGTAGTATTTCATAATTTAAAAAATCTGTGTGAAAATGTAGATTAAACAAAAAGGGAAAGAACTTGCACCATAATAGTTGAAATGGAGTAAATTATTATGTTGCTTTTTTTTTAATAACAAAGATTTATTTTATAATTGTTAGTTAAAAGTAACTATTGTGCATTAAATATTTTGTTTTCTAATGGTAAGTGTTAGAGCGGATTGGTGTATGTTTATTATACATGCTCATACAAGAACTTGATCTATTTAAATCAACAAAGGAATAATATATTGTAAGCGTAAAAATAACTTGCTTTACAAAGCATGGCAAATCAAGGGAAGTCTGTGCAATGAATTGATGTTATTTATACATAAGTGTTATGCTGTCAACTTTTTTACTGATTTTTCCTAACTAAAGCATTATTATAATGAGAAAGATGGATGAAGAAAAATTGAAAGGCAAATGTACAAATAATATTTATATTTTAATAGCTGATTAAAATATGTTGCAGTGTTTATAGATGTTCTTTGAAAAGGTTAGCTTTTGATTATGGTTCAGTGTTAAATTAACCCAGTTTAAAACTGACATTAATAAGACTGAGAATTAAAACTAATAATGAAAGAATGGTTTTTAAATAAACTGGATTATCGTTGCACATTTTATTAGCATCAATATGAACACTTCACTGTGTGTTAATAAAACTTTGCACAAGAAGTAAAGTTAATTATATATGTAGATATCAATATTCACTGTTACACTGTTAAAGTTTCACGTCAGGTTTTATCGACATTAATAGAAAATTTGACAAAGACCAACTCGTCGGAACTTAAATGAAACAAACTTTTTACAATCGACGTTAATCTATAAAAGTTCCTGTCTCAGTTAGGGAGAAGAACAAAAGGAGCGGTCGAAAGAAGAATAGAAAGTGGAAGAGGACAAGCCGTACATCATAATGTTGTGCGCTTCGAAGTGCCCGTCTCAGCTTGCTTACTAATTTCTCTGAGTTCTATCAAACTCCGCAGCGTGTTTGTTGTATTCCTTCAGGAGCAATACACGAATTTTATATGAACTCCATGGCTTACTTTGTTTTATATAAGATTGTGTACACAAGAGATGATGTATTTTATTTACCATTCTTGTTTGAGTATCATAACTCCTGTATTTTGATGTCTGTTTAATTTGTTCTATCTGATAGGAAGAATCTAATTTATCGAATTTAACCCACAACATTTTTTTTTATATTATATTTAAATTTCGTTATTTTTGTATTGATGTGTAAAACAAAATCCCAAAATTAGGTTTAAATTATAAAATTAAGAAGATGCAAGACATTTATCTAATTGTTACGAAAGGTTACATATTTTTAATTGTTTTCCATTACTTTAGAAGTAGCGCGTCGATAGTAGTAGTCGATAGTAAAGTATTTATTCAACAATTGCAGTAATAATAGAATTGGCTTGAGTGCAAACAAGTTACAGCAAAACTTTATGCACAAGGGTCATCTGTATTACTAATTCCACCTCTTACAGTTAGAGACCAAAAAGTGGTAAAAGTGGTTGGTATTTATATTTCCCAGTAGTGACTAGGTTGCTTGGTGGGCCGTACGAAGATCTTCAACTAATGTGAATTTATACAATATCGGGCTTCTATATTTTGTTAAAATGATGATTTTAAAGTTTAATTTTAAATTATTTAATGTATTATCTGCTTTCATATATAAAAAAGACAGTATTTACATCAATAATATGTACAATCTATTTATTACTAAAATAATTACAACATTAAGGAAATATTTGGTCTCTTACTCTCAAGTCCATCTACTTATTTAAAATATTTACATTAACATTCAAATATATATCTATTCCATATATTTTGCATTATTTAAATTTAATTAATGCTGCAAGTTAATAGCAAAACATAATATATATATAGCATTTACGTAAACTATGAGTGTACACAGCATACATTTTTCTTAGTTAAGCAGTTAATTTCACCAGTAATCAAGAATCCTAAGGAAAAAATATATCCAAAAGCAAAATAACTACACTGAAATAGATCTTGGTAAACTCACAGACTATACTTCAACTTTAAACATCATGTTATTTTTTCAGCGTCCATAATGTATTTTATTTTTTATTTCTATGTAGTAAAATTACAGGCAACTCATAAAATACTTGCAAACGCGAATAACGCATTTGGAACTGTAAAAACTACCGCATTGATAACGTATTTTTAATAAATTTATTAATTCATAACAAAATTGGTTTAGGATGCACATCTACAAGCAACTTCACAATAGCAATATGAGAACGCCACCGTTTAATATCTCTCGTCCAATGAGAAAGAGCGGCGGCCGGTAAATACGTCACACGTCTGAACAGGATCTAAGTTCCTCGTGAAACCTCGTAACACCGCATTGTGGACACGATAACAAAAAACTTCAATCTTTATGACAGCCGTCCAAGTGATTTACACACCATCCACCGCTGATCAGAATGCACGTGTTTATTAGTTGTTTTCCACGCAGTGATTCGCAATCTAACTTTCACTAGCATTGTTACATAATTAAAAGTGTTTTGTGTAAGGATTGATTTAACATAAGTAAATATATATATATATATATATTATATAGGATGCTATTTAACAAAATCAAGTTACCGTGTGCTAAAGTTAAGCAAATGATCAGGACTATAGTGGATACCTGTATATCATTACATTGGTTTTAGTTTCACTGCTGTGTCAAGCTAAGTATGTGTGTATGGTATTTAAAATATGAATGTCTAAAACAAATACAAATACAAACTACGCCGCCTTAACCGAAAGCTTGCAGCAGAGCCATTTTTTGCAAAAGCGTAAATAACAATGTTCTTATTATATAGATAGACATATAGTCGCTTATATAAGTAATGTTATTTTTGTTTGTAAAATTTAAAAATAGAATAATATGTGGGGTGTTCCATTTAAAATAACAGACTAAGTATGCGTTTTTCTACTTGTACTGTATAGTCAAAAATATTTTCAGGTTATTCAGCATTAAATTCTGTAAAACTTTTGTAGCAAGATTTTTCCTAAAATCAAAAATAGAACTGTAATCAAAGACTCAGTCTTCGGTGAGACACCTATGCATAATACATACATACAAATAGATCTACAGTGGATAATCGATGCCATGTTTATTTTGTCTCCTTTCTTCCGTTTTCCTATTCATATAAATCTCGTCGGTGAAAACAAGGCTGTCACCGTCTTGTCGCGCTACTGCAAATTGAATATTTATAAATGAGACATGATGACATTGTATTGGCGAATTTAAATTCACCACATCGAAAACAGAAACAAAACATGCTGTGAACTAGAGTTCCTTTGGTATGTCTCTGAAAGGAATCTAGCTTGCACACCACTCCAATACGATGTTTTAGTTATATTTTCTACACTGAAAAGGAAACGGTTCAGTTAACGGTTTGTGAGTTAAACTTTGCACGCTCACGCCATTTAAAATAACTAAAACGTTTATGGCTTTAAACCCTAACGACCTGTGTTGGAAAGTAGAGATGTATAGACCGACATTCAGAACCTAAGGGTTAAAATAGGATATTAAACTAAATAAATAAATAAATAAATTAAATAAATAAATAAATAAATAAATAAATAAATAAGTAAATAAATAAATAAATAAAACGACGGTGTAAATGCCGCACTAATTTTCTTTTTCTAAGTTGTTGTGTTAAATAAGGGAGACGGGAGCAGAACCGGGACGCTAACTTTTATTGAGGGAATAAGATGCTCCAAAAACACCAAATTCTTCTCATAATGGTACAGTTGTTTTAAAATGATTGACAAATATGTTTTGTTACATAAAAGAAATTGACTATTATGAAAGTGGGGTAAAGTCGGATAGTTAATAAAGAAACTTTAAAATAATTTTATTTATTTAAAACGAAATCTAAGATAATAAAAAAATTTTGTCAGCACCTATTGTACCCACTTTATGCTTGTTGCACGTAATCGCTAAGAAGCATGTTACAAATGAGACAGGCATCGCCAGTATCATTCGTTTCATCAGATATTGAAGGTAATCAATCAGGTACCTTATATAGGAGAAGGAGATCAACGCCTGGCGCCTCTTTTTGGTCTGTTTCTTGGTTGCTGTTTCTTGTTGTGCTTTTCTCTTTTTAGTTTTCCGCTTAATCCGTTGAAGTTTCCTAGCATTCAAAGAGCTTTTTGATTTTGAGGCTCTCTCTTCCCAAATATCTCGTTCGAGATAGCTTTTATAATGGGTTGTTAAAGTTGAATTCAGATATAGAATTGGTGTACTTGGTAGGAAGAGTTTAATCCATGATTGTTGAGAGTCGTTGCTAGAGCTCAGCTGGTACTGGATCTAGTGTAACAAATCCAGTTTTCTAATGTTGTAAATATTATTGGGAACAAAATTCTATTTTGGGGCACGATCGCTGCGCTTTGGAAACCCCCTTCCGTTGACACCCGGTTTGATTCAGCTTGAAATTTTTTTTTAAGAATTCTCCACTGATCTTTCACAGAACACACATCTCCCTCTCTCCATTAATTATTTTTCATTCATTATTACCTCAACTTTTTTGACTTATTTCACTTTTGTTTCACTACTGACAAACTTACCTGATGATCGCGTCACGCCGAAACATGTTGTAATTATTTCAAATTAAACGTGAATGGAAAGGATATTTACATTTTATTGATTTTACATCTACACCATTCAAACAGGATTTATTTAGTGGTGGGCACTATCGATATTTTCAACTATCGATAGTACTATCGATAATTGACTATTGATAACTATCGATAGTCGACTATCGATAGTTTCAACAGTCAACTATCAGTAGTTGCAACTGTCGATAGTCGTCATCGATAATGCCCACCCCTTTACTCAACTAATATGTCCTCAGAAATACATTTTGTTTTGTTTCTTGTTATTTATTATTTGTGTTTTTTTTTATTCCAGATTAATAAGAACTCCGACACTAGTATTTCATGATTTTATCAATACCTGCTGCTATAGATATTACAAAAGAAATAATTAGTTCCACTCAATGAATAGTTGATGATTGATAACACAAACGTTTTTAACTAACAAGACGGAGCAGAGAAAATCCAGTTACTGGGAAAATCTCCAGGGAAGAAGGCAAAGTAAAATTCTTCTGGGAACTTATAACCAGAAGAGGTTTACAGAATGCATCAACCTGAGTAAGAACAATGTTCGCATATTAACAGGAATACTTTCAGGCCATTGTAGACTGAAAGGACACCTGACCTGACACCAGAAAGGGAAAATAAATAGCACTATACTTGTCGTATTTACATTGAATTTGAGCATCTCTCTGCGTTGTAAACTGTACATATATAAATATAATACTGGTGGGCATTATCGATATTTTCAACTATCAACAGTTATCGATAGTCGACTATCGATAGTTATCGATAGTGACTATCGATAGTGCCCACCACTAGATTTATTCAATTATTTTTAGATTATGCAACATTGAGTTTATAGAACTTTAGTATATTTTTATTATAGTAGAACTAAAGTTTTTGTAGATACATTTTTTTTTTTCTAAAATGAAAAATAGAGCTCCAATCAAAGAACTAGTCTTTAGTGCGACATCTGTATATTAGCTTTACCCATCTGTCCATGCTACACAAAGGATACGTTCCTCGTACATTTCATCCGACACCAAATCACGCAAATCGATAGCTGACTTTGACAAAGAATCCATCAATTCATTGGACTGTATCCCAGTGTGAGCCTTTATCCAAAGAAACTTCAACAGCATTTGAAGCCAAGCCGTTCAACAGTTTAATGATATTCCATATCACAGGCGATGGAAATTGACCACACAATTTCCATCTCTGCTTTTCGAGGCTTCCCTTATATATTGAGTTATTCGTTATTGAAGTTCTCATCAGATTTTCTTTATATTACATTTAAACAGTCATACAGCAGACCTGAATTACACGTGTACATACGCTTTGTAACATTCACGCTATTTTTTTAGAAATGTCCAATTTAAAAATGTAATAGAATAAACAAAGCAAATAAAACCAACAATCAATCAATTATTGTCTGTTTTCAATAATTTATTAGTTTCATTTCAATTTTAAAATAAGAATGCTATATAAAAGCATGAAAGATAACACTTTAAGTATAAATATGTATTTCAATGAAAAAAATCGCTGGTTTTTGTTTCATCACAAAAAAGAATCGATTACACAAACATGAGTTTTGTTATTTAAAACATGTTTAAGTCTTACCCGTTTGTGGTGTTGCTAAAAGTCTTTTTAATCCTCGCGTCCGCGGTGCAAAAAATATATTTAAACTACGAAACAGCCGACTGGAATCAATATTTATTCCAAAATGACCCCGCACTGAGACAAGTTTCTTCATTCTCTTCAGTCAAAATCGCAAAATAAACTGTTGCCTACAAAGACCTCGATTTGACACGTTTTTCAACTAAAAAATGTGTTCAACAATTTTATATGAATACAAAAAACAGCTAAAGTTAAATTTATTACAATATGGATTGCAATGAGCAATTGTGCTGTCAATTTAAGTCAATTACCTTTCTGTAACAATAAAACATAGCAATAATATCTTGTGATAACAGTAATTTGATAAATACTACAAACCAGAAACAACAACAAAAAATTTCTCAATCGGTTAATATCAGTTCATATATTTTGTATTTACTTATATTATGAAAAAATTGCGACAGTAACGGCAGAAAACTATATTGTATTAGTCTACCTACAAATCCCGAATATATCGGTTCTACAAATCAATTTAGTAATCAGAGCTGACGTTGTTCTTTCCAATTTTCACCAATTTTAACAGACAGGCGGGTGGTTGGAGAACATAGGAAAGGAAACAAAAAAAGAAATCAATTTACATTGCCCCACGCAGAGAATGAAAATTCCGCGATCGCAGAAAAAAAATTGGAATCAAATACCTTCTTTGTACTCGTATCCTACAGCGTAGTTGTCTCGTCAACTGTAATTAGCATGCTTTCTAGATAAGGAATCATACGCTACGCTGCCGCAAATTGAGTTGACGAAAGACAGTGCAATAATTAAGTTATACGCTATCTGTATTCATGCCATTTTGTTTGACGAACAAAAAGGCCCGGCGCAAAATCGAGTAACGAACACACACTGCCCGATACGTATATTTTCAGGTTTAGCACATTAATCATTCCTTATGACGTTCGCTAGATAATTCTCTGGTGTCAGGTTTTGAAATAGATTTCTGGTACCCATTATTTTGAAATATACTTCCACGAGGAAGATAGGTATACGCTGTTTGAATTACCATATCAGTAATTTTGATAACCATCCTCCTATATTCTACCAATGCATCCCAACTAAAAGAACCCCCAGTGTACTCCTGAGAAAATCATCATTTAAGATAATATGTGTTAAATATAATCTGGGATTTGTAAAATACGCTGCCGTGAAATTAATCAAGGAAACTACAGTGCATGGAAACCGGATTTTTTTTGAATATTTTCCAAAAACAAATATACAGCTGTCTCGCCGAACTATAGTTCAGTACAACTTGCAGTGTAGTCATGGCCTACTATCTACCCAAGGAAAATATTTTTAACTATTTAGCAACTTTCTTATTTTAAATGGAATGGTGTAATTTTTATCGATTTTATAGAATCATTTGTAACTACTTCGTATAATGGTTTCTTATCTTCAAACTCAACCACTTTTGAGATATTTTCAATTTTGTTGTTTTTTTTTTAAATTCAAAATTAGTAATATAAGTATTTCTTAATTGTATTTATTTACTCTGAGATTAAGCAGCGACTAGTTTCTAGGTGGTTTCTAGTTTTCATCAGACTGAGGTTTCGCATAATCCCACAATGTAAAACCTCCACCTGATGAAAAACATTTAGTCTAAACCAGTCGCTGCTTAATCTTATAGTAAATAAATAAATACAATTTATTAGGAAGTATTAGTAGTTATCGATATTCAGACTTCATTCAGTATTTTTTAAAGTTTGCACTCTTTCGAATAAATATTTATCATTGAAAGAAAGTTCTCCAACTATTCTAAATAACTCATATTAACTATAAATATATACTAACTCATTGTCAGACACTAGTCAGCCGTAATTATTACATTATAACGAATATATATGTCAATATTTTTGTCCTTTTATGAAATAGTGTGAAAATAAAGTAACATAAGAAAGAAGTGTAAAAAGATATATTACTTTTTTTGATTTTTGTTGGCTGTCTGCATGACTTAATACCCAGCTAGTAAGTGATCATTATTTGAAATATTATGTCTGTGTATATAATATCTTTTTTAATTTTCTTTTATTTTGTTTTTCCAGGATTTTTGTTGAAAATAAGTGTAGGTCTAGTAAAGTCTAAGTAAGTCTAATGCTATTAAATAACCATTATTGTTGTTACATTCTTCATGGATGTAGAATAAATGTAAAATATTATATATGTATATGTAACTTTCAATGTTTTTCTTCTTTCTTTGCAATACTTTTGATTTACAACGAAAAAAATGCACATAACTTAACAGCGTTCGTACATACATAATAAAAATATGTTATTTATTTATTCGTTACCAGTGCGTATGCTTATCACTTGTTACAGCGCAATTTGGCAATTGGTAATACAAAATAGTAATAAATATCACTTGCTTGTTGTCGCATGTCATGACTTGTTAATATCTAATAATTAATGTATGTTCTCAACAGCTAAAGGATATTTACTATTAAAAAGGAGCCAGTAATAATAAATACCTGACACATAAATACTTATTGTTTTAATTCTGTATACTTAAAAACATAGTAAATGATATGCAGAGTGTTTTGTAGGAAAACATAATTTTATTTGCTTGTTGCTGGCAGGTGGACCATTCTTTTGATGTCGTTTTTTTTATTCTTTATATAATAAATTAAAAAAATGCGAAGTTTCAGGTAAAAATCTAAAGTTAAAACGTAATAAATCCATCTTTTAAATAATTTGTATGTAGGTTGTGACTGTATTTTTTTGATAAAGCTATAGTGGGCTATAGCGAAACGTCGAAAAATCATTAAATCATTTCTTCAAGACTTATTTTTCAATAACTAAACCGCTACTACCATGAATATATTTTATTTTTTAAGATGAAAAGTCGTTATGTTCAAGCTAAGAATGTTTAATAACTTAACTAAACTAGATGTGTGTGATGTAAATATGAGCGTAATTTCACGTTGATTGTAAATTTTAACGCATTAAACATAACATGGTCAGCAAAAAGGAGCGGGGAAAAACCAGCTAATGTAAGATACCGTTACAAATTACCTTTAAGTAAGGACTGTTCATAATTTAATTGTCCGTATTTCGCGTTATCATCTGAAACTAGCCTCAAAGTGCTAAAGGATGTTGCCTTAATTATGACACGGCACAATTAAATTACGCTCCCGTTACCTCTAATGGGGAACAAAGCCGAGCACAGGGTGGGCTACGAAGAAAAACTAAGGTAGGATAAACTGAGATACACATAATCCAGGTTGGACGTTTCCTGATGTACTTCTAAAAAGGGACATTTGTAGAAACATCCAGGGCTAATGTTGCCGTCAACTAAATCTTCCTGAACGAGAAATATAGTCGCAAAATTATCTTGTCTTGCCGAATAAATGCGAAGAAATGATATTAAACGGTGAATGAAATCGCAGTGTGCTGTATTGGGCTTAGAATTCTAATCTAACAAGCATGAAATTACCTTCCATTGTTATACAAGTACAATGTGATTAAGATAAAGATTCCATAGCATACATATTTTCAATTTAGTGTATAACTTTCTGATTCTACTTGAAGATATAAGAAATAGGAGCAAATTATTTATTGTTATTATATAAATTAATAGATAATACTGTTAAATACTTTTTATTATAAATTCAACCATACTTTGCAAGAAGTTGTTGCGATTCTTTAATATCTTATTTAGTAATCATGCACAGGCTAAATAACTATTTTATTTACCCATGATAAAATGACATTTTATTATTATGCCATTTTTTTTCAACGACTTACATCAATACTGGAATACCAATTGGAATAGGAATATATGGGATTAGAACCAAGCACTTCTAAAGCTTGGGAAAATACCCGAGCTTCGTTTAGGCGGAAATATATACTATTGAAAGATGCGTCCAGTTCAATATTGACAGGAATTATCAAAAGCAGGAGGTTATCATTGTGTCTGATAATCAGGCAACCATCAAAAGCGCTGAGTTCCATAAAATCAGTTCCAGTGGTCTGGGAATGCCTAGGGTAATTAAGCAAGGTAGGCAAAAGAAATAAAGTAACTTTCTGTGGGTTCTGGGTCACACAGGGGTGGAAGGAAACGAAATAACGGATAATTTTGCAAAAGGAGGGCTGAAATACCCTTTTGGGGGATAAGTAGCAGTAGTATACTGAAGAAACGGAAAAGCAGAATGGAGCAGAGTAAATCTAATTATTGCGAGATTCTCCAGGGCAGGGGATGAAACTCTTCAGGGAACCTATAACCAGAAGAGGTTCACAGAACGCATCAAGATGAGTAAGAACCATATTTGCATATTAACAGGAATACTTTCAGGTCATTGTAAACTGAAAGGGCATCTGAGTAAACTTGGATTGCAAAGAATCTGAATTTAGATTTTGGGGGGATGAAATACCCATCTATCTCCTTTCAAATTGCGTAGCACTATGCAACTCAAGGATATTGCACCTGGAAGCATGTGAAATCGAAGCGGAAGACTCATATCCTTCACTTCTGAAAGGAATAGGATTGGAAGGCCAGACAGAAAGAATACGGGACACAATAGATCTCTTAAGTCGCAGTGGAATTTCGCCCTCCATTCATATATACATACATACATCAATACGTCTACGTACAACTTACGTGACACATAATTCAAATTTAACTTGGCATCTCTTACACTTTGAAGCCTGTATAGCAGAGTACTTGAATACATTCACTATTTTAGTAAACTCGCAATTGCATTGACACTCTGAATTCCTAAACCTATACGACAGGTTACGAATTAGAGTAAATATAATGACTTCGTTAACATGTCTGCAGTATTGTTTTTAGTTTCCACATAGCTAACAATTATCTTTTTCTGGATAACTAGGTCCTTTACAAAGTGAATTTTAATATCTGTAGGTTTTAAATGCTTAGTGCTTTCATGGTTTTGTAGCAATTTAATTGCACCTTGATTGTCAATTAGCATTAAACACTTCAACGGTTTGTCCTCAAAATCATTTGCCAAATCCGAATATATAGTAATTCTGCCTCACAAGAAGCGGATGCCACAGAGTCGGCTTCGGCGATGGATAAAGTTATAGAGGTTTGTTTCTTTAATTAACAAGATACTATATTTCCTCCACAAAATATGAGTGAAGCGCTATCCTTTTTTTCTTATATTGCAGTGCTATACCTTTCATACCTTGAAGATACGTAAAACCTGTTTTCCGGCTTTCCACAGAAAATTTGTAGGCTTATTAAGATATCTTCTTAGGAAAGAAGTAGCTAAAGCTATGTCCGATCTACTGATTATTGGCAACTATATAAGGTTGCTAACCAACTCACCATATGGTGCCTTAATAATATTTGCTGTTGCATCCTGTTTAAAAAAAATCCATAGAGGTTCCTATTGCTTTACAGTTTTCCATTTTAATTTTTTTTAATATTGTTTTTTCCAACACGAACAAAGTAATAATTTCTCTTGAAATTATTACTATGTTTGTAGTCGGATACCAAAGTCTGCTTCCTTGCTCTTGATTGTAATGTTCTTTCTCTAGGCCATATGTAAGCCAAGGCTTGCTCCCAAATATTTTTAATTTCTGTAGATCAATCTTACTTAGAAATATATTGCCAGGCACTATTTAATTGGAAGGTTGCGCACCTAACTGATTCTCCCTATAAATACCTGCATTAGGTTCGCATTAATGAACATAGACCTCACTTATCCAGAAAAGACCTGTTTTTCCATTCAAATAACCGGTCTTATTGTGATGTATAATTGCTAGTTCGTTCTTGTTTGATCTCTCTTCTACAATATTTTGTTTCGTTTTTGCATGTATGCTGTATACTCACCACCATACTCCGTTCCTAGTCTGAACAAGCGGTTACCAGCGGCATTTATTTCTTCCATATACTGCGTAAGATAGTTGCCCGTTTTTGATTTATTTCTTAATATAAATATATATTTTAAGAAAATATGGATAGTTGTCAATTACAGTTAAATAATATGATTATTGTTCGTTTGTTCTAATTAATATGGCTCCGCAGATGTTGCAGTCAATTAATTCGCCAATTCTATTCAATCTAATTTTTGCCATGAATTTGAATGGTAAACTTGTTGCTTTGTCTTTTATACATAAGTCTCGCTTTGTGTTTGAATGCGGTAATCCTATTTTTCGTAAGCTACCTCTATTTAAATGCCCTAATCTCAAATGCCACAAATCATTTTTTTCTTTATTTGTTGATATACTACGATCTTTTATATCATCTGTGTACTTGATTTATAATGTACTACATTTTTTTTATTTTATCTGGTTTAAAATAGGTTTTATATTTTTGATAATAATTTGACCGATGACGTTTACCATAATATGGAAAAATATTAAGAAAAGTTGTTTAAAATGAGAAAGTTATGGGTTTATACATCAAACGTCAGCAAGCCAGTAATACAACAGTCAATGTTTTTGAATTTATAGGCCATTAATTGAAACAGATTTTATTTGCAGCAAATTTAACCTAACAAACATGGATATTAAAAAAAATCGTATTTACTCTAAAAATATAATATAAAACCTTAGTCAGAGAGCAGTCCGCCATCAGCAACATTGTAATAATATTGTAAGGTCGGACAGTCTTGGGAGTTACGTACTCAGACTATGGCTAATACGTTTTTAGCTACTCACTTTCTTTGAACTTTCAAATTAGAGTCCTGATGGAGATAATTTGTTGTCTTTTTCTCTGCTTGTCTTTTCTTTAAATCTTTCAAGTGTATATTGTACACAGAAATATTCTGATTTAGCGATACCTTATAGGTTCAAGAATGCTAAAACAGTATGAAACGACATACCACATATTTTTTCTTCGGTAATCGTCTCCTATAATTGAACTGAAAGTTTGCATTGTCAGTATCGAAAATGTTGTAATGGTTCAAACATTTTGCCATGTCTTGGATAAAAGAGGTGGCTTTAGCAAATTTTCTGAATTTTAATGAGCAATTATGAGACGATAAGTACTCGTATCTATGCTGTGGTAGCACTTGAGAAAATTTGTTTGATATATAATAATCCTTGAGTCCTGCAGTAACGGAACTAAATTTTTAAACATGACCATCTTGATAGTGCAAGGAAGTATCCAGATAAGAACTTTATTAATTTTATTCGCTCTATTTGTTGAAAAATAAAGGTTTATGATAGTTACCCAGAAATAAAAAAAAAGATCTGTCAAAAAAGTACAGTGTGAATGACATTGGCGGTTGTTTTTTTCTTCCAATATCTGATCGTCTCCTTTAGAAAAAAAGTCGCTATTTTATTATAAATATTTTAAAAATAATTAAAAAAAAGGTATTGGAATTTAACTGACTTTGTATGTTTTACTCTGAGATGACAATCTTCATCGTCGATCAGATATAATGCATTACGGTGATTTTTCAAAATTTTTAAATTTATTTTAAAATAAAAAGTAAAAGTATGTGTAGCAATCAGTTACTTACGCATACGCCGCGTTTCATCTTACCGATGATCATCGGTATACGAAGAAATGCTTTAATAATCTTAAAACAAACATTTGGTTACATTTTTCTACAAAAGCCTAAATGACGATAGCAAAAAGATGTAATGTACTATAAAACTTTTAGCTTTCAAAACTAGTAGAAAAGTTGGAAGACACTTGGTCATAAAGCGGCACGCCTAAATGCGGTTATTAGCATTCTAAAAATAATTTCCAGCACCTAAAAGCAAATGCATTAAAGCTTTTTGCAACTCAAATTTTGCTTATATTGCATGCACTCTATTTGCGTGAAATGGCAACGCACAATGTTATATGTCTCATGTGTGTCTTGTGATTCCTTTATGGTTAAAAAGTTTTAAGACCCTAGAACACCAGAATTGAAAAGGGGGTCGCTAAAGCCGACAGTTAACATTTTTAATTTAAGTAAAAATGAAATTAATTTTTAGAGACATAAAAGTGCATAAAAGCATTAATTCTGAAAAGGCAGTTAATTTGATTACAGTTATTACATACTATAATTTTAACGGCACAAAAGACATACTCTTACTATACTCTTACTGCTGAGTGCTTTTAGCCAACTTCTAGTTTTAGTAAAAAGCGAGAGATAACATTTGATGAATACATTTTTGTTGTTTTAATGAGAAACTTTCGAAACTATATTTTCCTTCTGATTTAAGTTTAATGGTTTCTTTTACGGTTATAGTGAACTAGAAATTAATTTGTTATAGCCATCTTATTGTTAGTTGTAATTCTGTTTAAATATTGATTACTACTAAAAGTTAAAAATAAAACATATGGAATTGTGTAGGATTAATCTAAGTTTGGAAATAATTACTTTCGTCATTACCATTACAAATACCTTAGTTAGGAGGTGAATGGTATAGTTATTAAACAGCTCATTTACTAAGCCATAGTTTAGTTAACAGAATATTCAAATACTTATTTGTAATAAGTTGTTAGGGTATAATCACCAAAGTTTAAAATGGCCGCTCAAGGTAGATCGAATATAGAACGTCTATATTGGCCGTGGTCTCATCAATAAGGGATAATTGCTCTGTTAAAGCAAAGATGCCTTCGTAAATGGAAATTATAGTTCTCCTGCAAAATAAAGTTACTTATACTAAATATAACTTGCCTGGCCAAATGGAACAGCTCACTTGACTAATTATTAATTAAATGAAGCTTATCTTGCCTTTTTTGGATTAAACATTATGTAGAATATTAAATTAACAAAATTATAAAATCTTAAGTGATAAATCCTCTCTTCTTTATATCCTACTGATGTAGATGGACGAGTGAATATTACCAGCTAGAAGAGCCCTGCTCTGCCGAAGAAACATGTTGGTATAAAAAAATAATTTGGAGCGGAGCCAGGAGATTCAATGACTAATCTCTTTTCTTAAATTAACTTTGACAATATTACTAAGATAAATTGTTAGTAACATAATTCAAAGTAAAGGGAGGAAGTACATATATTCTGAGTAACTTTAAAGAACATGCATCGGACCAATTTAACGTCATAAAATTAACCATAACTTAGAAGAAGTTAATCTTAAAATTAACGTAGAAGACTACAAGAATCTAGGATGGAGATACTAACCTCCATCACACATAAATCGTAATAATTAGGATGTTCTCCTTGAGATAATTTTAGTAGGTTTAACCGCATAAACCGTTGGCTCCCACAAAGGAATAGTGTTTTGTTTTAAGTTTTTTCTTTTTTTTGCACAAGGAGTTATTGCAAATTTGCATTCAATCTTAGGTAAAAATATATCATCTACAATGTAACGTTATATAATTACATAATAGCTGATGTATTTTTACCTAAGATAAAGTATAAATAACATCTATGGTGGAATATAAGCATTTTGTTTTTTTCGTTTGGCGGAGTTTCTTTTGATATTAAAACTGAGGCAGGTAATGAAAACTTTTATTGTTATGATATTTCGCTTATGTATACTTATGTATACTTCTTCTCTAAAAAGAATTTGTATAAAATAGTTTAGCACAAAGTTTAACAATAAGAGTGGCCGGGATCAAGATATCATCTCAACGCTGAATGGAAGTGTCATAAGATGGTATACGGATAGGTCTAAAATGACAGAGGGAGCTGCATTAAGAATATATGGCCTATAACCAGGTATTTCGGAAGATTGGTCAAATATGAAAATATCTGCAAGGCGAATATACGCGTTATTGGGGGATGCATCCTGTTCAATTATTCAAAGTTTATTTAAGTTATTATCATTACCTCAAATATTGAAAGCAACAGATTATCACGTATTGAGCTCTTCTGTAATCCGCTCCATATTGCTCTGCAAGTGTCTAGAAAAAATAAACAAGCTAGGCAAAATGAGTAAGAAACGCTTTTGTGGGTTCCGCCATACACAGGAGTGGAAGGAAGTGAAATAACAGATAATCTTGCAATCTTGTAATGCCGAAAAGGACTAAAAGGCAAAGTGGAGGAGAGATAAGCTAACTGTTACTATATTTTTATTAATACAAACAAATGGGTAAAGTACGACATTCTTGTTTGGGGAGGCAGTCCCGACTTGAGCCAAGTATTTATTTACCAAAAAGAAAGTTATTACGTAATATGCTTCATTCAAAAATTAAGCAATCCTGCAGGGGTTTCTTTAGAAAATGTAATGTACTCGCGGTAATTGGAATATATATTCTAGAAATTTTACTTTTTTTTTTTTTAATAATCGTGTACTTCAAGACATCACTTTAATACATATTTACGGTATTCGACACAGGGATCGATACTGTGTCGCAAAACATAAAATAACGCTAAGTGAAAATGGCCCTACTTACGCGGCATTAATTTTATAATAAATTACCAAGCCATATCAAAGCAATAAGTAACTTAAACTTGTTTAAACAAGCGTGCAATCGGTAACTCATTCAAATAGAGCCTTACTCCTTGGAGGAGTATATTGCACACACTTAATACCTAGTTTTCCCTTATTGAATTATAATTGTTTATTTTCCTGTCTTTATTAGTGATCTAAATTAATGTTTGCTTTGTTTTCTTGTCTCATTTTGTAATTTCAGTTGTAATCAAGAAAGCAATAAAATTATTCTATTCTATTTGGGAGAATCGCTAGGGTATGAAGCCAGTTGAGACTCTCCCGGCAACCAAGAGAGATCAACAGAATGCATTAACCTGAGTAAGAATAATATCGGTATACAAACAGGAATACCTTCAGGCCACTGTAAACTACAAGAATATCTAAGTAAGCTTGGGTTAGCAAAAAAATCTGATTGTACATTTTGTGGGGAACATGATGAAACACCTCCATCTCCCTGATCCCCTCTTAAATTGCGCAGCACTGTGTAACTCATCAAAGAAGCTGCATCTGGAGGAATGAAATCGAAGAGGCAGATTTACCTAACCTAAAGCCTTCCCGTATCTTACAGTTTTTAGAAGAAATAGGATTGGGCGACTAGCTGTAAAGCAGCTGGAATATAGGGATACTACAACATATGTCGTTGTGTATTACTACCCTCAAATGTGTACAGTGCCTATCTCTTCTAATGCCTCCCCTTTCAACCATGCATCTATAGTTTCTACCACACGCTCTAAGGCATGCGGTTCGGCTATTTTCGGATTCGCAGGTGGCAGACATGAACATTGTATTATATATTTATCTTCGGTTTAGTTTACGATTAATAGATAAGTATACCCGATAAAATCGATGGTGGTGTGGTTTTATTACATATTATTAACAACAGTAACCCTATAGGACGTGCATTGGATCGATGCACCTGAATTGCGGTCGAAAATCGTTTGTCTCATAATGAGGGAACTCCAACTGCGGTTAGAAGTTTTCGTTGATATAAATAAGCAGATAATAGAACAGTCGTGTCATTAACGATTTATTAGCTGTTAAAATTTTGATGCAAGTTCCAGTTTTTTTTTTCTATTTCGTATTTTATCTATTTTATATTTATGTAAACAAAATCTTACATTAAACAACAGGCCGAGATAATTATAATTACCTTATATTTATAGTTAATATTATATTATTATTATTATTTTATGAAACAAACTTATATCTTGTTTTTTTTAAGAATTTGTTTACAGATTACGAATCCGATGCCTTCTCTTATCCGTTTTTGTTTCTTGTTTCTCTTTTACCCTTTTTTCTCAGTTCTGAAAGTTAACCTGTTAAATAATGTAATAGTTTTAATACGATGGTATTAATTATTAACAGTTCCATACATTGTAAGTAGCCGAATGCTTTTATTTGTCGTTCTGCTCTTTAAGGGGAGGTTTACATGTATTTGACTGGAAAAATCGATTTTTGGTTTTTTGCATTTTTTGAAAGCTCCAAATATATAACATACATGGTTAAAGCGGTTTCGTAATATTCGCATTGTTTAAGCCGCTACGGCTTATTAAAAGAGCGGGTGTACCAAACACAAACGGAGCATATTAGATGTAATACTATATTCGACTCGGGGCTACTCGGGTTGAAATATCATACTTATTGTTTGTTAGTGTATGTATAGTTGTCTTTAATGATTAGAAATGCCACTGCAGTCGGGATCACAAACAAACGACAGAGTAGCTATTTATATTACAATAATATGAAGCAATTAGATCCGAAATAAAACGCACATTTGAAGAAACTGATCAAACAATATTTCTTTTACTTAAAACACACTTTCCCACGCTTTAGAAAACTACTTACCATTAAATGTATCAATTTATTGCAGATGCACTTACTTACACTAAATTTCTTAGGAAAGCTGGCTAGAATATGATGGTAAAGGTAACCGCACTACGGATCATCAGAGTAGCACAGGAAAAATGGTCGATTGGAAGAAATTTTCGCACGATTTCGGATAGGCGAGACAAGACAACTTTTTAAGCAATTTGTGATTTTTAGCCGTACGAAGATGTTACTGTTCAAGAAAAAAAAGAGAATGCGTTGGAGATGTACAAAAAAGAATGAGTGGACTTTGAAGAAAAGGTAAACTGACTGACAAAGTTATTGATAATTTAACAATAGTGTACTATGGACTGGCAATTAGACAACATCCAGATTCTGCATAAAAAATGAAGGCAGCTATTTGGGCTACATTTCATTATAAATGTTCAACCGACGCAGATCCACGACACATTTATTGTATAAAAGGTGTATACAGCCTGTGTAAGTAGCGCGTTGCAGAAGCCAAGGTTGAGCTTGCTTCATTCATACGTGACCCTCTTTTGCAAAAAAAATCAAGATGCTATTAGGCCGATTTATGAAGTTTTTTCTAGAGTGATTTATTGCAAAGATGCATTGGAAAAAATTGTCAAAACTGAAACGACTCGTTTAGTTCATGTATGTAGAAACTAGCTCCAAAAGATTTACACTGCGACCCATAAACAATTCAATTTGCTACCTACATTGCCGCAAATTTATTCAATGAAGGTTACTTTTCTGTATTACAAATAATGAATGCGGTGGGAATTGCAGTAGGACTTGATGCCAAAAATTTCGTCATCAATTCTGATCGTCAGCGCATACAACGAGCAGAGCAGAGTATGTCCAGCGCTGCAAAACTTGCTGTGCTGTCTAAAGGGAAGCAACACATTTTGCAAATGCTGAAGTATGATGAAGAAGAAGTATGAATGTGTAGTGCTGGAATAGCTGGCTAAAGTGTATGTTGAACTATTTGTAAAAAAATTTGCTGAAAAACTTTGAACGCGTTTTTCTCGAAACATGATTTTTCAAATCTGCGTAAGTTCTAGTTCTTCAAGTGTTCAATATATCAACTTAATTCTTTTGTTTTCTTAATGTAAACAGTTTTTATTGGAGGTTATACCTATAATATACTAAAAATTGCAATATTCCACATTTTTATATCAACATACACACAAAAAAGAAATAGAAAATAATCAAATCAAAGTCCAGGTATCTGCCACATTGTTTGCTTTCGACTTATTTGGTTAAATTTAGGTATAACCTCCAACAAATTTAATCTATTTCTAACTTTTCTTTTTATTTTCAATTTCAGATCACTTTTGCGTGTGCTAGAGTTTACGCAGTTTGACCGTGTTTTCTGTGCACATTGCTACCTAGATACAAATAGCGAACGTTATAGTGGTCTTGTCATTAAAAAAAATATATTTTTTTAATGTTCAAGTTTTAATATATTTATTAAGAAAAAGCTGTATTTCGTATATCTTTTCCTTTGTCTGAAAAAAAAAAGCTCAAAGTTTTGGACTTTTCCGATATATATATGTAAACCTCCCCTTAAGTTGTATCGAATTGTATCGGTTGGTAATTTTGTAAAAACGATTCACGAAGACTACTACCTTATCCATATCGATATAATAACATGTGTTAATTCCTGCGTTGATTTAGCAGATGTAAATTTAATAGTATTACCCAACATATCTACAATATAAATGAGAAATAAATGTATGCAATAAGAACAGAAGACGAAAATAAATTTTAAAGGAATAGAAACACCTACGGTTTAGTGAACTTGCGGTCACAGCGAACACATCAATACATGCAAATGTTTCATTGGTAAAATTCCTTTGACCTTTAAATATGTTAAGAAAATATAATTACATCCTGTTCAATTATGAATAATAGCCCTGTTTGCTGTTTTTCTACCTGTGAATCCGAGCTGAGCCAAAGTACTTGACCTACATTCGGTCGTTGCAAGCGGGAGACATTAGATCTGGAGGACACTGTACATACATGAAAGCATATCCCTGTTGCGGAAAAAAATCTTCCTTCCTGGCTTGCGGGGCATTGTTAAACAATAATTTTAGATTTTATTCAGCTTGTTTGCTAAAGGAATAAATATAATAACAAATAAATTATGCGGCTTTCCCCCTTCTTCGGATTTCACACAAATAAATAAGCAATCTCTCTTTAGGGTGGATTTTGATGAAGATATTATTTTGATGAAAAAATTATATAAATAAAGGCAATTATTTGAATTACAATAACCATTTGACATGAAATGATTATTTCTATAAGAATAATTATTTGAATAACGAAAATAAGTTATTTATTAATAAATAATGCAATAATGAGTAAAAAAGTTAGCTATTATTTCTGGATGAGAACGACAGTACCATTTATTACTCTGAATAAATTTTTCCCAGCCCTGGTAGTTATTATTCACTTTCGCTGTCTCTTTGTCATCTTATCAAGATGGTTTCGTCATCGGCCATCCAATACTGGCGATAAAACATCAAAGGTGCCTACACAAATACTTTATTGGGCGCGCTGTGCCTCGATGTTTTCCACAAAAGATTTATAGAATTCGATATTTCAAAACCTAAAATGTATTTTCGATCATGAATGTGTTCCAAAAGTACACCCTTACTTCAATTCTATTCTTCAATTCTTCAGTAAAATATAGTATGATATTGTATAGTATTAACTATTAAGCGTCTAATTTAAATAACTAACTCGATGGGAGATGAATAGAGTATAATGAGTAAATAAAATATATGACTATTGCATTATTTTTGTAACCATTCTTATTAAATAATTGTAAAAAGAGTGACAAAATGAAAGGTAAAGTCGTAATTCTATTACTCGTTAATACTAGATTAGCTATCCAACATCCGGAAGGTTCTTATGAGATAATGAATACTGAAAGCAAAAATGTAATTTTCATGGACTGAATGAATAATGTCATATCATTCTTTTTCTGGTGCTTGAGTTTAGTAATCTGTGAAAATCTGATTTATAAAGCTGGACACCGGATGTAATTCAAATGAATAATAGTTTTCCTTTTCCCAACATCCTGCAGTTTGATTTTAACGACTCATCCTGTCAATACAAGATGATTGATGGTAGAATAGATTAATACTTTCTGTTTACCGTGTTATAGATTACTACATTTTTTATTTTTAACACTGTATCTGAATCTATTATCATCACTTCTCCTATAAAATTGCAATGCTACATTCGTACCGCATGTTACATTTAATTAATTATTATTTTCGTAAATCCGTGATTGACAACTGGAAAGTCGTATCGTGTGACAAACAAATGACTAGAGTCATCTGTACAAATGTCCCTGACAATGTTAGCTAGCCGATCAATTTTCGCTGGCGGCGGATAGAATCCAGATTAATTATACGACCCGCATTTTTCACGGGATTTTCTATTTCCTGAAGTCTGCATAAAAAAAAAAACTGCTGGGAACAGAAAAATAGCATACTCAAACATACCAACCTACTTATGTCGCCTTTTTTATGAATGGTTCGGAGAAACAGTTCAGTTTCAATGAGATTGCCAATAAACCACCAGAAAGATTATGTGATGTGTGTAAAGATTGTAAGATATTTACAAGTTCGATATGCCACATAAATGCAAATGGGATAAATGGAGAAAAAAGTGTTAGTTAATAATATTATTAGTAGCTACTTAGGTTATTAGTTTTGGCAAAAAAAAAAATGTATAAAACAATAATTTCTCATCTTTAAAAACGTATTATTTTACAAACTAATTCAAAATTCTTGTATGTTGAAATCTATGAATGTGGAATGTAAAATTGTATAAGAAGAAAAGAAAAAAAACATCCGCACATTCACCAAAAGTTTCCAATATATTTCAGACTACATGTTTCGGCTTAAAAATGCTATCTTCAGGTCTACTACAAGTGAAAAAATAAATTAGAAAGAGGTGATAACGTAAAGTTATTACTAATGTATATATTACAGTTTTAAAATATAAAATCGCAATTTAATGTTAAAATATTGAGTAATACCTACTGAGTAAATTAAAATAAGTGATAAGGTCTTGATTCTGTTTCCGAAGACACTGTTTTATATTAAATTTATTTAATTCGTTGTTTTGTTTGTCTCCTGTGTCTCCGTGTTTCGTTTGAATGTTCATTTTTGACTTTTTAATTTTAGATTTCGTACTACGACGTTTTTGTAAGTATTAATCATAAATCTTATTATTTATCATATCACTTGTTTTAATGTACTCGGTATTATTCAATATTTTAACGCTAATATTTTCTGTTTGTGTGCAGATTTCAATATGTTGGTGAGTTATAAACATCCTAACATCTGTATTTTGATTTAATATAACCTCGTAAAAAAAACTGCACTGCGGCAGTCTATGTTTCCCAAGCTAATGACGAATATAGATGTTATTATTCTTCTAAATTCCAATTCTACATATAACGTGAAATTTTTACTGCGAATCCAATTAATTTTTAAAATTATTTATATTTGATGGTAATTTTATGTCAATAATTTAGTTACTTAGTCAGTTTGGAAAAAAGGTGTAGAAAAGGTACTTCCCCCAATTTTTATATTTTATTTTATTTACTGCATTTGTTAATGAAACCTTTTTCAAACTACCGGCTTGGTGTTTAGTGCCCGGAGAGGTTACGATCGCGAAACTACACGAACGTTTTATTCTAATGTATTCGATGGTTCCACCAGTTAGCAAAATTTTTAAATTATCAACTTTTGCATTTTTTAATTAAAAAACAATTTGATGCACCTGAAGAAGGCAAATAAACTGAAACCGGTAATGCGGAAACGGTTTCATTATCAAATGCCGTAAATAAAATAAAATATAGCAATTGAGAAGTACTTTTTATACATATTTTTTTCCAAATTTATACTTAATTTATCTTTTATCCATGTTTAGCTATGTTTATATTAAATGGGTTCTGTACTTCATTTTTTAAATGAGTCAAAAAGAAAACGAAATGGAGATAATTTCAATAAAAATAATAAAAAGAACTACTGCCATAATGTTCTTATCCGTGTTTGATAACTAAATGTTTCTTGTTAGTAGCGGTAGCACTTCTACTTCTAGTTAAATAGAAATCAAAGGTGTTTGTTTATGTTTTATCCTATCCGCCACCAGAAAAAGAAAAAACCATTTAGTGCAAAAAAAAAATACAACAGCAACAAGGACGTATATTTTATTTAAAAGTTTGTAGAAATTGAAATGTATTTTTAATAGGTATCAAAGAATTTGTTTCAATTCTAGTTTGATTTTTATTTCAAATCATTCCGATCGATTATTACTTTTTCATTGCATAGAATGGATGCTCTTTTAGAGAGTAGTGTTGTATAGTTTTTTGTTAGCACTGTTTGAGGTTCGACATTTTTACTTGGTTTGAACTGCACAGCCACATTATGAAATTATGATGAAAATATGCGGTTGCAATGAAAACAGTCCTTTAATGTTGAAATCAACTTGAAATTGGCTGCTATTAATTCGTAAATCGATATAAATCTATCATACAAATAATTATACTCACGGAAAGAAAAAAATAATTATTAAAGCGGAAGATATCTAATTAGTAATACACTGCCAAAAATATATATTACCACAAATTACCAACACAATTTAGGGAAAGTGTCATACAGCTTAATCTAATTATAATATTTCTTGTCGCTACTTTTACTGTCTATTTTCCGAGTGCAAATGCGTCTTGAAGCACAATACATACTGCTGTGGTTTTGGACTCCCTGACCCATACAACCCTTTTATCCCTGATGTGTATTTTAATTTGCATATTATGGTTGTTGTGATTTCTTTGTCCGTACAGGTAATTTTCAATTTACCGACAATTTTCACAATTTTGTTTTGTTTTGTATAAGTTTAGTTTAAGAGTTTATTGTATGACGTAATTTTGTAGTGTAAGATTTTTAATTAATCCAGTCATTCAAATGTATATTGTCCGCTTGTGCTGATTTTATGTGTATTTTATTTAATATTGTTATTGTAATGTTCTACGTCTGCGTAGCACGAATTTTGAGAGAGGGATTTTTGTAGGAAAAAGAATTGTAGGGTTTAGTTAAGGACTTCCTTGTTCGACTATTAATGTAAGTAGACGTATTTTGTAAATATTTGTTGCCATTTTATTATTCATTTTGTATTGTAAAAATTTAACTTTCTTCTTTAATATAGTCAATCAAGGAATTATTATAATATAAGATCAATTATTATTTTTTGTTTAGGAAGATTTATTTTAGTTTTTCTCTCATTTATATTTTGTAAGAGTTAATTTTTCTGTTAATCTATTTTGCTGTATCATTTTTAATTTTTTCTATTACCTCGTTTGGGTGAGTAGAAGCATTTTTCTATCATTTAGTTTTTTAATTTTTGTAAATTTCTAGCATTTGTCCACGCTTAGATTAGTTTAATTTGTGAAACCACGTGGATAGAAATTTAAAGGTTTTGCATATTGAATAATCTTCCTAAACAAATAAAACTTTTCTTTTTTTTTGCTTTGTATAGGAAATAGCATTGTCCTATTTTAAATTAGAGTCTAGCGCAGTTTTTATTTTAGGCCAGAACCTACAGTTCAGTTTTGTTGAAATAAACTTATTGTTTAATAGCGTTACTGGGTTAAAAATTCTGTTTTTCTTTTATTTTATATTAAACCTTTTCAATTTTTCGTGTAATATAAAGTCTGATTTCATTTACTCACAATTTACTTTTCGTGGTTAAATTACAGTTACAGGGTAACTCTGAGATTAATAGTTCTTTTGTTTTATTAAAAATCTTTTCCGTTGAGCTAGCTAATATTTTTTCTTTTTCATTTTAACATCATTTTAGCATTTTTTATTTATTTCAATTAATACACAGCAATACGTAAGGTAAATTTTCCAGAACGAACTAACTAATCATTTTAATTATATAATTAAAATGATTAGTTAGAAATATCGACTAATATTCACAGTAACAGTCCGATATGAAATATCAAATATTCCTCACTATTGACGAAATAATAACTAAAATTAGCCATTGTTGCCAAATAACTAATTTTACGGTATAGCTTGCTTTCATCGTTTCTATTAACGAATCAATTTATAAGTCTCGTATTCCGGCTAATGTTTTTGTTACGAATTGGCCTCTTCCTCTCCGATGCCGTTCAATTAATAGGGTTTCGTCATCCGGGTATTTTTTAGTTCTTCACGTAATTGTCGCGCGTTCGTTCTATTTAGTACTTTTCGCTTTCCGGTGCCTGGCTACTGGTGAGCGCTATGTTGGCTCCCAGTTGCTCCGTTTTAATTAGTTTTATTACCGCACAGAACGTGGAGTACATCGAGTCGTGTGTATTAGTGCTAGCATGGACTCAGCAGTGCCAAATGCATTATAAATACACGCGCCTTCCAAAAGTTTTCTTTTTGTTGATTCGAGTATGAAACATGCCCGGGCAGCAGCAACTGCTTTATTGAATGGGTCTTCCAGAGTGCAACTTGCTTCATTTCCTTCCTCCCATTTTTGTTTTGCTTCGTTGTTTTTAGACCGAGGATCTACATGCACGGGCGCTGTTCATTTTATGTAGAATATGTATGCACGTATGCACATATCAGACCGTAATCTTTTAATATACATTTTAATTAATCTACGAGCGTCTTTTATAGTGCATACGGGATGCAGAATATGATGAAGCAAAATGAAAGAACTGATTCTATTATATATTTCCACCCATTCCTTCCTTATTTAGTAAATTCAAAGTGATATACACTATATGTTTTTACATTATTTATTATTTTCATTGCTTCTCATGCCGATTTTTATACAATGATAATTTTTTACACAAAATTGAACTTTTAGGTATTTGCAATATTGTCAAACAATGAAATGTTGAAATAGATATAAGTAAAGGGTGAATCAAGTTCGAAGTAAAAACACTTTGTAACGGATATATGGAAAAAAATGCCAGGTCTTGAGATAAAATCAAATTTTATCCTGCCGTTTTCAAAATATTTAAAACAATTATTTTTTTCTTAAATTTATATTGCGTTATAACTTCCTTATTATTTCAAATTTCGAAAAATAATTTAAATATTTTTAGTATAGTTTCCATATTGGAATTTAGAAATTTAGTAATCCAAAAAAAAATTAGTATTGCGGTAATATTACACTTTTTTTTAATGGAAACCATAATAGGCTATCTTATAATGAAATAGCCATCTTCAAATTCTATGTTTATTTTAAATGTTACAAGGAGAAAAAATTGTTGTAAAGTTTGTGTTATTAAGAAAATAAGTTTATTCTAACTAGAAAATCACGTGCAGATAACAAACCAGTACAAATATATATATGATATTATTTATTATTATTATTATATAGTTAATATGACAACAATTATTAATTAAATATTATTAGATTGTGTTGCAACATTAGCCTAATAATAAACTAAACATTTATTGAAAATGAATGTATGTTTATCTAAAATATAAAGCAATCTGTATTGCAACCTCTTATCTCCTCTGATGAAGTAATGCATATAGATGTTGTAAACTACTGCATCTATACACTAGCAAATACGTAAAATATACTTAAACCCCTTAAATATTTATATTACAGAAATTGTCGTAAAGATGGCGCTTCTCCCATCGCCATAAGCCACCTTTTAATGGCTGTGATCATTAAAACGGCGGCCCACCACAGGCGGCGTGATCCTTGCAATTAATTACCAATGCACGAAGCAGTAAGTGGTATTTATTAAATTATTTAGGATTACAAAGAAATAACTTTATGTGTAACTACATGTATTGTTATTCCTATTTTATCCATATATCGCTCCTTTAAAGCTAGAAATACTATTTTAGCAATACGTACAATATAACGTTAATGTTAAAATGTCAATGTTGCTATAGTAACAAACCACATAATACATAATAATGATTTAGTGTATTTCATTGTTAAAATTTTTAAAGAAAAAGCATGTTAATTTTAAATACAAAATTTTACAGTACTTTCTTAGTGGCGGTTATAATATAATTCTGCTGTCACAAATAATATAGGAAATACTGAGGAGCACAATTTCTCTTCATTTTAACACTACATTTTTCACCGTGTAAGCAAGATATTATTTTTTGAATAAATTTCTAACGTGTTGTGTATACCACAAATGTGCGGAAAAAAAGTCAGTAGACTGCCATGAAATATACGTAAAGTAAATGGTATTTCACCTCAATAAACAGAAAACGCGTACGCGTGACACAGCTGTATCATCATTGATTACCGTTATTGTTTTGTTATTTATCTTTATCCAGCATTAGTTATTTTCATATCTTAGGTGGAATAATTGCAAATTCAGCGACACATGTCAAAAACCACAAGACACATAGACCTGTATTTGAATTAGTTGGTACACTAGCACATAATTCCAACATAACAAGAGCTCACTTAACAGATTTTTTCACAGTAAATGTATGCATATTTGTGAATGCACACATAGTGGGCATCAAAGTCTACCGATCTAACACCACAAATTCAAATTCTTGTCTTTGGGGTTTTTGAAAAATGAAACTATAAATATATGATTAGTAATAGGTTTTTAGAGAAGCGTGAAAATGTAGTTAATGCTTTCAATAAATGAATCCCGACATATATAATAATTTCTGTATATTTAGAGCAAAAATGTTATAAATGCATTTGAAATACTAGACAACAACTGAAGTGATGGGAATCACTCGTATAAATGATTCTTATCTATTACACTACACTATTTTTTAACTTCTATCACATGAAAATAAACAATAATAATAAAACGCAATTTAATTGCGGTGATTCCGCAATGTACAGTCCGACTGCTTAGACGTGTGTGTGACCGCTTTGTTTATTTTGCCTCTAAAACTTCCAACATGACCGATTACAAGCTGAGAAATG
Organism: Protaetia brevitarsis; assembly: GCA_004143645.1. NCBI lineage: Eukaryota > Metazoa > Arthropoda > Insecta > Coleoptera > Scarabaeidae > Protaetia > Protaetia brevitarsis. The sequence goes on along the minus strand of RXPK01000037.1, from coordinate 2,906,102 downwards.
AGGTTAGTGCTAACATTACCGATGAAGAAACATTAATCCAACGAATTATACTCAGTTCTGATACATTTATTGATAAAATCAGTTTAAAAATTGGAAGCATTGTTGCCTCTGCCCTAGATGAAAGAATCAATGGGTTAGTTACTGAGGTAGATCAACTCAAAATTCGATTACAAGAAGCAAATCACAAAATTACCGAATTAGAACAATACTCTAGAATTAATTATCTACGTATCTACGGATACGACTATGCTTGTTCAGGAGTTCTGTCGAGATAAGCTGAATTTAGATTTAAAAACGTCAGAAATTGATATTGCGCATCGGTTGACAAGAAAGGAAAATAGATTTGTTAACCGAATATCAAAAAAGAAAGTTTTTAATAATAAAAGTAAATTGAAAGGATCTAAAATTGTTATGAGGGAAGACCTATGTCCTGAAAAACTGATGTTATTGAAGAGAGTAATGGGAATTCCTTATAAATCGGCTTGGACAAGCGATTTTTGTTAAAGTTTGGATGTGTCTACAAGCCACCTACTGTTGGCCGGGGTATTTTTCTTGAAAACTTCGAGACTCAGCTTTTGCATGTTAATTTAAAATCTGATCATGTTTTTTGCACGGGCGATTATTACTATAGATCTGCTAAATATGAATGATGGCCAGACTAGCAAATTATTCTCAATTTTGCATTCGCTCAACATGATTCAGTTGGTTCGAGAGCCAACGCGTGTCACGCGTGATTCTTCGGCAACTCTTTTAGATGTAATTATTGTGTCTGAGGCTGTCTGGATAGATGATTCGTGGGTGACGCACGTTGGTGTCTCTGATCACGACATGGTGACCTGTCGCACGAGTACTATGTGCGCTGCGCCGGAGCCTATATTCCGTACGTTTAGAGACTTTTCCTTTTTTTGTTTGTGCTGACTTCTTGCATAACATTCCGTTCAACCTGAGATCTGGCATGCAACTAGAAGAAAAAGTGCGTTATTTCAATTCAGAAATTTTAAAGTTATTTCATATTTATGCTCCGCAAAGGACCGCCAGAAAAACATTTTTGTAAATAAGGTAATGTAACTAGATATTATGCAAAATGTTACAATAAATATGGTTAAGTTGATTTGTGTCTGTTTTAAAATTAATTGAATTTTGATTATGGTTAATTTTCACCATTTCTAGAAATAACCGCTTTTTGTAGTTATTTTCAACATCAAGAATTTATTTATTTATCCCTTAACGAAGTCCGGTCGGTACTCCTTTTCAAATAATAATATAAATATATCCAACTCTTAACATAATAGTGGCAAGACGGGATATTAACGTAATTATTTTTAATTGCATATACTTTTTTTTTGTTCATTTGCTTCTGTAAAAGTATTATTAGAAGATGTTTAATCAACACATGGAGGTAATGCTTATGTCGCCATAAAAAAGGACGCTTACTAGAATAAATACTTTAGAAACAGTGAATGTAAAAAAATATGTTTTTTTTTAGCTTGAGTTTACATTAACAGCATAATAATAAAAAAGTTTAAACAATACAAAAACTAATATCCTCAAGAAGTGTACCGAAAATACCATTACCTTCACAATTTATAAAATTAATTCGTAACATCTATTTCAGTAAAAAAGACTGCAAGTCAATTACGTATGAGATTGTGTCCAGTTCGTATAATATGGTATAAACGTAGTGTTTGTATATTAATTTTCAGCCAGTGAGGGTAAAAAAGTAACTACGTTCGTCATGTAATATACCCACCTTGTATCGACTTTGTCTTATTTGATGTGCCATAATGCCTGAAAGTTTTTACTTTCAAATGCCGTCGCTGGTGTTACAGAAAAGGGGGACAGATATAGACAGTGAAATATGAGTGGGCTAGAATTTTAGACGACAACACCAGCAATGCTAGCATATAAGTGGTCTTTACTTTTTTTATAACCTCCGAACGTCGGAAGAAATTTTCCAAGTTTTACTGTGAGAAGACGTAGCTTTTTTTTGTACGGATGTGATCATCCAGTCTGCGGTGGGAGCTGAGAATTCGTTTGCGTTGCTTTTTGTCGGGTAAAGAATAAGATGAAGCGAATTCGCTAAATGATTTCTCATTATCGAAGTTCTGCAATAAAATAGTAGGTCTTTTTTGTAGTATTCATAAGTTGGAGTTTTTGAAAAATAGATACTCGAATACTGTAAACTTTAAAGCAAGATGTTCGTAACTGTTCGTAAGTGTTTTTTAATTGTGAGGTGAGTCGATTTTTTAATTAATAGATGCCACTTTTATGCGAAATTGGCATGAATAACCTCCGAGTTCAATTTGATCCAACAAAAACAGTTTCTGTTCCTGAAAAAATATGATTTGATATTGCAGTGTTCTATTTTTTTTTACAATAACAATAATTATGAATAGTAAAAGAAAGATATTTGGCTTTTAGTTTCGGAAGTCAATAAAAAATTTATATATGTTGGAAATTTGATTTTCTTGGATACTTTTTAAATAATACAATTATACACCATGAACAAATCATTTGTCAAAGTTGACAAATTGACAAATTTCGGCAGTGGAAAGTAATCATTTGGGAGGTTGTGTGAAAACGATTGGTTTTGAAAAACAATAGAAAGAAATTATTAAAAAAAAGAAATTATAAAAGAAAAATCATTTTAGGAAATTTAATATTTGAAAATTGGATTATCATATTAGCTGTGTTCGCAGAGGAATCACAAACTAGTCAGACGCGATTCGATTGGCTCAAAGAAATCCGAAACAGTTTTCTGACTGATTTCACGATATATGATTGGCTCTTACTAGTTTGTGATTCCTCTGCGAACACAGCCATTGTAGTTGATTAGATTCGAAGTTGTAATCAACATTGGATTGGATTCGAGGTTGGAGCATCATTGTAATTGAATCGGGCTCGAAACTGGATCATCATATTGAAATTGGACTAGATTCGAGGTTGAGACATCATATTGCAACTGGATTGAAGTTGGGTAAGTATCAGAAATTGAAGGGGAAGGAGTAAAATAAGAGGATTTTAATTTGAAGATTTTGGAGCGCAATTATGCCGACAGTGCTTCAAATCACAATGTTTGTGTAAAAATGAATTCTATTAAAACTTGAATTAAATACATCGTACATTCTAGACATCTAGAGACTAGAGAGCGTAGGTACGGCATCGTGCAAGTTATAACTACTTCACATACATACGCATACGTTTTCGACCAGTATTTACTGGACGATGTGTATTACCTGTACGTATAATCGCGCACAGGTGTTGTAGGTAGTACCGTAGTTACCGCAGTATCGCATGATTAGACTGGCGTCGTCAGGAACAGTTAGAAAAGTTATGTACTAAACTTCTCTTTTGCTTTACTTTTTTTTTTATTACGCGCAGATAACATTCTGCCTTATATTTGACGTGTCAAAATATATGGTTTGCCTATTAATATATAGATAGCTTAAAAAGAGAGAATGGATGGATTTTACTTTCGCGTTATATACACAAAAAATACATTAGTAAAGTCCTGAAACTGTTTCAAAAATAAATGCCCAATTTTTCATTTAAATGAAGAAACATCGTAACTACACTTTATTTTTTCCAGTTATTGTTTTTGCCAATTTTATGACTGTGTGAGGAATATTTTTGTTTATGGACTATATCTACTATAAATATTATATGACATTCTATCAATAACTATTTAACTAACAAGACATGGAAGTGTAAAATAAATATTTTAGGCATAAATGAATTTGAATAGACTTTTTAGACAATGGAAACAAATACGATAACATAGGGATATAAATTACGTTATAGGAAAATCATGCCAATAAGTGATAATCAACAAGTAGTACCCCAGGCAATTATTGTACCCTACATGAATGATTACGTACGAGTAAGTATTTTACCTATTCGCTTTGTTGGGCAAGGTACTCGCCGATTATTGACAGAATACATTTTTTATTTACTTGCGATGTGTCAAGTACATTTATAACGTATGGATTTTGTTTCAATCAATAAGTTGTGCCTCAAACTACTTATCGCTAACAGATAGCTATTTAAATATTGGAAGGGAAATGTGTTTGTAATACACTGCTTTAGAGCTAGTTTAGTAAGAATCAGTGAAGGTTGCAAATCAAGAGCTTACTTCTCAGTTCATATGAAATCACTTGTAAAGAATTTATTACGAAAAAAGTATATAGTAAACACAAATGCAGCATTACTATACAGCAAAAAGTCAAGTTGGAACCTTAAATTCAAAAAACTACCCCCCAAAGGGAACTTCGTGTACGGACCTAAATACTATTTTATATTGATTATAGATACGTATATGTTAATAATAAATGTAACAACAGATAATATATTGTATAATAATATATTACTTATTATTATTTATTCAACAATTCGTATTAAAAAAAAAAAACAAAATGGGATCCAAAAAATCGGTATGAAAATAAAAAATACTGTTAAATAAAAAAATTAACACTAAGAAAAGTGGCCTTTTTATACGCAAATGCAAGTATATGCTCTTACATAAACTGGTACGAGACGCGCAATTTAATGTAAATTTATAAAGTCCAAAACTATTGATATGCAGAAAATAGAAAAACACTATTGTGTATAAATTTAAGCTCTTAAAATATGTTCAAGGATGAAGCAAGTTATGGCAAACTTTAAAATTAAAACATTAGCATCAATTTATATAATAATATTATTTGTGAATATTGTAGTAAAGTATATATACAAAAACACTATAAGAACCAGTAACATACTTATATAAAGATGGATATACAATAAATAAAACTGTTAAAAGCGGATAATCGATCAAGACGGTTAATTGGTCACGGCGGTTAGATAGATAGATAGTTTATTAGTTCAAGTAATTACAATTACTTGACAACGTCAAAAATACACAGTAATATAAAATACAGGTACATACCAAAGTAAAAAAAAAAAAAAACATCGTACATTGTATATACATTGAAGACAAACGAAAACAAATAGACAAAATCAAAAACATGCTAAAACAATCATGGTAAGTTCGATTTTAGAAACTCCTCCACAGAATAGAACGCGCGTCTCACTAATAAATCTTTCACTGCAGTCCCAAATTTTTTTGCGTTCAGAGTTTTTATGCTAGTTGGTAATTTATTATATACCTCAATAATCAACATAGTTTTGTGTTTTTTTATCCTATGCAATGGAATTCTTAACTGTTCACCAGCACGTGTGGTATAACTATGAATATCGCTGTTTTTAACATATTTCGTTTGATTCTGATGTACAAACTTAACTGTGGTGAGTACATATATCGAAGACAGGGTAAGTATGCCAAGTCTAACGAACTCATCTCTGCATTAGTCTCTAGGTCCTATGTTCGCTAATACTCTAACAGCTTTTTTTGTAGGCGAAACACTCGGATTGCGTCCGAAGACATCCCCCAGAACATAATACCGTAAGCGGCCACGGAGTAGAAGTTAGCGTAGTACGTCATTAATGCCGCCTGCAAAGTAACAAGATGTTTTATCCTGCGTATGCTATACACTGCCGCAGTAAGTCTTTTACTAATAGTCATAATATGTGAAGACCAATTCAAACAACTGTGTATGTGAACTCCCAGGAATTTTACGCTGCTGTTATTTTCTCCTTTAAGGTCTATTCACACTATAGAGCAACGAACGTGCAAGGCACGTGCTCGTCACAGTCCAGTCAATTTTCAATGAATTCACACTGGCGATCTACCGGCAGTCAGTTTGGTGTTTGCAATTGTATGGAAATGTTCTCCACTTCCACTTTAATCAAAATTGCACATATTTTGGATGAAGAAGAAAAAGAAAATAGGAACGTCCGGAAGAGAAAACGTTTCTGGGTTCATGAAATATTAAAACGTAGAAATATAGAAGGAGAATTTGTCACGTTATATAAACAACTCGTAGATGATGATAGTAAATATTTTAAATATTTTAGAATGTCCGTGAAAGAGTTTAATGACATTCTTCATGCAATTAAATATGACATTAAAAAGAAAAATACAACTTTTCGAGAAGCCATATCTCCAGTGCAGAAACTGGCAGTTTGTTTAAGGTAAGTAGGTAGATACCTGATTTTCAAATCTGCATACACATGCACTACAAATACATACTTAATGATAGGCACATTTGCATGTAATTATTTACCTACATACGCGACCATACAATACTATTATTACGTGCAGGCAGTGGGATGAAAGAAAAAGAAAGTTGCATAATTCTGTTATATTTCATATAATGTATATTATACAAAAACATTAAAAAACAGTCAAAATAATATTCACTCAAATTTTAGTTTTGTGCATCTGCATTTGGTGATAAATCTTGGAAATACACAGAAGCAGTAGAATTCGGCCGACTATGTTCAGAAGGTAATGAAGTTTGATGCTTGAGAGGAATTCGAATGTTGTGAAAAATTGTTAGAGGGCAGAAAATGGTACTGATTGGGTGTGAAAGGTACAATATTAGGACCAGTATGTGCTAGATTATGGTTGCTTATTGGATGTGCTATTGGTGGAAGATGAGATGGCATGGAGTGCTGTAAAAATGTAGGTCTGTCATGTGCATGAAACGGTTGAATCTGATGGTGTGACTGAACTTGTGGAGGGTCGATGTATTTACTTTCGAACATTGAAACAATGTTAAAAATTTGCTGTTTTACCGCGTGTTTATCAGCAGCTGAAAATTTTTTAACCGTTTGCTTCATACTCTCAAAAAAGAAATCGATTTCATCTTTATTTTTATTTTGCTTCCGTTTTTCTTCCGCCAAAAGAAAATTCATAAGAGTACTTCCTGCTGTAGGCGCCTCGGTTGCTACTTTTGAAGTTCTCTTTGGTTTTGCTTTGGGAGTTGTAAGTACTTGTATAGGTGCTGAATCACTAGTAGAAGGTTCTGATAGAGGTGTGTCTTGTTTGCTATGGGTGGAAGGGGGAATTTGAAAATAATGATTGAGACACGTTCTCTTCCAACTCGCTGTCATCGTCGCTATCATTGCCTGTTCCCTGATCGAAGGATGTTACTCGTTCTTTGTCTTTCATAAAAGGATGTAAAAATTGAAGCTCATCTTCGTATTTCCATTTCGGAATATTAATGGCAGCTTGGCCGGATTTAGTTTTACGTAACTTTCGCATTTTCCGGTACTGCCCTCGCAGGGATTCCCATCTTTGTTTACAAGCATGTGGATCTGTGAAGAAATAACACAGAAGTATGTAGGTAATGTATTACTACCACCATTCATTGTTACATAGTATTTTAATCGTTGTAAACAATTTGGAAATGTGACGTTAATTTGTGATATTAAAACTGCGACAATTTCTGTAAAAATTCTCACTTTTACTTATAGATTTCTTGCCACCGGAGATTCGTTTCAAACCATAGCATTTAGTTATCGTCTTGGCCATTCGACAGTGCATTCTATCGTCCACGAAGTGTGTAAAGCAATTGTAAAAAATTTATTGGCTACATGCATTCCAGTACCAACTGAAAGCGATTGGCACGATATTGCAAAAAAATTTTGGATGTATTGGAACTTCCCGAACTGTATAGGGGCTTTGGATGGTAAACACGTTCAAATTATGGCTCCTCCAAATAGCGGTTCGAATTATTTTAATTATAAGAAAACTTTTTCGATTGTTTTACTTGCATTAGTTGATGCTGACTATAAATTTATTTTTGTTGATATAGGGTCATACGGAAAAAATAGCGATGGAGGTATTTTTGCCAATTCGCGTTTAGGAAAACGTTTAGCAAATGGCACTTTAAATATTCCCAATCCCTCAATATTGCCAAATTCAAATATTACCGCACCATATGTAATATTAGGCGATTCCGCATTTCCCTTGAAGGTTAACCTATTGCGCCCATATTCAGAAGCTCAGACGTCTGATGACATAGAAAAAAGGGTGTTTAATTATCGTCATTGTCGTGCCAGACGTGTTGTGGAGAATTCGTTTGGTATACTGACGCAACGATTCAGAATCTATTTTCGAACTATTCATTCGAAACCGGAGTATATCGAACAAATCATTTTAACTACCTGTATTTTGCATAACTATTTACGAAATAATAACCTATCACACTTCGAAGACAATACACCTGCGAATGCACAAAATCAATGCATCCTTATGAATTTACAAAACCAAGGTGGCAATGCTCAACAACATGCATTTGTTATTCGGGAAAAGTTTACAAGTTTTTTCAATTCGGAGTCGGGATCTGTACCTTGGCAGATGGAAAAGATATGAAACTTCATTTATATTTAAAAAACCTATTACCATGCAATATTTATTATATACTATTATTATATAATGTTAGTGTTTACTTTTTGCAACTGATACATATTGCCTTCATTACAATTTCTATAATAATGTACTAAGCTATGTCTGTATGTACATACGTACCCTACTTATCTGTTACATAAATTTAGTAAACTTACCTTGTTTTATTTTTTCCCCGATGTTCCTCCATACATCTGCTTTGTGTACATTATCTGAATATTTTTTATGCGATAAATCGTATAATTCTGCATATTCACGTACTGCTTCAATTAAGTTTTCGTCACTTTCACAGGTAAATTTCTTTTGTCGCTTTGCTTTAGCAATCATTTTTAACGTTAAATGACTGGCGCTTGCCTACAGTATAATTCACACTGGCAGGCATTCGTCGGTAGGCGACGGGTTTGTGCCGGTCTAATATTCTTTCAAATGATCGCCGCAGTCGCATGCCTGTCGCACGATCGCAGGGTGCCTGCAAGTGTGAATATACTGCCGTGAAATGCATATGTTTAATAGAAAAGAAATGTTGCTTTGACGGTGACGGGCACGTGCCTTGCAGGTTCGTTGCTCTATAGTGTGAATAGACCTTTATTTTTCGTTCTAAAGGTAAGTGTTTGAGTTTTTTCGTTGTTTATTTGAAGACCATTTTTATTAATCCATACGGCAGTCTCCTCCAACGCCGTCCTACTATTGGATAGCAAGTCAGTTATTGTTTTTGCGGTAGTTAAAATAGAGGTATCATCGGCATACAAAAAAACATCCCCTCCGGCAACACTAGATGGCAGATCATTGATGTAAATGATAAATAACAACGGACCCAAAATATTGTACTCTATTAGTCAAATATGATTCTATTAGGTTGTAGCAATTGCCCCTCACACCGTAGTATTTTAATTTTTTAAGTAAAATGCTGTGATTTATCATGTCAAAGGCTTTGGTGAGGTCACAACATATCAGCTGAATTTCCAATCTATTGTCCAGTGCTTCAGATATCTTTTCGATCACTTCCACTATTGCACCAATTGTTGACTTTTGCTTTTGAAACCCATATTGGTTCATGCATAGGAACTTGTGTCTGTCAAAAAAACTTATTAGTCTATTGGCTATAGCTCTTTCAAATATTTTTGAAATGGCTGGCAAGATGGAAATGGGCCTGTAATTTCGACACTCTTTAGGATCTCCATGTTTAGGTATAGGTAACACTTTCGAGACCTTCAGTTCATCTGGAAACACACCCTCAAATATGCAAGCATTCAGTATGTGTAGAAGCGGCCTCATCAGAGAGTTACTTAATCTTTTTAGAACACTAGCAGAAATTCCGTAATGATCGACAGTGGTTTTCGATTTTATTTGGCTTGTGATTGTTTTGAATTCCGTCTCTGTCACTGGTTTCATGTACATTGATTTGACATTATTTATATTTGTTTTCATCACTTGAAATGAAGCCATTTTGTTGGTGATTAACAAAAAAATTATTTAAGTTGTCTGCGCTAACTCCTCCACTTGTTGTGTTAGCTTCTCCATATTTTGTATTTTCATTAATAATTTTCCAAATGGCCTTTTGTTTGTTGTCCGCCTTCTCCATACGATGAGCATAATTTTGTCTTACGGAATTATCCAAAGCCTTTTTATAATTGGTCTTATATGTTTGATACTTTAACCGGGTTAACCGGGTCACGCCGGTTATAACCGGTCGTACCGGTTATACGGTTATGTATATTACGGTTATGAAATCTGGCCGGTTGCACAGCACTATTTTACACATATAGGTACGTGTCCATTTATTATTGTATCTGTTTGTGTATTTTAGGATTAATAAAATATTTATTTATTTATTAATACTTTAATGCATTTTGAAGTACATCCCCGCAGCTCAATACCTACTACCTCTAACCATCGTTATAAATCCATATGTTTTTCTTAAAAGGATCCACAAACCAAGAAAAAGAATGAAAACAAAAAAAATACTATAATGCCAACGGCATAGCTTACCACGTAAATTATTTTGATCATTTTAAAACGAAAAGAAGATGAGTACTGGTGTTAAAAAGAGCGCAGCGTTCATTCACAACCTTGGATTAGAGCGCAGCTTTGAGAACGAAATGACAAATTGAATGAACGCACTTCATAATTTTCATTTATTTCGATCTTCTGTATTTACTTAACGGTCGATTTTTACTGCTATGTTCGAACAACTGATCGTAACACGATGTTAATACCACGGTATCGGAGCGCGCGTTACTATCTAGCATGTTTGATCAGCAAGTAAACGAAACACGTCGAGTTGTGAACAATAAGCGAACAAAAGAATGAAACTATGTGATTTGCATTCACTCATTTACTAAACGACGCCAGGCGACGTTCGAATCCAGGGTGATGAATGAATGTTGCATTGATCTAACACTAATGAGTACAGGGAACATTACAGCAAATCGGGGCAGAATTTAATTCTACACTCAACAACTGAAAAATAAAGAGGATGGTTCCATTTAAAAGAACTGATTTTTGTAACTTTCAAATTTCTTATGTAATTAATTTTTTAGACACCCTGTATGATATGTCAGGAACTTTTTACTACAATTTAGTGATACAATGTTAGTAAGTAGTTTTAAAAGGAAGACCTGTGGTACATAAAGCAAGTGAAAATTACTCAACTAACTCCAACAGTCTAACTGTCAACATTTTCCCAAAAATCGTAATATTTTATATGCAGTTGAAGATTTTTACAGGATATTCCATTGAAATAACAAAGTTCATGGCGACTTCGGTTAACAGTAAAACTTTATAAGATTACACAACAATAAAAAGCTTGAAAATGTTTTAGAAAAAAAATAACCACTTAATTTTTAAAGCTAAAGAATTTTGTTAAGCTGGAAACTTCTAACTAGCCATTTTCGTGAGAGATCTTGTATAATTATAAGTTAGCAGAATATTCAACAAGAAGCATAATTGTGAGTAGGTTTAATTACCAAGCAAACTTAATCCACAGATGAGAAATAAAATCATTTTATTAGGTTATTGCTTACGGAGTATACTACAATACATATTATTACAGCGCATCATCATGTTTCCCGCAGCTTGATAAATTCGCTTATATTATACATTCAAAAATGAGCGCACGATCTTAGCGTTGAGATACATGGACTCCTGATTGCCGACAGTTCACTTTCAATTAAGTCTGATCGCTGTATGATCGGCTTGGTGACAAGTGTTTAGATGATTTAGATCCACTGCGAACATTGGACGACGTACCGACATTGTACATTCGTTGTCAAATATTACTGCATTGAAAAACAAAAAGGAAGTAAAAATAATAAGTTTTCATATACTGTTGCAAAAGCTTAATGAAAGTGGAAGTGTTAAAAAACGACCAAAACCTGGTCGACCTAAAACTGTTACAAATGAAGATGATTGATTTGAATGTTCTTATTAATCTTCAAGAAGAACCAACAAAAGGCACTAACAAAACTGTCCTTATATTACAATATTAGCGAGGGATCGGTAAAGAGTCTTTACTGATCCTTTTTCCTTGTCTAACGATAAGTTTCAAACATATAATGTACTGCTGTGGACTCCTTGTTTTCGCGAGAGTTTTTTTTTTAGTTGCACAGATGTTTTCATGTTTACTCCGATCTGTCTTTGTCAATGGTTCGGGCAAATTTTCGCAGATTAATGTTTTATTTTGTATAAGGTTTTGTTAATGATTTGGTTGTTTAATTTATTTATTTAAATGTTCAGTTGTTTAAATTAATTTCACTCTTTAAAATGTTTGGTATTCGCTCATGTTCAATGTTTATTCTGTTTTCTGTTAAGTTTTCTTCGATGAATGCGCAGCACGTAGCGCGTGAGTAGGATTTTTATATGTATGCGACTGTTTAACATTGTAAGAACTAGTTCCCAGATAGACGAGCGCGTAAGTCATCATTTATTATTTTTGTTCGGGAAGAGATTTTAAGTTTAAAAAGTTAATTTTTTCGTTTTATAATTTCGCTGATTTGTATTTAATTATTAATCACCTCGGGTTGGGTGAATAGAAGTATTATGCTTGTATTTAAGTTATTCTTTTGTTAATTTACTTGAATTGTCCACGTTTAATTTAGTTTGTTTTACTTTGAAACCACGTGGATTGATTTGATATAAAAGGATTATCTTCTTGACAAATTTGTTTTTTGTTTTGATAAAGGATTTAGCATTGTCCTTTTGTAATTTTAGAGTCTTATGCAGTTTTTGATTTCGGCCAGAGCCCTATGTTCATGGTTTTTTTTGCAATTTCTATTTAATGTTTCTTTTTCTTTTTTTTATATAAATAAATTTATTGATTGTGATTTAACGTAATTCTAAATTCTGTTCTTTTATTTTTAATTAAACCTTTTCAATTTTTGGGGTAATTAAAGAAAGTCAGTTTTCATTCACCCACTATTTACTTGTCGTGATTAAATTCTTGTTTTAATTTGCGAGGGTAACCCTGAGTTTAATTGTTCTTTTACGCCCTCTAAGTTTTTTTTATCCGTTGAGCTAGTTAATGTAATTTTTCATTTTTATTAATTCATTTTGTATTTTCTTTGGTACTTTCAGTACACAGCAGTACGTTTAGTTAAAAAAACTAAATGAAGATGATCCTCATAGAAGGATGCAGTTTTGTCAGAAAATGGTGATCGTAATGGAACAAAAGATATTAATAGCCAACGCTTTATTTTAATATCTCAGGCCGGACACCCACCAAACTGTATATCATTGTAATTTTTGAAAAAGTCTCTATCCAAATATGTGAAAAGAAGGAGGATGATGCATTTAAAAAAACTACCAATGACGTCATATCATAAACATGTGATATGTTGGAAATCAAAGTATGTCACAGACTAGAATATAAACACTACAAAAACTTTTCTTATGGTTATTTTTTAATAAAATTCATAATTTGCCAAAAATGAGGTGTTCCCACACACTTGACTAACCCTGTATGATCATTATAAATACCGTCATAATAGGTATTATTATGACTGTAACGGTATTTTGTAGTACAATAGATCTATCAATATTTGTTCTGGTTATAAGTAGTCCCTGGCAGCCCTCTGACGTAAATTTCTGTATATTCCTGTAATTTAAAACGAGACTCTGCGTATAAGACCGTTCGTATTTGTTGTGTGTAGTAAGTCGCTTCAAAATACACTAAAAGAGAACGTAAACACATATAATTGGCAATTGTGGATTGGAGTGGTATTGAAATGTTCGATCGACTTGAAACAAGCTTTTACAAGCATGGAAAAGTTTCGAGTATTGTGTGGTAACTAAAAGCTAAAGCAGGAATTATACCTACATATTGCTGTGACGGATGTATGACATATTGATATATGTATATATTATAAATTTGCTCTCCTTCCCCTTTTTTAAAAAACGCTGAGTTTTTGGTATCATCTTTTTTAATTGATGTAGGTTCATTCTATTGTATTTCTTAAAATTATCTTTTTTAACAAGCCCATATGACAATAATTTCAAATGAACTTGAAAGCCCTACAACTACAGGTTTAAACAGTAGTGCTAAACATCATAAAATTACATTTGTGAAGACAATTTACACCTACAGATAAATTTTAAAATTTTCTAACAAAATTACATAGGTACATTTAAATTTTGCTGCTATTATCGACCTTCAAAATTAGAAATATCGCGCATCTTGATCTACCTAGTCTATGGTAGATATATACACGGCCAGAAAATTATTTCACCCTTTTTGGTAATGCCGCCCAAGCGCTTGCAGATAAAAAATAAATTAAAAATATCTAAGATTAGAATTAATTAGGTGTAAGTTTAATACTTGTATTAATCTGTGGATAAGATTCTCTGGGGGATACGGCGTACATATCTCCAGGAGGGAAATTGCAATAGCGTACATCCGCAAACAAAAACGGGGGGCATCACAAACTGCCTGCGCGAGAATGGAAGCATAGAAATCATCTCCAACAGCCAGGCTACCCTCAAAGCTTTGCGGGCTGTCAGATTTGATTCCGAGGTGGTATTGGGCTGCCACAGAAAACTTAAACAGCTGGTGGAACATCTATATGTTACATTGAGATGGGTGTTAGGTCACTTTGGGATCAGAGGCAAGAGGCTCCAGTGAGCTGCTGTTTTTAGGTCCAGAACCGACGTGTGGTAGCTCATATGGCAGTATCAAAACGTTTGTCAGGGCCCAACTTGCTGCTAGGCACTCTCCTTTTGCAATGGACTCGGTGGCGCAAGACACTATAAATCTGTAGTGCTTCATCGCATGAGGAAAGACTCCGTGAGGCAGTCTTTATAAGCAGTGACAGATTGAGATTACTCACAGGAATCTTAACTAGGCACTGCGCACTAAATAAACACATGCATCGCATGCAGAAAGTGTAAGAGTGCGGAGGAAACTACTGCTCACCTTCTTGTCAACTGCCCGGCAGTGGATGGGGAGAGGCAGATACACTTTGTGTTCGATCGGTTGGACGAACTCAGAGTCGGTAAGTTAACTCTCAGCCAGATTGCGAATTTTTTGGTAGGGTTTAACCTGACTGAGAGGACTAAAATTGACACACAATAGGTCTTTCTGACTGAGTTGTCTTCCTGGGGTTATACTCGCTCATTGAAAAAAAATAATACTTGTATTGGCTGTATTTAACCATGTTTTTTTTTTCCATTTTCAAAGATTACACTAGGCGCCTGGATGTTTTATGTTTATCGAAAGTGCAATTTACTAGTGATGAAAGTTTGTATGTTTTGGCAGAAGCTTTCAGGCGATCCAACATATCTTTGAAATTTTAGTGAGTCTTAGTTCTTTATATTTACATCGTCGATCGTCTAAAGAAAAAAAATTAATAGTGGAGCTTTTTCTGACTTTGTTCCAACTCAAGCCCACCTTTTACAGCGCTCTTGTCTTAACCTCGTGGACTTCCTTTAGTATTTCACCATCAATGCCTATAACAATGGTGCACTAGTTTCTTTGGTGTCCCTTAAGAGCTAATTTTCTGAGATGGAATTTTGCTTGAAATTTTCCTAACTGCATAAATAACTAAATATAACATAGAGATAAATATAACATTAAGAAATAAATATTCTTTTATTGTTCGCAGCTTTTATTATTCCATTTATTATTTTATTTCTATGTAACACGTACGATGTTAGTTTGCTTAATTGACATGTCAAAATCTTGCAATGCTTAGGTTTTTTGTTTCGTAATGGTCAACTTATTTTGTTGCGTTTGTGCCGTTAATGCAATAAAAACTAGGGTAAAAATGATAGAAATCAAAAGAAATCGGAAACTATTAAAAATAGGTATATAAAATACTTAATGAAGATTAAAATGTTTTGTAATACGTCCTGTAGCATTTCACTTAAATTTCTTTACATATATCCTTTTTGCCGTCCCTATAGAACGTTTGTACCAAATATGAGTATTTCTTCTTCACAAACAATGGCGAAACTGTCAATTTACTATAAGAGTAAAAGCAAATATTTTTCTAAAAAAATATATTAGAAAAACTGCTAGGTTTAGGTATACCGCAGGAGCCATCCAAACTCCAAACCGCTTAGATACGTCGTTATATGCATGAAGCGGATCCTTTTGTTCGTAGTTGATGTGGCTTCTGCGGTATAACATCATTAACAAAAAAGTTATAGACTTTCACGTAGAATTTCAAAATAAATTAAAAAATAGAGTGGTTCCATTACAAAAATATAATATATTCGTAACATTTTTTTTTGCAAACCTCTAAACCAAAAACATCTAAAACTTTTGTACGTAACGGTTTTCCGTAATTCCCGAAACAAACGAGATAGTGAACTTTGCTCTATCGTTGACTCACCCTGTACATAAATATTTTACAACGCATAACTTAAGAGCACTGTGCATGAGTTCTATTTCTTATTGAAGTCGATACTAGTAACATTGCCAAAAGTCCAAAATTATTAAAATTAGGTAGGAAGCTCATGAAAGTCAAGTTGCTTTTGTAGATCGTCATGGCAATTCAAGAATACTCCCATACGTATGTATGTACAATATATGTAAGTTTACTTACTCTTCAGAGGCGACTATATTTAAACGTTCTCTATCTATATCATATTTTATATCTGCAGTCGATAACGTACATCCAACAGTTTATTAGTTAAGTATATTAACTTTTGTTTTCCTTAATAGAAAGCTAAGGATGTGTGTGTCAAGTATGTGGGCATTCTTTTTTTTGTAGAATTAAAAAAGCTCGTATTATTGAACGAATACATCCAAACCACAAATGGTGTGCATGGAATTTAAATGAGATTGCTTTTCCTTAGCACTATATACATGCCATTGGGGTTCCATAAAAGTATTGTCTGTATGGCTATGCGTGTATCACTCACTTAATTTATCGGAACTTCCACTAACCGAAGTTAATTGAACCGTAAAATTGGGTCGAACCCGATTTAGACACAATCCACTAACTTTCAGATCTGATCCACTAGCGTATAGGAAGACTAGTTTCAAGGAAAAGTACTAAATCCTTTAATCTGTGTTAAATACATAGTATTGTATTAACTTCATCAAGCTAATAAAATGTTTGCTTTTGCATCAGTAGTTTCAGGTGTCAGATAACATTTCATTTACATGAGCTGTATTTATACGCAGAAAAAACACACAACATTGTTTTGTTAATGGTAAGTACGTTAAGATAATGTTTTCAAAACGGTCTATATATTTGCAGAACACGAATACGTGAAACATTACGTAAAAGAAATACCTGCAGCCGTGAAAACTCTACTGTATTTCAATCAAATTTCATATTACTTTGCTAATTTAAAGATCAATATTGAATACTTAATTAAAAGAACAATTACAATTTTTCATTTTATCCAGGATGTATTAATTTAGCAACACTTCGCTTGTTATCCAAACAATGCTTTCCCTGTATTAAGTAACATGAATAAACACAGTTGTTTATGTAAGGGTCTATAAGTAGAAATGCTACACGTATGCTATTCTACTTAACACAATATTTAGTTGAACAAGCTAGCAAGCTAAACAAGTAACATAGGTGCTCGGTTTCATTGGAAAACTTTGGAAATTTAGTTCAACACTGAATATTAGTCGATATATTTGAGAAATTATGTTTTTCAGGAGTTTGTATACATTTGCTGCTTATATATTTTTTAATGACTGTGACTTGGCAAATTTTAAACATATACATATTACTTTTATGTAAAAGCTAGTTACTTGTAATTTATTCTTAGTATTATTAATCACGAATCTTGGCAAATTAAGGTTGGGTCAGAAAAAAATCGGAAGAAAGTATTATATCTGCAACAATGTAAGTACACTTCTCACGGAAAAAATCGGGACACCAGCAGCAAACAATTTAACACAATTATTTTAATGAATTGTTTTTTCAAACCTTTCTTTATAATTTCCGTAATTATGCATCCTGATTGATGCTCGTCACAAACATATTATTGTTTGTCTTTATGTTAACAACTACAACTCGACAAATCGCTCGTAACAGTTGCCCAGTGGCTAAGAGGGCGGACCTGAAAAATTACGTTTACGTGTTATTGGCCTGCTGATGAGAGGAGCGGGCGGAAAGCCAGTTTGTAGTTGTGCTATTGGTTACTCACTGATAATGAAAGTGTACACAGATTATTACAGTATAGCTATAGTGCCGGCCAAAATGCAACGTACACTTCTCGCAGGAAAAATCGGGACACCAGCAATGGAGAATTTTAAAATTTCTTGGGACTATGTGATTTTTACAGATTTATTGATTACACTATTATTGTTTAGTATTCTTAAATTACGGGGGTGTCATTGTCGATAATTTATAAAATTGTGAGTGAAAAAAAAAGAAAATAGACAGTGGTGAATGTGCCAAATATACTTCTCCAAAGCAGGCGTGTATACAACTTGACTTTATAGAGGGGGTAATGGAGATGATATTTTTATTTTAACTTAACTAAAAAAATAAGTCTGCTCCTTTTAGATACAATTTGAATAGTGTCATGATGGGAGGGGTAATTACACAAAACAAAAGGAAAAAAGAAGATGAGTGTTTGTCGTTAAATGTAAAATTTTGATTTACAAGCCGGTTTCGCTGGCTCATGGGGAGGGGCGGTAATTACCCCCATCCTCCCCTCCTTGTATACGCTCGTGCTCCAAAGAAACATAAATATTCTTAAGCGAATAACTGGGATTGACGACATCGATAAGGCGAACCTGAAACGTCTGATTTTAAATTTTTATGAAACGGGGAGGATTGTGTCTTCACGGAACCATATTTTACCCAAGTTTATAGATGTCAACGGCTTGTTTATTTATCGGTACCTACTTAAATACTTCTTAATTTATACCACATTCATATAATTATTATGCATAGCTTTTAATTTTGCAGTAATTGGCTTATAACTGTTAATTAATAAACACATGGAAGCTATGCAATTACCTTAAACACCTTTTACTGTGACAAGTAATCATCGATAATTCCAAAAATAAATTTCATTTAAATCTGTAAACATAACTATAGAATTATCTTAAACACCATTTATTAAAATTTAATTTAAATTTGTAAACAGATTTTAAAAATCTTCCAAAAATAAGTTTTTAACAATAACATATGACAAAGGAAACAATTTCCAACTTATAAATACGCCAGAACTTTTCAATCCTTACTAAACCTAAAGAAAGTGTGAAGGAAAGTTGATGATACTAGCAAAACCGAGGAATAAAAAGATTGTCATATACTTTTGTACTATACTGTAAACCGGGCATCGTATACGCTCCGTCCACTCCAGTACAATGTGCGTACAATGACTCACCACTGTCACGAGATTTTGGTTAGGTTGTAGATTCTTCCAGTCCACATAGCTTTAGAAATAATCACTCGCCAGATACAGCACTTTCAATTTACTTAAAGAATTCTTACTGCCAATCCTTAACACAGGTACACCTTATTTAGAAATGTGTGCTGATGTCAAAAGTCTTTGATTGTGTTAATCACAGGCTCCTACTCCATAAACTATATAGATCGCTATGTTTGATTTGCGAGACGCAACTGTTGTTCAAATCACCTTCACGGTAGGAAACAATCGATCTGACGTTTAGCGACGTTTCGACGCGAAGACGTTTAGATTCGGACCATTTCGACGCCAGATACAATAATACATATTAAGTTTGATTTAAGCATACATTTAATATTAATTATGATTATACCTGTGAATTCGGGCGAGTAGGTAAATCTCGTTATTTTTTAACATTGGAAGGGGTGAGCCAGGAATTTTTAATGATAATAATATTTTTTGTGACAACACCGTAGCAGAGAATGCATTAAATATTTTGTATGTTTTTTTCACATTGGAAAGCCTTAAGCATGTATTAATCATATTTGATTAACATTAGAAAGGGAGAGAGGGGGAAGAGGATGATTTTTTTTCAAAACATCGGGAAAGAGGACGCAATAAAAATTTTTTGAATCATATTTTTCTTTAACATGGGAAGGGGTTAGAGGAGAGCGGAATGATTTTTTTTTTGAACGATAATTTTTTTTTTTAAACATCAGGTGAGAGAATGCAATAAAAATGCCTCAAATCATATTTTTTAACATTGGAAGCGGTGTTTGTTTAACGATATCTTTTTTCTTTTTTTTAAACATCGGAGAGAGAGAATGTAATAAAAATGTTGAATCATATTTCTTTTGACATTGGAAGGGGTTAAAGGGGGAGGATGATGTTGTTTTGAATGATAATTCCTTTTTTCCCTTCCAATGTTAAAAAAAATATTTTAAACACTTCTAATGCATCCTCCCTCACGATGTGTTCGAAAAATAAAAAAATATTAAAAAAAAAATCATCTCTTTCCCCCTCTCACTCCTTCCATTGTTAAAAAAAAATGATTTGAACCTCTTTTAATGCTTTCTATCTCCGGATGTTTCGAAAAAAAGAAGAAAAAAGTACATTATTTCAAAAATCATTAGATGTGTTTATAACAGCTGTTTTTATTTAATTTAAATATAGTGATCGTTTTCTTTACGTTAATCAATATTATTTGAACGCATTTTTTAAAATAAGAAATCATGGTAGAGAAAAAATCTAGACATGTTCATGTTACAGCTGTACAAAAACAACGACTAATAGAGTACATAACCAAACATGCCGAAATAAATAGCTCGGATTTCGCCACATAAGCTTACAATCATCCCAGTAAACCAAATTCAAATTTCCCGCAATTATATTTAGTAACTTCAACTTAAAGGTATTCAAATAACTATTAATCTAATACGAAATCATAGGGAATTTCATGCTTTAATGTTGAAGTTACTAAAAATAATTGCTGGAAATTTGAATTTGGTTCACTGGGATTAAATTATATTTCTGACTGAAGCTTTATTATCATTCAAACAAATTATTACTTAACTGCTCAAATGGTGCTTCAGAAAGTCCTTCAACTTCATCTTAATTTTTTGATATTCCCTTGGTCAAACAATATTTCCTCAGCATCCACCACATGCATAATATATAAAATTAGGGGAGAATATATAAGATATTATTTCAACCGGCTATAGTTGTAATCTCTAAGTTGTTGGTTATTCTACAACCAAATGTAATAGTTAATAAAGTTATATTATCTATTACTTCTACATTTGTTAGGCTCGCTTAGGTTAGGTTAAATATAATTCACGAATATAACAACAAACGCGAAAACCACCGAAGTGCGACCGAGCGAAGCCGATTCAATTTCTCATGCAAATTCTCCTACTTATTTGTTGGAGAAAATACCGGGGAATCTTTCGGGAGTACTTTCCTACGAAAACGTGAGAAATTGAACTCGAGAATACCAACTATTGGAATCGTAGGAATTTTTTGACAATTCTCTCGGAATTTCCACTCCCTCAGATTCGAGAATAAGGCCCCAGATGAGAATATCTTTAACAACATATCAAGGTGACTAGAACACTAATCGCATAATACCAAACTTGCAAAAAAACAAAATGTATTTCTTTTTGCAATTGTAAATTTAAAGGTGCAAGTATGATTTTAAATTAGAATTTTGTAGAGTTTTCAACCTCTAATAGAATTTTAGGCATTATTTTTGATGAAAACAATGTTTAACACATAATTTACCAAGTTCTTGTTTTAGTTTGTTTAATTATCGATTGTCATGCAGTCTTGCAGTTCTACGAACTTTTTATCACTACTTTTATTTCTGTACACAGGACTCACTGCAGCGATATTCATAAAATGTATGTATTGCAAAGCTCTAAGAACTATTTTCAATTTAGGTTATCGTGATGGTGTGTAACACGTCTAAAATTAACATTTTGTTGACTCAGACTTACGATATGTACATTCTATAGCTTGTTTGATTTGTTTTTTAAACGGATTCATTGATTTGGTGTTAGTAAATAAAACGAGTGTTAATTATCTCTTACTGGGTGTTATGAAAGAATTTTGTGAGGATCTAGACCTTGTTTGATTTCCTTTTCTCTGTATCTCTTACTTTCTTGCCGTCTTTCAGAAAAAAAAAAAACTATTCATATAGTGTGGGCTTATAAGAGGTAAGAGCAACTGGAGGTTATTATATGTTTAGATTTAAGAAATTGTTACTAAACTGTACCTACTGCAGCATGGAAGAATTTTTGGCTCACAAAGTCTATTTGTGTTCTTCTTTCATTGTGTCACATTGTGTCCTTTTTTATGTATTTTAGTTGTGCTACAGAATAAAAAATATTATTATTGTATTTTGAATGATGTAACCACACAATTAGAGGAACTGGTCGAAATATGGGCCCTGCATTTAATATGGGCCCCAGGTATATTTGACAGCTGACTAGCGCCATCTCCCCAGTAATAGGTTAATCACAACCCAAGCCTAATCAGTAACATATCCCTGTTTTACCGGCAGTGTTTATTTACAGTGTTGTCTGAAAGATCATGGTGTTTGTTTTCGCAGGTATCTAAAAACTTTTTTAAGGTAAGTTTACGAGCATGATTTTTCAAGATGTTTTAATTTTCCGGTTCGCTACATCCAGCATGTAGTTGCTAGGTTGTTTAGAAACTGAATTCCGGTTAGCTTGTATTAATAGTAATTCTCCTTTAATATCTACGTAACCATCAAATCTATGGTTGTCATTTGAAATATGGGCCCTATGCGCGTGTTGAATATGGACCCGGGCCCATATTGGGACCACATATTTTTATTAATTTCTTTTTTAGGATCATGAGCTCACCAAATGCAAACAGAAAGTTTGTATGTAAAAATTTAAGGAAAAAATGGGATAAACAAATAATGGAGCAAGCAGTTGAAGCTGTAGCTCAAGCAAAAATGAGCATAAAAGGTACCGCTAAACACTTTGAAGTACCTAGATCTACACTATAAAGGTTTGCGAAGAAAGCGAAAAACTCCGAACTTCCATTCAATGATATAGTGAATACGAAACTAGGAAGACACAGTATTTTAGGGGAAAATATTGAAAAACAATTAGTGGATTACGTATTAAAAATGGAAGGTCAGTTCTATGGGCTAACAAAAAAAGATTTGTGTCGAATGGCTTGTTTGTTGGCAATCAGAAATGGTATAGAACATCCATTTAAAAATGAAATTGCAGGCCGTAGTTGGGTGGATGCTTTTCTAAGGCGACATCATAACCTACTCTCCATTCGTCGCCCAACCGGCACTTCGTTTGCAAGAGCCTTAGGGTTTAACAGGGAGAATGTAACACAATTTTTCGATAATTTGGAAGTCGAATATGAAAAACATGAATTTGGGCCACATAGAATATATAACGTGGACGAAACTGGCTTATCTGTTGTTCCTAGCAAGATACCAAAAGTGATAGGACGAAAAGGAAAGCGTCAAATAGCCTCCATAACCTCTGCAGAAAGAGGATCTCTGGTGACAATGATAGCTGCTATGAGTGCAGGAGGTCAGCACATTCCACCTATGCTGATTTTTCCGCGTAAAAACAGAAATGATCAGCTCTTGCGTGGAGCACCACCTGGAAGTGTGGATGAGGTACACCCCAGCGGCTGGGTGCAGCAAAACTTGTTTACGAAATGGTTCCAACATTTTATTAAATTTGTTAAACCAAGTGAAGGTTCTCCCGTTCTTCTTATTTTAGACGGGCATTACAGCCACACGCGTAATCTAGATGTTATCAACTTGGCAAGGGAAAATCACGTTTCAATTATCTCGCTCCCACCCCATTCTACTCACAAATTACAGCCTTTAGATAAGACTTATATGGGTGCTCTAAAGGCCCACTACAGTGAAGAAATTAGGCTGTGGGTGCGAAATAATAACCGTGCTTTAACGCAGTTTGACTTATCTGAGTTGTTAGGCAGAGCTTTTCTCAAATGTCAGACGGCAGAAATTGCAGTGAATGGTTTCAGAGTTACAGGTATCTGGCCATGCAATAGAACCATTTTTTCTGATGCTGATTACATCACTGAACAAATTAACGCTCAGAAAAAATGCAGTACATCGGAAAATCGCATAGATCTGGATGAACCAGAAGCAGGTTGTTCGAAGCATTCCAACCGCCGACTTCAACACAAACCACAGCCAGGATGCTCAAAAGATCCCCGACCTCACCTTTCAAGAAAATCCCAGTGTTTCTGCTCTCAACGTTAGTTCTTCAGGTCTGCAGTCCAACGATTCTAAAATTTCCGACATTTCATCATTAACCACACCAAGGGCTTCAGAAAAGTTGGTCAGTCCATTTGAAATCAGCCCCGTTCCTCCTGTTAAAAGAAAAATCTCCACACGTGGGCGAAAAGCATCAAAATCCCAAGTTATAACATCATCCCCATACAAACAAGATCTAAAATCATCTGTTACAAAATCAAATCAAATAAAGGCTAGAGGAAAGAGAAATATATCTCTAGAAAAGTCAGATGAAAAGCAAAAGACCAAATGCGCAAGGAAAAGAAACTTCGTCAGAAGAAGAGGAAGACAATTTCATTCCCGAAGATGATGACAGCGACATGGAATTGATTGGTCAGGAGGCTCCTGATACAGATGATGCGGTTTGTATCTTTTGTGGGTGGACATTTTTCAGAAGACGTTAGAGGAGAGCTTTGGATTCAGTGTTTATTGTGTTGTATGTGGGCTCATGAACAATGTTCTAATGCTGAAAAGGACCAATACGTTTGTGATTTTTGTAAATGAAATATTTTTTTGTTATAATCATTTATTTGACATAGGAGTTTCTTTATTTTTCTCTTTTCATGTAATAAAGCGTTTCATTTAAGTTTTTTTAATGAAATTTTATAGGGGCCCATATTCCAAGCTGTTTGTCCAGATTGGAAAAAATGCACGATTTTATATTAAATAAAAATAAAAAAATTTTCGAACCAGTATTTAAAAAAATCAATTTGGCAGTCGATTATGAGATGTGCTAACAATTTATTATTGCACTTGCAACTTCCGTCAGACTATTTATTCGTTTGTTATATTGAAAAAACAAAAGGGGTGCCCATATTCGGACCAATTCCTCTAATCTAATGAAACAGCCGTAATTATACATAACGGTCCATAATAAATACAAATATGTTTTTAGATGGCATTCTGTATTATGTTTTTGCCAAATTATAAGACTGGCAGTCATTAAAAGCAAATGTCAAACAACAAACAAATGTTAAATTAACACGCTACAATATTTCAATTGGATCCTGGCTTTTAGATCTTTTAGAAAAAAAATATGGAGATGTATAATAACGTTTTCCTTTATTTCAAAGCTTTTTGAAGTTATATAAACCGATAAAAATATAAATGTAAAAGGCAGCGTTAAAATTACATATAAATATTTTTTTTTTGTTTAATAAATGACAAAATCATCGTTGTTTTGTTTTTTAATATACTTTTGTATTTTATTTAAAGATTGCGATTGCGACAAACCATATCAGTTTGTCAACTTAATTATTTAGTTAAATATGAACACGTTATTAAATTTTGTAATTAAACAGATTTCTAAAAAATATTATTGTGTTTAGTTATAAAATTAAGTTATATAGTTTTGTGAAATATTATATGTATGTCTGTTTTATCATTAACTGTGTTTTTATGTTTATAAATTTGAATCATTTCGAGTGTATTACGTGATTTTAAATTCTGTTTTTTGTTTAAAGGTTTTATATTATTAAAATCAAACGTATGATTTTGAGTTATTTCATGTTCTTTTATTTTATATTCTAAATATTGCATTATAATTTTGACAGTCTTTATACATAAAAAAAGAACATAAATATTAAAAAAAAAATTACAATTTTATATTTCATATTTTAAAACATAATCAAATCAAAGTACTATATTAAAAGCAAATATGTAATAATAATAATTTCGTCATTTATTAAACAGAAAAGATATTTATAAATAATTTTAAGGTCACCTATTACATTTTATATTTTCACCTCTATTTTTTCTAAAAGACCTAAAAACCAAGAAAAACTATCGAGATCCTGGTTAAGGAAAGAAAATTTAAAAACATGTACTTCGATCCG
Organism: Protaetia brevitarsis; assembly: GCA_004143645.1. NCBI lineage: Eukaryota > Metazoa > Arthropoda > Insecta > Coleoptera > Scarabaeidae > Protaetia > Protaetia brevitarsis. The sequence continues at coordinate 2,880,334 of RXPK01000037.1, read as the reverse complement.
TAATGACGTATTAAATCATTTTTACTTTATGATTTCGTACTTTCCTTATAGCGATTTTTTTCTGGCGATTACCCCCTGTCCTCTCCCCCCCAGTAACTTTAAAAGTGCGTAATTTAGAAGACACAAAAAAGGTTTTATGAGTAAATCAATACGTACATACAATTAAATTTCCAGAACAACTCTTCATTTTCAAATGAAAAAATTCGGTAATTTCAACTTTATTGGCATGCTTCTACGAATTTTAATTGCATCCCTAACCTATCGAGATATCCAATTCGAGTATCTAAATAGGGATGTTGGGATGTCAATATATTGCCATCGTCTCGCTATGTACATACGCATAACGGAAAATGTAAATCAGGCCAATGGGAGATGAATTTATAGCCCGTAGGTTATGACGCTAATTAATACTCATGGGTGCGTGTCCCTAATAGTGTACAACAGCACATACCTATAACAATTTACTCGTCGGCATATACAAACATGTACCTTGACAAGGAAGAAAATGTACGGAATAAATTACGAAGTCATATATATGTATGTACGTTTTACGGATGCGTCCGCAATATGATGTAGATACGTTCACTGAAGAACGAATTGGAGGTAGTATTAAAAATTTACAAATCAATACTTGTTTATGGAAATGAATTTCGTAAATACCGAGATACGTATTCTGTAGAATATCAAAGGCGGGAAAATAATGCAGGAAAATTTGAAAACAGCGTTAATGAAACAGTAATACCGAAGGGCAATGCGTTAAAACGAATGAAAAGTGACAGAAGAGTACAGGAAGCAAATATTTTTAATAAAAAGCAAAGGGACAGCAAAAAATAGGGCGGTCGGCAAAGTGAAAATAAATGCGGAAGGGAAGCAATGAAGAATAATAATAGCAATAATTAGTCATCAAATGTACCTGCTGAACATGAAAATTCTAATCAAAACTATATACTGAAAAAGCTAGAGTAAAATTTACCACAAATGTGGTATATGCCATACTACAAACAATAGTTACTATAGTAACAGCTATCGAGGTGGTAATAAAGTACCACATTATTATAGCTTTCTAAAGGTAGTCACTTGTATGTACAACATATTTGGGATAAAATTAATACCACATCACGATGGTCAGATCCTTTACCACTTATGCATCTTTGGTATGGTGGACAAAGGTGCTGCAGCAAACTACTATAATAGAACTCAACAAGATACAGAGGCTTGCGTGTTTAAGGAATAATAAGAGCTATGAGGACTACTCCTACAGCAGCAATGGATTGCCTCTTAGGCCTCCTCTTCATTTGGTGAGGAGGGCGAGGCAAGAATGGGTCATCTCAGACTGTAAGAACTACCAGTGACAGGATTGGGACACAATAATATTGTCCATCATGTGGAACCCAGACCTTTGGGAATGAGATCAGGCCACATCATTTGGATATATCTTTTTAAGAGAAGTTTCGAGGTGGAAATTACAGATCAGAGAAGCTGAAATCAATCCAACTACAGAGATAGGTTCGGAAAATTTGTCTGGTTTACCAATGGATCAAAGACCGAAAACGGGACTCGATATGGAATCTATAATGGGGTGAGAAAAGCAATGATCACCATCCCGCTAGGAAAATATGCCATGGTTTTTCAAGCAGAGGCATGCGCAATATTGCATTGTGCAACTGAAATCAATTAGAGGGTTTATGAAAATAAGCGGATCTATATTGCTACAGGCAGCCAGGCGATACTGAGGGCACTAGTGAACCCCAAGATACAATCAAGACTGATTAGAGAATGCATTAGAGAACTGAATAGCTTTACAGACAGCAATAAAATCACTTTACTGTGAGTGCCGCACATTCAACAATCGAAACGTAAAGAACACTGGAATAATAACAACCAGGCAAATTCATGGTAAGACTTTTATTAAGGACCATCAAAAAAGAACACTAAAGAATTACTACACAAGTGGGAATCATCTTCATATCGTATTAACAAGACATTGTGCACTGAAAGCACCTCTACAGAAAACTAGAGAGAAGGCGGAGAACGCTTACCACATTATGTGGGAATGCGACGCTGTGGATGCAAAAAGAGAGGCAATTTTTTGCAAGCCAAAAATTAACCCAGAGTATGACTTCGATCGTCCAGCCAGAGACCTGTACAGATTAGTGCAGAGCACTGAGATCTGGAATGGCTAGTATAATTTAATGAGTAAAGGAAATGGGAGACTAAATACAAAAAGCTAAGTGGTTGCAGTGTTTTCAGACGGCTCCTACAATAAAAAACATACCACGGTCGCAGTACTTCTTGCAATAATATTTACCAGTAAACTGAATGCTATGATATTGTGGTAAGCAGTTAGGGGTAAAAATAATACTTACATAGTAGACGAAATTCTACAATATTACATTTTTGTTGACATTCAAATATTAGAACTACAACATAATACAGTTTAGCAATAGCACTTGTATATATTCAAGTATTAATTGTGTAGTAACTGGCTTATTCTATAAATGTGAATTGTTATATTCACTAGCAATGCTCAAATAATCTAACAAAATTACAGAATATAAGTTACAAAAAAGTAGTACTGGTTACTTTCACTACAACACAATTTAGATGTGGAAATTAATGAATTAACCTACTGTGGTAATTTGTTAATACGGATTGCTAATTATGCAACCTATTGTTTTTTATTATATTGGTTTACATTGGTGTAATATATGCAGTCGTCTCAATAATACTTCACGTAACAAAACTTTTTGAGAGGAAAAGCAAGTGCAAGCAGAAGTGGAAAAAGGCTCATAAATTTTTTGTAATAGACAATAATATTTATTGATTACAAACAGAAAAACACCGTCGTACTAACTAAACTGCTGGAGAAACCGTCTATGTTTCATTCTCTAAATTTTCTTTATCGGATAAAGCCTCATTTTAGCGAAATGGAACAATAAGTCTACAAAATTGCTACAATTGTATATAAATAAACAGAATAATCTATAGTGTCTAGTGTGTATTTGTTGAAAGTCAGTAGTGTGAGAAACTTAAAATTGATATACAAATGTTTGTTTGTCAAAAGTAAGAAGTCGTCCAAAAATGTTTAAAGTTTAAGGAATTTATTTCAGTATGTTGGCACGCAGTGTAGTTATTGCATATCCAGATACGAAAAAGAGTTTCCGTATCATAACCGCTCGAAATGTTGAGAAAAATGAATTTTTCTTTAGATCTTTAGTGTATGGAAGAATCTATTGTAGACATAATTTGTAGGAGACATACAAGTATACCACATATCTTGTAAACCTAAATTGGGCAACAAAAATTAGTTATTGTTCACAATTATTCTTGATTGTCAATTAAGACTTTTAGGAGTATGTATATAATGAATACCTGTAAGTAATAACGTAACAAAGCAATTATTTTGTATACGCACATAATAACTCGGTGTATTCTGCATTTATAATGGAGAAATAATATGGTGATTTGTTTAGATCATTGTTTAGATAAAGCAATGCAAATTATATTTGTGCATAATAAGACATTTCGTGTTACTTGACAATTTCTATATATCTGAACGTCCAGCTACAATTTCTCGTATACCAACTAAATAAAAAATGTGTGCAGTAAATTTAAATTGGAAATCGAAAAAAGTGAAAAGTCTTACCAGTGGTCTTGGCTCCTCTTTCGTTTCGTATGAGAACCTCGTGGTCATCTTCTTCCCAAATTTCTCCTTCAGCTGCTGTAAGTGTCACGAAAAGAACGGATACAATGAAAAACACGAGCCACTTCATCTGGAATGAAAAAAGGTACTTCTAGAAGGTAGATATTTTTCCGACAGGCGCTACAGATAAATAAAATGGTACCGAACACTATTTTAATGCATTTAAAATATAAGAGCCATTATGAGGAAGCCAGCACTAAAATGAATTATTGAGAGACTTGCTTGTAGTTTCAAAAGACCGTCAGATAAAAATGTTAGCATTAAACGAATCTTTTTTTCCATTCTGCTGTTTGGTTTAGCTAATTAGTATAAATTAACAGAATACATCCTTGCACTCTCAAATTCTGTCAACAAAAAAATATTTCTTACTCTTCTTTGTACAACGTTTATACAAATGGTGCATCATATTTTCTGGGCCAAGATTTTAGTATATTTTTCGGGCTCTAATAAACCAACCATTTTTATCACTGTCGTTAATTAAAGAGCGGCAGGAACTTTTCCGTCCAGTCCCGAATAATTACGGAACTTTAGGAAATTCAAATAAACAAATTACCCAACAGGAAACTTTTTCGAAATTTATCAAACACAAACGGTCTGCGATCGTGCAACTAGCGGCGGCTAACGGAAATATTTACCAAGATAGATGGTGCCCTGTGAACTTTTTAATTTTTTAGAAGGTAAGCCGGTCTGCCACGCTTGGCGAGATATCTTTTCGCATCAATTTATTATTTAAGATTACGTAAGCAAATGCGCGCGGTTTCTAGTTTACGTATACATGCTTCTATAATAAATGAATGTACCAATAATCATAATTTTGTGTGAACAAGCAGACCTCTTTATTGATTAGTGAAGTTACCACAAAATGTGATTAACGAGAACAAAATTTAGGTGTTTATGATAAAGAATCTTTTATTTCTGAAGGATATTACTGTTCACAGTAAATCTGCCTTTAGTGTTTTTGCTAGACAATTGTTTGTCTTGTTAGTTATGTAATTAAATGAGAGACCAGGTAAGATAAGATTAGTATTGGGGTTAATATACAGATTGGCCGAGCAGCTGACTGGAAAGACAGCCTTCTCAATACGTACACTGTGAAAGGAGATTACATTATTGAAAAGTTTTATGACTTCTGGTTTTGATCATATTGAACGAAAAGGATATCTTTTCGCAGGAAGGTGTTTATTCAATTTGACAGTAGTGTGCTGTTTTACCGGAAAACTATTTTTTTTCTTAAGTACATGCTTTTGTACGAAAACTAATTGTAATTAAATGGAATGCACCTTAGTTTTGATTGACATTTTGTAATGTCGGTTTAAGTTAAAACAATACACATTCCCATATTATATTGTTATTATTATAAATATATGAAACAACACATTCTAGATTCTTTTAGGTAAGTTATCATGTGACTTACAAACAGTATTTTAAATAAAAAAACCCGGCGCTTTGGTTTATTTGTGTGGATACGCATGAAAACATTGATTTAAAACTTTTACCTTTTAGCGGCAAATGCAAGCTTCTGCATTCGAACTGAGTGCTTTTTTACGCGAAAGTATTACAGTAAGCAAAAAATAAATAATAAACAAAGATGAATATTTATTTGAAACAAGCGCAGTATTTATTAATTTAACTAAGTATTTACACGGAAGTAAAAATAAATATTACATTTTATTTTCGTATAGCGGCTTTGTCCCCATATAGTACAGCAAATATATTTATGTGTAGTACAGAAATGTCACATAGATGGCGCATCTCCTATTTCATTCCAGTACCTAACAGAACATATTTTATGCAAATAAGGTAGCAAATAAGATTATAACGTAATAATTTGGTATATTTGCCGTTTAAACATCTAATAGGAGCTGTCACCATTGAAAGGAGGACTTCTTTATATACATATGATAAATATGGAGGTCCTGGATTTTTGGAGATAATTCATTTTATTTCAATGAAAAATGATCACGGCATTTTGTTGTGTTTGTAAAACCGCATAAAAGTCAATTCTAAAGTGAATAAATGTTATAAGTAAAGGAGAAACCTCTTGATTCATAATGCTTACGGTTTTCTGCCAATTTGTATAGTTTTCAAGTTTAAATTAAAGAGAACTTGAATCAACTATCAATATCTTTCACTTAAAAGAATGAACTGCTTCAAGGAAACACCAACTCATTTTAAATAAAAAGGATACTGCTATCAGTGTACTAGCGAATGACATAGATATATGGGAACAACATTTTGTAGCCCATGATAGATTTTTCATATCTTTTTTTTTTAAATTAGCGGCTTCTTTTCGACGAATTACATTTTATTTAAATGATTTTTTTACGTTGCAACAATTTTTTTGTCTTCTTCAAAAATATTTATTTAATTCACTTCATACTAGTTTATTGCATCATAACATTTTTAATTTTTTTGTTCTCTATTTCATATTTAAAATTCAAATAAAGGAATTTGTACATACCATTGTAAACTAGAGAGAATTCTTAAATTATGTAGGTTTTGTTTATGTAAATTAGAACTTGCAAGTTTATATTCAAATGAATATAATATGTAATACCTATAGCCGATCATTTTTACGCTTCCACCAGAAACATTAACTTTTGCATTGCTTTAAATCGTATGGAAAATACCATTTTCCCGCCGAGGCCAGTAGTAAAGTCACTGAAGCTCGGCAACACTATAGTCGATTTTAGGATGGATACAAGCACTTTCTTTGCAATCATTTCTTAAATAATTCAGATTATTTGCAATTTGCAAAAGTATTTTGTGTGTAATTAACTGTTAATAAGTTGTTGTGCAATCTTTCAGTATTATGACCTACCTATAGGACACAAATATATCAGGGATACTTTTAAAAATATAGGTATTTGACAAATATTTTTCGTGAGGTTTTTGAATATATTTTTTATATTTTATCTAAATATAGATAAAATATACAATTGAAATAGTTACTCCATATTTTAATTGATTTAAAATGTTAGTTAGATAAGTTTGATATTTTTTAAAATATTTGTAAAATATTATTTATATGAAAATTGAAGTTTTATTTTTATGCAATCAAACAAAGCTATTTAATTTGCCAGACTGAACTAAAATTATATGTAGACAGTAACCTATCTATCTTAAACTTCTCCGGAAAATAAAAAGCACAACAAACCTGGAGGCGTCTAAAAGGGAAGAACTTGTTTCTTCACTCACCATACAAGTTAGTATCAATAACGCCTCAAAAATATAGTATAGTAAATAAATCAAAAAATAAAAAAATGAATTCTAAAGTCAGATAAAGTAGACGTATATATCGTTCTGGATTATGAATTATATTATTGCTTTTGATTTGGTGTGAATGGAGGCATATAGCAGTTACCTCGCTACAATTATTTTAGTTTCTACGTAAGTAATATAATTACCTTTTACGTAAACGCAGATATATTAATAGAGGCTACAACACTCAACTTAGATGCTAACTAAATCGTAATTTTAGATATATATTATCTAATTTAATCTTTAAAATGTCATTGCATATTTTACCCATTTTATATTATTAGTCCTACGCACCAAATGTACAAAAGCGAAAATTAAATCTTTATTTCTTTATATGAAATAAATATTTATAGAAATACAAAGCAAAATATTCTTGCAGAGTTAAGAAAAATATATTAAGAAATCATTTGCAATAAAATATAATTAATGCTACATAACATACATATTTGTAAAACGTATTCTTAATATATTTTTTATAATATATTTTGTATTATGTTAATATAACTAATATTCAAGAAAGATTCAATATTTTCTAAATATTACTAAAATATGAAACAAATATAGTTGGCTACTGGGGTAGTGTCTCCGCTGTATTACTAATAAATATATGTCAAACTACAAAACAAAATACAATCGCCGAAAAAGATTTATTCTCGGAAACTCCAAAATGGTTTCACAAATTTCTACAGTTAACTCCCTAGCGTCAATTTTTTCATATTATTTTCAACAAAATTACGATTTTTGCCCAAAAAATTGTGTTGTGACACACGACCAGAAACTCTTTTGCGAGTATTCGTAATCTAAAAAGCTATTAAGTTTCAAAAATTAATTAATTGACTTACATTTATCGCATAGATTGTATTGTATTTGAGTTTGAACCTAATAATATTAACATAAGAAAGACATAAACTTAATTAGCATTCGCGCATAGTCGACAAATGTAAATCACATATCCTCTTTATTAAGTTTAATAATCTGGGAGCATGTAGCTATAAGTAATCCTGCAAGTAACATTATGAATAACCACAGAAGCACCGCAGTATAGTTTTGCATTCCTGAATATGCACGATATGGAAACATACTCAAACGTGTACTTTTCATTACAGAAATGGTCACAACCACAGCAAAACCGCAACAAGTTCCATATATGAGAGTTGGAATTATGCCAACTAAACTGGATGGTCGAATATGAAATTATAAATGATATAGAATGAATTCACGTATCAGTTAAAACCCTGAAATTTTGGGAATAACAATTGGATGCTTCGTTTTTGCTATTAATATTAAGATCATGTATCGCATATGCTACAAAAAAAAAATAGTTTCACTACTAGCGTTTCAGTCGTATATTTGCAATTTGACTTTAGTAAAGTTAAAGCACCCGCTAACGCTCGATAAAGTTTTGCTCATAACTTATTCATAAGACGACTACTATATCTCGGCAGAGTTTAATTTGAAAGTAGTTTTCTATCTTTGACGGGTAATTGAGTCATGATTTCAAACATCAGTTCAGTAATGAATACATTTTTTTAACAGCTAGAATAAGGGCGGTATAACATCGAAACAGATGGAATGAAATAGATTGTTTTTGTGAGAGGTAACATCTCTGCTTTCAATTTTCGTTTAATAACTAACTCGTCGCAGGAAATTGTTACTACCTCAACTGATTATTTTACGTTTATCTTAGGTTGGTAAATAAGGAAAGCTGCTATTATGTGCTAGTAGTGTCTACTATTAAACGGATAAACACCTTCTAACAGATTCAAATTTACACAACTTCTTTCCATCTCACAGACTCAAACAACCAGAAGGGTTAATAACAACAATGAAATCAACTATTTTTCTAGGTGGACGATGTTTACTTAAAATAACTACTCAATTAGATTAGATATTTAAATTCAAGTCAAAAATGAGCGGATAAAAATGTCTAATTAAACTTCTGGAGACGATGTTTCTAAATGCTAATAGATTACGGTAGAATACTTTTAAAGTGTCAATGAGAATCATTGCTTCAAGAACAACACAACATCTAAGTCAGTTTTTTTGAATAGACTGTGAACAGTCTCCAAATCTATACAGTTACCGAGTCGACACAAAGAATATTAAGTTTAATCAACAGAAAAGCATTATCTCAGACAATGCCTTAATAATAGAAATTTCCCAATATTGTCTCAACTCCCTTGTAACTGAATTGAGTAATGTTGAAACGAAGAAAGTTTCGAACGAAAATTACAGGGATAATATTGGAAAATGGAAACATCATTAAGACCAGTTGTTGTCTAGACAAATGGTCGAGCATACGAGGACGGACTTTTAAAATTATTGTTCTCGTTATTGTGGTCGCATATACAGCAGTATGTGAAATAGCTTTTCATTTAAAAATCGATAGTTAGGTATCGGTTTTTGGTTATTTTCTTTAGAAAAATATTGGGAAAAACATTAAGGAATAAAAATGAAGAGTGAATGTAGCTGATATTAGGTATATAGTTATTGCAAAATGACAAGGAATGAAATCTGCAATAAATCTAACAATTAAAGTGAGAGATGATTAGGATACCTGTATAACTGTATTGGATAAAAACCTTTTTCTTTTCTCTAATCGACAATTTTCGTGGAGTACATGCAATTTTTAGTACAGATCGTTTCTAGATTTCTGAGAATTCCGGCCCCATTGTTACTTTAAATTAGGTAGCATCATTTCAATATCCTATATAATTAAGAAACACGAAACTAGCAACAATTTAAGTAAGAAATAATTGCAGTTGTCAGACTGTTGTAACAAATAAGAAATATAGAATAAGAAAAGGATTGAAATTTGAAAAAGATAATATAAAATAATCAGGACGTTTACAGAGGGATAAAAGTGTAAAAAAAATACTAGAACATTTTCAATAATTTCTCCACTATCCAATACCATAAACCAATAAAACGATAACGATGAAAAATAATAGGTATTAATTAGTGAGCAGTACTATTCGTGTTATAACACGAAACTTAATTGCTAATTATATTAAAACTCAGCGAAACTGGATTAGAATAATATATCTAACTCGGTATTCCTCTTTCATACCGAGTCCATTTTTCTCCGTGTGTGTAGTGTCATACGATAAATGCATTAATATCTGTAATAGTGAACTAACTCCTAGACCGTTAAAAGCTACATGTTTCGACACAATCTGGCTATCTTCAGGCTTTTAAAGGTCAATTGCTGTCAATGATTGAAAGGTGTATAGGAAAAAATTTCATCACTTACTATTTTATATATTAGTTCACTAGTGCAGATTTTAATGCTTTTATCGTATGACACTAAACTGGTCTAGGGCGTTTTGACGCCGGGACGTTTTGACGCCACATGCAATACCAGCTGAATTTGAATTAAACATATGACACACAGACTTTTTCTTTTTGTTTTTGAACATTGGGGGAACAACGCATTGAAAATGTCATCATAGTTTGTTTAGTATTGGAAGGAGGAGGGAGGAGGGAAGAAGATGATTTTTTTAATGATATTTCTTTCCTTTTTTTTAAAACATTGGGAGAGGACTCATTAAAAATGTTGCAAATCATATTTTTGTTTAACAATGGACGAAGTGAGAGGGGGATCCTCAACAGAGAATTTAAACTCAGCATTGATTTTGAATTCTGGATGACGTAATGAAATTTCCGCAATTTGGATGCTACGACCACCAAACGGTCAGACCATAAAATGTGGGTACCAGCCGTCGATCCAAGGAACCTTGCAGTTTTTTCACTTCACAAATATTTATTTTGTTGAGCCTAACAATAGGCTCCGAATAATACCGGACGCTGAACGTTCATTAAAAGTAAATTTAATAAATGCGTCTTCCCCTAGTTCATTTCTAATTGGTTATTGTAACAACAGAAATTAAACTCAAACTTGCAACAACTTGCTTGAGAAAGACTTGATATGCGGTGTACTCACGGGTATTTTCCGCAATGGTCGTATATGTAAGAAAAAAATCGATGCTTCACTACCTCCTTTCCAAACAGAGAGAAATGGAGATGTAACGAAAGAACACTAACGCAAGTAGACACCTACTCGTTTACAGATTGCTCGAAAACTAAGCAGGGTGTGGGCGCAGGAATATTTTGTCGCAGTCCAAAAATTAGAAGATATTACAACCTTGGACAATACATGATGATCTTTCAGGCTGAAGTTTATGCCATTGAGATGTGTGCGAGAGAGATTTTGGATAAAAACTGCACGCACAAATCAATAAAAATTTTCAGCGACAGTCAGGCGGTGCTAAAAACACTAGAGGCGCATAAATGCAACTCGAAACTGATCTAGAGCTATAAACGCGCCCTAAACATATTGGGGATGCCTAACAATCTATCCCTAATCTGTAAACCTAGACACTCACTCATTCTTGCAAATGAGGAAGCAGGCATTCTTGCCAAATAGGGTGCTGCGGAGTAATTTCAGGGACCAGAACATGCTATTGGCATAGCACCAACGATAGCTAACCAGCATATCAAATTCTGGGCAAACCAGAACATGCCCCGGTATTGGAACAACTGTCATGGTGTGGTACATGCGAAACACTGTATTACACCTAGTCATGTTAGAACCAAGGAACTGCTAGAACTTGACCGCAAGAATGTCAAGAAGGTTACAGGTCACTGAAAACTCAGAAAGCATCTATTCGTCTATCTATCTCGTATTGCAACAATTGTATAGCACTTTGATTTATCCGTATTAAATAAATGTATCATTATTGTAATAGCAGAGTAATTCCAGCGGGCATTCTAAAAACGTCAATTTTTATTTTATGACCGCTGTTAAAGATCCCCTAAAAATTTATAACTGACCATAACTGACCAGCGCCGTAATAAAACAGTGGGATTACAATAGGACTTCAACCATACCTCGACAATAATAGCTACAAAGAAAGCACTTCTATCTAACCATCTTCTGTTCTAAAAGGAAAATCGTGAGTAGAAACGTACACGAATATCGTTTCGCATATGCTCATACATTTTCCACCATTCACTATATTTAATTCATGTGGAAATATCCCTGAAATATTGTAAATATATGCTGAAAATTTACATATCTGGAAAGAAAGCGAAAAAACCTTTCACGCCACACATACGGGTGTTGAAAATGCCTGTACGCCAGCACCCTCGCAAACGACAAGTTCTATCAACGAGGATAAATGTTATATAATATATTAACTATATGTGTTGCTCACCTCGCAAGCGTTCGGCTCAAATAATAATTAACAATAAATGGAAATCACATTACTACTTGCAGTAAAAATGAAAAGAAGAAACGATTCAAGATGAGATAAATTAGTTCTTTATGAGATGTATACGTACTCATTGTCAGTTCAGTTAATGTAATTATTATATTTGGTTACTCTCAATAATAAATTCAATTTTGCAATATTTTTTTCTATTAAAAACTAAAATTATATTGACGATAATTAGATCCTTTAGATCCGTATTGATATTGTTAATAAAATAGGCAATTTTAATTAGTAAAAGTAACGCGGATCGGGGAAATAATATTTGGCTTAGCTGAATTCCCGCTTTTAAAGAGTTCCGTTAAAAGGCCTATACTTTTCATATTTTTTTTCTCATCGATTTTGTACGTCGCTCGTGTAAAACCGAAGGGCGATGCGCCCGCACACCTTATGTTATAATTGATCGGTTTTAATATTGTTTGCGCGGGATAATGGAACGTGTTTCTTTATTATCAGTGGCAGAGGCCTACTAAGAATTAAGAAAACAAGATCAAAATATTGGATGCAGTAAATAATATGGTTTTTGTTATGATCATCAGCCCCGGCTTCCCAAATCTGTTTTTGAATGAATTGAATTGAAGAACAGAATTAAAGCACTATGTTACAAAAGTGTTAAGGTTTAAAAGTTTTTTCTTTTGTTTTTGGATTGCTGGGCTACAGATATAAAATTGTCAAAAGTAAAAATAATAGTAATATTATAATGCATAGGACATGTTGTTACTAACAGTTCCAAATATTGTAACTTAATAAGAATAATTGTAGATATTTCATTAATGGAAAATGCCCCTTTCATTTTATTTTATTTTTATTATTATTAACTTAAAATGAACTTATGAAATTTTATATATTTTACTAATGTCAAACATTCTTGCATTATTTCAAAGTGAAAATAATTCTGTCACTCTAGTTCGATTCGTGGTTTGTAGTCACATGTTGTACATACGATACACTAGCCATATGCCGGATACGATACCACGACGTTGAATAAAGGTTAACTAGAAGTCGGGCGTTCTTCCAGAACGCGTTCTTTGAAGAAGGTGGATTAGTAAGTTGGTCCAATCACCCTGGTAGGTAGCACTTGTAGAATGTGGAATACACCTCTTTTATTTTTTAGTTTGTGAAATGGCAAGTCGTAGTTTTCTTTAAAGAAAATATTTATTTCCCAGTTTATTTTTCCGATATTTTATACAGGTCGATGGTCCTCACATTTGCCTACAAATATCTTTTTTAAGATTATAAGTACCTAATTCTCTGTATAAAATATTACCGATATAAGCGATATGCCAATAGGACACTGATTTTTTTCTTTTTTCTTTTTTTAAATTCTCCAACTTTATTTTTGTCTTTTTACCTCCTTTAACATTATGAACGACTTTTCTTTCAAATGTTTCTCACAATTATTTTCAAAAACCTGTTAAATTATTAATCATATTAGAAATTTATGAGAAGGATTTTAAAAGAAGTTCATAGAAATCGGGCATTCTCTATATATTTTACTAATGTCAAACATTTTTGCATTATTTCAAAGTAAAAATAATTCTTTCACTCTCGTTCGATTTGGTACAGATTTTTTTTTATCGTTACATTTGATATATTTACATACTCTATCAATACCCATTGTCTAGTGACTTGCACGTAAGAGTATGCATAAGTAAAGAAGGTATATTTTTTAAGCTTTTAGTTACAAAAGTTATACTTTTTTTGGGAAGAAACTGATCGAAATATGTAATCATCTGATTTTTAAATAAAATACAAATTTGTACAGTTTATGAACTTTTACTACTTCCCAACTACCTCATTAAAATTCAAAATGCACTGAGCACCACTGTTCCGGGTATCTTAGCCTATAGATCCTTGCTCACAACTTTTTTATTTGTTTTTTTTTTTAATAAAATTAGACATGAATTCACTTTTCTCCTTATATTATTTGATATTAAAATTGACAGATACCCATTGTTTTGCGGTATCAACGGCTTACTGCTTAGAAGTATAATACCAAGGTATAGATTCTTTCAGTTTTTTTTGGCTAAACGCTGCGTTTTTAAACTGCAAGGGAAAAAACTTTGAAAAGTTCTTTCAAATGCTTTTTCAAGCCCATGAGGTTCCATTTAAAAAAAAATCACTTTCTAGGAAAAGAACTGTCAGTGTGCTCTTTTGCGTTTTAGTAGGCATATAAAACAAGCGGGGATAATATTAATAATTTTTTGCTGTTATGTTAACAGTCAAAATGTTGAAGATTGAAAAATAAAAATTCAAATTTTTAGTAACTTAGGAAACAAATATTAATAGATCATATGTTTTCGAAATCAGAAAATCACGTAAACTCTGAATGTACCGAAATATGCAGATGTATCATTTAATATGTAAAATTTTATTAGTTTTCCTAAAACCGCAAGTTTTAAAAAAAATATAATAATTTGTATATATACAGGTTAAACCTACCTGCCTACCTATTTTTCAGGGTTGTTTAATTACGAATGTGATTACATTCATTACCTTATCTTTTGGTGTTCTAAGGAAATAACGTGGTCATTAAGCTTTCAATCAAGTGATTTGTTATTCCTTGAATCTGATACAAATTTAGAATAGGAAATAGAATGCTATCTCGTGGGGTGGGGGTAAACTTGTATTTCTATCACTAATTTTTTACACTTTAGGCTAGCTAGCACAGCGGGTTGTATACTATTCGAATTTATTTGAATTTTATTTTGATGATACGCAGAAGAAAGTATCAAAGTGAAATCTTTAAATTGTGGACTTGGACACTTTCTTCCGTTTACCAACGATTTAAAGGGTGAAAGAGTTGGTTTTTATAGTAACATGCAACTCGTTTGTTTGATTTTATTAACATCAAAGAAAACATCATGAAAAAGTACAGAAAGTTATCATCTCTTATAGAATCACACTAGTTTTTTACCCAATTGTACTTGTACAGAAAAATAATTTTACGTATTAACAATTGGCAAAATGCATTTCCTTTAGATGACTCTTCAAAAACCTTTAAAATTATTTCCTTTATTTGTGTGATTGCATATGAGGGACAAATCTAACATAGCAGGTAAATTTAAGGTATGAAGTGAATTTCATATTAAACGATTGTCAACTTTACATTCCTGGACAAAAAGGGAAGAACAAAAAAGAACATGCGGTAACTTCTGGGGATCATATTCCCAAAATTCTGGCCTTCACTCTTTCCATAGAGGTTACCTGTTTAAAAAATTAAAAAATATGCTCCAATATTTTACTTTTAAAACACCACAATAAGTAAACTTACATGGCGCTACCCGGAAATAGTTGGGAAGAGAACTGATTTTATACAATGGATGTATCGAAATAAAAACATAAAGCAACTAACGACAGCACAAAGTTAATTTTAATTACAAAACAAAAATGACAGTCAGATGCTTCAGGGTACAAGTGCATATCATGCACACGTGACATGTTTTGCATGTTGTATCCAAACGTACCAAAGTAATTAAATTTAAATATTTTTTTAGAAATAATATTTATACTAATTCATGTTAAATAAATATTTTAAGTTAATTTAAAAAAATTACAGTTATTCTTGTTACAAATCCATTAGTTAAAAATTTAGTTCTTAGATGTCGCACAAATCCCCTGGGTGGCGCTATGTTTTAGATTCGGCGTAAGTTGGCACATTTTTGTTTTTAAAACAAATCAGTAAAGTGAAATACTTCTTGGAGCTTAAAAAATAGTGTGGTAAATTTATATATATATATGTACACTAAGCAATTCAAAAATAATTCTTCTACTGTATATGATGTTGAAAGACCCGTTCGAACACATTGTTTATTTTGCGGCTGTAACCCGTAATAGACATGGAAATTTAATATTGATTCATACTAGTGACGGTATGTGATATAAGTTTAACTGAACTTCGCGAATGCAATTTTTTGAAAGATGTGCGCACATTATTTGAAACTTGAAACACATACCTATGTGACAAATTTACGTGACAGTATTGCGAGTATAAGAACATGTATTTGTGAAACGGCAGCAAAATATATTCTCTTTGAATTCCACCCGAAGAAAAATCTACTGTTCCTTCAAATCACCTTGATTCCGTTGTTATTAAACTAGTCACACTATATCGTAAATTTTAGACCTAACAATAAGTTATAAATGTATATGTCATAGGTATACGTACGGGAGTACAAAAACATCATTTGGCAATAAATCATATCATCATACTCTCCAAGAGTCCAATGAAAAGAAGATGAAATCGATAACTAATTTCGTAATTAACATTAGCCGAGTTTCCGGAGCGAAACGGAAAACATCGCAACAAGCATTAGAAGATCTGTGATCAATATAAGCTCGCACGGTTTTACGGATTGTTCAGTTATTGATAGCACGTACGCTGACAGTTAAAAGGAAATATTGTCCTAGCGATAAAAGTTGTGTATAGAATACATCACCTAATATGTGTTTGTAATATAGATGGTTTTGGGGGTGCTTCTCCGTATACACACGACGCAGATGTATTTCATACATCGTAATTCTCCCGACGAATAATGTTTTTGCAGCACTATATGATCGTATCACTCGACGGCAAAGTCGTTATAAAACGATAACTTAAAGCATGTTTTACATCAAAAAGTGAGGAAATTGTTTGCATTATCTCTGATAAAATGTATGATCGACCCATGTTCCTAAATAAGTAATTTATGATTTAATTCCAAGTATATACACATAATATGGTGTATTCACCTTAAATTCTAGTTGTAGAGAGAATCGAATACTTGTAATTAATAATCTAAGAAATAACGCTGCTGACTCCAAATTTAATCAAGGATTAGCAAGGTGGTAAAAACCTAAATATATTTTTACTTTGTATTCTGTATTGCCAAATTTTCGATAACGAAATATTGTTGTCTTACACAGGGCAGATTAAAATGTAAGAACAAAATGATATACACAAAAGTAAAATATAATATAATAAATACAATACACTTTCAAATCACTAAATTAATAAAATCCTATCGTTATTTGTGTCGACAAAATTATACGTAGATTTTGACAGCGAGTGCAACGAAACATGCAAGAATAATCTATTATAATAATCTCCCATAGTATCTTTCACTGATAAATGTTTCATTGAAATTTTAGTTTAAACTTAAAATTATAGAAGCAGGTTCAATATAGTTCAATGTAATACTATACTATTTATTGACAAAACTACAAATTTGATAGAACATTGTCAAAAACACTATATCACCGATAGGTAATTTTCCAGTTTAATGCAGTCAGATTTTTAATGAAAAGAAATTTTTATTCAATCAAAATACTCAAATTTGTACGGCAATTTCATAAATTCAATCATTTAAAGATGTCAAATATCATTAGGTAGATTCCACTAAATCAGTACTAGTAGGGTCATCCGTTATGCAAGAGTTAAACTGACTTTAACTAAAAGAACGATAATTTGAAAACGAGATATCATACCAGAATCAATTAAATAACATAAATCTGAATAACGAATAAAAATTTCTAATGATTACAAGACGATGGCTGTCGATATTTAACCCAATAATGAAGTTGATCATAAACAACATATAAAAATATTCTTTAACTTTTAAAATTGATTCAAAACTAATTGATAATTCTCATTTTTAGGTGGGAAATCATCGGTGAAATACCTGGATGCAAAGGAACAGCCTCATTACAGGTGTGGATTTTGGTAACGCACTACTCAAGAGTCAAGGCATCAGTGGCATTAGGATTCTTCTGGGGAAATCTTTCGTAGGAATATCGTAAATATCGTTCAGATAAATGTGAATTTAAATATTGTATCGAAACGTTTTAGGTAAAAAATTAGTGGAGCTGGGACATTTTTGAATGTGTGCCGTAAAACTGTAGAAGCAGCTAACAAAAGAACTGTCTGGCGTCGTGGTCATCAGAAGAATACCACAATTTGAACTTTTTTTACCGTTATCTGGCTTCGACTGTCTATCGATGCTCAGTCAACTTACTCAAATTCAAAACAGAGACCAAAACGGATACTAAAAGGCCGTCATTCACCCCGGAGGGAGGGTAATATAAACATTTACTAAAAATATAGTATCGAAGAAAATAAATTTCCCGAACAAAAATTATAAAAATACCCGGTACGTTTAAATTCATAATAATATACCGTTTTTTCCCTCCTTTGTCGGTGTTCCCACCATCTCAGCTGATTTTTCTCTATAAGTTTCAAGATTGATTTTGTTTTTAATTCCACCCTAATATCTTCGGTCCTGATCCTATCGCGCGTTAGAATTCCTTTAATCCTTCGCACATACTTCAATTCAGTCGCCTGTTTTTTTTTACACAGTTGGGATAAAAGGAGGAAAGAGATGATTTTTCTTAATGATAAAATTATTTTTTTCACAATGCGGGGGAGAGGGTGTAATACAAATATTTCCAAAAATTTTTTTTAACAGCGGGTGGAGTAAAAGGGGAGTGCGGCATGATTTTTTTAATGATATTTTTTTTCACACTGCTGGGAGAGAGGATGGGTTAAAAATGTTAACGTTTATGAACATAGTACCTACTGCACTTAATACTACTAAGATATTTATAAAAATTAAGGAAGGTTAAATATGCAGGGCAAATGTTTAGGCAAAGG
The DNA here is from genome assembly GCA_004143645.1 of Protaetia brevitarsis. Lineage (NCBI taxonomy): Eukaryota > Metazoa > Arthropoda > Insecta > Coleoptera > Scarabaeidae > Protaetia > Protaetia brevitarsis. Next base: position 2,861,472 of record RXPK01000037.1, on the reverse strand, counting down.
GTTAGGCAAATGCGTGAAATTTCTGGCTAAATTATGAGTTCTGTTAAGAAAACCTTAAGAAAAGCTTTTATAGTATTTTTATTCTAGTTTGTCACATACTTTGATTTCCAACAACTGTCACGTTTCGAGATATGACACCATCGGTAGTTTTTTTCAATGGTTCACCCTGTATCGTTTCACATTTTCGGATAGACACTTTTTCAAGAATTACAATGATGTACGGCTTGGTGGGTGTGCAGCTTGAGATATTAAAATAAAGCGGTGGCTATTAACATCTTTAGTTTCATTATGATCACACTTATCCACCATTTCCTGACAAAACTGCAGCCTTCTATGAAGATCATCTTCATTTAATTTTTTTACTAAATGTGTTTTATACGGATGAAAGTTATTTTTAGACAAAGAAAAAGGATCAGTAAAGATTATAAAAGTTGTAATATAAGGATAGTTCTGCTAGTGCCGCTTTTGGTTATTCTTGACGAACAAAAAAACATCCAACGAATTATCTACATTTGTAGCAGTTTTAGGTGCTTAAGATATAGGTAATACATTGCGCCTTGGTTTCAACGAAATCTTTGTCAATATGAATTCTACGTGTTCATATAAAAAAATATATAATACATATTTTTTATAATCGTGCCTGCAACATACACATATTTTGAATCTAGCGGCGCTGAATTGTATCGCGTCGAATCGGTCTGTACTGAAACGGCTGCGCCGAAGCAGCCGCGCCCAGTTGGGCCATTTCTTCCACCAGCATTATAGTCAGAGTACACCCACTAAGGACAATGGATGAGTCATAGGGGTCCAAATTTCTAAACCTAACTTCACACAAACAACAGCTTCCCAAAATTGCAGTTTGTTATTGTTTACGTTCGTATCTGCACAAATTACTCTTCCGTTTAATCTACACGATTTACTTGTTTTATTTACTTATTTTACGTATTTTATTAGTTTTGAATTACCCCTGCAGTTTTAAAAACATTTAATGAACCATGATATGCTTGTGTAAAAGGTAAGATCGGTGCGGTGGCCAGTGGCCATAACATTTACATACTTTTTTATATATTATATTGTTAGGTTTAAGTGAAATAACTCAAATAACCGTGAAAGAAGACACCAATGGGTATCATGTTGTTAGTGCCAGTCACTCTCGCAAGATAAATTGTGATGCTAATGATGGTCGCAGTTTCTTGGGATTTCTGAATGGAACTAATATATATGACACGACAAGAATTAAGAAAGTACATATTCATGTACTTATTCAAGAAGAACAATTATCGTTGTGCTGAGATTCCTAGGTCACATTAAATTAATTTATTTGTTAAATACACATTTTAAGTTAGATTGCTATTTATCGCAATAACTAACCTAATTCATTTTATGTTCACTTTTTAAAATAATGTGATTTTGGTTTGAACTGCATTATACTGGTATAAATTTTAATCGCATTTATTCACATTATAGACAATTCGATATTATATAGTCTACGTTTGAACTATCCACTTGTGCACCCTCGAACATTATTGTTGACAAACCAGTGCAGGGTCGGATGTTAGAAATGAAGTAGTCGAATAAAAAGGAACAATCTTTGTATCGCACAGAACGATATAGTCATACCTCTGAACCCTAATTAAAAGTTATTGTGTATTCGTGTCAGAAATTTGAAAGTCCCTTTCACCGAAGCTATTGCATTTTTATTAATTTATTTGAGAAAGAATCACAACATATTTATTCTTAGAAGAATATTTTACACTATAAAAATATGAACAAAGATTTATTTCACAAAAAGGAAAGAATATGAACATAATTATCGTAAAGCACTTGCAAATATATATATATATATATATATATATATATATATATATATTACTTAATCAAACATTATTTTACTGGAATCGTGTTTTTTATTACTAAAAACTGTTAAATAAATATTTGCAATAAAATCAGAATAAAAAACGCATAAGTTTGTGTATTTTTTTTAATCTATTTTTCTACTTCCTTTAAAATATAAATTATTCTACAGTTTGAAAATTCCCGGCAACAGCATTAAAAAACGGTCATTAAAAACGGACCACTCAAGAACAATGGATTTTTGCGAGCATGTCCTTAGTGTATTATACTGTGTTATAGTTGTCCATATCTACTGGCATACATCAAAGTTGACCTTTAAAACCTGGATTTAAAAATGCTTATTTGTGTTTAGATGCTATTTTTTTCTTCTTCCTACTTATAAATGTACAGTTTATTGTATGATACAACCCTTTTTTTCTGCCCTTTCTTATATGTTTTAATCTTGTTTTCCACTATTATGAATCATTAGTCCTAAGTATTTATATTCATCTATCATGTTCTATGACTTTTCGATCAATTTTAATGTTAATTTTTTTTTGTTTTACTGCAATTCTTCTTCATTTCCTGATATTATCACTACGTTATCTGCGAAAGTGCATTCTAACACTTTTGCTCTCTTCATATTTATATATCAAACTATTTCCTTTCCAACTATTTGTTGTCGATATTCTTTAAGGCTGCGTTCAAATTGGTGGAAGAGTAGATTTCTCATTTTCTAAGTTTCCTGAAAAATTAAGTTATTTAATTATATTTTCAGTTGCAAAATATTTCTCTTGTTCTTCTGTGCTCCAATATTTTCCATATTCTCGGTACTTTGTCAAAAGCTATTTGTAAGTGACTAACACTTGAAATAATTAAGTACTAATATAAATTATTTAAATATTAATATTAGTATAGATTATCATTAAATATTTTTTGACGTTTATGTAACTTGATATGAAGTAATTACAGGTTCGCAATTAAGATTTTAGCTCGCTTGCAATTACAAATAATATAAATCAAGGTATAAGTCAGCGTTTTGAATATTTCCATGCTTATATATTTTGTTTGTACTTTTAAGCTCCTGGGATTGAATTTAGTCGATATCAAATTCAGAAATGAAGTAGGCATCGCATTAAATTTTCAATGCTGGAACTTAATGGACTGAGACCTAAAATCAGTTACTCAGCTATTGCTGGAGAGAACCATCAGTCGACATACGTATACAGAGAAAACAACTATCAGTCAATTTCTAAATGAAACAGGAACTCTCTCTCGTTAAGCTGAAATTATACTTTCGGGCGCAGTTAGATCTTCGTATAGAAAGCGCCACGCTGGTTCTAATTGCTAATTTTCGGGATTAAAAGCAGTAATTGCGACGATAAAGGAGACCATCTTTCGACAAATTCTTTCTTATCTTGCCACTAAGAGTTTACGTTATCTTCTGTATTAAAAGTTTTTAATGTTCGCCTTTTCAAACTGTACGGCTATAATACAAAGAGCTTAACCCTTTATTTTATAAATATGTTCACATTTACATGATTTCTGCTTTTATTGGACAACAAAACACCTTACATACTTTCCATATACAATTGACTTAACAACTTAAGAAGCAAAGGAAAAATATACAGGAAAGTAAAATTAAGGCAGATAAAATATAAAAAAGAGCCCAATGGATATATGTATGTAGTAATGAGCTATTTCAGAGCGTAGTAACGAGTTGGGAGAGATATTTATAAATACTGAAAAAAAATATATATCCCGCGCAAAAAAGACTATGCGGAAAGGATATGGCTTTTTTAAGAATTTTGTTTCTAACTGTCAAACTTTTAAGTTTGGGAAATATCTGAAGGCTCTTCTACGCAAATTGTTATGAACGCAGAAGCTAAATAAAAGGTTCCTTTGAACGTTTTCTATTATTAAGATTTAGTTAAATCAAAAATTAACAAAAAGGGCCATGTTTAATTATATGAATTCAAGAATATGTCAATCACAGGTACCTAATGTATGTATTTAATTTTTAATTTGTGGCATGTTATACCTTAAAGTGTTTTTGGGTTTACACTAATTCTGTGACCTGTCGTTATACTGAAAATAAAACAATAACAATTTTTAGGTCAATTTATAATAATTCACCAGCCTGAAGACGACTAAGTATTGATTGAAACGTACACACAAAAAAATAATTACTCAATTTGAATATAAATGCATCACATTGAATATAACATGACTTCTTATATAAGCAAGAAGATAATGTATTTATATTCAGAATAAAATTTGTTCAGTTTTCCAAACCCGTGAATTTTTTAGAGGAAACAATTTTTTAGTTCAAATGTAATCAATATGCTAAAATCATTATGAACATATAATATTTTCACCACAAAAATAATTATTTTAGATTTGAGTAAATAGATTTTCTCAACTGGAAATTATCATATTTATGCCTTAATAATTTATGTACATTTGATAGAAGTATATAAAAGTATTATTTGCAGTATTGCCATTATTTGTTTCCAAAATATAAGTATATTGAACCGATAATGCTTATCTGCTTAATCTAAGCATCTCTACTATTCAAAGGTAAGAATTACCTGCTAATTTTGTGCCAGTAACACCAAAAAACCTCGGTAAGGGAAAATTAATAAATAAAGAAATATTATGTAATTAAATAAAATTACTGGCAGTTTTACAATGTTTGGGAGAAGGTATCGTATCGGGGTACTCCAAAAGTGCGCACGCGATATTGCTGCGTAGAGGTATAGATGTTATGCGTATCCGTCGTTGCGACCGGTGTTCTGGGGATACTTCCCATTCACTGCCTGGCCCTGGTATCTAGTCGACGTTGGTTACTGATATAATTTCAATCAGTATAATAATTTGCTGGTATTACCTACTGAAAACTAATAACTAGTAAATACCTACATACGTTTGTTGATGTACACACCTACCATGTTCATATATGTATTATCGACACAATGGCGGTGACTCTAAGTATTATTTCAAAGTTTTTTAAACCAGTAATCCTTTAATATTAGATAACACGTACCTATTTACCTTCGAATATTTTTATAGTAGCATCTGTGCATCAGCCCCCTTCCACCCCATTCTCTAAGTAGCTGTGAAACGGCTGGGGTATCCATTTAGATATACTTACACTCACAACCAACAACACTGTTTGCTGGTCAATCAAAAGGTGGCGCCAAGTAAAGCGTATGTATATGCAAAACTCCCTTAACCCCTCTAAAAAAGAGGGAACCAATGACAGATAAGTTTTAGTCCAATAAATGGTGAGGTAAAATTCGTTTCAAATATTTCAATATTATGGTAATTTCAATTTGATATTTAATGTTTTCAATACAAAACATTTAATAATTTTATATAGTAATTCATTATACCAAACGCATAAGGGATTTTATTTTGAAATAGTTAAGTATTCTATAGTGAACTTAATCAATATTGTAATACAAATGTGTAAAAGCGATATTCTACCTTTGTTACTCAAAACGGCCAAATTATCGAAAAGCACAAATATACAATAAAAATGAGTAGATAACAAAGATGATAACGCTTTGAAGACTGGCTGATTAAACATTTTTATACAACAAAGTACACGTCTATAGCAATTCTAACGGAACCTCCACTGTTGAAATCTTTTTAAATTATTACTACAGTAACGATACAACAATAAAACAGAGGGATCACCAGGAGAACATATTTACATACACGCATCCTAAAACTGTTTTAGCGCCTCTATTAGTCCGAATGCCTTGCCAAGTTCGAATTTTGCTCTGGTCAGGAGCACGGTTACCGCTTTTTTTCCGGAGCCGTAATGATGATTAGGTGGGAAGATTTGGCTCTGTGGGGGTGCCCGACAAGTAATAAATAGCTTGGGCTTTATCGACCCCTTTAAAAAAAAAGAATATTTTGCTGTATAACGTAAAATATATCAAATCTTAGTCAAAGCTTAAAATCTTGGAAAAGACGACTGAAAGCGATTGAAAGCGTTCGTCTAAATATAAATGAATTATGTACCAAAGAGGTGATGACAAGAATAGTAGTTGCGTTTAAACACCGGTTAATGAGTAATATCTAATCAGACTGCTTTTTATAAAAATAACAGGCTGAACTAGTCTATGAATTAATAATATAATTATATTTTTATAATTAGTACAATTTTAAGCGAACAGTACGAACAGACAGATCAATTATAAATCCAGAACGACGAAACCCACGCAATTGATTTTTGTTGTCCTACATCTATTAATGAATTAATCGCAGAATCTAATTATGCTAAGTACTTGAAACCGAATTCGCCGGAAGCATCAAGGGATCGGCGTCAGTTGTAAGTGGTTGGTAAGGGTATGAAACTTTATAAAAAGAGATTCCTCTTTACTTATGGATACATATATAATAGACAACTTATAACAGTATCGTAAAATAAATTTACATTAGAGCTATTTCCAAGGCGACATCGCATTTTTTTTTATATAATTTTCTAAACTAGTGCAATATAAATTTCATTGTAATAAGAATACAGTTTCTTCTGTGATTTTTTATGGGTATTTCACATGCAAGCAGCTTAAACGAAACCCCTCAAAAATACTTACAGCTTGATTTATACGAATCTGGTGCCCATTTATTTCAATTATTCAAGATATATGTACACAACAAAATGTTTTATAACCCCTGGAGAGCGAACTTCCTAAAGGGAAAAAATCGTCATGCCCAACAGCTTTCTGTTAGAGGCTTATACCGTTACACACAATGTGTAATCCATGTCGAAGAGGGTGGATAATAAAAACCCACTAGGCGTTATCCTTCGTTTGAAATTTATAGTACCTGAACGAAGGGGTTTGAGGTCGTTTGGTCGTTTTACGCAAATAATTCAAATACGTTTTCCTCATTTGCAAAACACTACATCCTAGGAGCAAATAATATTCCCATCGCCTAATAACTAGAGAGTAGACAAAAAATAACTTTTGTAAATCATGAACGTAAGTATCGTTTAGTGGGAGTAGGGTTATAAGCATGCGTGCGAAACAGATTGCGTTTTGTTTTTTTAGGATTTGTTTCTAGGCTTACTCACGGTACAAATAAAACGGTATGCTAGTTTTGAATCTCAAATTCGTCAAGGCCAGTCAGATGACGTCATTAAAAAGCGTATCGAAAACAATAAAATACATGTATGGTAAATAGCAAAATGTTAAAATCCAAATTATTCACAACTACCAATTAATGTAATTCAAATACAGCTTTGCTTTAAAAAAGCCCGTTTTAAGTTAAAATTTACTTTATCTATCTTGTCGCCATCCAGTAGCGCTCATGTTTATTTCTACAATTGTAGCGAATTTCGTGTGTGTTTACAAAGTGTTTTCGTGTTTTTTTTCTAGAAAATTGAATCGTGAAAACACCTTAACGCTTTAAAATATGTACCGTAACCCCGTCCGGATGTTCTAAACTTACCTTTTGCATTAACAAAACCCTCGTGGTTGAAATCGGTTTTAATATAATTATAATTATATATGTGGCGCCATTTATGCTCCTATCTGACGTAACTTCTATATGTGCGTAAGCATACCGTGGGGCTTACTATCGTTTTCGTCTATAGCTTTGTATAGTTTTTCGTTTACATTAACTCTTGTTTGTTTATTGGTTTATTTACCACCGATAATTTAGAAAAACATATCAGGATTAAGGCATATTATTCTAGTGTCAATGGTGACGATTACGCCAAATAATAAAATAAAAAAGTGATAAAATAATAAACAGCTGATAGAACTTAAATAAATCTATCTAATAGCAATTTTAATCCCCCTTACTCTCCTATTCATTAATAAAATATTTATATCAGCACGTTGTCTACTACAAAATGTGGTAAAAGAAAATATTAAGATAATTAATGAATAATTAGTATTTTGTTGGGTTAAATTCATCAGATTGAGCACCTCACTGGATGAACCTGCAGTCGAATACTTCATGACTGCGTACAGCAAGAGAAAAAAGTTTCTGCGTAGCTTGGTAGTAAAGAACTAACATCCGGCAGTATCTATTGTCGTCAGCTGAAAAAAAATACCTAAATTCTTTTCATTTATTTGATTCGATAAAGCCCGATATTTACAATATATCCCGTAGAAATTGTGTTCACGTCATATTTTTCTTTACTACCAAGTTACGCGGAAACTTTTTTCTCTTGCTGTCTCTTTCCTTGGTCGACTCGCTAGACATGCAAAACTTATTTTTTGTCTACTCTCTGCTAATAACAACATTGAACATTACATTGTTATGTTCGCCTTGTTCGATACTAATAACCTGAACTGCACAATCTCTATTGTCCTGTAGATGTGGATGCGCTTAACGGCTAGAAACTTTGTAATTCACTAGTATTTAATTAGTTTGTGCGGCCATGTGTCTGTAAATGATGTCGTCGGCAATTCTTAAAATGTAGGTGTATTGAAGTTCCAGCACTCACTAAAAATCGTGGAAAAGCAATGATGTAACGTAAAAAATACGCTTTGTAGCCACTGCGAGTCTGTGTATACGAATGTCTTATTCAAGAAGTTAGATTCAGAACAAATGATGTTCGAGATTTTCATAAATTTAATCTTTTTATTTTGCCTCTACTACTTATTTTACCCTTGCAGAGAAAAACTAAAGATCCATTCTCAAGAACACTTTTAATCTTCTATCTAATGGTGAACTTGAAATAAATGAAAATTATACGATACATTTCGTTTGTTTCCAACAATCATCAACTTTCTTATTTCTTATGGGCGCGATATTGAATTTTGACACCACTAGAAAGAGTTTTTTTTTCTCTGATTTCAGCTATGTGTAACATGTTGACGAAATTTTTTGACGTGCTTTTTTGTGATTAATAAGGTAGTCATGAAATTTCGAACTAAAATACAACAGTAGCGAGTGCAAGGTATTTAGAATTGCACCCTGAACGACGAGATTGTTCTAGATCTTGATAGAAATTTGTCGACTATGCATCGTTTACCAAGCCGCGTAATCTTTACGGTAACCAAAATTTGGAAGAAAACCAAGCGCATATTTTACAAATTGTAAATTAAAGATTAAAATTTTCTATACTCGAGTATGGGGCATGTTAAGTAATCTTTATGGTAACCAAAATTTGGAAGAAAACCAAGGACATATTTTACAAATTGTAAATTAAAGATTAAAATTTTCTATACTCGAGTATGGGGCATCTTAAGTAATCTTTATGGTAACCAAAATTTGGAAGAAAACCAAGGGCATATTTTATAAATCGTAAATTAAAGATTAAAATTTTCTATACTCAAGTATGGGGCATGTTAAGTTGCCGATATTATAGGGGCATAGGCCCAGCATGAGTTATTATTACACCTGCGCCCGTGGAGCGACTTAAGATGTTCGTATCTCAGCATTTACCAAGGAGTGAGGAAAACCACGAAAACCTCACTGTGAGAGCAGTCCGTCGGGCTCGAACCGAAGACCCCGCGACTGATAGCCAAGCGTGCCAGCCACCAGGCAATCAACCGGGCTGCTGCTGATAAATACTAAACCTCTTCAATAATTTCCTTGATGCCAATTGTATTACGAAACAGAACATCAATAAAATGCAAATAAAAAAACGCACACAGCGATTTTTTTAGACTGGGTGAAATGCATTAAAATTTCTGTTATCTGCTTAGATTACATACCTAGTATCATAGTAATTTATATTGACCGCCTTAGAATTATTTTTGGATTTTGGCGCACTGAAATACGCTATGACGAGGTAATAAAATGCCTAGCTAAGTAGATTAGTAGCCTTTCTCCTTTCGCGCTAATACGAAGATGCTTTCTCGTTTTTAACGAGTATCTTTTATTCATTTCTAGATAATGCGGTTTGCTACTTATAAGAAAGTAAATATTGTTCGCACAATAACTGCAGTGTTAAGTCGGTTCCAGGGAAAAAACTTTTGAGGTACTTGACCACAGGTTTGCGATGTCTGTATATGATATGTGTATGGCATCCTGACTCATTTATCACAAGTTACTCTATAGGAAGTTGTATTGTAAAATCATAGATACAGGTATAGAATAACACTCAATGAACGTAGCGAATACTCTAGACAATCTTAGCAATTCATTTTGGGAACACGTAATATAGAAAGCAAACAATTCATTCAAAAAGACAAGAGGTATCTTTCCTTTCGATCCGACTATCGCTTGAGGTTTATTCCTGCAATCAGGTGTTCTACAAATGCTTTCCACATTTGTGCATACCTCGAGATAATTCAGTTCTCGAAAAACAGCAGTTACTCAATTTACAAAAAAAGTCACTGATTCTACTGATTCGTAGTACTGATTATATTATCAGTGCTATAATTATTTATTTTTGAATTAATAGCTTTCTTTGTAGCCTTGTAAATCAAATACAATTACTGATAATACCTTATTAATTTGCATTTTAATTTTGATTTTTCTAAAAGAACATATGAAATAGTGTTACTCTATACATTCAAGTTCATATGACAGACTAACTAATATTTTGAAAAGATCTGATTACTCGAATCGGTATCATTTCTGTAGCGCACTCAATTCGACGCTTGTACTACCGTTCTAGTTATGGTTGTCCCAGCGGACGAGATCAAAGAGAAAACGCATTTCCCTCTTTAGGATGCTATTTGCTATCAGAAAGAAATGAAAAAAAAGGTTTAATATTAGTAAATACCGCTGAACCGTCGTCCTTGACCACTTTTGCCAGTAGATGACTTGAACTGAGACTTCTGCCAAAAGGAACGCTACATTTGTTTAATTTTTTTTGGGAATTGGTAACACGAAAATTGGCGCGAAGAGAAATAACAACGTGAGCGCAGCGTCGGTAGCGTATACAGCAGTGTAACTGTGTATGTACGAATATGAATGGTTTTTATGTGAAATCAGTTAAATAAAGTTATTTAAAGTAACAAATACGTTCCATTCGATTAATTACACAAAATTTAATTCTGACGCTACTTATCTTAATGATACTGATGGATTATGATTTACTTAAAAATACAATACAAAGTTTATATTAGCTTTGGAGAAACACACCTTTAATTTACCATTTTTTTACAAAATTATGATGTATAAATCCTATATCCTGTTTTAAATTGTATGTAAGTAATTTGCTACAAATAAAAATAGAATCATTGGAGAATACAATTAAAGCTTTCATTGCCGCATAATTTTGAAAATAAAATGATATAGAAATCCATATTATCGCTTTTGATGGAAATGGCAATTGAAGACACTTTTCTTTACAATTTATTTTTCTTTCTTACACAATTCTTTTTCTAAAATATCACTTGTTCTTCTTCCTTCTTTAGTGTTACAGTAAGAAATACTTTCTAGGTATACGTTAACTATTAAAAATATAATGAATGCCAAAATAAATCTTTATTTAATTTATTTATTAAACACGTAAGCATATTTTTCAGTAACATCACTGCTAGAGAGGAATTTTATTGCAAATCAAATCTTAAAGTGAAGCATTCATAAGAAACTTATAAGTAATTACTTGCTAAATTACAGTGACGAAACTTCATAAAACAAGTCAGGTGTTAATTTTCTTCTTCTAGCCCACGAATCGTTCATTTTAGCTAGCGACAAACATATAACATTGACATATGTATGTACATGTTCTATAAAATAATTTCATTTATCTCGCAAACTGTATTATCCTTTAGCAAAGCGGCGTAAGCAATTCAACAAGTTTCATTGCGCGCACACTTTTAATGAGTTAAATAAACAGGTGACAATAATAAGCTGTGGACGTATGTCCTAGATTTCCACAAAGATGTTTAATTAATAGCTGCATGTTTATCTATAGAACACTGGATAAGCTGTGTAAATGCATAAGGTAATACAGGGGTATGTAAACAGGGATGCAGATAAGTCATATAGTAAACATAATATCTACACGAAAGCTTAATATTGTGTGATCCTTGAATTTAATGCGAATTACGGCAAATGCTACAAACCATATGTATGTATTTATGGTGCTGGACGAATGGATTATAACTTCAATATTATTCAGTAAGAATATATGAATTGCTTGTTACTAACTAAGGAGATTTTGCTTTCCAGGTAAAATAAATAGTTTTGGTGTGCCTAGGGACTTCCTTTTAATGAGCCCTGATTTCCTTTAAGGAAAACAATCGTTCTTATAAACCGGTATCACCTTGTATATACAAATGTTTTAATAGCACTACAAGTTCATGCTCTAAAACTACTTATTAGTGCACAAAAACTATTGTAATATTAAAATAATGCTAAAGATGCTATAAATAGATGTAGTTACTATTTATTTATGGTATTTTTACAGTGCAGTAGGGTCGTTTTTAAGGGCTTACTGCTTATTTGGTGCAAATTGTAAATTTACAAATATGTGTACTAGATAAGTATATTTTATAAATTTACTTGGCAATGTAAATGTCACTGTTGTAACTGATATCTGTCCAGCATGCTGTATAAAATAGTTGCAAAAGGGGAAAGCTCTGTACTGTGAATTGAATGTACTAAAGACATGATATTTCGGAAAAAAAGATATATGCTAATATTCGAAATGAGTAATAGTAAAGAAGGAATAAAGAGTGAAAACTGACTGCCTTAATTTTTAATGCAGGCAGATATGCGTCTCCTAATAGCAAATTTCGTTATTCCATTGGAGAAATCGTTTTGATGCATGCCTCATGTTTTATTCAGTTTTTCTTCCATTGGCACTTTTAAATTAGATACGATTTTTATCTTAAGACAACGGAATGGGAACCCCCATTTTGTATTGCAGATTCGGATTCTACGCCATCAAGTATGTAGTTTATGTTTGAAACTTTTTTTCGATTCGTAACAGATTGCGCTGTAATCGCAAAAAACATGATTGTGAACGTCTAGAAGTTCGCGTTTGTCCGAGTTCGGCACCATTCAGTGAGCCCCCTACATTATAACAAATCTTATTAAGATCCTTTTTTGATTTGATGCAGTGTTTTAGAGATATTCCGTTGTCTCAAGATAAAAAACTCACCCAGTATAAAAATACGACACTCACTTTATGCCAAAATGTCTTTTTTGTTTCAATACATGTTGTTACAATTGACTATTACTTTATTTGTCCGTTGAAGAAGACTTATTGTTTCAAGAAGTCATGACCAAACTATAATTCCGAAAAAGACAAAAGGAAGCTAATCCATTAAGCAATATATAAAAAAGCAGTAAAAATAAGCAGGTAATTAGAGAAGGTTTGGGGAAGTATGGTAAATGCCATGCTACTTTGCATTGTCAAGTAAAAACCTAACCGAAAATATATTCGAGAATTCAAAATATAATGCCCACAGTCCAGGGTTGTATACCATTTCTTATCTGTACGCCTATCGCTGCCTAACGCCAAACACTCACCGCTATTCTCTACCCTTGTCTAACTACTACAAAGTGCTATCCCCACATCGATCTTTTCAATTTAAATCAATGCACTATAACCCTCATTCCGTTTACTGCGAGGTGGGAAGAACGATTCACGAGGCATGCCCAATTTACTTCAAGTTTAGCCGGCGCACGATTCATTTCGCGCATTTCTTAATAAGGCATCACCGGATATTAGGGTACGGTCTTCAAGTTTTATAACGCTTAGTAAATATTGATCGCGGTCAGTAATTTTATAAAAAATGCAGTATTACATGCCCGAGAAAAAATTACTTATAGTAAAACAATTTTACCTGGGGGTTGGGAGTACCTACCAGGCGCGTCCCCGAGGTGGTGGATAGGGGAAAGGCCATCTTGTCAGGGTTCGCTCAAGACGAGATGGTTAGTGGCGGCTATAAGTTCGTTCTCTCTTCTTAAAACCGGAGCAGAGTGAATGAAGGTCGTTGCTGTGAACCATTCCCCCCTCGCCCGGGCTGTCGTGTCGTGGCTAAGGGCTTGCACAGGGTTCTACAACGATGCCAGTTGTTGTTTCGGCTGTTAAACCAGGTCCCGAAAGGGATGGGGGGTCTTGGCTTTACTGCACGGACCGAGAGGAGACAACCTCAACAAAAACCTAAATCCTAAGGTGGCGGACTAAGTTGATGGGATGCGTGGCTGGATAGAAGACCAGTCTACTACGTGATTTATTTGTAGCAAATTCCCGAAAGATAATTCCTAGCATTACTGCTATTCGTAGTACAGACAACGTTTCCGAGTTGAAACGACGTTTACATTAATAAATAACAAAAATAAAAAAATCAAGATATATGTAATTGATTTTTTGTTTTTTAACTTGTTTGTTAGTTATTTAGTATATGTTTTTACAATTTAAATTATTGTTACAGTTTTTTAGTAAATACAAATTGAAAAAGATGTTGTACATCGAATCGTTTTTGGTAAAATAAATTAAAATAAAATTTTGATTTATATAAATTATTTCTGGTATCAAAATAGACTAAATCTCGAACTTTGAAAATCTCTTTGATATTTGAAATTTATTTTTAATACCAATTATCAAATTAAAACGAAAGTAAAAGCTTGGCAGCACAACGCAATTCTATCTTTTTAATCTGAAAGCGACAAGATATAAATAACTACATTTAATATTTTGAGCAGTACTTCTTTGTACAAAACCTACGGGTGTGTGTAATTAATAACTGACATTATACTTTATGTGTTCAGACTTAATTTATGTAGAACTGCTTTGACGTGTTGCCCTTTTTTGTGCCTTTTTTAGAGTTACCACATTATGGAGATCGCATGTGTTGGATCTAAATCTGATTTTATGTCTCATTTAGATGCGAAGGATGTGCCTGCAGTTTATTTTATTACTTTCTCGTTCCTCGTTTTCATAATGATGTTACTTAATATCGTTTAATTCTTATTACATTTCACCAAAGTTTATACATTTCTAATATATCAAAGTCCTTTAAATCCGTCATCAAATTAAAATAAATTTGTTATTTCTTAGAGTTTATACAATTATCGAGTTTCTATTTAATCAGATAAAAATAAGCTTGAGCAAACTGAAGTAGGTATATATTTCAAAAGGAATATCTCAACGAAGAAAACTACAAACCCCTCTTTATCTTTAGTATAACCTTCACTATTAAAGTAGGTAATTTAAGTGAGATTGTGGCACGATACTCTTATAAACCAAGTATCTATACCTTGATCGACTTTGTAAGATAAAGAAAGTGAAAATAAAAACAAATGACAGTTAGTAGTATAAAATAACGCAAATAAGAATGTATGTATTCATTTCAGGTAATTAACATGAGCTCGCTTATTAAATAACAATTACGTTTTTTAAATAGTAATTCCACGTTTTGCAATATAATTTACTCTTTGAATTATAAATACGTAGAATTTTAAATTTTAAAATTCCAGCATCTTTCTGATATTTGTATCTGTGTGATTCTATGGTTGAATAATGGATAGATATCAGGATATACAACATTTAAGAGTAAAAGTTACTGGATATTCGGATTCGTGCCGTAAGAATACATACTAAATATTAAAATTTAAAATCGCACCTTATACAAATTTTTACACCAGTTATCTCAAGATGGGAGCGGACATTTACATATCGAAATAAAATTTATATATTGAAAATTAGATAAAAATTAAAATAATACGTTTATATTTAGGTTCATATGAGCGCAGAATATCTTTGGAGGGAGATGACAGCACACATAATTGGTCAGGTCTGGCATGGGACATCGATCAAATGGCGTTTCAAATTACCGAAAAAGCCTCGGACAGGAATATTTTTCGGGAAAATCGTCGCTAGTGAAAAATTACCACAGTATTGTAGGTAAAATATTAATAATCAACTTTGTTTTAAAATAACCATCATTTTAGGCTAGAATTTGGAATAAATAGGATGTTATGTGAAAAAACCGTGAAAATTTACAAAAATTAGTTGAAACGTCCATCTCGTATGGAGGTTAGTTCTGTACAGTGGATATGCAACCCTGCATACACGTCAATTTTAGACAAAACCGAAACCCTGCACTTTTTCCTATCCATCTAATGTTGACATATCAATGAAATTGGATTAAAGATACATATAAAAGTCTTATTAATTAAACTAAATTCAAGCAAAATAAATATACTGTAAAGAAATATGTTCTTTCGAACTGAATTCAATCCAAACTTTGATGTGTCAAAATCTGCTATCAATGTTTAATATTGCGATTCTAATATCTGCTTTCGATCTGTAGGTATCTTTCTACTGATCAGTTTTACTTCTTGAAGTGAAAATTGTAAAGAAAAATGCCGTTGAAGGACATGCCAAATGCAGAGGTCTTCTATATCACAAATAATAAAATTAATTAAATAATTGCGGGAGCTTCCAAATAACATGAAAAAAAATATATGAATATTTATTAATAATGTTATAACACGCAGGTTGATAATTAAATGTGCCACAACTAGCCATGAATAAATAACTCAATTAACATTATATAATCTCCACTGGGCGTTGAATGTTAAAGCAATTACATTATCTTCTCACTTGTCTGGCTTATTATTCCGGTCTGTAGTTTTCTTTTTTTTAGCTGAAATTAAGGAATTAGTTTTTTTTAGTTTAAAGCATTCGAATAGCCAGAGTGGATCCCAGTTTAACAAAAACAATTTACCTATAGCTCTACGTCCCGAAATTTCGCTTAACGAGCACAAGAGAGCTGGCGATTTCATGCCCACTGAGCCACGGCTTATACACTCAAAGAAAAAACGAGAAGATATTCACCAAATCAAATCTGGATTAAGTACTCAAAAGGAAAATACGCCGTAATCAGTGTTCTATAAAGGAGAGGAACATTCACAAAGGAAAAACGTGGTGTTCTTGCGAATTGTGTTTGTCAGGCACCTTTTATGACTGCTTGAAAACGATAAAACAGTAATTTATCAATCTCTAAAGTGTATATATACGTGAGTAACAAATTAACTACAATACAATAGTTAACGAGAATAACAACGTTAACATAAACGATTTAGAGTGTCAGATATCAAGTACCCATGTTTCCTTTTAAATATTGAAGTGAATACCAATTAATAATAAACGTTAAATTATAAATCTCAAGATAAAAAAGCATTTGAAGTATAAATTCAAAATTTAATATAAAAAGGAATTGCTCGTATTTAAGGTAAAAGTGTACGAAATTAATTGAACCATATTCGTCTCAAAATAAATGTAAAATTTTATTTATTTTTCCCGGAGGGCCCTTTAATTGCTTGAGTTGGACCTAATAGGTTTCTTCTTATTTCTATGCACAAATTCTCGCAATTCCTTCTTGTTTGTCACTAGTCTAGTCGTTTTTGTCCATGTAATTTTTTTTTTTTTTATAATTTTGACTATTTTTTGTCCATATCTGTCTTGGTCTTCCTTTTCCTCTTTTAATTTTAGTCATTGATTACCACAGTTCCTTCACCTTCCGTGAGTCACTCTGAAATCGGCTCTATTTTTATTTGTTGTTACATTTGCGTAAGTTGTTCTTATTTTATCTCTTCTTGTAACCTCCTTATTGTTTTGAAGTAGTTCATTTCGGTTTCCTGGATTTTACTTTTATATCTGTCACCTAGCACCCATGTCTCACAGTCACACGCTTTTTTTCTCTTAACTAGAACTCGTCCGACTCACGGTTCCCGGAAAGAACTGCAGTCTTAAGCTTATATCACACATGCAGAACACCATACAACATGTCGTAGTACGAAAATCCATAATAATTCACATGTGCACCATCTGTGTCATTTCATTTATAAGTTTAAAATCATATGGATTTAAATACGGAATCAGCCCATTATAACAATCCTTATTGAGAATTATGAAAAATAAACCGCATGTTCTGGATCCACAAGTTACGCAGGATTTGTGACGAAAAGGGCCAATTCCATATTACTTTTTTTTCAAGCTTAGAGATGATAATTTAATCAAAACCATATCAGGGAACCGGTGCTCAAAGAATTTAACAACTTATTGAAACTTTAGAGATAGGTATTGAAAAGCAAAATTCTACATATGCATGATCTATTTTTTACCATACCAGAAACTTACTTTAAGGAACTTTCTACTAAAAACATAAACTACTTGAGGGTTGTAGCTAGAGTATTAAACAAAATAAGCTTAATCTGTATTAGCTCGCTTTTAAGATTACTATAAATGTATCTTTTGCCTCGCACTATTTCAAATACTTGACATCAGGGAGTTCTTGGGTATCTCTTAAGTTTTATCTACAGTATTGTTGCATCCACTGTACAAAAAATATAGAGAAGTGTACCAGAAAAAAAAAGCTCCAGCCTAACCTTTCTTGGTGAAGGTAGCAACAGATTTTCAGCTTCTGTGATAATCTGTAAACTGTATCGGCAGCGACAAATGGAAACATGATCATGTACAAGCTCCTAAAACAGCGGACTTTTCTATTTTAATTTCAAAAAGAAACATTTTCTGTTGTGCTATACGCGATTGTGAACCCAATTATAACTTTGTTGTAATTGATGACGGTGGATATGGATAATCGAGTGATGCTACTGATATAGTTGTCAAATCTACCCTGAGTTAATCATTGAACATAATTAAATATTTCTAATTCACGTGCATTATGATCAGAAACGAAGCCTTCCAAATATTTCTTGCAAAAACAATTAGTGATAACAAGGCTATCAAGAACTGGTCGTGTAGTGGAGAATGCTTTCGAAATAGTAAGCCAAAAGTTTGGAACATTTTATGTAAGACTTCAAATAAATAAGTCCGCAATACGCAAATAAAATTGTTTTCGTTGCAAAAGTTTTGTATAATTATTAAAAAGACAACACTAGTACCCAAGAAAAGAACATACATATGGATGGGGAATGCACTTCAAAATCACCCTCTCTCTTTCATTTTGGAAATAGTTCTGCCAATAAAGCTACAAACATTCGGCTAAATCAGAAGTAGATGATTTCTTCTATACATTAGTCGATGACTTACAGGAGGGTACTGAAAGTACAGGAGAAATTGGCTTATTGCACCAGTAATTTCAAAATTTTGGATGTTGTTTACGAAGGAAATGCAAGTCCATCTACTATAGTCATTTCGTTATAGATTATTTAATTTTTTTTTCGTAGATTAAGATGCCCACCTCACTTAAAACATTTATTTACATTTTATGAAATAATTGTTTAGTTCTATCGTTGGCCAACTTTTCTGTGATACTAGCTACTTATTGGTAGTTATTACTTCCAATTCTACTTATACTTTTCTCTTTAATTTGTTGGATGTATTCGCCATTTTCAATATACAAAGAAATAGTTTTTAATTCGTATATGGAGAACTTAATATCAATGGAACCGGCATACTTTTCTCTTTTAGACTAGGGCAGAGGATTGATGCGATTTCATTTACAAAAATCACTTTTTATGAAGAAATTATCAAAGTTTACTTTGTTATGTCTTAGTAGGCATATAAAACAAAAGATTGTAATATTTGTAATTTTTGATGTTGTTGGTTGGAAATATTTTTACGTATTCGCGGCAATCTAGGTTGAAAAATAAAAAATCAAATTTTGGGAAACCAAAGAAACGAAAACTAACAGGTTATATGTTTTCAGTTTCAAAATACACAGGTTGTTCCACTTAAAAATTTAAATTTTATCATATTGTGTGATAAAAAAATTATAAACGTACGTTAAATGTTTTACATTAAGTGAGACATTTCGAATTTTACTCAAAAATATCTATAAATAAAAAGTTATTGACAGGTACCTATGGGCTGCGATATCTAATAAAATATGTATGTTTGTCTGAATGTCCATAATTAGGTATGGTATTAATTGAAAATCTGTAATATAAGTACTTCTTATTGTATTCATTTATTTACTATGAGATTAAGTAGTGACCAGTTTCGACTAAACGTATTCATCAGGTTGAGGTTTTGCATAATCCCATAATAGTCAAATAAGAAACATGCAAAAGCAGATGAATAACAACTTGATTTTAAATTTGACCGGACATCGTGGGTCGAACATATCTTCCTTCTCCAATGCCCGGTCACTCTCGCAAGTCAAGCAGATACTGGTATCATGGTGGATCAGTATCTGTTTGACTTGCTTTTGTCGAAAGAAATCATTTTTAAGTTTACATCTAAATAGTAATAATATTTCTAAAGTAATGTTGAATTATTTAACATTTTTGAGGAAGCAGAGAGAACAGGTAGGAAATTTTACTATACAGAGAAAAATAGAGATATTACAACGTATTATAAATATGGTAATATGGAATGGTATTAACTCAGGGACAATAATACATTAACATATAGCATTCATATATTACTGTTTATTTGAAAAATTAGACAATTTAATATAATTATAATATAACTAATTGTAAAGTTTACTGTTTGCTATCTATTTTTCTCAGTGTACCATTTTAGTACTAGTACACATAATAAAAGCACAAAAAGTATTTTGATTGATGTTTGAGGATATAATATCCATTCTCAATCAAACCTTCGTGTATTGTAATTTCAAATATTTATTGATATTCTTTTAGAGGTGAAACGTCAATAAAAAGAATTCAAAATATTTTTTTTTGTGTTTTTATTATAAAACATAATCCGTTAATACCACAAAATTAACTAAATAGTTTTATTATCCTTCCGATAAGAAAATAATATAACACATACAGATTACTATAATTATATTGGCAGTAATTTGCATTATTCTTAAAAAATATTTATTTATCGAATGTTGTAAATAAATACAGACAGATTATAATTAAAAATTAGATATATTCTAAAATAAAGAGATATTGGATATATTGGAATTTATATTAGAAACGAATTAATCAAACCTGATGTACTTAAATATCCTATCACTCCGGATATTTATTTATGTCTCTATTACACTCCTTGTGATATTTTGTATGTTGACTATATTATACAAAAACACGATTGCTCCTAGATAATAAAATTGACGAAAAAAACATTTTTGTTACTGAACGAAAGGAATGACGAAAAATTAATAAAAGCCACAGAAAAAACGCAGTTTCTTCAAACTGAATAAGTTAATTATAAAAAATGATCTGGGAAAAAAAAAGAAACGAAGAAGGATTAATGAATACGTATTCATTATTACTTCTTCGATTCCTAGATATTAATACGTATTAATATCTAGTTTAAGTATAATGTTTATGATTTTAGAATAACATCAAGTAGATTTCACGTCACTGAAAACCAAATCTGACGGCTTTCAGCATAAACACCTCAGTATATATTTTGTTCTACATTTTCGGAGAGAAAAAAGGATTAGCAAAAGACAGCTCGCTGAAAGTTATAGAACACCTGTAGTTATCTAGGAAAACAATACCAAACGGATTGCTACCACATTCCAATGTGCAATACAAGTAATGCATTTTTTTTAAATATACTACGAACATAACAAAATTTGATAGTTGTGAATTTGAAATAATAACGATGTTTATAAAATTGGACATAGAACTTTTCGAAGTGCTCATCTCAAACTTTTCAGTACTTTTTCGTTGACGTTCTAATATTTGATGAAAATTTCAGGCTCAATAAGTGCGATAAGTCATGATGAAACCTAAGATATAAGACCGTGAGCAAACATAGAAGAACGGTTAGATTACACTTTGGTATGTCAGTTAGCATTGAGTAACTTGATAATCTAACTAATACATACGACAAAATGTAATGGTACAACAAGGGCTAGTGTTTTTTTTTTAAGATTCTAAACTTATAAAATTTATTTGTGTTAAGATTTATTTCTGCTTGTTTCTTATTTCCAATACCCCTTTATTTTAGAATACATGTGTGTATCTAGTTTTTAAATATAGTGTGTCTGTATTTATTTCCAACATTCATAAAACAGCAATTTACATGTTTTACATACCACATACATTCGATGAATTTTTAATAATAATGTAAATTACTGCAAATATAAATATAGTAACCTGTATTATTTCCGTACCGGCAGGATAGTAAAAATATTCATTATTATTCAAAAATGATTGAGAATGGATAAAAGATTCTCAAATGTGAATAAAAAAAATCTAAATACTTTTTGTATCTTTATTATATGTACTACAATGTGTAGTAAAAATGCTTACAATGGTAGCAAAATTTCCTATATTTTTCCTCTGTTTCCTCGAAAATGTTAAATAATTCAACATTCAATTCACTAAACGACGAGCCATCGCGAAGGAAACTTCGACCTCGCCGCTGAAGATGTTCACCGCAGTTGAACAAAACGTACGAAAGTAATTCCACAAGACCACGGCTCAACAGCTCGAAAATTTTTTTAACAATTCAACATTACTTTGAAAATATTATTCAAATATTAATCACTAACTTTTATATAATTTGTCTTTTACTTTGTTAAATATCGAACCTATAGTTCAATTTTTAATTATTCAATGTATTAGATGCGTTTATATTAATAAAACAGTATGATTATCAAAACATTTTGAAAAGTATAAGGCTCTTGTCCAAGGTGAGCACAGTTATTTGGAATATTTAAATCAAATATTAACACTATCGGTGTATTTTGAATTATTAAATTCTCAAAATAACTTTTAAATATTCCGGCATCATAAGACAGAAAAACCAGAAACAAACGTCTACCAACTTATACATATTAAAATTTCAATTTCAACTGTCATTTAGCAAATATGAGAAGTAACCACAAAGTTTTCGAAATGTTAAATACTTATTTACACAGAAATTTAAACATTAATTTGACGTAATACCTCGTACATCAGCTTGCATACACTCAAAAGTAGTTCAGAATAGAGTTTCCTCGCAGTGACAAACCAAAGATGTTGCAGAAAAGATCCACATCAGGGGAACAACGCGGATATAAGAAAAATCCAGGGAAAAATCTACACAGCATCCAAAGTATATCAATACGCTCAAAACAGCATGAATATGCTTGATTCCACATGAGAACATGTACCAAGGTATTTTAACACAGTAAATTTCTTCTAATGTTGAACAATCTTGACGTTTCTTCTGTATATTTTTAGGCCGAAGGTAAATACATTGATTTACAAAGAAGATCCCCATCAACGGTGGAATACGGCGGGAATATGATTTAATCGATTTTTTAACTTGATGAAAAATAAAACAGTTTTCAAAGAAAGTTGTTTTATCAACAACCCTCCATCTCCATGGACTCAACTCATTTATTTCATACGAATTACATTGAATCCCCATCCATTTGAAGTAAAGTCGAAACCTAGGATACTGGAATATCGTACAGTTACCAGACGATAAATTTATATATTTAATTATCACGACTACAATGCAAATTGATTAAAACCCAAGTATATACTGGACTTACAAACAGGTGTGTACATAAAATAATAATTATATGTATGATTGATCCATCCTACGTATGTACCATAACAATATATTCTAATAAGTATTGTTGTTTATAAATTTAAACGACAGCGCCATCTATTGATCTTCGCCTTTAAAGCACTCTCTTAAACTAGTACTGATTGATTTGTAAACGATACTGAACATGATATTTGCAAAATGAAGCGTTTGCGGTTCAAGGTTCGTTCATTTTGAATGCAATATTTATTCTATTCCAGATTATATTTTTAAAACTAATATTGCACACCCTTAAATCAAATATCTGATACTGACAGTGATATATTTGAGAGAAATAAATATTTGCTTGTCGATATTTTATATCAGCAAACCATCTGGTTGGGTCAACGTATTTCCTTGATTTAACAATTTCTGTGTCTCCGTGTAGAAGCAAAAATTTAAATGATTGGCTCTTAGAAATAATGTACTAGTTGAAATAAAATCATTGTGATTTTACCAAGATTTTTTTTTCACTGCACATCCATCTGCTGCTTAGATTATAAATGATTTACACCAATAAAAAAACAATCGAAATAAATTTGTCTTCAACGACTGCTAAGTTCTTAAAATTAATATAAATGTCGATATAACGTCAAGACTATTTTTGCACCTAAAGTGTACAAGAACAGAAAAAAACGGGGCGTCTTTAAAGACTTTTTTACGCACATAACGTTCAACCTGAAAAAGTGTAGGACGTCCTCTAGAAACACGACAATTACCGGTCTGGAGTGCGAGAAAATAGCGAGAGCGCACTTTCAGCGACAACGGGACCATTTTTCTTTTTATAGCTTTGCCGGAACGCGCAGAACATTCCTTTGTCGATAGAAGAAAAAGTCCTAACAATCTCGGGTGTTATTCGAAAAACGGAAATTATGATGCCATATAAATTAGGTACGACCTTTTGTAAGGATGTCGATAAATCACAAAATGAGATAGTATGTGTTCCCACGCCCGCTATCTTTCATAACTTATGTGTATGGGATGAGGAACTGGAAGAATTTGTGGAGGTAAAATTACTTTTTTTCTTATGAAATAAGTCAAGATGTGAAATTTAGTAGCTGCAGACTAAATACTGTATTAGGTACCACCAAAATAGTTGTGTATTAAAAACATTGGTTTAAGTAAATTCTTTTTAAGGAACTATTAAAAAGGAGATGGAAAAGGAATGAACATTTCTTGTAATGATTGATATCTATTATTCATCACCGTTATTCGTTAACTGTTCGTCACCTTGTGAAAGTTCTTCAGTTAGATTACTGCCAGCATTATCTAGATAATGTGTCTATCTACTATCTTGCCATAATTTATCTAACAAGCCGAGATGTACACCTGGATTCAAAGCTTATGTCTCCCTGAAATATCGGCGTGAGCAAATGGTATATCTACTTTAAAATGTAAATATTTGTGGATATATAAAAAGCGGTTGTGTATTCACAAAGCCAAACATCGATGGGTTTATTTATCAAGTAAAAGATTTATGGTGAGCTTCTATGCATATCTGTAGCGCCTGTAAGATTATCTATAAATCTGTAAGCACATATAATACATGCTCACAGATTTACAAATAATCTTACAGGCGCAACAGATATGTAAGTTTTGTAAGCGATCGCGTGGCAACAGCTCCCATTGAAGCAATTTTGCAGTTTTTTTTCTAAAAGTATGTGGAATTTTTTCGTAAAGAATAGCCTAGAGATGTTCTATAGGTTCTATATTCGGTCATTCTAAGATTTGAAGATTCACATCCGCTAAGTACTGAATAGCAACCCTGCTTTCACGTTTAGGGTCGTTATCTTGAATGAAGATACATTCTTTCAGCCTCAACGGAAGCTTATAATATCATTAATATCAGTGAGCACAATTAGACGACGATTATGAATTGCTAATTTGGTGAACAAAAAGTGTTGAATAAAATATTTGACCAGCAAAAAACATAAAGAACAGTAAATACCAATCTAGAATAATTTTAATTACAATAAAATGCGAAGCCTACCTCGTCAGGGAGGTTCATAAATTATTTCTCTAATCACCCAAGTAGCCAGAGGTTGAATACTGTCATTACGATGAAAAATAGGAGTTACTCATATTGGCGATATTACATCTTTGGATAAAAATTTGAAAATTATTTTTAATCTGTTTATCAACAATGGTTATCCCAAGGAGTTACTCGGTCGCTTCATCTATTCGTCCAATATATATGATGGTAAAACGGAAGATGGAAACTCTAATACTTTAATTTGTAAAAAAAATCCGTATATAAATAGAGTAATTGATAAAATTATATCCTTCTTGAAATCGTTTCCTAATTTAGTTCTTTCTAACTGTAACACTATCACGATTAAACAGGTATTCAGCAAAGTCAAAGACGTTATACCTGTAAAACTAATTCCGTTTATAAAATGGATTGTGATGGTTGTTATATTAGTCAATTGTCACAATGGTTGAAATAAAGACGCACGTATTGGTAAGATATCTTGTGCATTGAGTAAACATGTAAGGGAACACTAATCACAGTTTTGATTATGATGATGTCCAAATTTTAATTACCGAAAATCAATACAAAGAATTATTATTATATTATTTTTAGAAATGTATCACATAAAAAAAGAATAGTAATTGTATTAAATATAATCAGATATAGAACATTTAAGTAATATATACTGTAATATTTTGCATCAATAATTTTATTTTTATGGATGGCTATATACCGCAGAGAGTTTTCGTTGTATGGTCACCCGATGTTTGACGATGACGAACGATCGCAGGTAAGCGAATGTTAGATAATTAGCCTAGCAGGCACGGCCTGGTGGCTTCGCTCTCGCATTGCCGTAGAATGCCGATTGCGTTAGGTAACCATAGGACGCTCGCTCGATCAGTATATATATCCTAGTCACCGACATTGGTATTTAGCACCATCAAAGCGTCGAGCTATTCGTTCAAGTGCTAAATAATAATGTTGGTGACTGTACATACTGCTGTGTACTGATTGGTTGAAATGAAAATGCAAAACTGATCTTACAATGAAAAAGAAAAGTTAAATTAGCTAGCTCAACGGATATAACCTTAAATGGACGCAAAAGAACTCTGAACACAGAGTTACCCTCGCGAATTAAAACTTGAATCTAACCACGAAAAGTAAATTGTGAGTGAAAAAAAATCTGACTTCCTTAATTACCCGAAAAATTGAAAAGGTGTAATATAAAATAAAAGAACAGAATTTTTAACCCAACGACGTTAATTAACAATCAAATTCAAAATGGGTTTAAATTACAAATAGTGCAGAAAAAAAACCGTGAACTGAAGGTTCTGGCCTCAAATAAAAACTGCACTTAACTCTAAATTAAAATAGAACAATGCTATTTCCCATGCAAAGCAAAAGTAAAACTATTTGTTCAGAAGATTATCCAATATCTGACAATTTCAACCCACGTGATTTCAAATAAAAATATATTAAGCGTGGACAATTACTAGAAATTTACACAAAAGAAACAACTAAATGCAAGCGCAAATCTTCTACTCACCCAATCGAGGTGATGAATAATTAAAAATGAAACAGCAAAATTGAAAACAGAAAAAATTAACTCTTTAAATTATAATGAGAGAATAAAAACTAACTAAAAATGTATCTTCTCAAACAAAAATAATAAATGATCTTATATCTACTACGTGTACACGTTAATATATTAACAATTATTATAATATGAATTCCTTGATGAACTAAATTAAAGACAGAATTAAATTACGATATCAAACGAATTACAAAATGGCAACCAAAATTTAAAAACACGTCTACTCACGTCAATAGTAGAACAAGGAACTCCTTAACAAAACTCTACAATTGTTTTTCTTACAAAAATCCCTCTCTCAAAAACGTACAACGCAGCCGCATAAACAAAACGCCAATATCCAATAGAATAAGTATTAAATCTAACTAGCGAACACTAGACAAATAAATGAATGGAATTAATTTAAAAAAAACTTAACATTTAATTAATAAAAATGATTCAATAAACTCTTTAACTAAAATTTATACAAAATAAAATTATTGTGAAAATTCTCGGTACATTGAATAACGGCTGCACGGAGTAATCATAACAACAAAATTATACAATTGAAAATACACTCAGCGGTAACGCGGGTAGTCTAACCATAGCAATACGTTGTGTCTATTTTTAACTGTTTATTTTTTTGTCGCTTTTTGCTTTCTTGTACTTACATAGCATTTAATTTTTATATTAATTCGTATTCATTCTCACTTTAACTATGCTACAGTTCTAACTTTATTTTGTTGTTTTATTTTATATTCCGACGTTCATTAATTTCTCTTCACAAGTTTAATAACTTTCATTTGAACATGTACATTTTGCTAATTTAAGATTACCCTAATTTGTAAGTATATTTTTTACTTTAAATCGTGATTTTTTCTGTTTATTGTAATCTTTTAGCATCTCTAGATGAAGATGTTATGTTATATCGAAATATTGAGAATGAAAAACTAAGTTTTCATTTAGTCACAGACCGCTAACCCGTTATCTCTTATTTCCTATATACATATATATACAAGTTTTTCTTCCGTTAAGAAATGAATATTTCATTTGAATATGGGAAATTAATCTATTTTCTGATTTCAATTTAATTCCAATTTCTTCGCCTATTTTGTTTACTATGTACATATTTTTATAAAATTTCGTCATGCTATGACGGTAAATACACGCAATATTTCGACATACTACTTTGCAAACAACTGTAATTAATTAGCCAAACGACGGTTGATCGTTTATTGCACGGAAAAAACAAATTAGTTCGAAAATTTAATTATTTTCACGGCGGAAAATGTCAAGCATATTTTTTAATTGAAATATTTATTAAATCCGGCGTCGCTATATTGATTTTGTTGATTTCGGCGTTAAACGAAACGCTGAACGTGCAGTACTACATTATTACCTCTGGAAGGTGGAGGAGTAAATGGAAGCCGCAAATAATGTGCTTTTATTGCACAACGATCCCGGTTTTTATTTGAAATTCGTAATGATAGTTTCTTATAACAAAATTATTTGGCGTAGGCAGTATTTGTTTCAATACTGGTACTACTGCGAATCACATGATGAATACATATATAACGTCTACCTACATTTAACAATTATTTATAGGTAACACGTTTTCTTTATGCTGTAAAATCTCTTTAAAACGGACAATCATAGAATCAACGGATTTATCTGTTGAAGAGAAGTGTCTGCTTAGGAGGGATTTTACTATGCAAGTTAATAAACCGCGCAGAAGGAAAGAAAGTTTAAATACTCTAGGGGACTAGAAGTGCAGTAAATATTTTAATATATGCGCAAGATGTAAATAAACAAACATTACGCAGTATCCCACATTTTTAATTATTCGTTCGTGAGATGAAAATTTATGTCCTGGTGATGAAAATTAGGCTTTGTAAATCTATTAGAGGTGTGTTCTTCGCAAATAGTACATAGCTTCCTATTTTTCTAGGGTGTCTGTAGAAAGGTTTGTCCAGTGAGGGAACGCGTACGTTAAAAGAAGTTTCACCGTATCACTATTTAATACACAAAAGGCCAGAATCCATTGCTATATCTTTGTAAAGAAGGCAAACAATTAGGTATACATTAATTTAAAAGGGTACAAATTACAAAAAGAAAATTGTAGGATAAAGAAAAACATAACAGTACATATCTTTTAAATTGACATTAATTTTGAACTTATCTAACGTAAAAGGGCATTAATTTTCTTACAATATAATATATAATGATAATATATCTAATTTCATCGATGTTATTATTTATCCAAATTGGACTTTAATTAGAGCTGTTTTGGTTTTAAGAAAAAGTGTTTATACAAAAGTTTTACAGAATTCAATGCTGCATAACTTAACGCAAACTTACTCCGTTATTTTAAACGGAATACCATATATATATTATTCTATTTTTAAATTCTACAAAGAAAAATAACATCATTTTATATAAACTACTATATGTCTATCATGTAATAACAACGGCGTTATTTACGCTTGTGTGAAAAAAGGGGCCTGCTGAAAGCTTTCGGTTAAGGTGGCGTAGTTTGTGTATGCATTTGTTTTAAATATTCATATTTTAAATATCATACATTCATACATACTTAGCTTGACACATCAGTGAAATTAAAATCGTTAGAATTATATACAGGTGTCCACTATAGTCCTGAACATTTGCCTAAGGTAACTTGTTTTTTTCTTTTAAATAGTTGTCTACATGTTTGTTTATGCTAAATTAACCCTTACGCAAAGACCTTTTAATTCATACTAAACATTTGTGACACCTCATGCAAGGATAATTATTTTTAAATAAATCCAATGAATTTTCCGTTAATTTTCATGTCAGCTTACTATACCTATAAACCCGATATAATTAAATAAAGCCGAAAATTAGTAGCATACATCAGTATGAGATCAAAAAATACAGGGCAAAATAATACGCTTTTTTGAAAACAGAAAGAAATGTAATATCATTCATCTATGATTAACTAAATTTCTTGAAATTATGTAACCGATTTTTGTTTGATTACACTTTCTTTCTTTCTTGGGCATGCATACAATAAGTACAAGTAAAAAAACTATTCTGATAATTAACTTTGCATATTGAGACAATTTTCACAAACAATTTTTGAATGTAATTTCAAATGTAAAAAGTTGGTGGATTTTTCACAACGATAAACACTAAATGATGATTTTCTGTTTTACTGGTGACATAGTTGACAGCGTTGTCTTTTTGGTGCCCTCGACCGAGCCTTCGACGATCCTGCCTCAGGTTCTTTTTGGTGCGTATATTTTTGCGAAGAACTTTTTATATCCACGTGATCCACGACCTGTGATTTGGGCTCTAATCCGTTCTTGCGATTCTACTAAAATGAGAGCCATTTTTTTCAAATAATCTCGTCTTAATGTATATTCATTTTGATTCGCAAGATAAACGATTCTGGAGTTTAGTCCTGCTACGTTCATAAGATGGTAAAAAAACACCATTAGCCACGTTTTAATTTTCCTCACCAATGTTATAACTGGCACAAAGTTTGTCGTCTACATCTACGCCGGATTTTGTACTATTAGAAAATAAAATTATTGCCGGTTTCTTGGCAAGGTCTTTAGCAATTTCTTTTGAAGAAACATGCATGTTTCAAAGCACCACAAGGGTGTTTCCCTTTTTCGGAACATACGAAACGAGAGTCTCATTTTGTATATCCGAAAATACTACTAAAACAGGCCCGATTTTTTGGGAACACAAAAGTCTGTGGGAGTTCCCTTCTAATTTTTGTTATTGTGTCTACATAAGATAGTTTATTTTTCTTCAAGTCTTTTACTGGATTCAAACTAGTAAACCAATTATCTACAGTAATGTTTCTACCCGATCCATAAATAGGTTCAGAAAGCCTCATTTATACTGAATCCGAGATTGATGAAAAGGTCCTTCGGGCTGCTGTCCGCAGTATATTTCCATATTAGCGGTATAATACAACTTAGCATCATTTAGGCAAAATATTTTTATACCATATTTGTTTGGTTTCGAAGGAATATGTTGCGTAAATGAACACCTGCCTCGAAATCCTGGCAACATTTTATCGTTTGCCATATTTTGGCCTAGATAGTAATGTTTTTTATCGACCTGGCGTCTTGTTTCTCTGATATCTCTATTGTGGACTCTAAGACACGTTATCAAAAATATAAAGCCGACATTTTTCCGACATTGTCATCCGGAAAGTACTAATTCCTAAACCGTCAGTGGTCCAAAAATCACTAAGTCGTTGATGAGTTCCTCGAAATACTCCTGTCAGATACAATAATCCCAAAAATGCTTGAATTTTTGCTTTGTTTGTAGGAAGATAATTTCTTTCCCTTGCAAAATGTTCACGTATCTCTTCTAGGTATTGATTAGTTCATTGCACTAATAACTCGAAAATACCATCAGCAAAAAACAAATTCCAACATTCGAGTTCAGTTCCCGCCTTCTTTTCATTCTGCCCGATTACAGCCCAGTAATTTCGTTAGAATATTATGAAGACGTGCTTTTTTTTAGGGGGTGCAATAAAAATTGCATGCAATAAAAATTGCGCATATTCTATTCCGTTTATTGCACGTGCAATCCAAGTAAAATTGCAATGCAAATAAAATATATCTATTATCTATTAGCGTTTAAACAGTTATGTAGAACGTTTTTTATTTATCTAGTTATAAGCAAAGCCGCAAACAAATTCTATATTGCGCCACGAAATATGCTAGCAAACCTCAAATTCGGATACAGTTCCCCAAAAGACGAAAAAATGGACGAATGCGGCCTTTTCGAGCCCATATTACTGTTATTACATCATTTATACTCGTAGCCACCTCAAATGTGTCAAAACAAATTTAGTGGTTGTTAAACTAGTTATGTACGTCTAAAAAAAAAGAAATTATTCTATAAGTATGACACATGATGACACAATCTGACGTTCGTCTGAAAACTGGGTTTGACATTTACTGATTTTTCGTACATTTATCATTTTGATTTTAAGTAGATCAAGTGTAATAAATCAAATTGTTGTACCTCTCGCGATTTTATCTTAATAGCAACAATAGGAAACCACTAAAATGGAAACTGTGTTGGTGTTGGAATGGGAATAACTCATTTCATGTTATATGTGGTAGTGATGTCTAGAATTTTAGTCTACAAGCTCATGAACATACCGAATTATTATGAAGACAACGTCAGTTTCTATAAATTTATTTTCTATACTAGTGTTTCTACATAAGGTACATGCTTCTTTTTCCAATCATATTAATTATTTCAACAAAATATTAAAACAGGTATATTTCATAAATGTGTGGATTTTGGGGATATGCGAAGCTAACAAATACGTGGATTATTGTTTATTACCATGCAAAAATCCGTTTACGTCAGCAATTGTCGCAAATTCAGCCTGCATTTGCATAATTACCGGTAGTTGCGGTAATAATCCAGAAATATTACCACCAACACAAGAGGAGCAACTGTATATTGTAGATATTCATAACGAGCTAAGAAATAAGGTGGCTTCCGGAGCAGAAGTACGCGGCAGGAATGTGGAAGCCTCAAATATGGCGGCTTTAGTATATGACAAAAATATGCAGTTTGTTGCTCAATGTCACACTAACAAATGTATTGCTAGCAGTGACGAATGTAGGAGAACAGAAGATTTTCAAAAAGTGGGACAAAATTTTTTTCTATCCTATACGAAAGGGGCGTGCGTTAAAAAGGATATATTTAAAGAAGCAATTACCAGTTGGTACGAAGAAATTACAGGTACCTATACATCTTGCTTGCTACATTATACTGGTTGCGCTAGCCAATTTACGCAATTGGTGTGGGCTGAGACGACGAATGTTGGCTGTGGTAGAATATTATTTTACGATACATGTCACATCTTTTGCAACTATGGGCCTGCAGGAAATATTATTGGTCAGCCGGTGTATTTATTTGGAATGAGAAATTGCACTCCGGATGAAAAATATAGCAGTTTGTGTAAACTTACAGCAAGTCAAAGGAGCTTCTTACCTAACAATGTTTTGCGCAACACATGCAATTATGTCTTTCTTGTTTTAATTTTGTGGGTATTATAAAGTAAATCCATCTCGAAACCTAATCAGAACAAATTCCATAGTTCTTAAAGTTATAAACCGTAATCCATTGTTTTTGCAATCTGCGTTTTTGATATTCAAAATTAAATACCATGTTTTTCATTTTTAGTACATATATAATTCAAATTAAAGTGTAACTAAACTGTAGATATTTTTTAGTTATATATGTATATACACATGTAAAATATAAAGTATATAGTATGCATGTCCTTAAATTTTAAAATTAAAGAATTGAAAGGCAAACAGTACACATTAAAATAATTTGATGAATTTAGTTTAATTTGAATTACAGCTTCTGGTGTCATGAAGGTGATGCTGGTGGCCTGCATACTACTTGCGATTTGCCAGAACGTATTTGATACCAGCGAGTATGTACAGGGCGTAAGGGTTAATTTAGTATAAGCAAAGATATGGCTTATGCTATTTAAGAAAATCAAGTTATCTTGGGCTAAAGTTAAGTAAATATTTAGGACTATAGCGGATACCTGTGTATAATCATATCATTTTTGTTGTATCAACTAAGTATGTATGTATGGTATTTAAAATATGAAACAAATGCATATACAAACTACACCACCTAAACCGAAGCTTGCAGCAGATATTTTCACATAAGTAGATGGTTTAATTTTAGCCCTAAGAAGTCGACGGTGGTTTTTACTCCCTACGTACTGTGTGTTCCTATAAGTAGCTGCCTGCTTTTGTCTTGGTTTAACTTGAGGTTGTTTCGCCGCATTAATCGAACGTTGCATCACGTTATCTCGCTCCTTTTTAGATTTTTCTCTCGTTATTATTGTTGTGTCATCTGCGAACAAGATAATTGTGGATCGTATAACTTTTTCTGGCAGATCGTTGATGTACGTTATGAACAACAAAGACGCCAATATTGACCCTTGCCGCACTCCAGATTCTAAACTTTTCCGTTCGGATGGCACCCCATTAAAGAAAACTTCAAGACACGAACCACATATTTTTTAAAAGTTAAATAAAGGGTTCAAAGTTATATTAAATTGTGATAAGTGAATTGTTCTAATAAACACTTCCTACTTAATTCAATTCAAAATTGTAATTTATTTATTACTTGAATTGAACACTTGAATTACATTTCCACGACGGGTTTTGGATAATATGTATAGGTATACTATATTACATTCGTAGAATCATATTTTAGAGTTAGTAATCTATTAACTCATTCACTTCATACTTTTATTCGATGTTTCATTACTACAATCAGTATTATTTCATTGCTAGAATTTTAAGCTTTTATGACATGGCTGTCTGTGGTATGTATACAACATTATACTTCCCGTTATAGCTTAAAAATACGAATGGTAAAATAATGTCCATAGGTCTGTAAGAAGAGGCATCACAGTTTGAACATTTAACTGCTTAATGAGTGTTATTGTATTTAATGAATAATTTCCTGAGGTAAGTGTTATATTTTGACAGTTTTATATCGATTTAATTCTACATCATTGTTATAATTCTAGTTTTACTGTGAATTTTTGTTTAAAGCATGCTGACTTTTGTATTTCTTTATATTTTAAAACCTTCATGTATGCCAATATATATATGCATGTTCTAAATACGTCTTAGAGAAAAATAAAGTTTCGAATAAAGCATAGACATGCATAACGTGACATAGTAAGTAGAAAGGTAACAAATTCTTATTTCGAAGAATCTCTGCCTAATTCTGATTACTACTATTATCCGAATCCAAATAATTTAACATCCAGATATTCGGATCCGCCAACCAAAATCTCAGATCCGGATCCGCTATCCCAAACCTCGTAGAAGGTGCAATAATCACTACGATTTGTTGAACACCTATGTAATACAAAGTGAATATGTAAGTACATATGATGTACGTACACTACTTTTGAGTTGATCGATAATTTATATCTTTCCCAGATCCGAATCCGAGAACAGGATAGAAGATCCGGATCCACAACCCGGATATTGAATCCGGATCTGAGAACAGGATAGTGGATCCGCATCCAAAAACCGGATAGTAGATCCGGATCCGGGAACCGAATAGTAGATTCCGATGGTGGATTCGGATCCTAGGATCCGGATATCCGGCTCTCAAATTTTATATGATGATATCATTATCTCCAACTCCATAACTGTATTTTATACCGCAACGCAGTTTGATCCCTCGTGCTGAGTATATAAAATGGGTGAAGGCATTGCCAGTCGATTAATTAACGGCATTTTTGCTCAGTTATGAATACACCTAAGTATATAATAAATAATTAGTTCCTTTCGCAATTGTTTTTGGTTTTATAAAACAAACAAACGAATTCACTAACTATAACAAACTGTGTCTGATGAAAACTGATGCGATTCTAAAAAGAAAACCAGGCGAATTTATTATTTCGAGACAACACAATATCACGAATACCACACATAGGATCAAAAACATTGTGAATGTAAGCAGTTCTTCTTCAAGAAGCCTAGTCTAAGATATCAATCTTGACCTCTCACCCACACTCCTATAGAGTGGAGCTGGAGTCGATCTCAAATCCCAAAAAATCTCAATTTTGAGCAGAGCAAGGTCTCCGTTCCGAACGAACACACGCACCTACGGGTGTTAATAAAGAGTTTTTCTATTGCCCGTATAAATACTATAGTGGTATTTACCTGATACGCTAAACACCACCTATGTATAAAAACTACATGCCCCCGTAAATCACGTGGAATATTTCAATGCACAGCGATGACCAATGTTGGATAAGATAGGGGAAGCCTGCGATAACAATCGAAAACAACTGTGGGGGTACGTTTTGTAAACACAAATCCCCTTCGACCAAAGGCGGCTAATTTCTATATGTTGTAATTTATGTTGTAAGATTTCTTTATTAACATTAACTATCACTATAAGTTCGATATTCTTTTTTCCGTAAGTCTATTTCTTTTTGGGGTTAAAATATCTTCGAAAATGGAGAACGATGACTCAACATCAGTACGTACCGCTAAACTGGAGATCCAAATAATGTTTTAGTACCCTATAATTTTGTCCAGCTATTCCGTGTGTAAAATATCCAAAAGAAAATTGCTTTAATATATCGATATCGGGATTTCTATCAAATATATTTTTGATTCTTTGTTGCGGACCTGAATAAGCGCAAATAAGCCAACCTATCCGTCGCATGCACTCATGTCTAGTTGGTGTCTCTAATAATCTTTCAAATAGCATATTCACCGACTGTTTGTTATGTTGGTTATCGTAAGATAAAAATTGTCAGAGATTCGCCACAAAATTTATGTATGTTACCCAGTGGCGGCTCGTGACTTATGAAAGAGAATGGGCACAAAATAAAAATAGATAAATAAATTAAATTCGAAAGTGTACTTCCTAATTCTTTCATTAATATACTATAGGATCAAATTGTTTTGGCTACTAGTTTCTGCATATGGTAGTAATTGTCTTCTTCAGGCCTCAGCATTATTCCATAATAGTCAACGGATTAAAAACCTTAGCAAACTGTATTAAAATTGGATTATAGTTAGTTGATTCGCTAACCGGACATCGCGGGAAAAGAAATATCCGGAAGCAACTACCATATGTCGAAACTAGTAGCCAAAACAATTTGATCCTGTAGTATATTAATAAAAGAATTAGGAAGTACACTTTTGAATTTAATTTTTTATCTATTACTATTCACCTAATTATGAACTATCAAACATACAAAATAAAAACGTACCTATTTTTTGTACATAAAATCTAGAATTTGCAAAATTTTATATACATAATTAACCGCCGCAAAATATGACAATTTTTTTCCACATCTTCGTTGTACTTAATTTTATGTCGTAAATAAGCACTGTCTAACTGTTCATGTATGTCCACTTTGCCTAGAATACTAAAATCCACGCATGGATTCATGTGAGAAACGGAATTTTCGTGTTTCTTTGCCCTCTGCCATATGCTTTAAATCATTCAACCCTTGTTTATTCACTAAACTCTTAAAAATTAAGCCGATAAAACAAAATAATTTATTTGTTAGTGAACATGCGCACATCCACTCATATTTTTCATATATATTATTATTGAATACTCTATTATAAGTGCGAGTGTTACTTGAGGATGTGTAGTTTATTTGAAGATCAGGAATAGGCCTTCCCTTCTTCTTAATTAAAAGTTTTTCCTCAAATGGTAGTGGGTTTTTTTTAAAAAAAATTGCAGACAATTAACTTCCATCATTAATAATAACAGTCACTTCAAACCTTTGAAATCACACGTGCGCGGTACGCGTTGAAAACAATGCAGTCGCAATGAATGCAAAACGTTAACTGGGGATACGAAATTGCGTGCCCCAAAGCGGCCGTATAAGCTCACATGGCGAAGATAAACGGAGTCGTCCGATTCATACTCGCAATAGGTACATCGGAAATAGTGCCCCGCAACATAGTTTAGAGCATTCGTATATGCGCTGGTGCACACTAGTGTCTGTGGTGCGGAAGGAAACTTTGATACAATTGTTATAAAATACGTAAAAATAATAAAATAAAATAGTGCACTGAATTACATGCGAATTTCTTTCTGTGGTTATCGCCATGTCCAATTATATGTAAATTTCATATTTCATTTTGGCTTATGTTGGTAATAGCGAAATAAAATGTTTTAAACTGTTTACGCGGAATTTTACGTCGGATGTTACCACGATAAGGCTATTGCTAACGTCGCTTGATTTACTAAAGTGTTTTTATTAAAACTAGTATAATTTGCTGTTTACATGATGTTTTACTATGCTTTAAGGAAAAGCGTTTTATCTACAGCTAATGTTAAATGCTCGTGTAAACGTAATAATGGTGCCTTTTCTGAAAGTTATTCTGCATTTCACTTCTTCTCTAGATTACCTACCTACCTGGTAATCTTAGAGGTACCAGGTTACCAGGTAGGTAATCATGAATTATCTATAATCCGCCTCCGACGGGTTCTGTTACTGCTCTTACAGAACGCTGGGTGTGTTGCTAGGGTGATGAAATTAACTTGCCATAAGTCTATGTTTATCGATTTCAATATTTTGCAAACATATGCAGTGACCGGCAGAAAGTGCCCAGCATGTGGGAATTTTTCTTTGTCTTTGAATTTAGCAAATCCGTTTTCTTACAAATTACCTCTGCATGGCTTCAAACTAAAATAACATTCATCAAATCTGAAAAATATGAAACTACCCTAAGAGTAAAGTATTTACGTTTTTGAGTTGAGAAGCTTCTTTTGTTAATAAATGTTGTTTAAACGCTATATCTAAATATAAAGTTTCGCTTAATTTTAGCAAAAAAATATTATTTAATTTATCCCATTTTGTGTATTCTTGCTGAGAAAAATCATGCATACTATATGGAAATTAGTTAGTTTCAAAAATGTTATAGCCTTAAAACATACTTCCCATTCTAAAAAAAAACTTAAAATGGGAAGTATTTTTGCTGCACCAATTAGTTTAACTTCGTTTTTCTTTTTATGTAGGCTTACTGTTGATCACCACAAGTAAAAGAAAAATAAAACACAATGCATTTATAATAATGTCAACAACAGGTGTTAATTAAGCTAAAGAATAAACATTGAACTTGTACATGTCGTTTTCCTAAACTTTTTATCGATCTAGTATTAAATTCCCTTAATAATGTTCTGCAAAAAAAAACAGGATTGATTTTCGCGATTTCTCTAATTATATTTTCTAAGTGGTCGCTATTTTTAAATGGTCGAAATTTGTAAAAGTTGTTTTTTATGTAGCCCCAAAAAAAGAAATTTATTTGGGATAGGTCTAGCGATCGTGGAGGCCAGAAACTTTTTGATGAATTCGAAGAGGAAAATACAGAAGTATTTGCTAGTTTTGGGCAAAAAACATTGGAAATGTTGTCTATGTTATAATTATTTTGTCTTATTTCAAAACAGAACAAGTTGTGCAGCAAAAATAATTCATAATAATTACCATCAATAATTGATGAATATTTCTATTTGCACCTACCCGCAGCTTTAGCTTTAGCTTTAGCTTTCCACCTAAATTCCTCTTTAAACTACATGTCATTTACTATGTTCACACCTACCATCCACACTATGAAAAGCATTATCTTTGGTTTTCTTTAGAATAATTCTTTTGAGAAAAGGTTAGATTCTAAACAAACGGTGTAATTTGAGAGAACAAGGTTTCCTATTTTTAGTGAATCGGTTATTTTAGTCTCACCCCTGGAATGCTTTGTGACATATTTACAAAAGGCGTTACAAATTAAATATGTCAACGACAATTGTCTCTACCCTTCATACATGATAAATATTTATATTACAAAACACACTTCGACAACAAAAACATGAACATTGTCAAAATATTAAATTTAGTCATAAAACAAAATAATTGTCAATTTGAAGGTATTTATTAGATACAGGTGGTTTATCTATGGGTAGCCCTTTATTAAGTTTATTAGCAAATATTTATTTGGAAAACATTGAACAAAACTATATTGTAAATAACAAAAATCCGTTTGGAGAACGTATACATCTTTGAGTTAGATATATGGATGATGTGTTTTGTTTATGACAAGTAAATATTTTAGAAATAACACTATTTCGAATAAAACTAAATAGTATGAGTATTAAACATTTAGTGGTTCTATTAATATCAATATAAGTACAAAGACGTATGCAGGTATAAAGTATTATAGCATTAACCACTAATCACTAAAATGCATCTCCAGTATGGATACCTTAAACTAACAGAACTTTTTTCTTTCAAAGGGAACATGGTATTATATAAGGGTTTGATATATTTATTCGCAGTAGTTTTTAAATATTATTTCTTTCTAAAATTGTCCAAAATATGCCTAAATTTTAAGTTTCAAGAAAATAAAATATTTTTTCTTAAAAAACACATATTTTATTTCTTTGTATTCACCTTGACCCTTTAGTTCCTTTAATAATTAATACCGTTGTAAATTTATAACACATTTGAGTAGGTTATTTTAGTATTTTGAAGATCTGAAAATACTCCGTAAAACCGAACATGTAGTAGGTACTTAATGTGAAACTTAATAAAATAAATTTTGAACGGTTTACGAACCATATATTATAAATCTATCTTAATTTAATTTATATTACCGTTTGTGCTGTACGGAGGTGGAAGTGCACTTATCCAATATCAAGGTTAACTTTAATCACGACCATTATCAATAGGGAAAATAAATAAATTACATCCGTACACATCTGTAAAAAAATATAAAAGCCACTTCGCGCGAATATGATTAACTTAAAATTCCTTTAGTGATTCATGCATTTTATCTACATAATGTATATACCTATTTGATTATATGATTCACTTACACAGTTATCATATTTATC
The DNA here is from genome assembly GCA_004143645.1 of Protaetia brevitarsis. Classification (NCBI taxonomy): domain Eukaryota; kingdom Metazoa; phylum Arthropoda; class Insecta; order Coleoptera; family Scarabaeidae; genus Protaetia; species Protaetia brevitarsis. The sequence goes on along the minus strand of RXPK01000037.1, from coordinate 2,821,329 downwards.
TTCATTGCTTTCCCGATTTTTTTTTCAGAGTTACATAATCTTTGTTAAGTTCACAAAAGTAGCCTTTATATTTCTTTCTAGTTGTTCATGTAGGAGCATTATATTTATTAACATTACTCTTTCCTTATTTTTTGCTTTTCACATATCTTTTCTTATTTCCAAAATCTTAAATTTTCACTATTTACTAATTAATAGCTGCTACACTCAAAGTGATTAGTCTTATCATTTCGTTTATAGAAATTAACACCGATTTAACAATATAAATTGTTTTCTTTGCTCTGGCGCAACAGTTACGTTTTTCGGTGTTGTGTGAACTACGCTAATGTTCCCTAATAATGTTGCTCTTTATCGGCAAAATTGCGCATATAAAATGAATAGGCGTACATTTGTTGGGAGTATTACAGAAAAATCGTGCTTAGTTAGTTTTCACTAAGAGTGAATTCAAAAAAAAAAAAATGACACGTACCACATAAATGCGGATACGGTGTTAGCATATTATAAGTCATCAAGATAACTACAGTAAATACATGCCTACGTTTAGCCGGTATAAAGACTTATCATTTTAGAATAATATTCCTATTATAGTGCTGGCAACATTCATTCTTTGACATTAACGCGCGGTAGCTTGAAATGCTAACAAGTAATCAACACACTACCTAAAACATGAAAACTATACTTATCCTGAGTACGTTTGTCTACGTGAGTGCGGTAGATTATTGCAGTTTATTTTTGCGTAGATCATAGGGGAGTAAAATCTGAAAATACAGCCTGCAAATGTTCAGTAGATACGACTGCATGTGGACCAGATACCGAGCGCTTGCTCCTGGATGCCGAAATGAAAAACTATATTGTGCAACTACATAATGAGTACAGGGAAAGGTTTGCCTCGGGATTGGATCATTTTCCGGCTGCAGCCAATATTCCAGCCCTAGCTTACGACGACAATTTGGAGCACGTCGCGCAATGTTGGACTGATAGATGTGTGATGGGTCACGATAAATGTAGACGCACCGAAAAATTTGAACATGTCGGGCAAAACTTCTTTTGGACCAGTCGTAGGAATTGCGCAGACAAGGAGATAATGAAGCGAGCCGTAAAAGGATGGTACAGTGAAGTATCAGACGCTACGATAGCGTGTTTGCAAAATTTCAACGGCTGCAGTGGCCATTTTACGCAAATTATATGGGCGGGAACAAGGTACGTCGGGTGCGGAAGAACATTATGGTCGACCGGTTGTACTTTAGTTTGTAACTACGGTCCTGCTGGAAACTGGCTTGATGCACCGGCTTATCAACCTGGTGTACCCATTTGCGAAACGGAAGTTAAATATCCTCACTTGTGCAAAGGAGCAGCCGCAATAAGTAATATTTATCAAACAGAAGGAAAAACGCCAAATGGAACAGAAATACAGCTCAAAAAAGGAAGTGCCATCAATCACAAATTATCAAAAAGAGCGTTATTAGTACCCATGTTAGTGTTAGTACCATATATTTGCTCTATTTTATGAAATGTGTTTGAATTATAGAATATTTTAGAAAGGAAATGTTTCTTTATAATAATTTAGTGTGGCCAGTTGCAACACGATTGTAAATTATCAAAAGTAAGTAATGTAAATAAAATATTATTTCTCTACTTTTCTATTAAAGTATGTTATATTAGAGTGGTAAGCACACTAGAGGTGTTAACTAGTATCACACTTCAATGCATAGACAAGTGGTTCATCTACCACGTTGACAACCTGTATATAAAAATGTGATATGCATAAATATAACTCTTCCTGTTGTTTTATTTTTGTACTCTTATCATAATTTTATAGTAGTAGATAGGTGTTTTGAATGATTTTGTATAAACAATTTAGTAATTTTAAAAATATTATATGATGGTTATTGATTATTTCCCATTTCTAAAAAATCATTAACATTTTTCTTTATTTTCTTTTTCTGTGAACGACGAATTTGAACGAAAGCAGTGCTATTTTGCCACCATTTGGTCCTTTGGAAACACAGCTTTAAGGTTAATATGTAGAGGAATGCTATACGGATCTATTAGTATCTCATTTAGTTTCGTTTTTACACATTCTCCGTATAACTTTCCTCTACACGTTTACTTTAAGACTTTTCTTTTCTTGAACAAACACAGCGTTGGTTTGCTACCCTATTATTCCCTCCGAACTTTTTGGAAACACAACCTTAATGCTACAAATGTTGCTAATTTAACAAAGATTCGGTATTTCTTTGCTGATTAAAATACAATTAAGAGAATTTACTCAAGCGGTTTCCAGATAAGTAAAAATTTTGCACTTTTTTCATTTGAATACCGTAAATGTATATTGGAAAAACAGTATATGTGGTGACATAAAATATTCTCAACCTATTATTGCGTTAAAATAAGTAGTTTAGTTCATTTCAAACTTCAAAAAAACAGATTTCCCGCATTGCATAGAAATCGCACCAGACTAGCTTTATTATGAATTAAAACAGGCAATAACAGTTGCGTTAAAATGTCAAATTTATTCTTATAACAAATGCTTTGCCAAATTAAATTATTAAAGCGGAGTTATTTTTCTAGTATTTTTGTTTATTTTTCAATATCTTTAATTGCTGATAATTGTGATATTTTTGGGGGGTGTAGAAAGTACTGTGAAAAGCATTTTCTATGGATTGATGTTTAAGTAAACCTGTAAACAAAGTAATCTAACTTAACTTACCAATGCGATGAACAATTGCTTTCTTTGTATTTTTTATACAGTCAGCAGAAAACGTTTTCTTTTAGCAAGATTGCGACTAAAATATTGGTAATCAAAGATATGAAACATATAATAACTTCTTTTCATTCTATAACGTACTTAATTAAAAGATCTACAAACTACATGCCCAAAGGTGTAATTGTAGTGTTTTCGAACATCTCTGCTGTAACTAAAATTGTTTGCGTAGTAACCTTAATAAGTTTTATTTAATCTTTATCGCTAGCTTTTATTATTTTTTGTGATTACAATCACCTATCTTATCCTTAACATGAACACAAGCAGAAATATCCTCAAACTAGTTAATTTCCAACAGGATTCGCAGATCTATATATATAATATATAGATATATATATATAGATCTATAAATATATATATATATATATATATATATAATATATATATAGTAATGTTGATTGTGACTGTAATGATTGTATTACTAAACTCCTTTTTAAATTTATTGTTACCGTTTTTCAATTTCTTTATGCAGCCCTGAAGAAGATCTTAAATAAAGATCGAAAGCTTGGTATAAAAAAAGACTACTTTTATTTTGCCCACTGACTGCAATCCCAAGAATTGTTTAGTACTACAATCATTACAGTCACAAATCAACATTACCTATATAGGGTTAAATGAACAAATAATTTGGTTAAATTAACTAAATATTTGTTTGCCCTTGTTTAATTCAATATCTAGTTAACTTAAACAAAATTTGGTATAAATAAATCGGTTTATTAGTGTACATATGTTTTGATGTCTGTTAAGATGCTGCGAGACATAAAGCCGATCTGGCAATATTTTAAACGCACATTAAAAGAAAATAATGGTGGTAAACGGGCAATTCGTAAAAAATATGGTTTGGAGGTGCAAGGCATACCTAACTGAAAGGATAACTAAGCATGTTCGGAGTTGCAAAAATTATGAGGAATAGAATTTTTATTTTTATTAAGATTGTTTTTTTTTCCAAAATAAATAAATAGAAGGCTTTTATTATTTATTTTATTTCTTCAGCTACTTTTACTTATTAATAATTTTCATGTTTTAAACAAAATGAAAATATCGGGTATATGTCAAAATATCGAATATATATCCGATATATTGATATTTTTAATAAATATGATGATAATTCGGATTTCCAATACTTCGTCGCTCCTTGGCAAGTTGTAAGTATCTGCCGTATTCGGAATGTGATTAAATATGACAAGGGTTTGATATCACAAATTCTTTATCTTCCGAAATATTGAGAAATATATAGAGAGTTCAATTTAAAGGAAATATCAAATTTTAATTTATCTCAAAAAATGCTTTGAATTGTTTTTTTTTTTTTCTTAATTGCACTTTAACAAGTACTACAAATTTGATAAAGATCCATGTTGTAAAGAAAGATATGATGGAATTTCAAATTCGTATATTAGGTTCCTCTGTTTTCCTTATGGTAAATTTAATTTATTTTAGAACAAGTCTCGGCGTACATCAGTATACAGAGTAATTAGGTGATAAATGTAAGTGAAGTTTAAAACATTGTAAAATCAAGACGAAGGGGGTCCCCATGGTGGGGATAGGCGGGTTGATGACAAACATTGATTTAATTGTATGTTGGAATCCATTGAATGTGGTATGTGAAAGTGTATATGATGAATACATTCTTACATGCACAAAAAGTGCATGTATATATTTTAAGATCACATGTTTCGGCTATGGTACACCATCCTCACAAATCAATATATCAATACCATTGATATGATAACGTATTGGTATAAAATTTTATAAAATTGTAATTTAGTGTTAAATATGAAATATTTAATTATATATTTATTAATATTTATTTATTTCATAAATAAACCAGTCTAGATAGATAGAATAAACATATTTTCTTTTACCGATATTTTGAAATAATGGTTATCATTAACTACCCTTGAGCGATCAGGTTATTTTAAAAAAAAAATATTAGAGTTAAATACCTAACCATAATTTCAAACTGAACAGATGAATCTTCAATTTTTTTGTAAAAGCACCCACAATCAATATTTGGGTACCTACATATTGTTTTTAACGTAATACCCTTCTTAGCATTACGAGAGAATAATAATGTTTAATTTTTCTACCCTTATGCGAATATCTTTAATGGGGTGGCATCGATTAAGCTAATTTTTCGTACTTAAATATGTAACAGTAATATTACACATAGTAATTCGCCTTAACAGCAGCTCTTTAGAGGCTTACTGAAGTAGGGGCTTTGTTACAATGTAATAAAATAATCTTTCATTTCAGCGAAGATCTTTTAAAATTTCTGTAAATGCTTGGATTAACTTCGAAAGAGCATTAGAAGGATATTGATTAACCATTCACTTGTGAGAAGGACTATTATAGATATCGCCAGAGCAATTTCAATTTCTGTACCTTTTCCACACGTATCAATAAAGTGAAGGCGGAGAGCGTCTTCGGGTAATAATGAAGGTTTCTCACTTTCTAGAGTATCTATAAAAAGTTCTTTATATTAAGGTATATATGGGACGTTTATTGTGCTTTAGGTGAAACGCCGCCTTCTCTGGCGACGGTGGGTCCTGCTGTTTCTGCTTGACATTGTTCTGCGATACCTAAAAGCGCAATTTGTCTGGACGAGTTTTTGTGTTTATCGCACAATAATGTCACACACGCGTACCTACATATACGTATATTAGGACATAAAAAAGAAAAACGTTTCGGTCGTCATTATTTCTGCAATTGCTGCTTTTCGCTTGTTAATGAATTTTTAATTGACATTTTCTGAAATCACTTGCAATGAAGTTATAAATGAATGAATGACGAAAAATATAAAGCTATAAAAAAATACTAGAGTATATTTTACATGTTTACAGTTACTTTGCTTTACCCACATTATTTTTTTACACCTATGTTGTTTACTTTTAAACCAATTCGAAAACAGGTAAGTCATGCGTCATTAGACAAAATAAGTACATAGAACATTGCATGAAAAATTGGAGTATATTACTTATATTAGGCCATAAATCTCAATACCTATTTTAAAATCTATCAAGAATAATATTTTTAGAAAGTTCCAGTAGACATCTGGTTTTGAAACAAGCAAAGCTATAGTCAATTTATATAAATATATAAATGGAATAATATAATTTTAATTTAACAATTTTTTCACATCAGGAATAGGTACCATGTGCTCAACTGCTAACTTGATTTCCTGAAACCTGAGGAATTTGTTTGTTTTGGAAAGAGATTTTAGTATGACCCAGGTCAGTGGTTCTGTTGTGCTTAATTTCTAAATAAATAATAGTCTACATACTCGAGTATGGACTCGATTCTTTTGCCAACGTACCAGTTACTCAATTCTCAAAATCACGGACTAGTCACATCATTAGTCTTGCATCGTATTTCGCACTGGCGAAATTATTTAACAAATTGCCTAATTTGGAAGAAAAACATGATATCCTATATCTTGCCATAATTGTCAATCTACGCCAATTGTCATAACGAAAATTTATCAAAGAAGGTAAATGTTTAGTGGAGAGTTTAAACTAGTATCTAAATAATTATGTAATACAGGGTGTTGGGTACAAATATACAACTACCACTTGCTATCTCCCATAAATTAAAAATATCTATCAGTTTGTTTCTATTATCTTAGAGAACATTGTAACGATGTATTGAGAATGCTTACCTTTGTGTTTCAATAGAGATGGTATTCTGATTGACGTGCCTTTACTTCTCTAGGTATAAAATCTTTTCGGGGTATCTAGTGACGAGTTCTATTGTTGGATAACCACAGTGCTAACTGATAAGTGACACCCTATATAAGCCTCACGAATTAATTTGGGCATCTTGATATCTTTTAGAGGCTCCAGACAAACACATTCTTAACCTTTTAGATAACCCTTAGTTAATATTCTTCTAATTTATACATTTATTTGTCAATACTTTTCAAATAGTCAGCACATAATATTTTCTTGCTAAATTGACATTTATTCTTAATTTAACCTTTATTATTTTTCTTTTAAATCCTTTTATTTTTTAAATGTGAATCTAATTACCTACTGATGAATTTTCTTTGTTCCTTCGTAAAAATGTTATCCCGTGTCATCGAAGTTGTTCCATTATCGTTCAATTATTGACGCATTCAATCAAATATAAATTATTCATTGCTGTTTGAAGGCACGGATCTGAACTTTCACTAAAACGAACTGCTGGTTTAAGAACGTTATCATTTTTATTGCTAGTATAGAAATAGACAACAGAAGACAGCTTTAATAAACGACACAGTTCAGGCACAGCTCTGCTACAGTAACATTTTGGTTTCAAACATTTTTTTTATCTTAAATATTTTTAAGAAAGTTATTTTAAAAGGTTTTGTATCTAGAATTGAAAACTGCGTAGTTAAAAAACAGTAGCACGTTATGTAACACCGTTATTAAATGGACAATGGTTTTCTCTGCCACTACAATTTCAGGAATAGATTTCCTACATTATCTTTTCCAACATATTTTTCCGTTCACCACTTTAAAAAGAACAGTATAACTCATGGCTGGCCGATTTATTGATACGAAAGCGCAAAACTTGCGCCAATGACGTAATGTCGAAAGCTCAAAGGAGAATGTCACTTTGAAGCTTTAAAATAACTTTAAATTAAAGTTCCCATAAATAATACATAAATACATACTTTTGTTAAAGTGCTAAAGTAACATTTATTATGAAACAAGCCCTTACTGCAATAAACCACTGTCATTTATGCTACAGATATCAAGAAAGTTTTCATCATTTTGATTCTTTTACAAAATTTTTACAATACTAATTCCTTGTACGCTTTAAAACATCTTATCACAAATTTCACTACACTGGACCCACGAGGGCAAAGCTATCATCATCACCAGTAACACTGAACTTTAGTTCAGTTGAGTTTAGTGTTATTGCTGATGACAGCTTTGCTATTAAAACGTGCGCCCAGTGTGGTGAAATAGTACAATAATATGTATGTAGTAGAAGGGTGGGGTAATTTAAGGTGAGTAGTGCAACCAGTGCCCACAGTTGTGAGTAATATTGTCAGCGTCAATACGAAATCGTTTCCTACGCGATGCCATTGCTGTAGTCTCGACTTAATAAGTTATACCTATGACTGAATCGTGTAGATGGGGAATAAATTCAGAATACGTCTTCAATACCTTTAAGCTTAGTTTTTTAGTAGTAGTTTGGCTATTCTAGATATCTTTGTAAATTAACGGATGAGGAAGTGACTCACTTTCCACAAATGACATTTTTGGGGTGATACTCTAACAATTCATATTGTTTCCATCGACCAATTATATCAGAGTAACAATGTGAACATTGTCGTTTTGCGAGGGAGCAAAAACATCAGCAACAGGTTTCAATAAACCTTCTTCTTCATAATCAAGTAACCCTATCGTTTTCCATTAATTAATTATTAGATTAGATTAGATTAGGATTGGGGTGGCCCATGGACATGTTTCACCGCGACCTTTTCAGATCTATTGTGATCCCCTTTTTCCTAGAGGACGCTCTCTAATTTTGCCCTCTTAATTTGATCTATCATCTTTGAGAGCGGCTTCTTCATGTAGCTACTAGCTGTGGGGTTCTCTTCCCCCATTATTAGAAACCTTGTCCTCGCCAGGTCTTCACATTGGCACAGCACATGAACTGGTGTTTCTTCTTCCTCTTGGCAGTATCTGCAAGTTGCATCATCTGCCAGGCCTATGTTGTACATATGCCTATTCAATCTACAATGACCAGTCAGCAGACCTACAATCAGTTTGACAGCCTTCCTGTCTTTATTCAGTAAATCTCTCCTCTGCTCCTTTAGGAACTCTTTTGCCTATCTTTACCCCGGTGATTTTTGCCACCACTCTCTGGACTGCTTATGTATCCATTCCTTGATGGATTTCTTAAGTTGCGATGTGGTAGTGCCGAAAGAGGGGTCGGCTCCAACAAATGGCCTTGACGAACCTCGCCTGGCTAGCTCGTCCGGCGCCTCATTTCTTCTCACGCCCGCGTGGCTACGGATCCAGGCCAGGGTTAGTTTCCTTTGGGTGTCCACGTCATTTAGGGCACTTACACAGTCCCAAATCAGCAAGTCCACGCTCGTGGAGCTAATCGCTTTAAGTGTGGACTGACTGTCAGAGAAGATAACAACGCTTTTACCTGGCTCGGTACATCTTTCTATCTCTCGGAGACAGTGATGGATTGCTTGGAACATAGTCGTGTCTATGCTGAAGCTTACCGAAAGAGCCTTTTTTAGGCTTCTTAGCGTATATTCCCGCTCCAACGCCGTAGTCTGTTTTAAAGCCGTCAGTATACCAGTTTGAGTCAACTCTTACCGGAGTACCTGTCTCCCAGTCCTTCTTTTCTGGCGTTATAACCCGATTCTATCTAAATTTCTGAACCATGGCATCACATGGCATTTCTAAAAGGGATGCCTCCTTGAGTTCGTCTAACAGTTTTTTATAGTCGGCGTCGTGCGATTTCGGTACTTGACTATGCAAAAGTCTGTGTACTGTGGACCTTGCGGCTCCTTGTATATAAATATGTATTGGTGGCAGATTCAGAATTACTTCAATCGCGGTGGTAGCGGCCGATCTCATCGCCCCCGTGGCGCACAAGCACGCCAAGTTCTGCACGCCACCCAGCGTTTTGGCCGCCTCCACCGGCCGTGCCTTTGGCCACCATACTAATGCTCCATACGTTATCATGGGTCTAATTACCCTTGTGTATAACCAAAGAGTCATCTTGGGGCTAAGTCCCCAATTTTTTCCACACAACCTCCTGTACCTACCTAGGGCGATGGTGGCTTTGCTGGTTATTTTCTAGTGAATTCCATGTATGCCTCTGATCAAACCATACCCCTAGGTATTTCGCCTCTTTGACATATGGAATCCTTTCGCCTTCACTAGTGGCTGTAAGCCTTCTAATTAATTATTAACTTTGGATAAATTCTGATTATGTACAGAAAAGTACATGTATTTTTTGGAAATTTAGAAATCAGAACAAAGTATGCATGATTATAGAAACATAACACTTCCAGTTTGCCGTATGTTGATATCACTTAGTTATTTTAGATGGAATAATACATTGTCTATCGATCTATTGAAAATTATTGCATTATTTGTACCTAGTTATAATTGGAGTCTCGCTATCCCTAAGCTGAACTACTTCAAGATATTTGTAATTAGTTGAATTTTTGGGGTTTGGGCTTTTGTTGATATCAACACCTATACTGGAAGTGTCACAAACTTGAAAATATGTTCCTCAAATGAGTCACAGTCGACCATGAATACTAACTCTCGAAATATAAAAATCAAATTCCTACTAGGAGTGTGAAAAATTGTAATAAAACAGTTCGATACTCTGTATAAAGAGAATCGAAGTGTATATTTTCCGATAAACTTGTGCTCTTAAAGATACGACGATGAATCCAGTATATATTTACATTTATATAAATAGATTCTGAAGCTGCCGATATTTATAGCATAACAGATTTAAATTTAACAGTAGATCCTCACATATTCGCTTTTAAAAAAAAGACAATTTTAGGAAGTATCTGCTGTGTTAATATAATATAACTCACAATCAGTAAATGTTTGTATAAAATACCTTGTTTTATCACACCAGTCTTTGTGAATTACCAATAATTGGCAAAATGTTTTCTAAGATGTTTTGTACGAGGGCACGATTCGAGAAATAAAATAAATGAAATATGATGTACTTAAGCTATTACTTTACTTTACTTATAATTTTAACTATACTTGGGTACATTGTTACTTTCACTTACCTGCTTTTTTTTGTTATTTTCAATGTCCCTTTAGACGTTTAAATATCTATAAACACAATATTTCGTACATAAAATTTCTGGTATGGATTTTTCACTTACCGAATGACCAGTAAATTTTTGTAATTTACCGAACGTTTTTTGGGCAATTTACATACAATCATATACATTTGTATACAATCCTCAATAGGAATTTATGTTATATTCAATGTGATGCATTTATTTTTAACTATTAATATTTTCCCTCACCGCATCATCATTGGCATCTACACGATTTACTCAGATAACAGGCGCGGAGTTATCCATCCAATATTATTATTTTACATTACTTAATTACACTCATTTGAGTATAAAAGTTTTTACTTATTCAAAAATATTTCCGTTATTAAAAGTTTCCTGTTTTAGAATTACTGATTATTTTACTTTTATTTATGTTGTTCATAAAGCTGTGATAAAATATGTCACTGAAATTTACAGTGAAATTATCTGACGCTTCAAAAACCTAACAATAGCTATATTTGGTAATTACTTTATTCTGTGGTTGACAATAACCAACTTCTATAATCCCATAAATGAGACGGGTACGGTAGGAGAATCGACTGTCTGTTACTGATCGACCGCTCAAACATATGCACTCTGTATATGATGCGTACCTTTCTTTTATACTAGCATTTGTAGCCACTATTGTTGTTAAACAAATCTGTGGTAGTTCAAAATGTCTGCAAGACTTTCTTCCATAATAGTCTTAGTAACTCAAAATTTCACGGTCGTAAATCAACAAGCGCTCTTTGTTCATATATTTTATTATCTATCTAATTGGAAAAAACAAAATCATAATTTTATACAAACGCACAATAACAATAACAGCGCGATCACTGAAGGAGAGTGAAAAGGTTTCTTCCTACTTTCATACAGTCGTTCCATCGAATATTATATTTCCTAATTACAGCTCTATATCTCAAAAAAGTATTACTGATATTAAGAGTTTTTTTTTTGCGCTCCGAGTATATTATAGGTAACCAAAGACCGTAGCCGAGTAATATTTCGTAAGTAAAATTTCATTCCTGTTTGCCCTGTAAGTCACACTGGATGGCTGTTATATTTCTCCAAAATATCAACCCTAAAATATCATAGTTTTGGAGAAAAAGAGTTCATTTAACTTTTAAAGATTGTTTTTTCGAAAATTTCTTTTTGTATTTTATTCGTTTTTTTTACATATCGGAGACCCCTGTTAGGTGTATTTATGGCTAAAACGTCAAACGTCTACTTTCCCTTTTTAGAGGCCTTATACCCCGTGTACACCCACTCTTTTTGCATAAATAATGTTCATTTACTCTGTAATAACATATATTATATAAATAAAAATAATTTAATTCTAGCATCTCATAGATATGAAGCGTGAAGCTTAGATTAGAAGCTTCACGCTTCATATCTATGAGACGCTAGAATTAAATTATTTTTATTTCTGGTATCATGACTATGAATATCACCAGCAACATCAAATGTACTCCTATTAATAAATACGTATTGTAATAAATATAGATCATAAATAACACTTATTATTCTTTTTTGAATAATAAAAACTCTGCGCCAATCAACCGATAGTACACAGACATTATACTGCAGTACAGAATCAGCCAGTGAGTAATACACAGATAATTTTTCCTCTTTATATCTAGAAAGTTATTAAATTTCATGTTGCATATTGCAAAATAAGCAGAATTCAATCGTGAGCAAACGCCTTCAATCTGAGACCCAACCTAGATTATATTCAATGTAAATCCCCAAAAAATTTGCTGTATACCTTCTAACACGTGACTGTTATAAATTATTCTAATATTAGAGATTTTTTTATTGTTTGGTTTATAGTTGAACTAACTTATTTTTAAAACACCAAAAATGAAAGTCATTCAGAGTTTTCATCACTTTTCAGTGTATCAAGATCTCCGCCCAAGACCACTTTAGATGTACCTATCATCCGCATATAAGAATACAACTCCACAGGTAATGTTGTCGGGAAGGTCGTTGATAAAGAGTAAAAAAAGGCAATAGCCCTAGCACAGAACCTTGCGGCACACCTGTTGTGTGCGAGTGGATATTCGAGGTTGTATTGCCTACTCCTTCTATTTGAAAGATAAGATTTAATATTCCCTCTGATTCTCAAATTGTACAATTTAGAGGACAAGAAAAAGTTATTCACCGAATCAAAAGCCTTTGACAGGTCAAAAAGAAGTACAGCAACTTTCAGTCTTCTGTTTAACAGATTATTAATGCACTGCACAAATTCAGTACACGTTGTCTCGGTTGAAGTTGCCTGGTTTACTGTGAACTAGTTGATTGTCGTTGCAGACCTATTGAAGCCGCTAAAGCGGACAAGTTGACTCTGTGTGAAAGGGTTCATATCAGTATGCTCCTTGACAACCGTCCATTCAACTAGTGGAATCAACTAATCACCTCGTCTGAAAGGGGCCTTATTGTATTTACTTTTAGTGTGTTGTGACTAAGGATTGTATACCGGTTTAACGGTAAATTGACCAAAAAGCGTTGGGTAAATTTACCGGTAAATTACAAAAAAATACCGGTAATTCGGTAAATGAAAAATCTATATCAGAAATTTTTATGTATGTACGAAATATTGTGGTTATAGATATTTAAAGGTCTAAAGGGACATTGAAAATAAAAAAAAAAACAGGTAAGTGTAAGTAACAATATACCCAATTATTAATTTTATGGGACATGTTTTTTGTTCAATTTTAATTTAAACTTTGTTGAGATTGAGAGTTGCTGTAATGCCCTCGAATAGAGAATATAGAAAGGAAACTGACAAAATGTTTTGATTAGAAACGTATAACCTCCATTCCACCGAGTTAGTCAGAAAGAGAAGGAATCAAAAAATTCAACAAAAAAAGCAAAAAATTGAAAAAACTCGTGTAGAAATTAAAAGAAAATAAGTGTCAGACGAGATGGATAACGAAATGCAACGCAAATAAAAGCGAGATTAATGTTCATTTGTTGCTAGGACGGTAGGAAGCAAAACGCCCCACACTCATTTTTTAATATTTAAAAATAATAACATATAAGAACAACATTTCACGTATTTAAATGAATAGCAGTTTTGAATACATCATATTATGAGAGGACATTAATGCAATATTATTGTAAAATAACATTGAAATTTGAACCTTAAATAATTTTTTTACTTCTAACTGTAAAAAATAATTAAATACAAATATTTATGACAAAATTCTAATATTTTGCCTTAAGATTGTGCAAAATATGTATTATTCTAGCCTAACTCCTAACTTCTTGGGGAATCCCCATTAATGTCACCTATGAAGAAAATTACCGGTAATTTACCGGTAAACCGGTATTTTAATTTTTATTTGCGGAATTACCGGTAAATGAAAAAACCGGTAAATTTACGATCACTAGTTGTGACTATCAAGACAGTACGATTAGTAAGTCTGTTTAGTAAGTGACAAAAGCACTAAAAACGACATATATATCTTTTAGATATCTTTTTCAGGAGGCGGGTACTCGTCCAGTACACTACCCGCTTTTTTGTTACACGGAATCGGATATTACGTGAAATTGAGTATTATGGGAAATCGGGTATTATCCGAACTTAGTGGAGGTCCATCACTTCCTTTTTCTCCATAGTGGATTAAAGACAAAAAAACAATTACGTCAGTTGGTACGTTTAAGTCAACTTTATTTAAAAGCCAAGGATAATCAATTTCATTCTCGAATAAATGTTGCAGCCAAAGATATTACACAAGTAGATAAGTTATTTTATTTTTTCCGTAAGCATTTGTTTGTCGCCAACATACCCTATTCGCATATAACCTTGAATGCAAAGTGTAGCTATTATCCACCACACAACAGTGCCGTGTTTGAAAGTAACTGTAATGAAACAAGATAACAAAGGAAATATTATTCGAGAGATAAAAATATTAAAAATTATTTGCTACATATTGTATGTTATTACATACATACTTTGTTGTTTAATAAAAATATCTTCAATATGCTCATTGTTTAACCATCACTATTGTATTCTCAACTAAATTGTAAACTATTAGAGCAAATATCTGCTGTTAGGTGTCGAGCTTAACTAAACACATTAGCGACAATTGATTTTAGCCAACAAATACGTTTGATTCTCTATCACTTTCTAAACTATATGTAACAGTCTATTAGTAGATGTGTGATTATATCTGAACTCAATTCAACAAACCAAAAGTAATAAAAGTTTGCTTTAATTTTGATATAGTGAAGGAGATGTTGGACACAAACAAATCTTAGTGATTACATATCTTGCTACACACTGTTTTAGTTGTAGCTATTTGGTACTGTGCACATGTCTTCGCTCAAAGAGACTTTGCAGATTGTGTATGTATTTGTTGGTGTACTCGGTACTCGATATACCGTTCAGGTTAGACACCATTAATTTCGAAACCAAAACTTTTCACATACTAACAATATATCATTCATTCTAGTTTTCAAACGTCAAAACTTACACAAAATATACCAGTAAAGTTTTCAATTATGTACTTATTACAAATATAATAAATTATGGTTGTTTGTCCAGATTTATTAATTTTCAATCATAGTTCATAAAATATACGATAAAAGGTTGTCAACATTGAGCGAAATTTGAAGATAATTTATTGTGTAGTAGGAAACAGATAAATTGCTCAATTATCTAAAACTAGAGGCCTGCAACAGTGGCACATGCGATAAAGCTTTATTACACTATAAGGCGTCATTATTACGGCGATAATTGAACGAAATAATTTTAATAACAAAAAATGCGTTGTACATTTGCTGTTATGCTTCTGTCATTATGAAATATGTGTTCATTTACATGTATAACATAAACACATATTTTATCGTCAAGTGTAAACTAGGCGCCTGCGAGTACAATTATTTCTTTATGGTCTATTTATTAACACCCATAATTAGTAATAATAAATTATATATGTATATTCTATGTAAATATACATTAATTGATTGTGACTATGTGGAATACAAATTACAAAATACCAAAAAAATAAGCTAAATACAGCAAACAAACGTTAATTGAACCTGTAAACATACTTCCGATTGTAAACCTTATAAAATATGCAAAGCGCATTACCGATAAAAACAATTCAGCGGCATATATGTATATACATTTACTAAACATTTAAAGTGGTGTTTACCTGTATATATAAATTATTCTATTCATCGAATCTGATCATGTATAATGTATGGAAATTAAAAAATCTTAACATATAATACAAAAAGACGAAACAGTTAAAAAAAACATGTACTTAATTACTTCCAAACGTGAGTAGCAGGCTTATATACGTTTTATTGCCATAGAAAATGTCACTATATTAGCATTTTAAAACAAAATGTTTAAAATAATATCTCAGTGTTACCAAAAGTGCTTTTTTCATTTTCATTCTTCTAAGGCTTTTTAAAAATTAGATGTTAGAAGAAAAACTGAAAAAACATATAGAAATAAATTAAATTAGTATTAATGGGCATTCAATCGATGATTAGAAATGATTATTCAAATCCTGTGTTATCATAGAACATAATTTATTATCACAACTATCATTATAATTGCAAAAGGGTTTAGAACGCGAAATTCTTATATTTTGTTCCTGGGTTGCAGTACCTACATATTAGTATATTAATAAAGAGAGAGAGCCGTCATATACATATGGTATGGCGCATCTCACAAATGGGTCACTCTCTTTGCTAATTAAATACTGACTCATAAAAATATCAACTCAGAAAAAGTTTCACACAAATGCCGAGAATGCAAATATTTAGTTTACTTTTTCTTTCTTCGCATTATGTAATTCTTAACTAACAACTATTTTGAGTTTGCTTCTTCTGCGTATCTGTAACTATAAACCTGAAAATAAGCTTTTATCACTAAAGTAACTTCCGGGAAAAAGTTTTCTAAATGTCTAAATCAGTGATTAAACAAAACATAAGAGCTGCTGCATTCGAAGGAAAGCACGAGTCTGTACAAGTATTCCATTTCGTTTTATTCTAACTTTGGGAGCGTAAAGTAAACTTAATATGATGAGCAAAGATAACTAAAGTTGTAAGCCAATTCTATTTAGTTACCTACGAAGATACAGTGGTGATGCATGTGTGAACACTCTGTGTAAAATTTGGTTGCTTTGATAGAATTTGCCATGTGTGACTTTCTCTGTTGCGTCATTATCTCAGATGTTATGTAATATAGGGAGTATTTTCGAATAAAGTGGAAACGGCGAACTTTTCACTCAAAAACCGAAATTAGGAAAGAGAGTTTTTGTGCAATTGCTCTTAAATAATGTGTAGAATTTATTAAGAAAAACAATATCATTTCGAATAAATCTTCAGACAGATTTTTTAGTAATTTTATTTTATGGCAATCATCAAGCCGTAACAGATCGCCCATCTTTATAACAAAATAAAATTCACCTAGGATTTCCATTATTTTTAACATTTAAATTAAGTACTTGATACTGGTATAAAATTGTTTATAATTGCTTATGGACAGTTTAATTTATTGACATCAGAGAATATTTTATCAGCAGCATCAAAAGAACTAGCAAACACCTTTTATACTTCGAACTATTCAAAAATTGAAAATATTCTACACTATTTTGAAGGCTAATTCACGCTGAGTAAAAGAATATAAGAATGTATGGTTTTTAAGAACATAATAGCAAAAATATTAGGCCACCATTGTAAAAACTATTTCAGCATTCATCTACTGCGGCACATACATTACTAGCCATTGAAGTTAGGAAAACTAATAAATTACTGCTAGCTAAATAAAAACGATAGGAAGAAGTAAAAAATAAAATAAAACATTATCATTAAGGGAAATTCAGGTAAGTGTGTAGTAAAAATTGCATAGTGCGAAGAAAATGTAACACTGTTCACATAATAAGACATTTTGATTATCCTTTAGTTCGGCCAAGAGTGTAATACTAAACTGATGCCTGTTTAATAAGGTATGATATATTTACAAGATATTTAAGTTATTACACGTTAGGAGATGCGAACTTTTGTTTGTAAAACTAGTATGAAGTTTAGTACATTAGTATTATAACAAGAGGACGTCCGTATTTCAATTTTAAAAATAAATATAAACAAACTACACACTTGCCCCGGTTACACACTTACCTGACTTTACCTTACTTTCTTCTCGTCGAAGAACCCTCCTTCGGCTTTCAATATGGCCCGGACCACTCGTGGCATGCCTTCTGTTAATTTTGCCAGAGCTCCCTGGGAAATATTGTTCCATTCAGCTTGGAGAAGTGGCCACAGGCGTTATTTCGAAATTGGGCGGACTTATCTTACCCCCTTACCCGCCTGTCCTGCTCATCCCACAGAAATTCAATGGGGTCCAAATCCGGACTTTGCGGAGGTCATGGCATGATTTCCAAAACATTACTTTCTACTTTAGTCGTGATAATCTTTGCAAATCCATGCCGTGTTTTTGGGGTCGCTATCATGCGCAAACACGAAGTTTTCCCCATTCAACCGCAATCCAGACGTTAGAGCATTTTCTTTCAGTATGCGTCTATAATTTTCTTTGCGCATAATGCCGTCAATTTTTACGAGATCTCTGGTCTCCACACTGCTAAAACAGCCCCAAACCATAATTGAACCATCATCGTATTTTACTGTGCGAACGACACAATCCTGCTATATTCGCCCGTCCTTCGTGCGTCTTACAAAAACTCTGTGTTTCCGCCCAAACAATTCGAACTTGTCAGTCCAAAGAAAGTTTTTGAAATTTTCTGCAGTCCGATTTCTACAAGTTTCGGCCCACTATAATCGTTTTAGTGAATCCAACAACGGAGTAACGGTTTTCTTACCGCAATGCGACAGAATAAACCGGCTTCCTTTAAGCGCCGTTTAGTTGTTAAAGATATCGGCCGTTCGCATCCCCTGTTTATTCCTGTTGCGATTTCGGGCGCCGTTAATCGTCGATTTCTCTTACTCAACACTTTAACGTATCGATCTTCCGCGAGGGTTGTTACCCGTTACGGACTGGGGCGATTCTGGTTTTCGAATGTTCCGGTGTCTCGGTAGCGACGAATAGTGTAATGGACTGTAGATTTTGGCACTCCTATTTTTTCTGCTATCACATGGACAGACTGTCCTTCCTCATGTAATGTGACAATAGCTGATCTATTTTCTACACTTGTCGGCTTTCCTTTCGGCATTTTTTAAATACTATTTTCACAAACACCGCGAATGAACAACCGTGTCGTAATTGGTTTACTAATAGAATGATTCACAACAAGTACAATATCACTTACTGCCTGCTATAATAGGAGACCTTTAGGAGACACCCTGAAATTTTACGACCCTATCGACGCACCCCTCTATTGTAAACATGCTTGTCGGCATTCCTTTAAATATCCTTAGTAATGGTTTTATTACATGCTATTAGGGTAAATTAAATTTTCTCTCTAATAGAAAGCTTATTCTAATGATGATTTCCGTCTTAAATACTTTGTTGTTATGCTTACTTTATTGTAGACGTTTTTACAATAATGTTAAAAGTATTAAATATTGAAAAAAATAATTTTCTAAAATTATACTAGTTGTCCTAACTTCAATGGCCGGTAGTGTATATTTCGTCGGGCATTACACACAACTATATAAGTATATTGTAAAAAGAGAATCACCTAAAGATGCACTATACTGCACGACTCGCGATTTGTTTAATTTATTTCTATATGTATACCTCACACGGCTGTAGTTCCGAATGAGAACTACTAATTTGCTGGTTTATACACACGTTTACGGAAAGCGCATGTCCCCTTGAGTCTAAAACATCTGTCTATCTCTCGCAAAGCGTTTCTTACGAATCTAATGTGTGGTACTGGTGATGTGGAAGGAAAGGTTACTAAAAGTATAAACCAAAGCTTAAATCAAAATTTAGGCAAAACAAGCGCAAAATTCGAAGGTATTGGGTTGATGTACGTGTACAATTGTTAATTTAGTTACCGTAATAAGTTTTTCTCTAAATTATATACTATGTGGGCCTGTTTGCAGAGATGTTTTGCCTGTTAGGGTGCCAGAAATAATAGAATAAATAAAATAGGTTTCTGATATCTGTTAACGTGGAGACCTGAAGCTGGCCATTACAAGCTTTGGTCTAGGAAATATTAATAGAAAAGGGCCATAGCACAGTGTATTGATGATAGTCAAACAGAACCCCGCTATAGCGACAACCAAAGTTTTACTCATTAGAAACGATTTTCGTTACAACGTTATGTGTTCTTATATCCTGTTGAAAAAATAAATATCATATATTAATAATAATAAATTGTTACCAAAAGGCTAAAATTTGGTAATTTCAGAGCAAAAGAAGTACCAAAATATTTGTTTTGTCCTGAAGCTTGTTTTCTTTTGCATTTTCATCTCCAATTGGCGACACTACTTGAGTAAGTAAAGCAGTAGTGGGCGATTCGAATGAAATTTTGAATAAAAAAAAAAGAGTGGAAGAATGGAGTTTCTTAACGAATTCAAAATGGCTCGAATCGCTCTTATGGACGTAAAACAAGAAAACCGAATTGGAAGATACATAAAAATATATGTATTTGCGGTTTAACTCGAAGTACACAATGTAAAAAGCTATATTTCATTCATTGAACACGTGTTCTCTATAAATTGTAATATAAATATACAGGGTAATTCACGGAACCCGACCATTAAAGGTTCTTAAACTTTAGAGCGAAGCATAGTTAGCTATGATCTATTTAGAAAAAAAAATAACTTCATCTATGTCACACTTCAGGTTACGTTGAAAGTCATGGTCAACTTTGATATTATAAGTAGAAATCTATATTTTTAGTGCATTTTTAGGTTCTACTAGGCATTTTAAAACCACTTTTATAAAACACCTTCTTGCCTATCGGTTACCGTTTTAGAGTTATTTTGGTTTTTGTGAAAAAAAAAAAACAAAAAATTATGATGCATTAAACGCGTACAATAGCTATACAGTAGAAGGTAGAGAGTTGTTATGCGGACTGTGGAGAGTATGGGTTATCTACTATTTAACCAAGGAATAAAACGTATGCAAAATTATACAGGATGTCCTATAGCCTAGAGTAGATTTAGCGCAACTTCTTAGTACAAAAAGTTTTTTTTTCAAATGGAACGCTCTAGATATTTTTATACCATTCGATGTTGAATTGAATTCTCTTCTGGTACCTATCTGTATCGTTTTTTTCAAGATTAGTGATTTTCTGAAAGTATAGTTTTGAATCAGTATGTAATAGTGACAAAAATACTCCAAACTGTGGTACTAGTAATGAGGTAAACTTCTCCTAGACCCCTCACCACAAACTGCACTAAACTGGACGTACGTTTCGATAGCAAAGCTATCATCATCAGTAGATACACTGAACTGTTAGTATTTAATTAATAGTAGGCGGTGAAAACAATTTTAATTTTAAAAGATAATACAAAAATGCAAATATGTATAGGATGAAAAAAATGAATTTATTAAATACAGAATAATCAAAAACAGGTTGTATGAGAAATTTATAGGTGCTGTATGTGACCTCCTTCACCACTCAGAAGGATAATAATAATTTGCCGGCTATCAGTAACAAGGTCTGGGACTTCTTCCCAGATCCTGACAGAGTAAGATTTTGTCATGGTTTCCCTTACTCCTTCGCCATTGATTTTGTATAAGTGTATTATATGTAATCAATATCCTTGGCGAATGCTGGGATATAACGAAAGTCGTTCCATTGGCGCATTTAATAACAACTGACCGATTTACAGTAGACTCGCGATTGTGTGAACTAATCACATCTCACATATTTCAGCATTTCGCATAAAGTAGTATTCATATGGTCGCGAGGCTACTATATTATATTTTTGTTATTAATAATCATAGGGAAATTATTTAGTTAGAGTAGGAACGTTTAAATTGTTATTGGGATGATTTGTAATTACTTAGTTTTTTCATAAATAAAAGTGTATGTGACCTTCCTTCGCTTGCAAACACTTTAGAATCCTATTATAAACTCCTGTTGTGGTAGCCTATTTTATTTGTTCAGGATCTATGCTCTCAAACGCTTCAGTTACCCGGCGCTCTACTTCTGCTTTGGTCTGTACTGTGTCCGAATACACCAATGATTTTATGTGTCCCCATAAATAAAAATCCAAGAGTGTTAAATCAAGAGCCCTTGTTAGCCAAGCCCAAGCGTCCAATCCATCTATCCATCAAACATTGTGCTCAGTACACAATCTACTTCATATGAAGGATGAGCGGATGCCCCATCCATTCAGTACCAGCAATCTCTCCGATCTAACACAGGCAATTCGTCAAGAAAGTCCTTTACGCATTGTCGCAGAATGACGGTATATCGCTCACAGTTTAAGGTGCCATCATAAAATCGAAGACGTATTCTCCCAATCATCATTACGCCAAATACATTAAAACCAAATGTATTTCTGCAATCTTCACTAAACAAGCGAAGGTTTTGCGGTGCCCAATAGTGCCAGTTGCGTCTATTAACAATACCCTCTCTGGTAAATTTGGATTCATCCATCCAAATAATTTTTTGTAAAAATTCTGGCTCTCTTCTTGGAGCCATATTAATATTTGGTCGCAAAAAGCGAGACGACAAGCCTCATCGCCAGGATGAAACGCTTGCACGATGTTAAAGGCATATGCGTGCATTTTATGTTTTAATAGAATGCGCTGTATCGATGAATATGATATGCCTATTTCCTTGGCAGCAGCACGTATGAAACTGTGAAGGTGGATGTGATAGTGAGCCATTACTTTATAGTTATCATCCTCTGTTATAGGTTTTGGTATTTGTTTATCATGCTTCCATTGTCCAGTAAGCAACGGTTTTCCTGAAATCTTCGGAAATGTGTTCTGCTAATAGACTGTAAGTCAGGATATCGCTCATTAAACACTCGGCAAGTTCTACTTATAATTCTATAACATTCCCCGTTAATAAAAACTAAATTTAAGATATTTTCGGTTCTATAATTATCAAAAAGGTTTTCCATTTTTGCTGGTTCAATAAGCACAACAAGACAACCTAAAATAAGTTGACAAATCACGTGAGTGTAGATATTATTTAGAAATGCTTCGTAGTGTACAGAGCCTACTGCTTGCTATTTTAAACTACATATTCTGAAAATCACTAATTCTGAAAGAAGCGATAGGTGTAGGAACACCTATAACTTTTCAATAGAGAATTCAATTCTACATCGTACCATTCGATGAAATATAGAAATATACAGGGTGTTCCATTTGAAAAAAACTTTTAGTACTAAGAAGTTACGCTAAATCAACTCTAGATCATAGGACACCTGTATAATTTTCTTTACGTTTTATTCCTTGGTTAAATAGTAGAGAATCCATACTCTGCACAGTCCACGTAACAACTCTCTACCTTCCACTGTATAGCTATTATACGCGTTTAATGCATCTTATTTTTTGTCCTTTTTTTTACAAAAGCCCAAATAACTCTAAAACGGTAACCGTTAGGCAAGAAAGTGTTTTATAAAATTATCTTTAAAATAACTAGTAGAATCTAAAAATGCACTAAAAAAATATAGGTTTCTATTTATAATATCAAAGTTGGCCATGACATTCGATGTAACACAAAGTGCGACATAGGTGAAGTTATTTTTTTAAATAGATCATAGTTAACTATGCGTAATCCCAAAGTTTCAAACTCGAGATATCATTGTAAGCTCAAGAACTTTTAATGGACGGGTTCCGTGAATTACCCTATAGATATTTCAAGTTTTAAGTGGATTTTTGATGGAAAGAATATGAATTTATCCTAGTGGTAAATTGGATTTATTGGTATCTATGTGGTGTTCAATATTTATTTCATTGTAATTGGGCTAAGAATATTAGGAACATGTTGATCAAAATCTTATGTATTTACATGTTAACATGAAATGGTTTTAAATAGCAATATTACTATAAAAAAAGGTGATCTATTAACTAAAATATAAATATGTATGTCCGTACCTCAGAACAACAGTAAAGTATTAAGTCACAAAGAAAACAACTCTCTACCTTCCACTGTATAGCTATTATACTCGTTTAATGCATCTTATTTGTTGTCCTTTTTTTTACAAAAGCCCAAATAACTCTAAAACGGTAACCGTTAGGCAAGAAAGTGTTTTATAAAATTATCTTTAAAATAACTAGTAGAACCTAAAAATGCACTAAAAAAATATAGGTTTCTATTTATAATATCAAAGTTGGCCATGACATTCGATGTAACACAAAGTGCGACATAAGTGAAGTTATTTTTTTAAATAGATCATAGTTAACTATGCGTAATCCCAAAGTTTCAAACTCGAGATATCATTGTAAGCTCAAGAACTTTTAATAGACGGGTTCCGTGAATTACCCTATAGATATTTCAAGTTTTAAGTGGATTTTTGATGGAAAGAATATGAATTTATCCTAGTGGTAAATTGGATTTATTGGTATCTATGTGGTGTTCAATATTTATTTCATTGTAATTGGGCTAAGAATATTAGGAACATGTTGATCAAAATCTTATGTATTTACATGTTAACATGAAATGGTTTTAAATAGCAATATTACTATAAAAAAAGGTGATCTATTAACTAAAATATAAATATGTATGTCCGTACCTCAGAACAACAGTAAAGTATTAAGTCACAAAGAAAACAACTCTCTACCTTCCACTGTATAGCTATTATACTCGTTTAATGCATCTTATTTTTTGTCCTTTTTTTTACAAAAGCCCAAATAACTCTAAAACGGTAACCGTTAGGCAAGAAAGTGTTTTATAAAATTATCTTTAAATAACTAGTAGAACCTAAAAATGCACTAAAAAAATATAGGTTTCTATTTATAATATCAAAGTTGGCCATGACATTCGATGTAACACAAAGTGCGACATAGGTGAAGTTATTTTTTTAAATAGATCATAGTTAACTATGCGTAATCCCAAAGTTTCAAACTCGAGATATCATTGTAAGCTCAAGAACTTTTAATAGACG
Source organism: Protaetia brevitarsis (assembly GCA_004143645.1). Lineage (NCBI taxonomy): Eukaryota > Metazoa > Arthropoda > Insecta > Coleoptera > Scarabaeidae > Protaetia > Protaetia brevitarsis. The sequence goes on along the minus strand of RXPK01000037.1, from coordinate 2,796,760 downwards.
GGTTCCGTGAATTACCCTATAGATATTTCAAGTTTTAAGTGGATTTTTGATGGAAAGAATATGAATTTATCCTAGTGGTAAATTGGATTTATTGGTATCTATGTGGTGTTCAATATTTATTTCATTGTAATTGGGCTAAGAATATTAGGAACATGTTGATCAAAATCTTATGTATTTACATGTTAACATGAAATGGTTTTAAATAGCAATATTACTATAAAAAAAAGGTGATCTATTAACTAAAATATAAATATGTATGTCCGTACCTCAGAACAACAGTAAAGTATTAAGTCACAAAGAAAAATTTACAGAGTTTGGTTAATCGTCAATTGCGTTGTTTTTTTTTACTGTATTTTCATTGATTCGCTATTTAGCACTTCTTAGGATTTAAGGAAATAGAAACCAGCATAGCAAGGGTATGTAATAATGTAAAAAACAAACTATAACAAATCTTTAAAACACCGGCTTAAGACACTTTTGCTCTAGGGTATTAACATAGATATGTATTGTTATATTTAAATAAGAATTCATTTTACAATCTTTGGAATTCAATAGTAATAGAACTTATTCAATTCTTTATCCGTGCACTTCTACGCATAAAAAGTGCGATGCTTGCTTTTCCTGTGTGCTGGGTCCGGCTCTTGTTACGGATGCAAATTCCTATTACAAATTTGACCAGCCTTCGATAAATTCTCTCTACGGGCACAGATGTTGGAATGCGTAAATATTTTTGTTTTATTAAATTTTCAACAAAACGCCCAGTTACTTAACATACCATAAACGCGGTGAAACACAAAAAAAATCACTTCAATGAAAATACAGTCGTAGAAGACTACACATCATTATTGAATTCCGTACCTCAATCTTTATTTATATTATATTTATAATATCTGTTTGCTCATCAATCCCAATTTGCAATGTGTGGTGACGAAGCAAAATTAGTCTTCACCTTAAATTAAGACATCAGAAACCTAATTATTTGTCATATATTACTATCTTATTATTAAGGGCACTAAGGAAGAAAGGACTCAACACCTGATTATATACATTAACAAATGTATGTTGTCCACAAGTCATTACATTAATCCTCTTATTAATGCCTTACTTATGATGTAATCGAATAAATTGCTTTTATGTAAAATAATTGTATTCTCATAATTTTACATGTATGCATTATACATTTATATCAATTTCTATTTTTATTTAAACTTCCTAGGAATCAGAGTTAGGTATATGAAACGTCAAATTAAATTTCAAATTATGAAATGTGAATGTATTTCTTTGATACACCAAGAAGGAACCAATTAAATTATAAGAAAAGGATAATAGGAAATATGAAACTAATAATCCTTACAGTTGCCCTTAAAATAAACAAATACTTTTAAACAAACAAATTTCGGAGCATTCACTTTACATTTAGTGTCTATTTAGTATTGCTTGAATGTAAATGGTTACTTTGAGCTACATTTAGTGACTTTTCCTTTCGTATCATCATTATTACATTTAAAATACGCCAAATATGCTTCGCCCATTACCGTCAAATAGTATTTTTTAAATACAGTTTTTAGTTGTTTCTTTTTATTTGCTCAAAAAGTGAATTTGCTCCTCCTTCCGTTGATATGCATGTAAATTTCAAAATCAGTGGTCATCATTCGGAACTCTAACAAAAGAACGAAAGAGTGTACAAAAGTTTGCAACTATTGTTTGGATATAATGAAGGTATTAAGGGCATCCATAGAATTTACCTAGATGCATTGAATTAAGAAAATACTTCTGAGTTCTTCTGTAATTGAAGACCGGGCAAATGTTACAGATGTCTAATGTCTATAAATCAAATAAGCTACTACTTATTAACATCTTATTTCAATCTAAAAATAAATTATGTTTTATACGAACTTGAATTTCGCTGTTTACTTTTTCAAGAAAAGCGGATGAAACATTTTCAGAGTGTACCTCCGGAGGTTCTTACACCGATGCTTATCCCTCCACCTGTGTGATATTGATTTAGCAAGGTATTCTAACAGAAACGTGTATAAATAATTGATAAGTAGACTGAAGGGAGGAAACTGCAAATACCTTCTTGGCGTATTTGCGTTACTCTTTCACCAGTTATGAAACGATATTTGTTTCCAATAATGTATACATTCGCAGAATTTGGATAATATCATATTATTAAATTGTCAATTCAATTGACGTGCATAATATTTGAAGTAGTCAAGGACGAAGCTGCGCTTAAAAGCATATGTTTGGCATTAAATAGCCTGAATTAAATTAAATTAAGATAACAGATGCACAGCGCTTAACGTAGTCCGATTGCGTTATAACAAAGTTTCATAAGCTACTATTTAATTACAACATTACTTCAATAAAATGTTACAATTCAAGGAATAAAAGTAAATCAATACATACGTTTCGTTCAGATTATACACTTCACCACTCTTTTTATCATTGTTTCAGATTTAGGAAAAGTAAACAGTTATTAAACAGTCACAATTTCATTAAAAAGATACCCCCTTTTTAATGAAATTTGAATTCCTATTACAACGCACCTAAGATTATTTTATTAATACATGCCTATGATGTCTATAATCTTGAATAATCGATATAACTATTTATTACAAAAAAAAAAACAAATTAATAAGTATCAGAAAAAAAAAAACCCTAATTTAACGCGCTACTTGGCTAGAAGATCTGAAATTGCACCGAGCTCTTTTTCTTGGTATAGACGGCAATCCTTTCCAGAGATTAATGATGCTTTTTTAAAGATGATTTCCGTAGCCAGGCGAACCTTGTAGAAAGCGCGAAATTTTGACCGTTCAAATCATCTATTGTTTGTTTCCGTTTACCCGGCATCAACTTATTTGAGCCAAGAAATCACAGAAACCGAGGAAAACACATTTCCGATTGAAACACTTGCAAAAAATCGGTGCATCAAGCGCCAAGAAGCAGTAAACGAACAAAAGACTTACCTTTGCTTCGGGGAGAATATGTGTGTAGATGCGTAGAGAAGAAGACCGGGCGAACTAATACGTGGAGATGGCAAACAGAATGTGGCACTGTGATGAGTGAGCTCTACGTTTCGCTTCGGGTAGGAACACGGCGAAGACTTCTATTGATCACTGCACAGGCGAGAACAAGCGGGCGGGGATTCGGGATATACCACCACTGCCGCCAACCGCCACCGCCGCGTCCCTCTGTTGCCCGCCGCTGGTACTCTCTACATATATATCTATACATATATCTCTAGTTGTATATGTACAAATATATGGGTATGTATATGCAATTTGATATAGGTCTCGGTATATGTATGTTTATCGGGATTAAGGACTAGAGGGTAGTAGTCGGGCATATTGAATTAATTTATTCTTGGAAAGCCAAATTATATATTTTCAGAAATATTTTTGACCACAAAACAAAATAGAAGACCCTAAACTTTACAATAATTTAATCTTGCAATCATAAAAGAAGAACCCTAGGGTGATCAAGAAATTGTCATACGAATTAAATAGTAAAATCCTTGTTAAGTGACAAAAATTCATATATGATGTATAGAGGCGAGGTAACGTTAGAATTTTAAGCTCACGGAGCACGGAGCAGATCCCGACTTGGCGTATTCTGCGGAACACCACGCATCTGCAAAATAAAAATGCTGTTAACATAAGTAGAGGAACCTCAGAAAATTATAGTATAACGCAAACGTGACTCTACCTGAGCGAAATGAAGAGTTTTCAGAGAAATCATGGTGACGCGTTTTTTTTAATGGTTTGTTACATCGCCCCGTTTACCGGACGGGCGCTTTACCAATTAAGCTAGTAGAGGATGAGGTTCGAGCGTTTTAACCGAACATATGTCGATATTAGATCTTGAAGGTCCGGCAGGACGGCAAACATGCAAAGATTGCAAGTTTTTTACAGTGAGAAAATAACAAATTAATGTATTTCTGCTTTTAACTGTAATAATTAGGAGTAATTTTTCTCAAGAAATTTTTTTCTCTTCACGCAGGATTCGAACCTACCAAAATTTGTCTTGTGAAAAATTACTCCTAATTATTAATGAAAAGCAGAAATACATTAATTTCTTATTTTTTCACTGTAAAAAACTTGCAGTCTTTGCAAATTTTACAAAATCGATAAAATAATCGCAGAAGTCATGAAGCTTGGTTATGCATAAATTAAAAGAGTGAAACAAAATACGTATAAATCATGGTTTATTTTAAAGTTGAAACTATACATTTTCATTTAATAGTGCCTAAATTAGATTGTAATTTATTATGACTCCCTTTTTCTTCTGTTAAATAAAATAATATCTTTTTACTTTAGGTTTACCGCGAACTTAATTTTTTGAAGAAATATAATATCCTTTAAACTATGTTCTACAAGAATGAAAGTATATGAAAATGGAGAGCCTATGGATATTCTATAAAAAATGTATATTCATGCAATACTCCACATTACATTATGATATATTATAATTTTTTTATAGAGTACCCGTAGATTCTCCATTTTCAAATACTTCTATTCTCATAGAACATACATTAAAGGATATTATGATATTTTTTCAAAAATGTAATTTCGCGGCAAACATAGGGTAAAAATATATTATTTTATTTAACAGGAGAAAAAGGGGGTTATAGTAAATTACAACCTAATTTAGGCAATACTAAATGGAATTATATAATTTGAACTTTAAAATAAACCATGACATATACGTATTTTATTTTACTCTTTTAATTAATGGATAACAAACAACACGACTTTTACGATTATTTTATTGGTTTTGCAAAATTTGTTCGCGAATATCTTTGTAAATAGGTACTGTAGAGCTTTAGGAAAAAGACGGGTCTTCTAATTTTGGGCAAAGACTTCAAATTTTCCAAAACATTAACATTTTTAAGTGTTTCGGTTGATATGGAACGACCCATAGGCTAGAATTAAGCCTCTTACAAATTTCCAAACAACGCACATCCCACTTTAAGTTTTTGTCTACTATTAGTCCCAAAAACCTTGTGGATTCGACATGAAGTACTGATTTGCTATTTAATTTCACGTGGGGACTGCAGTTTTTAGAAAAAAATGATTACACTATTTTTTTTACTGTCAAATATCAAATGATTACTTGCATGCCATGGGGAGATATTAACTAATTGTATGGTTTACACAAGTTGTACCATCTGCATACAGGGATGTTATATGAATTTCTCATGTACGTCGTCGGGGGCATTTAAATTTGTTCTTATTTTAATCCCCTACCACCTCCATCAAGCACCACTGATTTCCTCATTAAGCAAAAATGTCCGAATTGTCAAAAATTTTCCTTTTTTGTTCAGTTTGAATAGCTCTTTTAGTGTTCCAGATATATCGTTAAAAATGTGTTTTAGAAGTGTAACTTTAGAATATTAGCAGCTAGAAAGAATACGGGTCGATTATTTTTTACTGCTCTACATGCCTGCAATATTTTATCATAATCGGGGGTGACCAGTCGGGTGACTGCTTGTAAGACTAGAAGATATAGTATTTTGAACACTTTAGTTTTTAATTCTCTTTCCCCAATACATTAATTTTTGAAGCATCTACTACCCGTTGTGTTAAAATACATATATGTATTAATGTGACAATAGTTAGATGTAATATATCTTTATCTGTTGCACTGATGATAAAGTGTTTTATTAAAGTAAAATATATAAGAGAAAAAATGTTATTGCACGGTTTTATTGTTACAAAAATTGAAAAACACATGAAATAGAATATGTCGATACGCCTTGTAAAATAATTATTGTATTTCATTTAAAAGCCACACGTCAAAAGAAAACAAGGTGCATATACAGTACATACCCAGATCATTGGCTAAACAAGGAATCAAGAGTTGAAATGTTATAATTTTCAATACATAGTAAATGGGAAAGTTCTGAAAATTCTAAATTTGCAGAATAAAGACCACCCTATACAGGGTGTGGATTCTGGATTGTTGGTTGGGAAGGCTGGCTCAACAGGCAGACTTAGGCCACTATAAAGGCGCGGGGCCACTGCACGCGAAGCGAAGCGAAGCTCAGCGAAACTAATTTCCTTGAAAATTGGCTCCCATGTAATCATACGCGCATCTTCGCTAGCCTAACTTCGCTTCGCTTAGCTTTAGTTGCCGCGTCCGCGTAAGATTACATGAGACTAATTTTCAAGGAAATTAGTTTCGCTGCGCTTAGCTTCGCTTCGCGCGCAGTGGCCCCGCGCCTTAACTGGAAGCCAAGCGAAGAACGAACTCGGTGTAGCAGATGAGGTGCCGCCTACTAGTGTTGCGATGAACGTGGTTTCATTCGCCTGCGTAGCTATGAGTAAATATTGCAGTGCGAAGCCATGTAACGAATGAAACGAAGGTTCGAAGTTGCTTTCAGAATATGAACGGATATATTTCGTGAAAGGCAGGAGCAAGCAGCTCCGTTCACGGCATGGCTTTTATAATAGATTATAATTTAGTTTTTGGACAAATACCTTATCGATAATAACTTATTGATAAAATAAATAGTAAATTGTTTACATACAAACAGGTTGCTACACGTTTATTCTCGTAAAAGCGATGCGAAAGATTTACTTCGCGCACAAGCCCTTCATTCACGCAATGAATGAAGTAGACTGCTTGAGGTCGTATTATGAAGCGGACGATCTATCGTGAATGATGATGAAAGTTTCGTTCCCAACACTACCGCCAATACTGAGCCAGAACTCCCCCAGAACGGCACCTCTAAATTGAGCAAGCGCTATGAGGTGCATGTGTTCATTAAGTTTGCGGTGGCTAGTCAATATTATTAAGGATAATAATAATAATTTCCTGGCTATCAGTAAACAGGTCTGGGGCTAATCCCCGGATTAGATTAGATTAGATTAGGATTGGGGTGGCCTATGGACCTGTTTCACCGCGACCTTTTCAGATTTACTGTGATCCCCTTTTTCCTACACGACGCTCTCTAATTTTACCCTCTAGTTAGGCTGATCATCTTTGAGAGCGGCTTCTTTGTGTAGCTGCTGGCTGTGCGGTCCTCCACACCCATTACTAGAAATCTTGTCCTAGCCAGGTCTTTACATTGGCACAGCACATGAACTAGTGTTCCTTCCTTCTCTTGGCAAAATCTTCAGGTTACGTCATTTGCCAGGCCTATGTTGTACATATGCCTAGTCAGCAGACCTACTATCATTTTGACAGTCTTCTTGTCTTTATGCAGTAGATCTCTAGTAAATTCAGGTCTCTGTTTCTTTAGGAACTCTTTCGACTGTCTCTATCCCGGTGATTTTTGCCACCTCCACTCTCTGGACTGAATATGTATCCATTCATTGATGGATTTTTTATTTTGCGATTTGGTAGTGCCGAAAGAAAGGTCAGCTCCAACGAATGACCTTAACGAACCTCGCCTGGCCAGCTCCTCCGCCGCCTCATTCCTTCTCGCGAGATTACTCTCCAGATCCTGCTCCCAGAATAAGGTTCTTCCGTGGTTTCCCTTACTCCTTGGCGAATACTGGGAGATAACTAAAGTCGTTCAATGAACGCGCACATAATAACAACTGATAGCTGACGATTCGATTTATTATATTTTTGTTATTAATCCCAGAAAATTATTAATTAGAGTAGGAAAATTTACCTTTAGCTGGAGCACTGGGTTTAGGATGAATAGTAATTATTTAGCTTTTCATAAATAAAGTCAATAGTCCTACAGCTTGATGTAGGTTGCTGTGAGAGAGTAGCAGGCAGTGTCTTGCTGTCCTGGATGAGAACCTGGATAACGTTGCGTGCTTGACAGCAGGTAATTGTGAATGTCCATATATTCTCTCTCCCTTTCTATAATAAATCTGTTAGGGTATTGAGGATAGCCGACGAAATGAGGAGAATAGGTTCCGGTCCCATGTAAGGATAACGCAAACTTCGACAACCTATCGGCAGCCTCGTTTCCTTTTAGGTTATCTTTATGATCTCTAACCCATCTGAGTATCAAATCATTATTAATAGCGATCACTTCCAAGGCATCGTGGCGCTGAAGTACAGCAGCGATTTTATAACAGCTAAGGACTTTAAGCATAGCTTAGCTATCAGTATAAAGAGCAATACGCCGTCCCTTAATGCTCCTTGCTAAAATTGCATGATGCAAGCCCACTAAAACTTCGGCCTGGAAAACTGTGCCTAACCTACCCAATATCAGCTCCAGGTTGAGTTTAACACACAAAAAACTGACGCAGCCGACGCTGTTTTTGTCTTCGATCTATCGGCGTAGATAATGATCCGACTTTGCGACGCCCTCGTGGATTGTGCTCGCGTTGCTGCCGTCTCCCTCCTCCACGACCAGAAGACCTTAGCATCGCAACCTCATAGCAGAGCTGCTATGCTGTGACATGCATTATGCTACACTTGCATTAACTCATTCGTAGCTACCACTCGTCTCATCCTTGACCACCAGACGAAGGCCCCCTAAGTTAGCATGGGCCTTATTATGGCAGTATATATGTATAATCACAAAGTAATTTTCGGGAGAGCGTTCGAATCCTACCTAGAGTGCCACAATACTTTTAAAAAATCACGCTTGCATTGCTTTGATGTTTGCTCCAGTTCAGCTTTTTATCAAGTGATGTAAACTTGCCGACTTCCCTGTAAGTCGTAGTATCGAAGGTACCCGCGGCTCTACGCATTTGATGTTCTAACTTTTTTTTAATCCTTGACTATTATTTCTAAGCTAGCCTGATAAAGGTAGAACCAAAACCGGTAGCAACACTTACAATTAGTATCAGTCTCCGTCTACACGAGCCCCCCAACTCGAAAAAATAATAAATAAATCTACTATGCCGAGTGAAAAGTGGCGAACTGTCGATTGCATTCTGGGCAATTGGAAATGGAAAGGACTTCTACTGTAGGCGTAGCTACGCACGAAGCCGAAGAACAGATTTATTAACGTTCGGCGAATTATTATACATAGTTCAGCCGAATTAAATTGAGCCTGATATTTTCCTTTTCGCTTTATTTATGAATCCAACATTACATTTGTAATAGCTAAAAGAGAAATAATAAGACATGCTTCTTTTCTATTCATATTTATTTCTATATCGAAGCATCAGATAATGTAAACAATAAATTTCCGTGTCAGAGCTGATAAATAACATCAAATGACAAAAAAGGAATGAAAAGCAGTTTTAAAAGTCAATAATCAAATAAAATAACGAATATGGATTTTAGAAAACCTAACAATAGCAATTAAGCTACCTATTCGTTGGTAAATAGTACATTATTGAAAAATATTGATGTTCGGGATATTTATTAATGATTCAATCATAAAATTCCAGGCGACAGTGATAATCGTCGAGTAAAAGTTCTTGGGATGTGCTAATTTTGTACGATCGATATTGATTCTTATGTAAAAGATTTAAAACTTTTGCACTATTATTAAATCCGCAAGCAATTTGTTTAGATGGCATACTAGGATTACTAATGCACAAACTTATTTCGATATCACTGACATTTTTCGCTAGAACATTTTTTTGTTATTTATTAATGTAAACGTTGTTTCAAAACATCCGATTGTATTAGGAATAATAGTCGCGCCACGAATTGATCTTTCGGGATAATTTACTGGAAATAAATCGTGTGCAACTTCTGCTGAATTGCCACGGTAAAATTGTTTTACAATCCTTGGGCTTATAATATTCCATTTTTTTTTATAAAATCACAGACAGCGATCAAAAGTTACTAACCGTTATAAAACTTGAGGACGGTACCCGTATCCTAATGTCCACCAACGCCTTGTTAATAAATGAGCGAAATGAATCTAACGCCGCGCCGGCTAAACTGGGAACACCTCGCCGTAGTAGACGGAATGAGCGCTATGTTGAATTCATTTAAATTGAAAAGATCGATGTGGTGATAGCATTTTGTAGTAGCTAGACAAAGGTAGAGAATTGCGGTGAGTGCTTGGCGTTAGACAGCGATAGCATACGGATTGGAGATGGTATATCGAAGTGTATATCTGACACACAACTGCCCAGCAGAATAGCATGCGTATTTCTCAACTTTGTTAACTGATAGAAATCATATTTTCATCCTTCTTTTATTCACATTACGGCAATCAACAGGTCAAAAGTGAGCTTTTGGTATACATAGATATCACAATATAAATATATCTTTCATGTTAACTATTAACGTGTTAACGCTTGTTTCCTATTCAACATCATACCTAATAGCGCTATTCGATTGTGAACCCACGCAGTAAAAATCTCTCAATGTAAAATCATAGGCAGGAACGATGCGCGTCGATGATTGCCGAACGCCTTGAGAAAAAAAAAACATGAGGACTGGGCTATAATCGTGAGAGCCCGCACCGTAGTTGAGTTTAGCTTTTAATGTAGTACGAACTGTTATTAGTTTTTACGCGTTTTGTTAAACGAAACGTGAATCGTTGGATGTGGTTTTTATTCTTGTTTTATCACCATCGCAGTGGTTGATAACAGTATAAACAATATCTTGGATAAGAAATTTAGAACTCTTTCGCTAGCTGAAAAGTTAAAAATTAAAAATCTTAGACGATCTACTCCGTTCCTAAAACTTATCTTCGCTTCCTTTTTTCCAAGAATATTTATAAAAGTTTAAGTGGATTGAAGGATGTGATGTATGTATGTATGTATCTTTTATTGCATTACGATCGGTAACAAATTATTTTACAATATATATTGTTAATTAAACTAAAATGAGAAAGATGAATGTATATACATCAGTCCAATAAAAAAAAAGTATTATGATAACATAGAAACAATAATAAAAAGCTAAAAAAGTGTAAGAAACAAACAAAGATTAGAACAAACAGACAATTAATGAAATTACTTCGTTAGTTGATTTCTTTCTCGAGAAGGTTGTTTTTCATCCACCTTTGAAAGTGAAACCGTTGATTCTGACCGGAAGGTTATACAGTTTCAAGCTGATGTAGTTAGTAGATGTTCTTAACCTACACTGTTGAAAATATTACGGTGTTGGCGTTAATTTTGCGCTAGTCAAATATTTTAGTGTTGATTTTTACAAACTTTGCCAGACGAGTTGACTACGCGTATTTAATACAACAGAAATTACTAGAATTTCCTGTGAATTCTTTGTTCAGATATGAGGATTTACTATTTTTCTAGACATTTAGAAGCGTCAACCAATCAGAATTTTTCCCTCGGATAGAAATACAGAAACCCCACCTATTCTAATACAGTATTGCATTATACGCACCACCTGCATTGCACGTGTATCTGTTTTCGTGTTTGATTCTCCGTATTAACATATCCAAACAAACCACCAAATGTGACTGACTTGCAAAGTGTGACCTCGTGTTATTAAACGTTAATTCCAGTGGGCATAAAAAAATTTCAACATCTTAAAGATGTATTGGGAACATCTATTTACGCAATTAGTTTAGACTTGAATCAAATAGCATAAACATTCACTTAATTTTATAATGGTTCTCAAAAAATCATTTTAAAAGTGGTACGTTTAGCTGAAACCAAAACTTGTGAATGAGTGGTTTTGCATATTTATAATTGAGAAAACGTCTTGAAGAGAGAATATTATAGCACTAAGAAATAGGAGTTGCATATTCAAAAGACGTTGTGTTTAGAAAATGGTGTTAAAACACCCAATAGACCGCATTCGTTTAGTTAAACAGCTAGTAAATTTGTCTAGTCTAAATCAAATAAAATGTGACTAGTATTTTATAATTCCACGTGTCAGTTGGACAAAATAACCCCTTAGCAATAGACAGTACTTGGCTATCTTTGTTCGTCAAATTTAAACTTCTATAGTTCTCGACAAAATAACACGAAAAGAGTGTGGACCTCTCCTGACTATTAAATTAGTCAAAAAAGTGTTAAAATTTTCAACAGTGTATAGATTCGATGTCGATTCAATACTAAGTTGTCTCGAGATCTTGTGGATAATTGTGATATGTGGAGTTTTGGGAAAGTTGCTTCATGATGATGGATGTACACTAAGCAGGTAAGTATAAACACGGAAGGAATGGTAAGTATTTGAAGATGCTTTTGTAACTTTCACGATAGTTTGCTATCGTCAATGCTCGCTTTTTTGTTTTAGAAAAAACAACTTTCGCCTCACTTGAAGAGCCCCACACCAGTATGCCGTAGCTCACTTTAGCACGAAAGTGAAGTATGCTGTTATTGCGGCTGATAAATTGAAAGATTCCTAATTCTGCGTATCACTAAACCGTCCTAGATAATTTAGTAATAAGGTTATTATATCCCATATATGTGTATCCCATTTAAGATTATTATTGGTCGTTATCCCCGGAAATTTCATCGACGCTGATTTTGAGGTGTTCTTAGTAGTGATCACCATGTGATTTGTTTTATTCAGAACTATTTCAGATCATTTGCGCCGAACTATTCTTCGGCTTCCATGACTGCTACCTCCGCCCTAGTCCGGAGGTCCCAGTGGTCATCAGAAGCCGTCAGGATAGAGGTCTCATCCGCATACTGGCATACTCTCGCTGATGAGATATGGGCAAGCAACTCATTCACGTAAATGATGAAGAGAATAGGACCTAAAACCGACCCCTGAGTACTCTGCAGGTAAGTAATTCCAGTTTGGATCTCTCCCCGTTCCATCTCGCCAATCGTTTTCTGTTGCCGAGATAATATCTTATTATCTCTATATAGCGGTTGACCGCGTACCCCATAGTGATACCATTTCTGAAGTAGGTATGTATGGTTTATTGTATCGAATGCTTTACTAAAGTCACAAGATGATATGTTAAATGCTGTTTTTGTGTCTTTAAGATTTAGTATTTTTTACTGCTTGAATGGGTAAAACATGGACAATGGATATTATGATGTATCTTTTCCGTTACGAAAACGTCGACACACATTCTAAAGGATCTTCACAGAAAAGATACATCATAATCCCCAATACCGAGTTTTGCGGAAATCTAAAGCATTTAAATGTTTTTTAAATGATTTTTCGTAAATTAATTAATTACTTTCTGCAGAACTGGATATAATTTTGAAAAAAGAACATTTAACCAATGCATGTTTTTAAATGCACATCTAAAACTGCAAAATCACATTCTGGAGAGTATGTTAGCTGTATGCCGTCAAAAAATTAAAGACTGGATTAACGACAGTGAATTTTCGACGAGTCAGAGCGATGAATGAACAAATATTTCAAATCACTATCAAATGGTAACAGTTAGATATATTTCGTTTGTGCAGGGAGAAACCAATTTGTTCAGGACAATAACATAATCTCAAATAAATTTTAACATGAAAATTTAGTCGATCCAACAAAGTATTTCTTCATTTCAAATAAATAAAGGGTTAAATGAAGAAATAATTTGGTTGAATTAATTTGTTTGCCCATATTTAACTCAATATTTAGTTAACTTAAACAAAATTTGGTATTATCAAATAAATCGGTTTTTCAGTGTGTGTATTGTATTGTACTTATGGAATTTAATTAGTTATTATTTGTTATTGTTCTGTTTCTATTACTTTTTATATTTATGACGGTACAAATCGAATTACATTGTTTGGAATTTGTGTATAAACCATACATTAGATGTTTGCACTTCAAAATTTTAAGAATTAAGTTGTGTCGACTTAATAGTAGTATTAAAATCTTGAATAAGAAAAAAAACCTATTATACTCGAAACTGTTTTTCTAAACCTATTGTTCAGGCTACTAAATAAAAGAATTTATTGTGTATATATTTAACGTATTGTGTTTTGTATTTCCTGTATTACCTACTTATTTCTTCACATTTATGTTAGAGTTTAAGCATTTATCATCTTCACAAATTAGTTACAATCCTAATATGTTTTTAGTATTTGTTAGTCCCTTCAATTCATGCCTACTTTTGTAGTTTATAATTTAGAAGGTACTTATCTACTCTAATGTGTTTATGACTGTCCATTTATTTTGTATATGTCCATCAATCATTCTAGTAGTACTATATCTATACCCGTCAACGACAAATTTACTGTCTTGAATTTAACATGTGTTCAAAAACTGCAGCTATTACAGGGTCTGCTTTCTTTCATAACTGTCAATTGTAGCAGATTAGTATAGCGCGTACAGGGTAGACCACTTATGTGATTTCTTCGAAATTTCCATGGAAACACTGCCCGTTCAATTGAGAAATAAGCAATTTAATAAATCGTTCGTTTCACTTTTAACATTTATATCGTAAATAACTAAATGAGTAAATTGGCATTGACATTAGATAAAGTAAAAAAGAAATGTAAGGATTTAAGACATTTATTCTTTGATGTAATAGTAAGTTATATAAGTTACCTCAGTGTGCTCATCATTGAGATCTCGTCAACATTAGGGATAGACGATTGGTTATATAATGGGACAAAATATAAATGACGTTAAGGCCTACTTTTGTAAGAAATAAATAAACAATTGAACGCTACGTGCGTTATAAGGGAAAAACTAAAAGTCGACAATTTAAATTTTGTCATCTAGCTCATTTATTGTAACTCTGTTTCGTAGACAGGCAGGCACTTTAAAAACGCATGGACACTTAGAAAATCGATAGGAAATCGCAGGTGAATAAATGAAGCAACTGAGGCTTTAGTTGCAAATCAGGTGCATGAAAACCCAAAGACTGCGGTCAGAGAAGTAGGACATACCACCGAAATTCCTAAAACATTCGCCCATAGAATATTAAGAAAACTATCATCCCTATAAAGTTCACATCAGTCAAGGGCTTCAACTAGGAGATGCAGGCGGTTGAATTTCTGTCACTGATATTTCAATCAGAATAACAATAAAGTTATGTTTTCCTTTAATGTCTTGTGGTCAGATAAAACCCGTCTTACGAACAATGGGTTATTTAACAGAAATCGTTCACCATTGGGCGATAGAAAAGCCTCACATTCTTCACGAAACGATCAGGAACGTTTTGGATTTGATGCATGGTGCGGTATTATCTTTAGAACAATACTTGAACCTATCTTTAATATTTGAATTTACATCAAAATGACATAGAAGATCTTCTAAGACAATATTCCGCTCAATTCAAAAGTAAACATGTGGTTGCAACAGGATGGGGCGCCAACGCATAATGCTCGTATCGTTTCAAATTACCTAAATAACAGATTTGGTAATCGACGGATCAAGGTCCTATTTTATGGTCTGCACATTCCTCCCGCTGGATTTTTTCCTTTAGGGTTGGATAAAAAGTAAGAGGTATAAAACACAATTCAATAATGAGGAAGAATTGCAAGTTTGGGTTTTAAGGAAATTTAGCCAAATAAATGGACGTATTTTAGAAAAAGTTATTAATTCAATAATAAACAGAACAATGGACAACTTTTTAAGCATTGGATTTAATTTGTACTAGTAAAATACCTCACTAATGGTAAATAGTTATGTATAAATTGTGTTAATTTTGTTTTAGTATTTTTTCTATGTATTTTGCTTCCAGGAATAAATAGGTGTAAATCACAAAAAAAAAGTGAATTATTCTGATAACTTCGTTATTTCTGTAAATAAACCCAACAAATTATCGTGAATTAAGCTCTTTCTGATTTTTATCTATGGTTTGTCTTTAAAATAAGAAAGTTTTTATAAAAATCTCGAAATGATAAAGAATTACATAGGTTTTGCTAACGTATTTGAGAGAAGATGTACCTTCACAATATTAAAATATCATCTTAGTACCTTTTACAATAAATGAGCTAGATGACAAAATTTATATTATCGATTTTTAGTTTTCCCCTATAACACACGTAGCGTTCAGTTTTTTAATTTCTTTTTTGCTCATAAATGTAGGCCTTGACGTCATACCTATTTTGTCTGCTTTAACCATAGACGATTGGTTTCTCTTACCGTTTACGAGATCTCCATAATTGGGACTGCCTGCATATCTACACGCTAATATGACTTAAATAAAAGCCGTTGAAATTAAAACTATCTACAAAAATAAATCATTTCCAGTTTCTAAATACTAATATATTGAACCCAATTAAACTATACTACTAAAGTCAATGATAAAAAAAATACGAATAGTTGATTTGAATAAAAATTCAACGTAAACCAAGAAATTCAAATCAAAATTATTTTGGCATTTAATTCTTAGGCGGCAACTACAAAGGTTAAATTCTAGATATCTCTGCATAATTCCAAAATATTGTGGAACTTTTCGATTCGATAAAGAAATAATTCTTTATTGAATGAGGCTATTGAGGCTTTGGGACGATAGTCCGCTCCGTCGCGGGTTACGATGATACAGTGTATAAAATAGATGTGTTAGATAGAACATTCGCTTTGTTTGCCTTAGATCATTATTTTTTGAGTTGGTTGTACATATTCACCCATAACAAAATTATCAAACTTTTATAATATTGCCTTTTAGATCTAGAGTACATACTAACAAATATTTGCTTGCGTACCAAGAAAATCCGGTGGATTTCACAAAACCGTATTTCAATTGTCTCGCGTGTCTAGTAAGCCAAGGATATCCATGTGAGTACAGTGGTAAGATTTAGCAACTCTCTAAGCCGGACTAAAAACGTATGTTTGCCAACAGGGTATATATCTAATATACATAAATACACATAATAGTCCTAAATACATTTGGAAATGGGGGCAATAAGGATTTATTGTATTTGTATTGTACTTGTAATGTAAATATTATAAGTGACCCTTATAATCCAATAAACTGTTTATTGCAGTCATTTCCAAATATCTCTACTACGGTTACACATGCCAAAATAAATTGTGAAATGGTCGAAAATTAAACTATGTCATTCAGATATTCAGGTGAGGATTTAAACAAACAACCGAAGGAAAACTGGTTTGGTTCTGTTTCCTCTTGAGATAAAACGGGGGTTAGTATCTTGCATTTGCATCTACCTAAGTTAATTTATAGTTTTTGTGATGTTGATTTATATAATATACGTACGGTAAATATTATAACTAAATGTAAAATTAATATTTCAGCAATTTATTTGTAGTTATGTAAAATCGTGTAAATGCCACAAAAATAAAAATTCTTTAAATAGAATTAGAGCTTAACATTAAATTAAAAAAAAATCAGAATATTATTTTTACTACCCTTACATGCATACATAAACATCTGCACGTTGTTCCATTAGTACATGTGCGTATCGGTTCACACAATTTCACTATTATGTATTATGCCCAGATATTTACTAACTACTTTTTCTCTATGTATAGGCAAGAAGTATGTATACATCATCTTTCAACACAAAAGTAAGTATACAAGAGCATTCAGTGTACACGTATTTATTTCTACAGAACAGCCTTCTTGGTAGCGAGTACAGATTTCGTATAACTGTCCTTGTTTCAGTAAAGTAAGTAATTCGACAAGCAACTGAATTCATGTGCTTGTATTAGATTTCTCCTTACACTAAAATGGTAGTTCGTAAGGTACCGACAATTTTCGAAGGTAATTCTGAGTAGTGGAGGTTGGGAAGAGACTGCAGGCAATGTAGCTACTCGTGTACATATACTCCAACCGACAAACCTACAGAAGAAACTTTAGCCGGTAACGGAATGGTGGCCACGGGCGCTTGTTAGTTTCTTTTTGCGTTAATGGGTATACATCCAAATTTTTTTTAGTATAATAGATAATTATACTTGTTCACAGCTTTTATTAAAATATGTTTGTTTCTAAAAGATATATTTTTCACAGGACCTTGATTTAAATTCGATTCTTTGAAACCCATTTAGATATGACTTGTCATTGGATGGACACTTGCTTTTGATTGTATATTTGAACATAGGTTCTGGGAATTTCATCAGTAAAAACATTAGGGGAGGAATGAATCTGTGTTACTAGTTATGTAACAAATATTACACAACATTAAATATACCTTGCTTTCAAATATTTTCCTGATTAAAGTAGGTTGTTTTTTAAGCAAATTCTTTAGTAAGATTGGCGACATTGGGCTACCTTTAAATTGTAGTTCAAATTGTGACAGCCGTCAGTGACAAACCAAAATTAGAAACGGTAATACTAATATGATAATAATAGTAATAATAGTAATAAAATAAATGCTTATTCAAAAGTATCATGGCGGTAATAGAATCAGTCAAAAACAGCAAAAAAGACTAAAATAAATAATACAATAAACCAAATAACCTCAATACCCACCCTTATAAATCATAATAATAACAAAAATAATAATTCTAAAAACGAACGAATCAACGTATTTCTGCTAATAACTGTAATAATTAAGACGATTTTTTCTCAAGAAAAATTTTCCTCACGCAAGATTCGAACCTATACACCCTCGTTTACCGAACGAGCGCTCTACTATTTGAGCTAGCGAGGCAAATGTAGCTCTTGCGACAAATCGACATATGTATAAAATAATTAACGAATCAATGTATTTCTCCTAATAACTGTGATAATTAAGAAGAATTTTTCCCAAGGAAAATTTTCTTCTCGCAGGCTTCGAACCTGCACACTCTCGTTTATTTGAAATTCCTCTTAATTATTACAGTTGTTAGCAGAAATACATTAATTTCTTAATTATTTCTTCCTGTAAAAAGCTTGCAATCTTTACAATTCTAAAAACGATTAGATTGTTTGATTTTATGCCTCTTAGAAGTCTTATAGATTGCTTCTGTGCTACGGAAACAGCTTTTGGGGTTGCCGAAAAATCCCGCATAAGTAATATGTAAGACAGGCGTGACTTAACTTGTGAAAGGTAGCTGCTTTCAGAGTGCTTACAGGCAACACATTTTTTACATTTCTAAAAAGGTATAACTTCATATGGAGAAGACTAGTCAATTTGCCGCAGTGTTCATCCCATTGAAGATTTTCCTGAATGATTAAGAATGTTGCTTTGTGCTCTCCTTGCATCCGGTTGTTACTAACAGCAATATCGCAAGTTACTGGCAAGTATGGAACAGGAGAAATTAAAAATATCTGAAAGAAGTTGTATATATCATTTGTATACATTTTAAACAGCAAAGGCCCTAGCACAGATCCTTGAGGTATTCCGTGGAAGTTGGGGTACAGGTAGATTTGTATTTTTTCACAATAAGTTAATCTTTGTAAGTGATTGCAACGTTCTTCTTCTTGAAGGTAGGAGGATGTCCATACAACTTTTCGATTAAGAAAGTGTTAAACACATCGAATGCTTTATTGAAATCGAAATTTTTTCATCTACACAATTTAGGATAATACCACAAAATGGCAGTAGAGCTTGTGAGGTAGATTTTTCACTTCTCCATCCAAGTTGATTTTTATTAACTATATCATGTTTATCTAAGAAGTTGTTTAATCGTAAGAGCATGCAGTATTCAAAAATCTTTCTGACGTTCGAAGCTAGAGCGATAATATTGCAAGAGAATTCGGCTGTTGTAATTGCTGATATCTTAAAATAGTACAGAAATATTTCACACAAAAATGCATATTTGTAGATATTGTGAACTTTGCTATATCCTTACATACCTACCCTAAGAGCTGAGGCATTGCTCGGGTCTTCCATTTTTGCTTTATGTAGCTATTTTGCCATTTCTTTCCTTTTATTGTATATTAATTCTATCACCAATAACTTTTTAACTTTTCTGGAAACACTTCTTGCCCAAAAAAAAGAATGAGCTGTGCTCTTTACAGTGCTTTAAAACACTCATAGGTACGGAGTCCATTCCACCATTGCTATGTTATTGGGAATACTAATTGCTCATCATTTTGGACTCATTTGTAACATAGAGGATAAAACCTTGACCCCATGTTTGAATTTACGTTCAATAGGTGTTGTGTTATTTATGCTATTTTTTTGAATTTCCAAGTATTGATTCATGCCTGTAAATATTGCTTTAATATGTTATTCTTCATTATTCAAATTCTTCAAGCTGAATCCCTCGTTTTCCTCGTTCTTTTCTTTCCTAAGGAAATTGTATCTTCATTTATCGAGTGATTTTTGTCATAGGAACCACATGGTAAATGCATCCATTATATCAGAAAAGAAATTAACACTTTTCTGTTATATACACAGCTTGCATTATGTACTAGAGACTGTATAAAGAAAAACTGAAAAAAACTGTGACTATATAATTGTCAAGCTAGTTCAAACAAAATCTTAATTAACCTTGACTTCTGAATCTTCATCAAAGACAAAATGCAATTAGCGGATAAGAACCGAGAACAAGGTATGAACCTTTCAGATTGGAACAACTCTTACCACTGCGGTCAGAAAATCAGTGGTAATAAGGAAGTTCAATATCGCAGGTTATTTTACAGAGGGATTTGAAATGAAGGTATCGGAGATAGGCATTGCTGTCCTTTGCGGAACTATTCGTTCGGATTACATCTGGATATATAACGATATTCGCCGGATTCCACCCAATTCCCGGATGAAAATTTACTATAAGTAAAGCATATTTTATAATAGTGTTATAATGGTAAATAATGCTTCCCTACTTTTGCGTTTTTTAGCAATAAAAATAAAATTTTATTTATATCATTTCTTTTTTCTAAAATAACCTACCCTACATAACACACTAAATATAATATATTACGCCAGGTACTCTCACACAAGGAGCTGACACTTCAAATGTTTAAAAACAAAAAAAAAATGTTTCTCACTTTATTCAAAATCATTTTTATGATAGTGTGTTCGTTTAATGCAAATACATACAGTACATACTGTTCATAAATAAAAGGGATTTGCTTCTTTTTGAGCTAAATTCGTTGGCTACAGGTACTTAAATATGAGCATTATCTTTCCTTTAGAGATAATTTCAACAAATTGTATTCGAAAATCTTCGTGTTGTCAAGTGCTATGGTACTCAGGGGAATAATAGGTGTCATTTGCTTTGCTGCGAAGTAATCAGGGACCAGAACCTGCTGCGGTAGCTAGACAACAAATCTAATTCTGGACAAATCAGAAAGTGCTCCCATACCGGAATAACTGTCTTAGTTATACCTAATCCGTCTGAACCTACAAGCTTAATAATACTTAATAATAAACAGCGAAGGCGAATTAGTAAAAGAATCTACTGAAGTGTCAGATTTATTTTTTTATACAGTTTTTTTGCTGATGTAACTGCAGACGGCACATTGTGACATAACAGCTGATACTGCTAGTACCAATTTGTATTGAGTACCTATCTGATGCTGGCAAAGTTAAATCAATCATCAATGAGATCAGTAGTAGATCTAGTAGATCAGAGTTCGGCTGTAACTGATGAAATTCCTTGCTCCCTTGTGAAACATGTTTCTGACAGTGCTGTCGAACGACTGGCACAAGTATTTATCACATATTTAGTGGAAGGCACTTTCCAATCGTGCTAAAGTGATCCCAGTCCATAAGAAGGGAAGTACAAAAGAAGTAGGCAATTACAAGCTAATAGCTCCACCATCAGTATTTTCCAAAATCTTTGAAAAAATCACTAATAAGAGACTAATATCATTCTTAGAGAAATTCCAACTACTGAATACCAGATGACTGAATGATTCTAGGACATGTTTTAAAAATTTGGACCGAAAGCTCTGTGCTGTTGGCTTGTTCTTTGATCTAAAAAAAAAGGGTTTGATACACTCGATCATACCATTTTACTCGAAAAGTTATCTCTGTATGGTCTAGGGGGAATAACTTTTGACCTATTGAAATCCTCCTTAGTTGTCTAAGAGCGTTTTATGCTCTTAGGAACTCGCGACAATCGCTGTGATTTAGAAGCATAAAGTCGTTTTATTGCTTGTGTGAAATCACGTCTACGGTACTATATCATCTTTTGGGAGGATGGGGAAGGGAGAGGTTCAATATCGTCTTTACAACTATTTATTATTCAAAGAAAGATTTTGAGGTGCCTGGCCGGTGTTAATCCTCGAGAGTCATGTCGCGAAATTTCTAAACAGTTACGTATATTAATATTGACGTTGAATGAATTATTGTTCTATAAGAAAAATCAACAAAGATTTACAAAAAATGGCGACATTTATAGTAACATGCAAACAAGGGCTAGAAATGAGCTGTCCGTGTCCCCTCACAGCACTGCATTATATGAAACAGGGCCGTATTATAATGCGGTAATGTTTTTTAATAAACTTCCTCCGGATGTCAAAGTCACTGTAAATGAAATTAATTTTGAAAAAAATCTTTTTATTTATCTCTTAATCAAGACTTTTTATAGTGTCCATAAATTTTTATTATCAGAACTGTCATATTTTTGTTTTATTTATAGGTTTTGTAAATTTAGTGCGTGCAAAGGATTGTATTTCACCTAGTCGTGCCAGAACCAAGTAACTGCTCGAACAAGATCGTTAAAGTGTCAAAGGAATAGCGTCGGGTCCTTCAACAAGCTATACAAAAAACGACTTACTGTTTTCATTTTTGTGTTATACGATGACGAATACCTAAAACAAATCAACATTTGGATTTCATATTTATGAATAAAAGGAATACAAAAAAATTATAAATTTCAAATTATGTCCTGAGACGTCACAACTGTTATGGTCACTAAAAAACTGACGATTTTTGCGTTCGCCCAGTGTCTCATACGTCAGGTATCATTTAATGGCTTTTGGTTAGTGTTTAAGTAACATTTAGTATGATTATTTAATAAATGCGTGATATTACAATATCTTCGGCAATTATTAAGTATTGGGGAAACAGTTTGTAGAAATACTAGGTTTATAAGTTTTATAAGACTATTGTTGTTATAGGATTTATACAAATCAAATAGGTCATTTTACGTAGACAACTTACATTAGATCCTGAATTTGAAATAGTTACTGACCAACATTTACCATCTACTGATGATATTATGGTTATAGAACATTTTTCTAACAAACCTAGATTTTAGGGAAAATGTCTTACTAAAAACAATACGGAGTATACACATAATTCCATTCAAACTCAATGTTACAATTAAAAATTTGACACATATTAACTGACAACGGAAAAACAGATTGTCCAGTAGGCGAACGTCAAACCGCTAATTTTTTTTAAACAGAATCTCTAATTTTTTATTGGACAAATTTTTATTACTCAATTTACTGCCTTTTTTGTGAGAACCATCTGACTTGAAGTCTCCGCAAACACTACAGCCTCTTGGCTTTTTGTATTTGACCTTCCATTTCTTTTATCCGTTAAATTATATCAGCCAGTCCCGTATCCTAGTACCCTGCGCTAATCTGTCCAGATCTCTGGCTGGTTGATCGAAGTAATCCTCTGAGTTCATTTTTGGGATGCCAAAAATTGTATGCCCTTTTCCGTCCCGAGTCTCGCATTTACACAAGAACCCACACCGTTCTTTCTCATCCCATAACACAGTCTGCATTTAGTATCTCCAGTGTTGATCCCAATTTTTTGTAGGCGTCCTTTCAGTGCGCAGTGGCCTGTAAGGAGACCTATTACGGTACGAAGATGATTTCTACTAAGCTGCACTAATTCTTCAATCTTCTTTGATGGCCCCTTAATAAAATCTCTCCATGAATTAGGCTGGTTACTTTATGCCAGTGTTCTTTGGGTTTTTCTTTTACCCAACTTCTTACCGGCTCTCGTGCTGTATTTTTAGATACTTCTAGAACAGATTCTGAGCCTATATGTGAAGCAGATGTTCCCTGCCTTGTTAGCGCATCGGCTTTTTCGTTTCGCATCCACAGCAAAATGACTTTATTGTGGTCTATCAGGCTATTTAGTTCTCGTTGCATTCCCAAACCAGTCTTGATTTTATTTTGGTTTATTTATTTCACTAAAACAACTCAATTTACTGCTTTATTTTCACCATAATCCAGAGGATGATCTTTAGGCCACTTCAGTATTTTTCATACGATTTTCGTTTGTTAATACCATTTTACTCCATTTATTTGCAATGAGTTGTCATATTCTGGTATAGATAATCCGCTTCGGTACAACAATCATAGCCTCGTTATTAGAAATTTTTTTTTTTAAGCTTGTGCCTTTTCTCTTTGCTCACTATGTGAGACAGTCCTAGTTATGAGCGTTTATTTTGGATTCCAAGTGTTAAGCACATTTATCAAAAATTTCCTTTAATTGCATTTGATCTTGATTTTTGTTGCTAGATGTTGCTTGCGATTGATTTCCAGGAAAAAAAGGTCTACACACACCAACCATCGCACCCCTTCGGTTTGGGTTCCCATTTTTTTTTGGATCCTTACCTGAACAAATTCGACGATTCCATGTGAAGGTATTTCACCGCAAAAACGCTTATTAATTTGTTAATATTTGCAATAAAACACGTGGAAAATGTTATTTTATTACATACTACTTGGTTACCGGGTTGAAACTGCTGCATCTAACGTTTCATCCTTACTTGTATGGGACGAATGTGTGACTATTTATACCACTGAATCTATTACTTATCATAGTAACTGAATATGGATCTTTTGTTGCAGGTTTAAAATATACAATTGAAAGCATAATTCCATTTTAATGTCGGTGAACAGTATTTGTCTGTTCATATTGCATATAATAACAAAGTATCTTTTACTTTCAAGATACGGATAGTCGATTGATTGTATAATGAAACCCTAAATAAACTTGTCAAGGTTAACGTTTCAAAAAAATTATTGAAATAAATGTATGCATGGGATCTGACTAATTTTATTTTGCGAAGAAGTTGACTAAATTGAAAAAAAAACGTATGACTTCATAAGTAAATATTTTGAAGGATTATTAAAAAGTAGATTTCATATCCAATCCAAATAAAAAGCTGCATGAAAAAAATAAACATTCTTTTTAAATGTCTTGAAAGCGGTAAGATAAATTTAAAATCTGGTGTCACATCCTATTCGTCCAACTTGCACAAGGTTGTATCTAAGAAAATAAGATTGTTTTTATATTTTCGACACTTAATATCATATGTCGAAAACATAGAAAAAATATATATTTTTTATATTTTTTTTCGTGTATCTTCGGAGCTCCTAGCTTTCTTTTTATTATTCTTTTTAATGCATTCTGTTTTATTATTTTCTTAATTAGTCTCTAAAATATGTTTTCTCATAATTTAACCGATTTTCTGCTTCCTATACTGACCCAGATAATAATTCTGCATCTTTGATGATGGCACCTGGGAATCAAAGTTTATCAGAATATTTTGTTCATAATTATGTCAAATATGCCTACTTTATGTTTGGCCACTTGGTGGTGGGATAGCCTGTATTTGTATCTCGAATATTTATTCAGTTTTTATGCCACATTCGTGCCTACAAGAGAATGAGGATCAGTTTTCATAATTCCCTATGCAAAAGATAACTAATTAATAATGATTTTTAATTAAAAACTGAAGCTTACTACTTAACATTGAAAGTATTGTTCTTTTCTGCAACAAAAGCCATACATAGTAGATGTATGTGGATAACCTACCGCCAATATATTACATACTAATGTAATATGCCTTTGACATGAATTCGATTGAAAAATGATTGATGATTCGTTCGTATATTCTGCTGCACGAAGAGAGGACTTCAACTGATTTTTTGTGAGAACGTAATCAGCTATGCGAGTTTTTGTAGAACGACTGTGAGAGCTCAGGAACTTCATCTTAAGTTGAGGGGATAAGCTGTTGCGTTAGGGTAGATTTTTATTTATTCTTTTATACACGCTCGTACGGCAAAACTGGGATATTAAACGCGGTAATGGTGGACAACGTAATATGGTTGGTGAAAATTTCAACGAAAATCAATAAAAATTGCCTTCCTAAAACCAGTATTAGTTATCTATTTTTATGTACACATTTGCGAAAACAATTTACTTTACTTAACCTAAAGTTATCTATAAGGCTGTACGTATGTATTATACTGTTATGGATACTTACAGACCTACAGATCACCTTACATGCACTGCAGATATCTATAGAAGCTCACCCTTGCTCGTATAGCATTTTACTTGGTACAAAACGTTGGGCGATTTGAGATAATACTTTTTTGCCTCGATTATCTCTTCTTATTTCCTCCTACCAAATTAGTTTTATCGTCTCATGGCAATTCATTTCTATTGCGACTGTTTTCATTAAATCGTTGCCCCATATTCTTCTTAGTGTGACTCTTACACCTGGTTTTAATGATATTGTCGGGTAATCTTGCGTCCGGCATACGATAAGTATGACATGACCCTCTACGTTTAAATTGATATTAATGACAGGCAACAACCATATAGTTTGACCAATAAATTTCTAGTGCCTATTCTGGTGGAGATATTATTCTCAGAGTTAATCAAATGAGCTCAAGTCTTTAAGACATCTGAAAATCTTATTGAATGGGATCTGTTTCATGTCCTTTTAGGAAAGGCAACCTTTACAAAAGTCATATAATTAATATTTGTGCTGTTTATGAGTGGCAGGAAGTTCGATTCTATATAAGTGCCTTTTGGCCATTAAAACCAGAAACGATTATTTTGACGCTTTCTTTTCTTGATTCTGACAGGATTAGGTAAAATTCACTGTTTGCATGAATGAAACTAGCACAATTATTCCAGTGTTGCCGTGCTTTCGGGTCTGTACAAAAGTTAATTTGTCGTTTAGCTACCAGCAGCAATGCCAGGTTCTGGCTCCTGAAATCGTTCCACAGCATTTTTCCTTGTAAAAGTGTATCCTTCCTAATTTCCCTCTACACAGGGGCGATACGGATGGATGCGTGAAAAATTAAAGAAACAAAAAAAAAATAATCAGAGTGCAAAGATGGTTAAGGGCTAGGGACGCGAATAAAATAGAGTTTAGGGGTTTAGTTACCGCAATGGGAATTGGATTAGAATTGGGCGATTTAAAAATGCGAGTAAATATAGGGGCCGAATCCATCCCGCAGAATTAAAAAGTATGACTTATATGGGTCGAAGGGTGAGGGTATGTGTGTATGTATGTGGCGAGGGTGATGTTACACTGCGACCTAAGAGATCTATTGTGCCCCTATACTTGCTGCTTTACAGCTGGCCTACCATTCCTATTCCTTTCAGAAAGTGTAGTATACCAGAAGACCCCAGGGTAGGTAAGTCTTCCTCTTCGATTTCATATGCTCCCAGGTGCGACACCCTTCAGTGGCACAGTGCTACGCAATTTGAGAGGAGATGGATGGGTGTTTTATCCTGTTCCCCACAAAATCTACATTCAGATTTTTTTGCGAATCCAAACTTAATAATATTTTTTCTTATTTCTTTGGATTTATAATGTTTTACTTAAGAAGAATTTGTAAAGTAGTTGACAGGAATAACACTTAATATAAGCGATGTCACTTGTTGGCTCTGCTTGCTAATATTCAACCATTAATGTATTTTTTTCAACAATTTAATAAAATTTATTAATAAATAGGAAACTAAAAACAATAAATATCTGCCACATAAAAATGCTGAAATTTAAAAGAATAATATACTGTCTATGAAGAACACATAATTTTACTTATTTAATACTAGAGGTGTCTGCATGTCATTGGCGATTTTATGCAAAAAGGGCCAAAAAGTTCAAAAATTATCCAGAATAACATATCAATCAATGCGGAATGCTAATATAAACACTGAATGCATAATAGATCATTGTACTTGCAACTTGCATCCACACTAATAAAACATTTTAATGTTTAACTATGTATTTGATTTTTCTCTAAAAGGCAAGCGTCGAAAAAATGCAACAAAATTGCAAATATCTTGGAGATGGTTCAATTTAAGGATGGAAAATCTTAATACAGACTGGCCAAAACAACAATCATTAAATTTGCAGAAAATGTACCTTATCGTTTAAAATATGAAAGTTGATACCCGCATTCTGAAAGCTGAAAATAGTTTTTTATTTTTAAATAGACCGTAGACGACAAGTTCAAAACCAAGTTCCAACTACTAAAAGTTTGAAAAAAAAAATAGTGAGCCAGTTTGATAAGATATCTGTAAGTAACGTTTTGCTTAGACTTATTTAGTGTAAAAATTGCTACCTACTATTTATTGTGTATAATAAATTCATTATAATTTTATATAGGATTAAAATACCTCTATTTCCCTGTTGTATTAAAGTTTATATGTGAACAAATAATAACGCGATGTACTGCAGTAGAACAGTTTAGTATGTCCTACACAATCCGTATCAATCACGTAACACAAACAAACAGTTACTCCGCATTAGCTCACGAAGGTTTTTGTTTTCCATGTGATAGAGTATATCGCTGATCCTCTCACTGTGATAGACTATAAGAATGGGTAAAAGTGTTATGTCACTTTGTTCTTATTATTATATTTTACAAAGAGAATATAATAACGTTGGCATTATGGAACTTCTAATAATCAAATATTTACAAAACAAGGATATTCTTCTAAAATAAAATTAATGACGAGATATGAACGAAATACGTATGGTTATCAGCAAATTACCACTACTGAATCTTCATTTACAATTGTAGTAACTGCGTTGCAAAAGGAAAAAAATGGCTATTTTAGAACGCACTTCTCATAAAAATATGCTAAACCAATAGTTTTAAATTTTAAAAGAAAATCTTTGAACTGAAAACTGTTGATTCAGATTCATTTTGTTAAAAATTATGCTCCGATTTCACAAGACGAAATTCAAAAAACTCATTGGTTGCATCAGGAAGCCACTGTACTTACATGTATAGCTTAGATGCCCGATAATAGTACATTAAAACATTAGTGTTACAACAGTATTTTTTTTCTATTTCGCTTAGGATTTCAAAAGGGATTTCTTATCCATGCAGGGAATTTTAACGTTTCAATGCTTGTGACACAATTCTTGCAATTCCATGTAAAAGGTGATGTAAAAATGTCAAATGTGAAATGTCAAACCACCAACCTCACATACTATGTCACCGCAGTGGAAAAACAGTGTTATAAAGTGGAACTTTGTGACATTGTTTTCCGACAAAACAGTTACACAAAGTGCTCTATTGTATGTACGAAAAAAAAAGGAAATTAAGTTGCTATTAGAAGTGACGATATTGTACACTGTAAATATGCTATTTGCGTCTTTTTAAAAACTATAACTTTAAAACCGCTTCACTTTATCCAATCTGTGCTTCTGGATGGAGAATGTACGGACGTTTTTTCCTTCTTTTATTATTTACATATTAAATTAATTAAACGTTGGAAAATTATCAAAGCATTTGTCACGCCAAAAGTAATACAATTTTTAGTTTCCCCTCCGTTATCATAGAATTACTGAAAGACAAGAAGCTAATCATTTTATACAAAGGAAGGCTTTGTATACCTACAAACAAAACATTTGGCTTCATTTTGTTTTGAGTAACAATAACTTTGTAGGTACCTTATAAATTCTTAAGAACGATTGAAATGGAATAAACTATTTGAAGTCATGTAATTATAAAAGTTCAACAACGTCTAATATGCATATTAGCTTGAATTTTAATAACACTACTCACTTTTATAGATTGCCTTATAGATGTTTTACTGGGAGGGAGTTGCTCTATAACTCGTAAACGGTAGCAAATAGGAAAGAAGTTTTTATAAATTGCTGTAGGATTATTATGATATTTCTTGAACGTAATTAAATTAAAATATACACCTAAACTTGTTCATTTCCAAGACATTTTTGATTTTCTCTTCACACATTGCTTGATAAAGACAATTGTAATTTAAATACCATTTATATCCCATATATAATATGTTGGGTATTCGTCACTAAAGTGAAAACTGAAACAAATTCAATTGGGGATACTTAATTTTTTGAATTGAATTCTTTTTAATAAGTAGTACATATACACTAGTTCTTGCAAGAACTGATAATGATACGGATAAAAATTATTTTTATTTAAAATGCGTTATACAGGTTTAAATGAAATTCCTATTGCGCCTGCTGTCGCTCACTACCTACTACAGAATATTAGTTTAATCCAATGGTTGCAGTTTCAAGTCTTCCCTTCTCGTGATACTTTGCTTTGCCAATACTTTCAAATCTCTCTTTTAGTTTTCAGAAAAAAAGCACGTTCGATTTTTTTTCCGCGTTTGGGTATACCTGTCCGTGAAATCAGAAAACAGCTTCTGCCGGATTCTCCTAATACCTGTGCCATGTTAATTAATAGTTCTTTGGAAAACTTTATTTTATACAAGTATCTTAATTACTTCCATTAAACACCATTACACGTCAAAAAATGAGTATTATGAAATGATCAACTATTAAAATTATAAATACAACCAGAATAATAAAAACTCAATAAAAACCATAATAGCTCAAGAATTAGAATAGGTAGACATAGAACATGCTTAACAAAAATAGTAGCATTTA
The DNA here is from genome assembly GCA_004143645.1 of Protaetia brevitarsis. Classification (NCBI taxonomy): domain Eukaryota; kingdom Metazoa; phylum Arthropoda; class Insecta; order Coleoptera; family Scarabaeidae; genus Protaetia; species Protaetia brevitarsis. Next base: position 2,766,568 of record RXPK01000037.1, on the reverse strand, counting down.
TTAAAAGGAATTTAATGATGTGAACATGTAGAGGGTGTTTTATTAAAATAAGCGAGTATTCTCTATTGAAGTTGTCTGAGTTTTCACTTTAATCACGAACATACGGTATATTGAGGTATAAACACATCTCAAAATGTAAGTAGATCTGTACTAATTGAAGATATTTTAAAATTTAGTTTACTTATTCTAAGTAAACAAATTACAATTGCCTTTCTAATATACATGTGTGACATAATTTTTAGAAACAAAGACATCTTGGAAATCAGCGATTTTAGTCCTAAGCTGTGTTATATTTTATTTGTCCAAAATTCACTAATACTTGAAAAAGTAATAATAATGGAAGTATTGTATTTAAAAAAAAAATTGAAGGCTGTGCCAAGATTACTAAACATCCTGTACAAGTGCCAATAATTTTACTATATAGAGAAACCATAATCATGCAAAAAAAATATAAAAACTTTTTGTCGTATCTGTTATTGTTTAGGAGTTGTAGAAGAATTCCTTTTCAATGAAACCCCTGTATATTCACATAGGTTTGTCATACTGCGTAGTCACTGTAGCAAAAGGATCCTATTCTACCTGTAGACCGTCACAAATGTGCACGGGACAAAATCCTAGAACCTTTCCAAAATGCTATTATACCAAAGTAAACATGCAGTTATACCTACACTTATTTACAATACACGAGTACATACTTACTGTTTATAATTTACGAGGCTTTTTCGTACAGTGCTATCTCTTTCCGACACCATAAATTCGTATTCTTAACCAACACATGAGTGCCGCTGATCGTGGCGCCCATAACTTGAGTGTGCCTCCAATTAAAACTTCCTCAATTCCGCTGCAAACGCGGACGCACATTCTCATATGAATTTCATTCAAATGCACCCGTCGTGTGGATCATCCGACACGCGCATCCGGCCTTTCTCTTATTTGAAACATTTAAAAATAAGATGAAATTCCTTCAGACCGTCGTCAGTTTCGCAAAGAAGCACAGCGTGTTCCAGGAAAGCTTAGTCCTTTCATTATGACAAAAATCTTTTCTATATAAAAGTTATATAAAAATCAGTGCTGCATAACCTAAAAATGTTTTTACTATACATTGTTTATTATACATTAGTAGTAAACGCGTACCTACTTTCCTATTGCAAGTAGGTGCATAGTAGGTTTAGCCCTATTAGGGTATTTCTCGGCGAAAAGTTGACAAGTCCGGCGACATTCTTCATATGTAATAATTAAATTTAAATAGTCTTCATTTGAAAATTGCAAACGTGATATTTTTATTGATATTTAAGCATGCGTTAGTATGTCTCTACGTGGTCTCTATATGCATATATTTTTAATTGTTACATCACATTGTTTGATTAGGGCCACCTAGGATCTACACATGTACTCGTAATGATTATGCTGCGATAGTTTTTCTGCAATATCTCCTAAACCATTCATTTCAGCTAAAAACGATTTTTAACATTTATGCGTATTTTTTGACGGTCAATCGATTGGTGCAGAGAATGCTATTTAAAAAAAATGAATTATCACAAATTAAAGATATTTCCTTTTACCCCCTCTCTTTCTGCAGTCGGTTTAATATTTCTTAATTTCTTTGTTGGGAATAGATACCCCATTTGGTGGATATGATTTACAATGAAAATGAAACAATTACACTGTACCAACTGCAAGCAACTTAAAAGTTTGTGTACCACTGCATAATGCAAAATTATTTAAAAAAAGCGAATATCTTGTAAAGCATAATTGTTAGATAAAGGTGACCTAAAATTCAGAGTAGAATCCAAATCTTAAATAAAAATACTACGTTTCCATTTGAAATAACAAAGTTGGCAACTACTTCCGGTATTAGGGAACATTACCGGAAGTCGAAAATATTTTAACTAAACTAATCCACAAGCTCACTACAAAAATTTTTAAATCTGGCATTTATTTGCTTCTCCATAAACTTTCAATGGAAGCTCGTCGTCTTAACTATAATAATAACTTTATGAAAGTGGTTTTCTAGTTTTCTTTAAAAAATTGTTCTTACAACTCTTCGTCTAAGCTGGCGCAGTTGATGTTCGCATGATTATTTAGTTTACAGTGACCAGTCAGCAGACCTACTACATCATTTTGAAAGTCTTCTGGTTAATCGATCGTTAACGGATTTTGTTACTTGCAAGCTGGCGATACCGAAGGAATGAAGGGAATCGATAAAGAGCCTTGATTATTCTCGTTTAACTAGTACATCTAAACCCTCATCATTTCAGGCCTGTATGTCTCGATATCCAGGCCAGTGTTATTCCCTTTGGGTGACCACCTTTGCAGAATCAATAGCTTTAAGTGTTGACTGGCTGTCAGAGAATATAGCGACGGCCTTAGCTTTATAAGGTTGTATCTTCACTTCTCTAAAACAAGAATTGAATTGCTTGTAACTATACCACCATGATGTTTCCACTGCCGAGATACCCGTTCTAGGTTTTCCCCAATATTCCTGTTTCTGCACCCTTATGAGCCCACAGTATGGCAGTAGCACTCCACTCTTACCGATGAGCCTTTCTTTTCCAGCTTTTTCATTTGGTATTATAACTTGATAATTTTTATCCATACTAAATTTTTACTTCATTGCATCTCTCGGCGTTCCTTTCTTTAGTTCGTGTAGTAGCTTTGGAGAGTCAGTGCCTTGCAATGTGCTATTCAGCTCATGCATCAGCCTGTAGATTACAGACCTAGCAAAGGGTAGGTTTAGAATCACTTCCATTACGGAATTACGACTCCTTTCGTCACAGCCGTGATACACAATACGCTTTATTTATGAAAACTAAATTATTACAAATCATCCCAACCCGTGCTCCACCTAAAAAACGTACTACACGAGGCTACCTATTCTAAGTACTATATGAGTTCCATAACAATTAAAATGATCCTACTCTAACTAAATAATTTCCCTATGATTCTTAATAACAAAAATATAATACAGTAGCCTCGCGACCATATGAATACTACTTTTGAGAAATGATAAAATATGTGAAATGTGATTAGTTCACATAAACGCGAGTCTACTGTAAATCAGTCAGCTATCAGTTATTATTAAATGCGCCCATGGAACGACTTTTGTTATCTCCCAGCATTCGCCAAAGACAGTGATTACATATAATATACTTATATAAAATCAATGGCCACGGAGTAAGGGAAAACCATGGCAAAAACCTTACTCTGGGAGGATCTGGGAAGAAGTCCCAGATCTTATTACTGATAGCCGCAAATTATTATTATCCTTCTGAATACCGAAGAAGCAGCCTACGCGTTTCCTCAAATTCCGACAGCCTTGCCGTTCTTGCGTAGCTGCTTCCTTTTTTACACATCCGAAGGAACAGGAATGATGACGACCTAAAAAAACAAACAAAACAACAGCAGTACCTATTCTAATACTTAATGATAACTTAATCCTAATTATTCTAACAAGAGTAATTAAATAAAGATTTATATATTATATATTTGTAGTTTAACACCAATTTCGGCCACTAAAGAGCATAAAATATTCATTTATAAGCGTGCTACCCTACTAACTATCTAAATATCATGCCGTAGCCTATCTAGTTCTTTAGCAACATCACTAAAAAAATTCCACTATTCGATCGACTCATTATCTCCAATATCTGTTTCGCGTCGCGGCTAATCTAACCCCCGAGCTAATGCCCTAACCTTCGTATAGCCGTGATACACAGGCAAGTCAGCTCTTGTATGCAATTTTGCGATCTGAGCGCCTCCACCCACTACGCTTTTGAAATCAATCGTTCCCACCCAGCCTTCTTCACTTTTCCAAGGTAATATTGACGTTTTTTACTGTGATGCCCTCCATCCACAGAGTTCGTTGTAACATTCATGAATGTTCCCTCAATATCCAGAAATGTTGGTATAGCTATTGGAGTAATTTTAATTAGCCTCTTTGCTTTTTAGGTTGTCAAGTACGGCGGCCAAAGATTTGTAAAGTTGAAAGTAAAGTTGAAAGTATATTTTCAATTACTGAGCGGTTATTCTCTCAGCATGATATCTCCTGTATACTTATCCACCAGCTTTTTAAAAGTTTTTTCATAAAACAGAATGATAGGGTTATTGGTCTGTATGACATTTGACTTTGACCGAATGTCTTACCTCCGAAGAGTAGAGAGATGAGGTATCAATGTTCCAGCCTCCAATGTTCTCGTTTTGGCCTATTCAGCCTTCGATCCGATAAGGCCGGCTCATAGGCACCTGTCAAAGTTTTTGCAGAAGAAAAGTAAATCTTTCTTAGCTGTTCAATGATATTTTTATCATTGTTTGAATTGCAGAACTACAATTTTCTTGGTTGGAATCCTTTGAGTGTATTGCATCAACTCGTAGCTTTATGTATGCTTGTTCCGCCAATCTGTGTTGATGTTTAAAAACCTCACTCTGCTAGTAAATCCTTTGGATATAAAAGATTGCTTTCCTATTTATTCCTTATCTCTAATTAGGAGGAGGAGATATTTGAAATATTGAAATAAAGATAATAATTATTCCGCATATTAACCTCTTTGATAGTATATTGTTTACTTAGTAGGAAAGGTCTAATATTTCGGGGCGAAGCGAAAATTGTTCGCCGAGGCGCAAGCTGGGGCAAAGCAACGCGGAGTCCGAAAATATAGCAAAGGTTAAAGATGATATAATGGGAAAAGCAGCCAAGGATTGATGAAAAAACGATTCCTTTTTTCACATGAATTCTAAGCTTTCCCTGTATATTTTCAGCTTCATCAGAGAACAGGATTAAAAGGAAAATGAAAGCGACGAACACTTAATTAGTGTAAAAATATATAGTTTTAAAAATAATTTAACCCATAACAGGAATGTAGAACCACGTGCGGTGATAAGGTTAACAAGACAAACTGTCAAACAGTTTGTCTTATCAACACTATTGTACAGCCAGTACTACCATCCAACGAAAATATAGCTTTTCCCATCAGGGCCGCCGCAAGCGGGCGTACAAGACGTGCACTGCACGCGGGCGGCACGTTCAGAGAGGCGACAAATACAGCAATAATCACTACAAGCGTGTTTTCAGGGCGTATAATTTTCGTAAATCTATGTTAGGACTTTAAATGCGTGCACATTGAGTTTAATAAACAAACTTTTAGTTGCCTGTATAAATATTATAGACACGCGTATATTAGTAGTCATGGGTGGGCCAGAAGGCGGAGTAGGATTTAACATTTAAATAACTTTGTTAGTTGTAAACCAATATCATTGATACTCCATACAGTCAATGTTTAACATATGGAGATTATGTATGGAAAACAACATCATTTAAATAACCTCCATATGAGACCTCGCTAAGTCGTGCTCTTTCGATTGCATTGTTCATAACAATGGTTAAGGTGTGAGGAGTTAATGCTCGAATTTCTGCACGGATATTGTCTTTGAGCTGCTCAAGTGTACGTGGTTTGTTCACGTACACACGTTCTTTAAGATATCCTCACAGGAAGTAATCGGGGGACGTAAGGTCGGGAGAACGTAGCGGCCAATTAACATGGCAATTTCTTGAAATTATCCTCTCACCGAACAGTTGCCTCAGGAGGTTCATTGTGACATTGGCTGTATGTATCCTGCTGAAACCACATTTCGGGACGATTTTCTACTGCAGGACGTAAAAAATTATCAATCATATCCCGATATCTCTCTCACCAGTAATTGTCATACTGTTACCGTTATCAGTTTCAAAGAAGTAAGGCCCGATAACTTCCTGCGAGGTCATCCCACACCAAACCGTGCATTTCAGAGGGTGCAGTTGGCGCCGGTGAATTCTTCTTGGATTTGCCGTACCCCAGAACCGACAGTTCCGTTTATTGACGAAACCATTCAGCTGAAAATGAGCTTCGTCACTCATGATAAGTTGATTACAAAATTCCCTAGAACGTCTTCTCGTTTATGTTTCTGGTTCTTCTTCGACACTGGCTCTAACTCTTTCAATGTTCTCTTCAGAGCGCGCCGAACGTGATCTGCCAGTAGGTAAAAGATTGATCACAGAACCCTTTTCCTGTAAGCGTGCTATTAGTTTCCGAATCATCGTCGCTGAGGGTCCTTGCCTCACGTAGAAATGGTTGCGATAAGCTCTTTGCGTTAAAATAATATACCTGTTATTTTGAAAATAAAATTCTGCTATTTTTAGTCATTCTTCCTTGGTGTAATTCAAAATGCCCAATCTCCAAAGAATCAGTTATGATATGCACCTGTAAGTAAAGAAAAAAACCGATAGCAAACAAGTTATTTACATGCCAAATCCTACTCTGCCTTCTGGCCAACCCTTTTTAATAATTAAATGTTTATTAGAGACTCTCAATGTAAATTATGCACAATATTTTTTAATAGCTGATACCGACAGAGCTGGAAGTATCGTATGTAAGAAGATGCAAAAGAACCTTAGCACGTTTGTTTTTGCAAATACAGGTGGCCCAGAAGCAGAGTAGAATTTGCCATATAAATAACTTGTCTCTAATAAATATTTAATTATTAGAAACCCTCAATGTAAATTATGAACAAATTTTCTAATAGCTGATGACCACAGAGCTGAAAGTATCTTGTGTAAGGAGATACTTAAAAGTATCTAAGTACGGTTTTGTATCTAAGAGACTACAAAAATATCTAAAGATACTTTTTATACAACAAATATTTCATAAATGGTTAGCTATTTCATGATAAAATGAAGAATCTGTGTGTTTATATGGGAAACAAAATAGGTTATTGGAGATATGAGACACAGTTTTAGTTCAGGCTTTGTTAGGTTCTTTGGGGTAGTTATGTAAAATTCTAGAAATTTATTGAATACCGATTAATATTAACCTCCACAAATAATTAGGCCAGTCGCTGACAAGTGGCTACTTACTTATGCGTAAAAAATATAATCGCCATGATAAACACACGAGTCTGTTTAATCTATATGAATATTCTCCCAATTGCAAAATTGTGGAGATGAATTGTTTATCTATAAAACGATATAATAAATATCTTCACTTTTAACCTAGTGAATGGATTTCCGCAAATTTATTTAATCCTCAAAAAATTTGAATGGTATATATATATCTGACCCCTCAAACTTAATTTACATCATTTTATTGATTATTGCTTTTCCAATTTCAATTCTTGAAAATACTTATCAATATTGTTTAGGTACTTTTTGCAGGTATTTAGTATAATTTATTAAAATATATTTAGAATGCATTTTTTATTTTTGTTTCCAGTTTAATAGTTATGTTAGTATCTTTCAGATGTCAGATACTTTTTAATTTCCAACTTTGTAAAGTCAAAAATACATTTTAGTATCCAAGATACTGTTTAAGTGACTTTTCTAAGTATCTTGTACATCGAAAAGAAAGTATCTTGGTATCTGGTGCCTTGAATTTTTTTTGACAAAGTATTTGTCATAAGTATCGAACATACTTTTAGGATGTATCTATTCCAGCTCTGATAGACGACGTTTCTGTTGATTAATTAAACCTTCAGGTTACTTCTACATAAAGTGTAAAGACGTGAAATATTATAAATATTTTTTTGTATGGTTATTGATAAAAACAATATTTTTTTGTTGTTTGGTATTTGGTTATACATGGAGACGTATTTTTTTATTATACATTCTAAAAAATATTGCTATTTTACTTAATTATAGAATAAGTTATAAGATTCTAATTTACTAATAAATTCAAAATAATGATTACTTAAAACACCTTATCAACAACATTTTCAACTTAACGAATTAATTAATTAATTATTTCATATTGCAAAAAGCTTGCAACCTTTGCAAAATTTGCTAAGCTAGTAACAAATTACAAAACCAAATCTATATAAAAAAGTTGAGAAAATAATACATCTCATGTAGTACCTATATAAAATGGATTGTCAAAATACCATTTGATAATTAGGTATAAATAGAAGTATATCGGTGAAACCATGCACACCTAGAAAAGAGACTGAAAGAGGAAAAATATAACAAAAATCTTACAGCTTAAAAAAATATAAAATATAACCATACATTTAATTCTGACAACAATAATTTTAAGTAAACAAAATTAAAAACAAGCAATGCACCCGAAATAATTCAAATTTAACAACATAAAAATAAAAATTCAATGAACGAAAAAACAGACACAATATCTCACCACAACTTATAACTTAATTCTGTAATTAAATGAAATAAAACTCCTTAGAAATCTCTATAGCACGAAAATTAATAACGTTTTTCATATTTAACCAAAAAATTGAAACTAATACACATCTCACAGCGCTATCTATATAAAACAAAAATAATGGTTGCAGAAATATAACCAGAAGAAGGTTTGATTAATGAACTGAAATGTATTTTTCTTTTATCAGTATATGTCGACCAAAAAACCAGAAAAACAAATATTTACAATTTGGTCAAGAACAGAAAATTATTAAAATTTAAAGGTATGTCTGCTTACTCTACGAAATTTGAAAAAACACATTTTTAAAAATAATATACGTAAGGAAATATATTTTTGTCCTAACTGAAAACACACTTCAAACTGTAAAAATCGTTAAAATGACATTTTGTTTCTCTCGGTATATAAACAAAGAGTTACTTAGTTCTAAAAACTTTTTTTTTGCATTTTTCTATGGCTTACATAACGAACTTGAAAGTAAAAAGTAAGTCATTTTGTGCAACTGCCTTTTAAGGAAAACGCTGGAGAGGGTGTGGACGGCTTATTCGATTTTGCATGCGGGCGTCTGGCTTTTCCTCCCAAGTAAAAGTAATATTACCCCGCAAATCTTTAATAAATTGTATAGAGTATCAAACAAACCAAATTGTCACAATGAGAAATATTATACAAAATAAGCTTGACTATGGGGAGAATATACAATCAATAACGGAGAAACGCCACAGATCTAACTTAAATGCTTAGTATTTTCCAAGGCGAAAAAGAAACCGAAGGTTAGTTGTAAATACTACAGTTTTATTCTCAGATTTTCTCTTGTAATTACTGCTCTGCTAATTGTTTCCCGTGAAAATAATTTTCTAACTTCGAAGTTTCCTTAATTGTGAATTCGGTCAAGTTCAAGTCATCTTTGCTTTGTCTGCGATAACTGATAAGCGCCGCATTTAATCTTCAAAGCTACGATAACGTACTTACGACTTACGACTACTTCTAGGGTTGTTGACATTCCATTATACGACTATAATAATTCATTACTCACTACTTGTGTGTAACAACATGTGTGTTTAGCGCGTATTGTTTACCATATTTTTTCTTCCTTGTGATTCGCAATCTATAAATAGCTGAAACCATGTCAGATGTTCGACTACAACAACGTTCTTTAAGATAAGTTTTTCAACGCTGCTGCTCAAAACATAAATCGTATTTTTCTTTTATATTTTAATTAATAATACATATATTACGTAAAACATATATATTTTAAATCAGTTTTTAAGATCAATGATGTGAAATTATTATATGTAAATATTCTACATATTATGTAGTTACTATTATTTAAAAATTTATTTATATTATTTTTAAATTTATGTTGCTTACTATACGTTGGTTATTATTTAATAATAATTCATACAATATTTATATATACATTGTTTCATATGTGTATACTGGAATCTCGGAAAAAGTCATCCACAGTTTTTGATACTACCTATGTATTTATGACACCTTACACTACAACAGATACTTGGATCAGATTCAAACCATATGTTTCTCTGAAAAGTAAAAGCTATTAAGTTCTTGTTTTCGAGCTATTAAACTACCTTTAGCACTCCATTAGTGCAGTGGCAAGAACATAAAATTGCCACTACAACATAAATTTAAGTAGAATATGCAAGTTATGTAGAAAGGAGTATTCGGGTCGTCTTATTTATTAAAGTTGGCGTACGTTTGGCATACTTGAGAGTGTATTAATGGTTAATAATCGCAATAAAGGTGCGAATATAAAGCCATCACGTATTATAAATAGAGTATGGCAATGACAGTTGACTCAATCACAGAATACAAACCTAAACCATGTATTTCTTTCAATAAAAGGAAACATATGGGAAGAGCATTGCATGCGTAAATTAATACAAAACACGCTCAATCTTATGCTATTCCTGTTACTTTGCTCTCTTCATAGGTTAGAAAGTAATAGTTTTGGAAAGGTTCACCTCGAGGGATGTTTTAAGATTAGTTGCGATCCACAATATCTATACTCCATTCACGTTAAAAATGCAATAGATGGAGCTGCGATTCGTGCATAAAAGAAAAGTAACGACAAAATCAAATATAAATTCACAGCGTTATAAGCGTAAAAATTTGGTTATCAAATTTTTTAACAACATCAAGGGATAATATCAAATAAAGTTTTCATAACGTACTGCTGTGGACTGGCACCCCGGTTTTCGCGAGAGTTTTCAGAGTTGCATAGATGTCGATGTTACTCCGATCAGTCTTTGTCAATGTTTCGGGAGAATTTTCACAGATGTAAATGTTTATTTTTATATAAGATTTAGTTAATGAATTGATTGTATGATTTATTTATATTGTTCAGTTGTTTTAAATTAATTTTATTCATTTATTTGTCTAGCGTTCGCTTGTATAGTTTATGTTATTATGTTTTGAGATTTTGTCCGTTGACGGACTGCTGATCTGTACGGTTTCGTTGTACGCAGCGGTCGAGATGTAAGAGTCAGTTCCTTGGCAGACGCAAGCGTGAGTAGACGTAAATTTTTAAATTCATTGCTGCCATTTTGTTTATTCATTTGATATCGTTATTTGTATATATTTCGTCCATCAAGGAACTCGCTAAATAATAATTGTTATTATATTGTTGTGTAGACAATTTTGATATAAATCATTTACTATTTTTGTTCGGGAAGATATTTTAGTTTAAAGAGTTAAAAAGTAGTTTTCTAGTTTGCTGTTTCATTTCTATTTTATTAATCACCTCGGTTTGGGTGAATAGTAGCATTGTTCTTGCTTTTAGTTTTCATTTTTGTAAATTTTTGGTGTTCCACGAATTTATTTTATTTTAATTTGATACCACGTGGTTTGAAATTGTAAGAATTACGATTATCTGAGCAAATTAATCTTTTGCTTTGATTTAGGAATTAGCATTGTCCTATTGTAATTTAGACTCAGTTGCAGTTTTTGATTTAGACCAGAACCCTCTGTTCACGGTTTTTTTTTCTGCAAATTAAATTAACTTGTTTTTTTTTTCTATAATAAATTCTTGATTGTTATTTAACGTCATTCTAAATTCTGTCCTTTTATTTTTCTTTAAACCTTTTCAATTTTTGGAGTATTTAAGAAAGTCAGTTTTCTTTCACCCACATTTACTTTTCGTGATTAGATTCAAGTTTTAATTCGCGAGGGTAACTCTGAGATTAATTGCTCTTTTGCGCCCTTTAAAAATTTTTATCCGTTGAGCTGGCTAATTTAATTTTTCATTTTTAATATTCATTTTGCATTTTTCAATTTCAGTCAGTACACAGCAATACGTTCTTAGTAGTTTATTTACAACGTAATAAAATGATACAAAAAAACCAAAGTAAATACATTTTTGAAAACATCAGTTTTAAAGTGCCGAATCAAATTCTAATAGCGGATCTGATGATCACGATGCATTTGCGTTTTTATCACAACCGCAAATGCATTGATAAATTCTTCAATCATATCTTCCACAACACTGTTGAGTTGAACCATCTCTTCTTCAATAACATGTTTGATGCATTTTTTACATACATCACTACCTATATTGTTGAGCCCTTAATAAGTGACTTCACACTTTGAAAGTTTTGTTGTTAGCAGCGACATGATGCTTTACTTGTGCCATGGCAAGTAATGCATACATGTTCAATGAAGTTAAAGTGGCAGTAATAAGGGGCAAACTTTTATTACGACCACACTCAGGTGAGATTATCGACAATAAACTTGTTTGTAACTTAAAATAATCCAGCTTTTAATAAAGCGTTGTCAACAGCAACGCCTTTCGCAAGAAGCCATTCTGACCGAGTGGTAAGGAACGTTGTCCATAAAAATAACAGAGCTTAGAAAAGAAGAAGCTGTGACCTATGTACCGCAACATCGTAGGCTGTGCGTGGTTATAACGCTGGATGTGCATAACGCTTTTAATAGAGCCTCCCGGCTGGAAATTTTGAAAGCGCTTCTCAGGAAAGACATTAACCCTCACACGGTTAGTACCGTGGCGTCCTACCTTGATAGTAGAGCCATAGAGTTGCGGACTGACACAGAATCCCTCACCGTAGCTGCGCATAGTGGAGTCCTCCAAGGGTCGGTCCTTGATCCGGCGTTGTGGAACGTGATGTATGACAACCTTTTGGAAATGGAGCTGTCGCATGGCACACATCCGGTCGGTATTGCCGACGACATTGCCTTGATGACCACTGGAATGAATGAGGAAGTATTGCTGGCCAGAACCGATGCCGCCCTGTTGAAAGTGGAACGTTGGCTAAAGCTAAAAGGCCTGGAACTGGCGCCTGAAAAAACTGAGGCGGTCATCCTGTCCGCTAGACGAAGGATGTCTCCTGTGTGCTTTGTTGTTGGCAACGAGACGATTACACCAAATGAGGCCATAAAGTACTTGGGGGTATGGCTGGACAAGAAGCTTACTTTTGCTAAGCACGTGAATGAGACAGTCCTTAAGGCAGAAAAAACCACTAGGGCCTTATCTGGCATAATGCTCAATATTGCTGGGCCTAAAGCGTTCAAACGGAGAGTTCTGGCATCCGTCGTCCAGAGTCAGATACTGTACGCTGCGCCAGTGTGCGACGCTGCCGTCGCTAATCAGAGGCTCTTGCAAAAGTTACGGGCAACCCAGAGAAGATGCTGCATTCGTGTATGCAGCGCGTACACATCAATATCGGCGGAGGGAGCTTGTATCTTGGCGGGGGTTGCGCCTATTGAATTACTGGTCAAGGAGAGGTTAGACATACATCAGGGTATCCAAGCCGAGAAGGCAAGAACGCGGCTGATGCGGACATGGCAAGACCAATGGGACCCGAGCGCCAAAGCAAGGTGGACCTATGAACTGATCCCGAGTATAGATCTCTAGCTGCAAAAGAACGTGGGAATCGACTGCTACGTGACGCAGGCTCTATCCGGATACGGTTGTTTTCGGGAATACCTTTGGAGGAAAGGGCGGGCAGACACCTACAAATGCCCATACTGTGGTGAACTTGACACGGCCGAACACAATCTCTTCATCTGTCATCGGCGGGCGGACGTGCCTGAGACTTTCAAAACTAAAACAGCCAGGGAGTTCACGAAATCATATGTACGGTCTTGCATGGAAGATCCCCGGAGTGACTGGCAGGAAACCACGGAAGCCATACGAAACATCATTCGCCGAAAGGAGCTAGAGAAGAGACAAACTAGACATGTGAGAGTAGTTCCGCTGCAGGGTGCGAGAGTTGTGGTGTTTAGTGGTACACGAAGCTCTAGCAGAGTTTCAGATCCCACACTACTAGGGAAGGGCAGAACCGGTACCTAGTGCCTATAAAAGGTTTCCACCCACAAAAAAAAGAGCTTAGAAAAGGTTGTGCATTTCTCATCCACTCAATGAACACAATGATAATCTCCTATTTTCTTTGATTTGAAGAAGGCGAGATCATTTCACTACCAATATGCAAAACAATTAAACGCTTTCCTTTTCCTGCAAGTTGCTTGAGTCCCATTGAGATTTCTTCTACAAATGTTTCTCTTGTAATTAATACTGTGATGTCTTTCCATATTTGTTACTTTGTATGATCTGCGAAAACTTTTAAATGTTGTTTAAACGTTAAAATTTTGTTTCGATTCGCTTTATTTATTTAAATCTCAACTTTCTTGTGTCAATGGTCTCGTTCTTTTCAATATTAATTAATGCATAATAACTTGCAAGGTATAGCAAGAGGAAGTAAATGTAAGATAAATGTATATTAGGGTGCTTCTTTTTTTTTTGATTTTTTTCTTTTTACAGATTATCGTATCTAGGACCCACCTAAATTATTTCTTTGGAAACACAACTTATCCACAAAAAAAGTTAGGCCAATCGGTAATTATTAGCCCATGCCGCATGGACACCAAAGATCTAATAATCAATTTATTTGGATTCTTGATATTTTTTTCGATCCATAAGTAAAATAATTGTCATTATTATTTAATATAACAAATGTATTCATAAAACAGTAAAGAGACAAGAAATAAATTAAAACAATGTATACTTATGTTATATGCTATACTATATTCATATTATATTAGTTTTTTCAGTTACTAGTGATCATTGTTATTCTTTTTGAAGGACGACCGGTGAATATGACGGGCTGCGGGCCGAGGGGTTGACGGGTAGGTTTTGGGCGGGGCTTGAAAGACTTATTTTGGGATGAAGATTTCGGCTGGTTTAATGAATTGATAGAATTCTGGTTCTGGCTGAACTGAGTACCTGATAGAAAGTCCCAATGCTGCGATGTAACGGTAGCCAGAAGTAAGCAAAGGAGATTTTTTTCTTGGCCCAGTATGAAGTTGACGGCTCCAAAACTGAAAGTCTATGAATATTTCCGATAATATTATTACGTTCCATACATTTTGATTTAAGAATGTATTTCTTAGCATGTTGCTAGCAACTGACGAAGTTGTATAGGCGGTTCCACTTCTACATACAGTACCTCGTGCGGTTAATGTACTTATTATAATCCAAGAATTCATGCTTGGTAGAATTTCATTATTACCCTACTGTCCACACCTCATCTAATTTCCACAAACACCCTAAAAATATTAATATATACCTCACACTTATTTACTATCTTACGTGAGTTAACCAGATAGACCTAAAATCAACTCGAAAATACTCAGTATATGTTCTTAGTAAGTGTTGTGTGATTCATTGGTGGTACTCTATGGCGAATCAATAACACCATTTTGGGTGCCTTAGGTAAAAGATTGAATGCATGTAGTTGAAGCCACTTATTCATTTGTCTATGCCTTAGAACACAAAATAAATAGATATACTGATAATTTTGTAATTAAAATGACTAATTGCAGCACGCAAACGCAAAAATATAAATAATTTCAGTTATACGTATTTAAAGCCGCTAAACATTTGGGTCTTTTCTTATAATTCTATTTACTGCAAAAAAAAGTAAACATGTTTCTGGAACTTAAATTACTTGGTTTAACTCGAAACATGTTGATGCAGATCCGAACGCATCTTTTGAAGTAGCCATTCTCTATTTTATGTGCACAATTATTTTAATAATAGGGAAAACTGTGATGGATACATATTCCAGTTTTCGAAGCTAAATATTTTGTGTACCTCTTAACAGAGGCCACTACTCTGCAACAGAAAAATCAGCCGGGATGAAGCTGAATGTAGAATACCGTCAGCGTTTCCAGAAAATAAAATGTAACTAAATAGAAGTATTTAAAAAAGCATAATTCTGCTCCCTTATAGCCACAACAGTGCTATTTATTTCTAAATCCGCTGCAATAAAATGCCTATCTGGAAAAGTAAATTTTGCAGAAAACGTTTTGATGGCCATTAAATTTAAAGCTATAAAGCTTTATTAAAACAGATTGCCCTCGTATATTTAGAGTGGCAACTTTCTAACTATAAATGAAATTTATGCACAAGAAAGAATTCATCCAATTAAAATCAAAAAATTAATAGTAATCGCATGGTGACATTGGTTTGTATTTTACTAAAGTGAATGTGCTGGGTGTCTCGATTCACTATTGAGATCCCGCAAACTTTCTATGACTCGGTTCATCGATATACTGTGATTAGCGGTTAAATATGTAAGTGGCAAATAAAAGTTATTTATTCACACAATTGGCGTTAATTGTTCACTAGAGCGAGATGAGTTATTTAACTACTACTTTCAACTTCCAATAATTCATTTGTTATTTACTTATTTAACAATAAGTAATTCAGTTAAATTATAGGTGAATTTGAGAGTGAATATAAATGACTACCTTACAGCAACTGCCGTGGTAAAATACTAATTGTAAATACACGTAACGGAAGTTTTCTTTTATAAACTTTTCCTCTTAGAGTATTAATTTCTTTACTTGCTATAATAAAAAAGCTTGTAATTAAGGTATTTAATTTTAGTAAATAAAACTCGTGAAATTAGAGGCTCAAATTTTCTTTAATTTCAGTAATTAATTTTTTCATTTTCCTAACGTTTCGACGGCTTCCATCTTTTTCAAAAGTAATTACTAGTATTTTTTTATATAATTTACTTCTTATTTTATGATCTACTCGATCATCCACATTATATAATTAAATCCTTGGTTTAATTGAGTCATAATTTTGTTTTTTAATATTAAGTTAATTTTAAAAACTATTAAAACAACACACAGGGTGGACACATATACATTTTAAAACACTGTCGCTTACAAACTTACTACTTACTTAAACTACAAAGTTTGAATGAAATTAAAGGCTCAAAAACCAAGGGTTTAATTGTATAATGTGGATGACCGAGAAGACTATAATATAAGAAGTAAAGTATAAAAACAATAATAATAATAATAATAATTACCTTTGAAAAACACAGAAACCGTCGAAACGCTACGAAAATGGAAAAATGAATTGTTGAAATTAAAGAAAATTTGAGCCACTAATCTTACGAGTTTTATTTACTAAATTTATTATCCCTGATTTGGTCAAGAAAATTTATCAAGATATTTAATTTGTTATGCATTTTTTTGCATATGAGCTAGAAGTTCTAGTTACTGACACTTTAAGGAATAGAATGATGTCAGTATTTAAGATTGCAAAATGACACTGGAAGAACAACTTTGATTTTTAAACTTAAAATAAATGACTGCGTTATTAATTTCAATCGAAAGCTACGCTAAAACACAGCAAAAGAAACTATTATAGGAAAAAATACAGGGAAGGTGTCAGTAATCAGGACAGGGTCAGAGATTGGTACATTTACCGTATGCAGGACGAAAGTAAACTGCGTGCCATAAAAAATTAAAACACGGTAAAGGAGCTCAGTCACGAAACGGAAATTTTGTTATATGCAGTAAATCATTATTACTAGTTTTCAGTAGTAAGTCATAATAATTGGAAAAAAAATATTCACCGTAACTTCTGAGGTAATGTTGGCGAAATAATAGCTATATTTTTATTTTAAGGATTTTAGCAAACATATAGACTGTCCGCAAAAATATCTCACTAGAATTTTTATAATTTCTAGTACCCTTAAATTAATAAAACTTCTTTTTTTTTTCGAGAGGAAGAGGGTCTCTTTTACCACATCAGTGAATGCAGCCGAAAATTCTACATCGATTGGTATAGAGAGTTGATGGTTCACGATAGTTTTTTTTCATAATCTTTACCCTACAAAACATTCTATATGTTATTTTTAGAATGACACGGTACCTATTTATGTTCAGTGTTTCTACGTGAGATATCTATAACTAGCAGTTTTCTAATTATGAGTAAATTTTACTTAATTCTAGAGAATTCGATGATATATTAGCAAGGTATAACTATTATGATATACGAAGAAAGGTGAAATAAGAAGGTCTTATTCTTCATATTGCGACTGGTTTCTTCTTTAGAGGAACATTTTCGGGTCCGCTAAGTAATATAATAAGCAAGAATGCACAAATTTGTAATTTCTTTTTCTTTAATAAATAGAATTAATAAAGAAAACAGTAAATATAAATTAAGAAAATAAATCTTTAAAGTAAAATTAAGCATAATCCAATCAAAGATGTAAAATTAATTTTCGAAAATTTATGTAAGCACTAGTTAAGACATTAAAGAAATTACAGTTAGAATAAAATGCTTCTGTTTAGTTAATTAATGAGATCTGTAGCGGGTAAATCCTTTAACTATAGTCACTGATATTAAAATATTATAATCACAGTTTTATTCTTGATAGCGCCGACCATTAAAAAGGCTTAATTGAATTTCTCTGCTAGTCAGAAAGCTGGAAGTCAAAAATATATCCAATTGGTAGTTAGCCTTAACTACAGTCGAAATTAGTCGGTTTCATAAAACATTTTAGCAAAAAGGTAAAAAGCACAGATTTATTGTACACAATTCTATTAAAAGGAATAGTTCCTCAATAATATTAAATTTGATATTTGAGTACTAACAAGAATTAATTTTTGGTTTTTATTGCTGTTAATGCTCTTACATTAATCTGATCACCCTAGCTTTCCAGTTCATTCATTTGAACTACCAATTCTCTTTTCAAACAAAAGTTTCTTGGTAATAAAGAAGGTGTACTAATTACTATAAGTGCAGCGCATAAAAATTAAAGCGATTACACTAATAAGAAAATTGGTGTGATTAAGCGAAGTCATTACGTTCAACCACTGGAATAACCCAAGAGCTATTATATTTCGCATGTTAAACGCAATTTTCCGAATCGTCTTGTTTCAATTTAACCCGCTTTTAATGTTATGCTTGTAGGTACTACTACGTTTTATTAGTATAAGTTAACACCAATGTAAATTGAATAACATTTATGATATGTCGTTAATCCACTATTTTTTCGTCAATTAAAAAGAGAGGATACATCTGAAATCAACAGATAGGAGAATTTGATTCATGCATTTAACAAATTATTTTTTTCCTATACACGTTTTCATTAGGAATGCAATACTACCTACTAATATTGGGTTTTATAAATATTTGTTGCAATTACCTTATTGACTTATTTAATCACTGTCGGCAAAACTTCGATGACAAAGTCGGTCGGATTAATAACGTTAACCTGCATCATCCATAGAAGCATATATCAAACAAAGGGCAGAAGCGAAGTTGAGCAAAGTAGCCAAATGTGTTGGTTTATATCAGGAAAACGAAGGATTTGGTCAGAACACGATCTGGTGAAATAATGAGAGTAGAACTAACATGTGACTCCCGTAGTGAAGCTGCTAACCACTGTCCAGAGACAGGCATTACTGGAAATTGCTGCTGCAAATAACAGCACAGGTACCACTTCTTTGGAGACATTGTGGGCCCTCTCCCCGCTTGAGCTTATGTGAGATCGAGAGCAATGATGCGATCCTCAGACTGAAAGCCAACAACCTGTGGCATCCCAAATTCAGGGTGGAAGGGCATACTTATACTACGGGCACGATACGTTACTGCACATGCCCACGGACAACATGGCACCGGAAATTATCTTCACTGAAAAGTTGAAAATCTCCATATCTAACGGAGACCAGGCATGTAGTGAGATCACTGCTATTGATAACTGGTTCACGGACGGATCCAAATCCAGCCAGGGCACAGGAGCCGGTATTTGTGGGCCCAATCCTAATCAAGGATATCCTTAGCTGGGGAGCCATACAACGGTCTTCCAGGAGAGGTATTCGCCTTGCAGACTGGCAGAAATGATTGCAAAAGGGGGTTACATGAGGAGGAAAATTAATATAATGACTGACAGCCAGACTGTCATCACGACAGTCTCGAACCCCGTAACTAGGTCAAACCTAGTTAGAGACTGGAAACAATCCCTCAATACACTGGCACGAGACTACACGGTGTCTCCGATTTGGGTGCCGGTATGAGGATATAACGACGAATTAGCCAAGGAGGGCTCTAATAGACACTTCATGGGTCCAGAGCCCGTATGTGGGATTACTAAAGATTCCGCAAGAAGGGAGATCTGGACCTGGTTAGATAAAGAAAGTACAAAGAAATGGAGGTTGAGTGAATGTCAACTCCATACTAAAGCGCTAACAGGGGATGAGGATGCTAGATTCTCTGGTAACCTACTCAGACGCAGCAAGAAAGTAGCTAAAACCATTACTGGACACTGTTCCCT
Source organism: Protaetia brevitarsis (assembly GCA_004143645.1). Lineage (NCBI taxonomy): Eukaryota > Metazoa > Arthropoda > Insecta > Coleoptera > Scarabaeidae > Protaetia > Protaetia brevitarsis. The sequence goes on along the minus strand of RXPK01000037.1, from coordinate 2,746,773 downwards.
GAAAAAGCATGTATACAACACAGGTCGAGTAAGCGAACCGTGGTGCAGAAGATGCGAACTACAGGAGGAAACGAGTTTACATCTAATTTGCACATGTGAGGAATTGAAGGTACTCAAGCAGAAATATTTCGAGAGAAATCTATTGGAGCTCTCGAAGGTTCTCAAGTTGCCACTGGGCAAGATACTGGGCTTTATAGAGAACACCAACAATGAGTACCTTGCTCAAGTGTCCGGATTTTGGGTGCCCACCCTAATTTAATGAAGAATGAATGAATGAATAATGAATGAATGAATGAAAGAACATGTGACTTATCGTTGAAGCTTCTATTTGTATATTGGACAAGTACCAGACGATTTGGTCGCTGGAACGATATAGTTTCGGCTAATCTCAACCATAGCAAGAAAACCAGTCAGTGCCGTGACGATTAATAAGTTTGGCCTTTCAGCAGAACCCTTGACAAGACAAGAAATCTGGATAGCGTCGGATATAAACTGGCATATCACCTTTATTATTTAAAAGAAAAACAAAAATACCAGAGTTAGTAAATTTAAGTAATGTCAATTAAAGTGAAGGCCTGGACGCAGTCAAAATAACAATAAGTTACGGAAAAAATGTATGACGAGAGATTTACAGGTTTACTTATTTCATGAAAATGGGAGAATTGGTGGGTGGTAGAGCATGACATGGCATGGAGAAGCAAAAATAAGGACTCAAGTAGAAACTCCGTACTACAATTAAACATTGCAGAACTGCATTCCAATTTAAAGGATAATCCGCACAAAATACAAATCCCAAAAGCTTTAATAAAACTAAGAACATTTTTTCAGAAGAATGGATATAAAAAAAACCACTATTACTCACCACAATGAAGTTTTGAAACTTTTAAAGGGAGAAGGCACTCTGCGATAATCTTGAGAGAACCACAAATACATAATCTTAACCGAATACCCACCAATAGTTTAGGGGTTTGTCAAATTAAAATCCATATGATATCTATATTATCATATCGGTCAATACGCAAATAAAGTAAGTAAATAGATAGCCTTAACAAAGTACTCACAACTGTGGCACTGATGATATACACAACTTAAAACACACATTACCACAAATGTCACTACATTGACACAAATTTCGATAGTGATATGACTTATGCCGCTATTATCTTTTCTAATATCAAAGCATCAAACTGATCCATATAATTATAATAAGAATTATAAAAACCCGAACAAATAAATATCAATAATGATCCAATTTGACACAAACGGAAAATAATTCTGATAGCATTAGAGGAGAAATAGTCCAGAATGTTTCAATGATTTATTTCTAAACGTTCATTTTTCGATTCAACACTGTTATTTATCCTTAAAATACCGACCTTTTTCCATTAAGCAGTGTGGATACTCCAGACGAAACTCTATTGTGCGCGTTTTCTTTTTCTGTCCCTAGGAATATATCTTGGCACACTTGACGTAGGTATTTTGTTTCCAATACAATAACTGGTCTTGCAAATATAAATAACCTGCTGCAGATGTCCTCACATTAATTAACAAGGCTGTATAAGATATTCTCTATTTAAGTCAAAAAATAAAAACAAATATATGCCGCAAGGAGAGAATAGCTGCTTTCCATTTACCGGTTGACTCACCTCACTTCAGTTTTGTGCGTTAAGCTAGGAATTACTCACGCTAAACTGATTTTGTGTGCAAGTTTCGTCGCGTCGTTCATAGTGAGTAACTAGTCGCTTAACGCACGAAACTGAAATGAGGTGAACCAGACGATGAATGAAAAATACCTATTGTAATTATATGGTACTATATGCTCGAATTTTCGAACTCATGTATTTAAATATCATACAGGAAATAATGAAAATTTTACAGGAAAAAAATGTCATGTCAGAGTAAACGATGAACATCTTAAGACGTTGTCTTTGTTATGGGGAACTTGAAAAAGAGTTTACTAAATGTTGCAGAGACGTTAAGAGAAAGCATCTTCACAATCCAATGAACTACAAAAAAGGTATGCCTTAAAGCGGTATAATATATTGCCGGTCCAAGAGCTCACTGAAATTCAGAAGAAGAAAAATTACAGTCTGTCAACAAATTGTTAGAAGTTTAAACAGTAACCATACCTTTTTAATGAATTTTATGGACAAATGCGTCAACTTTTTTTCGCTTCTTTCTTTTTTTTAATGTAAATAAATATGCACTCGTGGAGAACGAAAAATAAAAGAAATTCTGGAAGGAAATCAATATACGTATGGTGTAGAATTTTCACAAATAAAGTAGTTAGGTCATTTTTTATAATTGAAAATTAACAAACGCAAACTTATTTGGATACAATTCTTCCACGTTTAAGCAAATTACTTATTGAAGAACTTCTCAAGAAATCGACATATCGTAGTTTGTTGCATACAAGTTTTAGCAGTTTGAGAAAATTTCAATGTTCGCTTGAAGGGTAGGGTGTTAACACAACTTTCCTCACTTCTGATACGTCGATTATGTTGAACAGTTTTCGAATTTGGGAAGGAACCAGTGTTCATTTTCTGTTCGACATTTGCAAATGTGCGCTAGAAGAAATTGTTTGATTCGAGAAAGACAATACTGATCTCTGTACTGCTTATTTGGCATTCCTTCTGCAGAGTCATCGCAAATCTATATCTACTTATTCATCAGGGTAAATAATGCTGCCATTTTTCCACGATTTAATTAATTAGGCCCGGAAAATTCACCGACTACAGTTCAGCGGCTGGAAAGTTCACTAGCGCACAATTTGTCGAAAGAATAATTCATCGATTTTGGATTATCCTTTGTTGGACACAAAAGAACTTTTGTAATTATTTTTATGCAAAATGTAATTAGTAATTGATGTTATGCGCAATACCTCTCAAAAACTTCTACCGCTTAGTTTTCTTGTACCTACCGCCCAAACTGCTAAAGTATATTATATTTTAAATGAAGAGATAATTAGGTAAGTTTCTTTGTGCTCAAAATTGCACAATCGGAAAATTACCCTTTGGATAAATTGCGCACCGGTGAATTTTCTGTCGGCAAATTGTAGTCAGCAAATTTCCGTTGGTGAACTTTCTAGAATCGTTTATTTTTGTTAACGCTAACCCACACAGTAACTTAAAACTTGGACAAATGATAACACTGAAAGATGTAGTACGTTAAATAAACTTAAATAACATTAATAATATTGACATTTTGCATATTTTAAAAGAGAGGGTTGAGTTCTTATATTTCATAAGGGTTTTATTTATTATACTAATATTTAACCAACTTTTAACGATTTTGTATCCAATTTACTAAAACTGGAACTCCTATATGTAATTTATACGAAGAATGTTATAATAACAGAATCTTGTAGAATGCCGCCCTAATTCTATTGATTTTTTCTCCATTAGTTTCCGATTAAAGATGTTTCAAAATATACGAGAGGCACCGTGTATACATTCTCGTAACACAAGAAATGTAGTGTCGGGTAAGAGAAAGATTAGAAAGCAAATTCAGTGCACTTTGAAACATAAAATACATTTTTCTCTCTCATGGTCCCCACGTCTCTTGTGCGGGGCCTAGGTTCCTACGGCACCATTATTAATATTTAGGGTGGCTACTCGTTCCGCCAGAAACTAATAAAATAATAGTTTCGCCTTATCTTCCATAATTATTCTATTGTCACTGTTTGGCTTTTGACAACCTTCTACGTTCTGCTGACCCTTCGATGGAAGTATCTATGCAGTCCCGAACCATTTTAATGGAAAGTATGGGCGGAGGTCTGTCCTGGGGCTCGACCAGACGGACACCAGCTTGTTTGATGAGGCGCTCACCCTCAGCCATTCCCGCCACGCGAGGTCTTGTATATGCTCTCGAAGAGATGGTATAATCGAGTTGTCGCGGATCTGGTGGTTCCTAACCATCCATGGGCCCCCACTATCTGTCTCAGAGCACGATTCTGGAGGACCTCCAAGGTGTTGAAGTGCATATTGGCCATGGTCATTAGGGAGAGCGCCTCATACTCAATAGCAGCCTCAGGCAGGCTGTATATAAAAGGACTTTGGATCGAAGATCCAATTGGCTTTGCCTTGATATTAACAGCATAAGGTATTAATTACGCGTTTCCTAGAACTTGATCTTAGAATTAGACACATACTGGCGGAAAGCCAACTCACGGTCCAGGTTGAGCCCCAGGTACCCCGCCTCATTGGCCCAGGGGATAATTTGTCCGTCGATGATAATACGGGAATCAGGTACTGCTCTTTTTGTAGTAAATCTTACAGCCACGGTTTTGCTAGCGTTTATATGTAATTTCCTTCCATCAGCCCAGCCTACCACGACATCAATAGCAGATTGCATTCTGCGCATCAAGATCGACTCATTGTGGCAAGTTGAAAATACCGCCGTGTCGTCGGCAAAATCCTCAGGTTGACGCCTGGGTGATTGAAGACGTCATACATATATATTAAAAATGGCTCCGGGTCCAACAAGGAACCCTGAGGGACGGCGGTTCGTGCCGGACACGGGTGGAAAAAAACTCCACCACCCTAATTGAGAAGAATCTCTCTATCAAATAGGAACTTCCTGTTTCTACTTCAAATGTGTGAAAAAGGGAGCAACTACGCGAGAACGGCCAGGCTGTCGGAATTTAAGAAGACGCGGAGGCTGCTTCTTCGGCACTCAGAAGGATAATAATAATTTGCGGCTATCAGTAATAAGGTCTGGGACTTCTTTCCCAGATCCTCCCAGAGTAAGGTTTTTGCCATGGTTTTCCCTTACTCCGTAGCCCTGATTTTATATAAGTATATTATATATAATCAATGTCCTTGGCGAATGCTGGGAGATAACGAAAGTCGTTCCATGAGCGCATTTAATAATAACTGATAGCTGACTGATTTACAGTAGACTCGCGATTATGTGAACTAATCACATTTCACATATTTTATCATTTCTCAAAAGTAGTATTCATATGGTCGCCAGGCTACTGTATTATATTTTTGTTATTAAGAATCATAGGGAAATTACTTAGTTAGAGTAGGATCATTCAATCATCATTCAATTGTTATGGAACCCATATAGTACTTAGAATAGGTAGCCTCGTGTAGTACCTTTTTAAGGTAGAGCACGGAGGTTGGGATGATTTGCAATAATTTAGTTTTCATAAATAAAGTGTCAAATAGGAACTAAACAACTCTATCAAGCTGGAGTCTCTGCCAATGTGGGATATCTTGAACAATATCCCATCACGCCAGATGTCCAGAAACATCGCTGCAGTGGTCTCTCTCCTCTCAAAACCATTCCTGATGGCTTCAATCAAACGAAATAACTGGAAGACGAGCTAATATTACGGCCTCAACAACCTTTGTTAGGGAGGAGAGAAGATTGAAATTTCAAATTAAAATCTTGCTGCTAATGAAAATAAACATCAATAATTTAAAAGCGGACATACTAGATTACCATTCCTATTAAGAAGGAAAAGGTATAGTGCATTTCAATATATAGGAAAATCACTTTCAACGTCTGTAATTGCTTATTCCACCTCCTATGGAGATAATTGCTTGAACTCTCATTTAAGGGTACTGTTTATCTGCTAGCATATGAATCCAGAGGTCCTATTAACTATCAATTACAACCCTATAAGATAATTGTGAAACGCGATTTTAATTTTAAGTACATATAATAGGTAAATAATATACATCATGGTTGTTTACAAAAAAAAATGCAAGTTGTGTGGTAATATATACACAGTGGACGCCCATATATGTATAAAATTTAACTAAATAGTTTGTAATGCACAATAAAATTGTAAATCATATTCATACTAAAGGAGTCCACCTACCTACACCGTATTTCATAAATCATCGTCTGCGATTGAGTCGGTGTTTGTGTCTGAATCATATTGTAAATTACATTTAAAAAATAAAGGCTAAAATGAAAAAGAAATGAAAAATAAGGAACTGCCCATGCATAAAAAGTTAGTACTGTAAGGAGAACATATTTACCTAATTAATCAACTAATTACAAATAAAAAACTACGTACATATAAAATTCAAAAATTCATCCAAAATATAAAATACATTATTTTTTAGGAACTTTCTTAAACAATGTAATACTAACTATGTTCTGAATAAAATCTGGTAAATGATTATATATTCTTATGCCCATATATACAGCAGATCTCTGATAAATTGATAAACCATGTATTGGTGTACATAAATCATTTTTATTAGGAGTGTTACACATATGAAAATTACCGTTCTTTATGTAAGCGTCTATATTGGTTTGAACATAAATAGCAATTTCAAGTACATACAGGCCAGTTAATGTAAGAATACCCAAGGATGAAAAACATGAAGTACATTTTGAAAGTGCATTCATATTTCTAATAGCCAATTTCTGTAATCGAAATACCATCTCACTATACATAGTAACATACTCCATGTCTTAATTTGGATTGAAAATTAGAATAAAAAATTTAGAGTGATATCTAAATTGGTTACTTTTTTTTAACCTGAATATAGCGTAGCACGCGGATGATAGGTAATAACACAATTTTCTAATGTGTGTTTCCCAATTCAAATTATTTTCTAGATGAATACCCAAAAATTTGACATTTTGTTATTGTTGGATGGAACATGAATTAATTTGTATAAGATTGGATTCGTATATATTGTTAATACCAGGTGTAAAGTGCATAAATACTGTTTTTTTTCCCTTATTTACATAAAGCGGGTTGTTATGAAACCATTTAGTGAAAGCATTTAGCAAAATCTGGGTCCTAAAAATTAAATTATCTGTATTATGGTCAGCGACTAGGAAACTATCATCCGCGTACATAACAGTATTATTTCTCCCACTTCTTTTAAGCAGTCATTAACATAAATAACAAATAGTAAGGGGCTAAGTACTGATCCTTGCGGAACACCTCTGCGATTACCCTGCTTTCGGATTTTTGTCCATTAACTTCTGCAATTTGTGTTCTATTTTCAAATAAGAAGCAAATCAGTCATATGTTTTTCCACGTATTCCATAATTATTCAATTTCTATAAAAGTATCTGATGGTCAACTAAATCAAAAGCCATGCTTAGGTCCATGAAAACTCCTATACATTTTTCCCGTTATTTAATTCATTGTACAGAGAATTTACAAATTCAATCATTGCTATTCCCGTTGATTTATTTTTTATAAGACCATATTGGCGTTCGCTCAAAATATTGAAATTACTTAAAAATGACGTTAACCTTTTATACATAATCTTTTCCATTGTTTTAGATAAACGTCGCTTTAAGTAAAATGTTATAATCCAGTGACTAATACAATTTGCTCAAGTAACCCATTTTTTTATTTATTACTGAATAAAACTTAAATTAAAAATTCATATGAAATGAATACTATTGCAACCGTGCAGGTGCAATGTATACTATTAACATTATACAATATCAAGTAGTTGTAACAGACTTAACTATTTATTGCGTTTCCTCAAGCTACGAAAACACTATGGACACGCTCAAAACGCAATGTAAATGATAATAGATTAATGCATTTTTCTGCTGAAAAATAGCCGTTTAATCTTAATCAGTTTAAAGATGGACGTAGAAAATATAGCAATCCACAGAATTCTGATTACTATCAGGCATGGATTAGCTAGAATTACTAGTTTGTCCTGTTTATAAGAAGTTAATAATAATAATAATAATATAATAATAATAATAATAATAATAATAATATAGATTTATTTCCATAATGCCATAGATTAGCGTAGAACATGTCATAAAATTACAAATAAAAACAATACAAAAGCAACCTATGGTAGGTGCCAGTCATATAACATATACGTACATATAAATATAACAAAAAACAGTTAAATAAATAATAAATGGGAAAAAAATATAGTTCTAGAGGCTTTTTGAAAAAGTCTGTTACAGTATAAAAACATTCTTTTAACAGGTAGTTCTTAAGACTTGCTTTAAATTGATGAACCGGCTGTTTCCTTAATTTTAATGGTGGATGATTAAAAACCCTAATACAATGCCACACCGCTTGTCTTTGTATTTTAGTTAAATGAGTTGTGGGAGGTAACAACCGCGTGTTGACTTTCCTCTAGTATTTTGACATGAGCAGGTTCATATTTTTAAAAAGGCTATTATAATTTTTTTTAACAAATACAGCTGACCCCAAAATGTACAAAGATGGAAGGGTAAGTAATTTATAGTTTTTCAATATTAACTTACAGGAGTCTCTATTTTGTAGTTGAAACACTGCCCTTACGCAAGCCTTCTGGAGTATAAATACTCTATGAACGTTCACAGCACCACCCCAAAAAACAACACCATATTGCAGCCGAGACTGTACACAAGCGTGATAGACCCCTAAGGCTGTTTCAACATTCACACTTCGAGATACCACCCTCAAACTGTAACACAAACGACCGACCGTCTTTGATAAATCCTCAATGTGAGAAGCCCACGACAGATTACTGTCGATAACGATTCCCAAAAAACGAGTGTGATCGACACAGGTAAGTAGCTCACCGTTGTGTTTAATAGTACGGTCTGTAGCGTGCATGTTGAAGGGTAGAATATGTGTTTTATTGGTATTTAATGTTAAGTTATTTTGTTGAAACCATTTATCCATAATACTGAGATTGTTTTCTAGGTCATTTTTTAGAGCGTCGTATGTTTTCTGCCGCACAATACATGAGGTATCATCCGCGTACAACACAGCAAGGCCACTGACAATTCCAGGCAAGTCATTAACGTACAGCAAGAAGAGCAGTGGGCCCAGGACAGAACCTTGCGGTACTCCATGTGAAGTTGTTCGCCAAGGTGATGTAATTTGTGTTCCTGTTACATCACAGGCCGCCACACACTGCCTCCTGTCCACCAAGTATGAGCCCAGCAAATCACGGACCACACCTCTAAAACCCATCACTTCGAGCTTCTGCAGGAGGACATCGTGATGAACGTTGTCGAATGCTTTAGAGAGGTCCATAAGAGCGCAAACAGTGAATTCCCTATTACTGAGACCAGATGTTATATGTTCTATCAGCTGGAAGGTGGCACGCGCTGTAGATCTTCCCCTCATGAAACCGTTCTGATTGATATGGATAATGCTGTGTCGCGATAAAAATTTGATCATCCTGTTGTATATCAGTACCTCAATGATCTTGGATATGGTAGATATAAGTGCTATTGGCCTATAATTATTAAAATCGGTCCGATCACCATGCTTGTAAAGAAGCTTTATAATCGTTGATTTCAGCCCTACTGGAAACACACCCTGCTGGAAACAGATATTTACAATGTGAGTCAATGGGATTGCAAGTTCGTCTGAGCAAAATTTTAAAAGAGTTAACAAATTTTATTCACAAGAGGTCTACAGCGTGTACAAATAGCTCTTAAATGATATTGAACGTGTATAGTTTGTGTTATGTGTTCTGTTTTTCTCCAATAAGTGACATTTCCGTTTTCTAATTCCGATACATTATCGCGCGGAGAAAATAAAATTGATATGATCTGCCATAGACTTGTAAACTTTGCATATATGTATGTTACCTAGCATGATCTTCTCTGAATGATGAACTATACATTTTCAACTTACTTAATTTAACACATTTACATAGCAAAAACGAATCTAAAGATACGAAACACATCGTTTTCAGTTATATATCACGTTTAAATAAAAATACTCCTTTCATATATATATATATATATATATTACACGCACACATACACTCATGTTGGCCATATTACGTATTGTTTGATAATCCAGGAATTTACGAGCGAAGTTCGAAAATGTGTGGCTTGCGTGGAATTTGCTCACATATACCAACGGATAATCCGTATTGATTTAGTCTGCATAGTTAATTGGTATATGCACCTTTATGCATGACCTATATTTTAATTAGTCAAAATATTTTTAACCAAGATTAAGAAAGCTGTAAGTATTAAACCGAAATTGTTTAAAGTGCTCCATACTCTTATGCGGCCTACATTAAGTCTGTTGGCTATTATTCGGACACTAGTAGAAGGTTCACCGTCAATCATATTAAGTATTGCTTCTTCTTGAACAATTTGTTGTTACACGAGGCGTTTCAAAGTAGCAGCAAGAAACCTGCCTGTTTCTCTTAAACAACGATGGACATTGCTAAAAGCAGTTCTACAAAGCACTCTACGAGTGGGAAATGGCCGACGATATTCATCAACAGCCATTCGTCCGTTTCCATTCCACAGCCCATAAACAAAATGAATGTCTGCGTATTCTTCATTCAAAATTAACATGGTTATAGTTTTCTTTAACAAATGTAACATCAACGAACGCTCAATTAACATAATTGACGTTTGCTATCACAATGAATAATAAATAATGAATCACAGCCACCCTGACGTTTTAATAACAACAAAATCAAGAGCGGCATCAGGTACCTAATACTTGCTTTAGAGTTATCTAAAACTTCAAGTGCTTGTACCTCATTGTCAGTAAGGAAAGAGTTTTGGGCATATGTTCATTTAACATTTTTGTCTCGAAATTGCTTCAGTAACACATCATTGAACTCTGGCAGTCACGTCATGAGACACTCTGTATATATATAACTACTCATTGGTTAAAAGGGCAGATTGCCTATGCACATATTCTGCAGAGGTGAATTGGAGACACATCGGGCATATTCATAAACTCATAGCCGTTGTTCATCGCGAAGAAATTCTCTCTTTAATATAACCATTAGCATAAACCAAAATTAAACATATCTGGTATTACTTGGAGATGCTTTGGATAAGTAAGAAAAACAGATTTATGACAACTTGTAGATTTAGAAATATTACACTTTTACTTTTAGATACTATTATAAAATAAGAAAAAAAAATGTTAATTCGAAGAAATTTATTTTTACCCATGGAGAGATTATTCATATTAACAAAACATGATAATATGATAATTAACAAACGCTTATCGTTCTCAACCAAGTAAGTGCAACAGGCAGTTGATTAATAATGCAGCACAATAAATCTACAGAGAGCAGGAACTACCTCCAATAATTTTCTGTTTCTGTGACAGCATTGGATAAAATACAATTCCTTAATCTTAGAGTATAATGAGTATTAGCTATCGCATTATCCCGATGGGAAATTAAGGACGAATCTTTGACCGTCCAGGGACGTTCGGGTACTTTCTTAAAGCGACCCACTAAAGCCATTATTACCAATTTAATTAACGGATAAAACGGATCTAACGTGTTGTGGTTGTTTTCCTCAGTTTTGACCTACTTTTTCTTGTGTCATTTACGTTTGATTGTCAATATTCGGTACCTTGAGTTTTTCTATCTACATCTCATAAGTAATAACCTGACAAAAAAGAAAAATAAAGACGATAATTTAAATTGTACTAAATGGCTGTTGTCGCGTAAACTGAATTTATGATTAGTATTATTGTATTCAAGGAAGTCATTCGTTTTTATTAGACTTCCTTTCGCATACATTAAGATAATATGTACAAAAGCCAGTTTAAATTTGCGAACCGTAAAGATGTGATAAACTTGAAAATGTTTATATGGATGATGATACAACAGATATTAAACAAATGCAAACAAAAACGCTATTTATACATTTTTATCAAACCTGTTATAAATTACGCCATTTTACTGATGGAAACCCAATGGAATTTTGTATTTATACTTTTGCAGCATTTATTAGTTTAGTTATTTATTGGTTATTTCTTTTTTTTTTTCTCTTGTATCTGACTGATTTTATAATCACATTTGATTATACAAATCAATAAAGTTATTTACTTACTTACTTACTAATTAGGCTTTCTCTACAATTTCTAGTTTTTTTTTCGCGTTGTTCGTGTAATCATATTTCTTTGTTAGCGACTGTAGCGAGTTTTTCACTCCATAGATCCTAACCCATAACCTTTTCATTGATAGATGTTTTTAACAAAATTCGGAATTAAAATTGGACATTTTACTATATACCAAATTTTATCAAGAGATATCTATAAATAAAGAATTTATGAGCTGGGACTCCCATACGTGCTTATACAAATATATCTTATAGATATGCGATACGTAATTTATCCCATTCTAAACTTTAACCATGTAGTGGTAGTTATCACTTACAAGATTAATATTGTAGACTGCTTATATACGTGCAGTGTAGTTACCAACACAATAATTAAAATATATTACCTAGGTTTGCTTTAATAAATAACTGCAGCTGTAATCACCACTGCTGCGCAATGCAATTGTTCATTCATTTGAGCTCATAGTCATGGGACCTTAATTTCTGCACTTTACACATTCCTATGCTTTGTGCATATCCAAATGGAAACAAGCTATCTCAGATGTGTGTATTATATAGGTACATTTGCCTCCGTTTCTTCCGTTATAATTCCTTTCTGTAATTTTCTTTAACGGCAATATGCTCCCTAGGGAAATTAACTAAGTACTTAACATGGAAACTATAAAACATTAGCTTTCTAATTCTATAAATTCGTTCATCGATTAAAGACTGAAGTGGAAATGGCTCAGTCTGAATATACAGGATGTAACAAATGTGAAAATAAAGTTTCTTTACGTATTAACTTTTAAACATATAAAATATAAACTCGCCAAAAACTTTCATCATGAAGACAAGAAAAAACAAAAACTTAGGGCCCAAAAATTATTTAGTCTAGCTCTGATGCAAGGAAATGTAACGCTAAAACGCTAAACGCGGTGAATTATTCAGTATTATTCTAATTGCATACCGAAATCTACCAGTTCTTGAAACTTTATCTGAATAAATCAAAGTCACTGATTATGAATCAATATGCCGGGTATAAAATTAACATCCCTTGTTTTGAAGAGCATTCTCGAAGTGTTGTTTTTAATATATTGATAAGACGCTACAGTTTCTCAGGATATTCGAACTCAAATTTTGCTTTTGCTGAATCGAGAGCTGATTTGTAAAAAAAGCTGTCATACGTTGCTGTGGATTTATTTGATTAAGTAACATATTATGAATTGAGTTTAATTACGATGCAATAAATGCAGATACAAAAAACTCTAAAGCACATTTTGTTTTCTCTCGTCCCTTCCGTAAATTAGTACGAAAACCACCAAGTTGCATTCCATGCGGCTTTACGATACCAGCAGCAATAATTGCCAAATGATAGATATATGCTCGGCGCATTCGGGATAGCGTTTAGGTGGACGGCGGTAGTTATAGCTCACAAAATTTACAAAATATTTTTTTTTTGTTAATCTACTGTGCATTTTTCGATCGTATACGATTGCAACTATTGCAATGGATTTTAGTATATCATGCTGTTTATTGCTAAAAATTCTATTTTTTTAAAATATTGTAGAATGAATGTTACCAGAGTTTTAATAATTTATGATAATAATATAATTTAAAAGGGTTATTTGGACTCTTTCGCTTTCCATATTTATGCTTTTGTTTGTCAATTCAATTTAGATAGAAAAGTTTTATTTATTCTGGAATTTATGTAAATTTTCTTGTACTTAATTTGTTTACTAATATTGAAGTTATACAGTAATGAAATTTATTAACTATTAATAGTATTTGTTTAGTGTAGACCTAATAACAAAATCTGATTTTCAGAAAAACGTTTAAAACAAACAAATATTTGTTATGCCAATTTTCAAACAAAAGTTGCGAATGTTTTAATTTCATATTGAATACAACAAATAGTTTGACGAATCTAAATTGATTGTAATTTAAAAATTATGGAGACAAAGCCAAACATTGCTCTATTTATTTAGCAACTACTAATTTATTGTAACAATTCTGCCAGAAGCAAGCCATGTTGCATTTGCAGCCATATTGCATTTTATACAGAAAATCGATTGTCAACTTCAAACTCTATAGAGATTGTGAGAAACTCTATCCTGCATAGAACAACATATCAAAATCCCTTGTCAACCGTCGTCGGGGTGAAATCATCCTTAAAGCACTAAAAAATTCCTACAGCCTACAGAAAATGAATTGTCAACTTCACCCCATAGAGATTGTGAAAAACTCGATCCTGCATACAGCAAGCAATATATTACTATATAATATTACTATATCTACTTGTTACCTATTGTATATAAGTAGATATAGTAATTATTACTTATTTATAATAATTATTATTTCTTTTCAACATTGAGGTGACAGAGGGGGATGAAATTTGTTTATAATTGATTAAATTAACTTGTTTTTAACACTGGGATGTGTTAAAAGATGTTAAATTTATTCTTTTTATCACAAATAAATTTAAAATTTAAAACTTTTGTAAACCTTCCCACACCAACGGTATTTAAAAAAAAAAATTAATAATTAATAATTTTAATTACAACAAATTTCATCCCCCTCCCCCACCCCAATGTTGAAAAGAAATAAATATCTCTATGGGGTTTGAAGTTAACAATTCATTTTTGTTTAAGAGATGATTTCACCCCTAACGAAGGCTGTCGAGAGATTTTGATATTGGTTGCTATACGCATATTCGGGCTATCTGTAATCTCTATGGTGTTTGAAGTTGACAATCGATTTTCTGTAGGTGCACGATTTTCCTTTTTATATATATAATACTATAGGAGGCGTAACACCCTCGAGGATATCTTGCTGCATTTCGGGAATGCGTTTTACGTTACGATAAAATACTTTGAATGTCACAGTTATTGTTTCTCTACTTTTACTAAAAGTAGCTTTTGCTGATAATCCCACGGCACGTACAGCAAGAGAAAAAAGTATCCGCGGAGCTTGGTAGTAAAGAAAAAGATGACATGAACATATCTTTTACGGGATATATTGTAAGTATCAGGCTTTTGGGCGTTCGGATTTTTTCGGAAATGAACCGCTATATTGAGCTCAAACGGTTTTTTTGTCGCTTGCAATCTGAGTTTATATGCTATGACACCGGTGGAAAAAAAAAGAATAACCTGTTTATGTATGACATACATACTTTCATTCCATGCTAGGTATACGACCTTATTGCTTATAATCAAAAATGTTCACAACATAGGTTTTTGATATACCTATAGTCTATTTTTAGTATTTGACTTCTCAATGACTGC
Source organism: Protaetia brevitarsis (assembly GCA_004143645.1). Lineage (NCBI taxonomy): Eukaryota > Metazoa > Arthropoda > Insecta > Coleoptera > Scarabaeidae > Protaetia > Protaetia brevitarsis. Next base: position 2,731,720 of record RXPK01000037.1, on the reverse strand, counting down.
CTTTAATGTATTCATGTAAGTAAACGCATTTTCTCAAGATGTCATTGTTGTGCACCTGCTCGAAAGCTTTTTAAACCATGTTGTCTCTTTTCTTTTAATGGAAAATGACTTGGACACTGATAGAGTGTCCAATGTATTCAAGATACTTCCTATAGTAAAAAAGAAATGCTATAGGACTAGGTTGATATACCAACCCCTTGATACCGCTTGATACAGATGATGGGAGGGTATACCAACAATAATATTGATGAGGTGTAAGCTGTAAACAGAAGAGCGATATTAGAGTTCTTCGCAAACATATCGACAGTGGATCTATCTACAATAGTTTAATGTGCTTTTTTTGTTCATATTTTTAAGCTTTGGTTCACATTCCTGCCAGTTAATATTATTGCGGTTACTAATTTTATTTATTCGTTTAAATATATCAATTCACAAGCTTCTATTTGGCCTTCGTAGATTGTTAAATTCTCCTCTGTTTTGCAAGAGAAGCTTAATATACTCTCCATTGAAATTAGACAATTTTATTTTGGTCACGTATTTTTAAAACAGACATAGTGATTGTGCAATATGTATGAAGGCATTACCAATCACACTTTTATAATTAATTAGCTAAATCCACCCGGTAAACTGAATTAATTTCATCGCAGATAGTTACTGATAGAGATGCTCCTGCCTCAAGTGTTGATTAACAATAGTCTCATAAATAATAAAGTCATAAATGTCACATTTGACTAATTTTTTTTTTCATTTTCGAAGATTTTACCGAGTAACGACCTAAATGCAGGGGCTTGGGATTGGGAGTTGGTCGTTGCATCTTCTATTTCTTTCTACTTCTTCTAAGTGTTATCGAGTAGCTCATTCTAATATTGTGTTAAGTTTTCCAATATCGGACAGTTTGTTGAACGCTGATAGTATATTAAAGAACTAGTTTTCGTAAGTGCAGCTCTATCAAACAAGTCCATGTTCGAAAAATGGGGCGTTTGCGCCAAGTTTTTCAATGGACGAGTCTAGAAAGGCCTTATGAAACGAGTTTTCCACGTTAATTCCATGCTAATTTGCACCATTAATCACCCTTTTTCAACTAAAGATATTCCAATAAAAGTCCTTTATAAACCTATTAACTATTCATCAGCGGCAACTATGGCGTCCCCATTACAAAAACTATGAACCAATGCCATATTAGCATATTCTAAATTAGAATAAAGGTGCGTCCACACGCTCGGAGTTCGCCGAACTCCGAGCACTAGTTTGGCGAACTCCTAGTCGTGTGAACGGGCAGTTCGGAGTTCGGCGAACTAGTCGGAAAACTGTTTGCCTATTCCCGATCTGCATTGGAAAATGGCGCATGTCAACGTGTACGAATGTTCGGCTAGACGGAGTTCGTGGATCCGTCCACACATTCGGGAAGGTATTTAGAATAAGATACTATTATACCTACAGTTAATAACTGTTACATATGACAGCGGGTAACAGATACAAATTTATTTACTGAAACTACTATGTCGTATGATGAAAAATGAAAGCTTTGCCAAAGATAATAAACAATTCAACGTGTTTTTTTTGACATTGATATGAGTGCAATTTTAATATTCATTATTACATTAAATTGATGCATTTCAAGTAAATTAAAGATCTTAAGTTATATAAAAATTAATCTTTAAAACTAATGTGTAGATCAAGTAATTAAATAATTGCAATTTTATCCTAAATATTAAAAAGCTTACCACTCTTTTCATAATTTCTCAAAATTCTTGAATTTTACTAAACAGGGTCCAAATGTATATTGTTATGTGATGATCTGGTGTAAATGCATATATGATTTTTTGTCTATAAAGAGGCAAATAAATTAAAAAAATTGATGATATTTATTAATATATAATCATTTAAAAGAAACCACCCTCCTTCCTCACGGCCCTCAATTTGAAGTGATAAAGAATCCATACATCCCCAGTGGACCGTGTTTGTGCAAACATATTCGCCTCATTGTAAATATTACGCATACAGGTGTATGATGCTCGTAGATAATTGGATAAAAAATGGCGAAGAAATTTGAGCAAATAAATATTTCTTTGATTGACCTATAATTTTTACGACGAACGTTTCAATGATAACAATCACCTTGGTCATAAAAATTACAGAAGGTCAATAAAACTACTTTTTTTGTTCGAGTTTGTTTGCCATTGTATACACAATTACCCATACATTCATCATCGTAAACTTGGAAAATAACAGAAATTAAATAATAGCATAAGTAATTGTAGTTGTCAATATTTTCTTAACCAAAAAATGAATTACTGGTGTCCATAATTCATATTGAGTTTCTGTCATGCTCAGCAAAAATTACAGAACTTCAAATATTTATGATTTGCCGGGTTTCCCGCGAAATCAAAAAAGAGTTTCAGTTATGCAGTGACAGCAATGGTTCATAACCAGTCATAATTTCTGTACCAACACCAACCTAATTAATGCAATCACTCAATGCTACCACACTAAACTCTCATACCGAACGTTCGGCGTTTTCCCGTATCTGCTCGGACTTCGGCAAACCCCGAATCGTATGGACGGTCGCGTCCACACGATTCGGTAGTTGCCGAACATTAGGAGTTCGGCGAACTCCGAGCGTGTGGATGCACCTTAAGTGTCGTGCGTGATGCAGCACTTTAGTCATGCAAACTCAAAAATAAACGTTAAAACTCTGTCGCAATGACACAATATCATAGCAACAAAGTCACTTGCTGTTTTTGAGTCCTGAACATGGCGTACTGAATGAACATATTTATATAATTACTCTAAACATAAACAAATAACGACAACGAAAATCTAAGTTTCTCTACATTATTTTCACGTGTACAATACATCCCTAGATACACACTATGTATAAATGCGTTGGTTATTTTATATCCACCAAAACAAAATTAAAAAAGCGTGTCTCTCTTATAACAAAATCAAAACCGTTTGCTAAGCAAGGATACAATATTTTAAGGAAGCAAAATATTTGTCATAAAAGGGTACCACAGATACAATTTTATTAAAAAAATGCTGTTTGTAAATTGTTAAACGGCTTTCAAGAATCAACTGCAGTGTTATCTAAGAATACAAATTACCTTCTGAAATAAGTATATTAAATGTTATAGCTTTTAATCTCACAAATTATTTAATTATGGCGCGTGGTGTCCAAGTATCGCTTATGTCTATTCTACTACACGCTCTCAAAATTTTTATAATACGATACAGAACAACCAATACATTAATGATTATAGTAAGGATATCCACTTATCGAGAAAAGAAAAATACAAAAAATATAGTAGGGTGGACTAATAGTGACGATATAATGTCAAAACCGTTCAATCCAAAAAAGCGTATTTCCTGAGAAGTGTATTACGCCTATATTTTCTAGAATTATCTGGTTTTGGCAGCAATATTATTAAACAGAGATGGTATAAGATATTTACAAACATCCGTGGATTATAACAAAACGCAATTCATTTATACACTATTTCAGAGCGGCGTCTACAGTCACCACACCTACTTCCCTTTCAATTCTAATTTATGCAGCAAAAATGTAAGCACTTAACGAGACCCAATTTATAAAGGCATTTTTACGACATTTTACCAGCCATTCGGCTGTCTAGGTTTCGGAAATAAAATACCCTTTGTAGTTACGTATCCATAAACATACCTAAGACATCCACACCAAGAGAAAGGCAACGTCTATTTTAAGGGGATAACAAATACGGCTTCCATTACGCCCTTGTGTCGAGAACGAGCAATAATTTGAAATAAAAATAATTGACATTGAGATATGCGGGAGGAATTCCTCGAAAAGTAAATAAAATAGTGCAACTCCTCAGAGATTCTGACGGAAACAGTTTTTCACGTTTCTGGATTATACCAATGGCGTTCCTATTTCTACAAATTCAAAAATTTTGATTACGTGATTAAAAGTATTATCATATGCATCGATAAATATATACAGTGAGGCCGTAAATTGTGCCCTCCCCCTCATCACAACTTTTGAACGGAATAAGATAGAGCAATGAAACAAAAACAAAGTGAAATTAGAGGCAATTTGTGATTTTTTTGCCTCTAGAGATACGTACATGGCTTCTGATATAGGGCGTAGCTATCTTCTAAATTTTAAATGGGAAGTAATTTCAAATATAAACTCACATGAAAGATATTTCTATTACTTTTATGGCAATACAAACAGTTTTACGATTTCAATTTGTTTATCAATTTATCTAAGATTAATTATTGGGGTACCTACGTTACTATTTTCGATGACCCTCGTATTCACCTTTGCCAAATTTTGAAAAAAAGTCATATTGTAAAATATGTCATATTTTACAGCAATCCTACGTTTCTAACAATACGTAACATAAACCATAACATGAATACAAGGATTTCCAAAAGTAATCGCTTTTTGTAATTTAATTTTAACTCAAGGAAATACTATCATAATGAAAACTATGTTTACGATCTTGGACATGTAGAGAAAAGGCACACAAACGTTTTCCGATACGACAATCACTCTTATGTTGAATTATTCTGTTCTTTACAATTTGCCACGTCTGAGAAACAATCGATCAAGGAATACTATATACTAAGTACATCCTTTTGATTAAGAGTTGGAGTTTTATTTTTAATTTTAGTACAAATACTACTAATGGTTAATTATGTTGTATTTTGCAATTTGTACATTTGCAAATGGTTTAAAATGTTGTATGATTTTACTTTCTTTATCAAAAAATAACTTTATCTCATTATTATGTTTTGCATCTTCTTAGTATATTCATTCTATTCATCTATTCGTAAATGTATCCTCTTTGATGCCAAATAACTACAGGACGGTTCGGAGAAGCGGGGAAGCGGCAAACTCAATGGCGTTGCCTACACGCAGTCTATGCCTAGGAACTTGCATATGTACCTACATGGTTTCAGTAGAGAATATTATGTAAGGTTGTGTATTCACATGTAAGAGAACTTCATATTTACAAAGGAAATAATAATCAACATAATTTAGTGAAATGAGCTTCTTCTGTTTTTGGCCTAGTTGCGCCAATATTTTGAGTAGGTCTTGAGGTAGGGGCGTTGATTGAATTTATTAAGATTTAATACATTTTGTTGGTAATCGTTTAAATTTAACGTGCCGCTACATATAACAAACTTACCATCATTTCCAAATTCCACAAATGTTGTGGAAAATTACAATGTTTTGATTATAATAATACAGGAATTATTTCTAATCAATGATAGAAAGACGTACCAAGTTTTTGTTTTATTATTTTAAATAGTTAGTGACTCTTCATTCCTGCTTGTTTTATCTTTTTTTTTTTAATAAAATACAAGAAATAAAGAAAGTGTCACTATCACCTATTTAAATAAGTAATACAATTATATATTTTATCTTTTTACAGTGCTTAAAACATATTCAAAATATACATTATTTTAGCAATTCTTACTTTTCAATGAAAGCCTGAACGGAGATATTTGAGTGCTGCACAAATATGAATAAACAGCTACATCTAAGACGCCGCCAATGCGTAGAATATTGCGAAAACACAACTGCGTTGTGGTTCGTGTCGAACAAACAAGTTATGTATATGACACGTGATTTACGGGCGCATGTAGTTTTTATACATGACTGTGTTTTTCTTACTCGGTCAAAACAACTAGAGGATTTATACGGCCTTTCTATCAACACCCGTATGTGCGTGTGTTCGCTAGGAACACAGACCTCCTTGCTTTACAGATAACATGCAATGTTAGATAGCAATTTCTGAGTACAGCAGCCTAGAGTACGCGCCGGGCATCAAAACAATTACGAATACGCAGTTATATGCTCGAATATTCAGTGTTAAAGTAGTTCATTAAAGCGAAATTGTGCGCTAGAGACTCTTATAAAACAAGCATCAATATTTAAAAAAAAAAAAATGGTTTGAAATAAATAGTAATGTAAAACGACGCAAATAGGAACATATTTATCTCAAGCAAGTAACATGAGTTCGCTTATTAAAAATTACAATTACTTTTTTAAATGGTAATTCCAAGTTTTGCAACATAATTTAATTATAGAATTAAAAATACGTTCAATTTACAATTTCAAAATTCCCGCGTCTTTCTGATATTTGTATCTGTGTCATTCTATGGTTGAATGACGCATGAATATAAGAATACATACTAAATATTGAAATTCAAAATTGCCACTTTATATAAATTTTTATACCAATTAATATTTATACTTATTTATACAAAATAAATAAAGTTTTAATTTTATAGTTCTGTAATTATATTATTTATTATTTTTGTTTAATTTTTCCACAAGTGAAATATTGTAATCCTTATAGATATTAACGGGCCGTGAGGAGAGTATTTAAAATTAAAGTACAATGGAATGTTATTTACAAATAAACAATCAACAATTAAAAACAATAGAAATAAATGTATAATCCGGTATTGTTAGAATACAACAAACATTCACCTAGCACGTTTAACATGAAAATTCATAGATATATATTTTATTTTTTGTTTATTTTTTTCCCCCTTCTTACTATTTTTAAAATAGTAATCGATATTTTATACACACTAATGCCAAAAAATATTTTTAGCTGGGATTTGCAAATAATTTTTCATTTGCAAAATAGGAACAATTTATTATTTATAGTTACAAAAAATAATTTGTTTGTTTCTTTTTAAAGTAAAATGTAGACAATTGGTTATTAGTACATATATTACGTTATTGCATATTAAACTGAGTGACATAATGTCTTCTCTATGATTAATCGATTGTTTGTGTTTTTTATGTTGCACATTTCTTTAATAAGTGTGTTATTATATAACTAACAGCTTCTTGCGGGTTTCGGTTGTGTCAAAACTTTCGCTCGACGTTTCGCTGTTCATACTGACAGCTTCTTACGTTATCCAGCGAAACGTCGAGCGAAAGTTTTGACACACGGCGAAACCCGCAAGAAGCTGTTAGTTATAGTTATACCGGCCGTGAAAGCCTACGCAGTGTTATCACAAGCCTGTAGTGTGTTATTATAGTTAGTTCCGGGTTTTAGTATTATTGTTTTCAAAATCAAACGTCCTAAATTGAAATGATTTAATTGATTGAATTAAGGACACACGTTTGACTTTGGAAACACAATAAAACTAGAAATGAAACAAACAATAATAGAAATATTAATGAAATGTGTAACATAAAAAAGAAAAAAAAACACAAGCAATCAATTAATCATAGAGAAAACATTAATTCACTGTTTAACATACAATAACGTTATATACCAACCAATTAAATAAGCCGACGCTCAATAGCCGGCCAATGCCGGAGTCAGTCAGTCAGTCGATACCAGTTGAATAGTACGAATAGGCGGATAGCGAGTGGAGATAAATACGAAGGAATTAGTACCTGACAAATAAATATCGGTGCACATAAATCATTTACATAAATGAAGACATTAGTAATTAAGTGATTAATAATCAATAAGCGTTTTTAATAATAATTACGGGCGTTTGCACCGTCTATGATTAACATTTTAATTAACTAATCAAAGATTAAATTTAATTACGAATTAAATATGAATAGTATTGCACCGAACAAATTTAATTGATGATTAGTTAATTAAAAAGTTTACGACAGAAATATAGGTTGGTAGTACCTTAAGTTTAGTTTTTAGTCAAAAATCGTATTTATATTGGGAACACTGTTTCATCATAATGAAAATTGCCGCTATGCGAATGCGCGGTTTTAAGCGGCATTTGAAAGTTATTGGAATTTAAGCTGAAGAAAATTGCTACAGAATTAGATATTGAAATAAAAAAAGTTGAGTAGTAGTTTTAAAATGGAAATTAATATGTGAGTGCAGGTTTTTTTTTTATTATGCAATTCTTTCATTTGTTTGTTCTGCAAATGCTCCAATTTTTTATTTGACCTCTGCTATTACTTGTTAGAATTATTTTATTATTACCATCATTTCCTTATATATTTTGTTCGTGTTATTTAATAAATAAATGGTTAATTACATACACAATATTTCTTTTAAAAAAATCAAAGTGATAATGGATTTAGAGTAAATAAAATATATTTCGTTTATACAAAAGCCAAAGAAAACAAATACAAAAAAAAAATGTTCAAAAGTTAATTTCTATATAGCAATGAATTACAGATTGTTGAAATAATCATTAATTAGTAATGCCTGTGTCGCAGCAGGTACATCATCAACAGCATCATAATTAATCTCATGAAGTTGTCCATTTAAAATTTCTTGATTTAATTTTTCTTCATTGTTTCCTCTTTACCCATATTTATGGCTATATTGTGCAATACTGTGGTACCAACTATTACTGCCATAAAGGTATCCAGCTTTAAGCGACAACCATATGCCAGTATTGGAAAACATTCTTCTTAGAAACATGGTTTCAATGACAGTCCGTGTTGTAATATGACTTTCATTATAACGAGTTTTCACAACTGTTTCAGAATTTAACAGTAGGGTCACTGTTTTTGAGGCATATCCATTGCCGCTTATGGAAAAGAATGGATCGTTAAAGTGTGTATTCCCTGGCCATCGTACTACGATATCCATTATTTTTAAATTAGCATTATATAAAAATTGTGAATTTATAGAAAGATATCCTTTCCTATTACGAAATACCTTCGGGTCATTCCCACCTGAAACCACGAGTAATCCTCAAATACATTTATTGTTAGTTTTTATTTCGGGAATTAATTTTTGATTTATCTTGGACTTTCTGAAACCCTGCCAAATATACACTTCTTGGGCCCAACTATTCCTTGTCCTAATCTTCAAAGTAAACACTTTAATTAGCTAGCTATTTCAATTTACAGTCACAGGTATTTGTATTATAACCAAAAGCCGCATAACATAACCTATAATCGCCTATAAACACGATTGTAAAGAAATAAACTATGCTTGCGCCAACTTTAATTATGAGTTAATTCGTGCCTTGGGTACTGATTAAAGATAATCACGAATTAAGTGTTTAATTATTAGTTAAGCAGTCGGTGCAAGGGAATTTAAACTTTAATTATGATTAAATTTTAATAATAACTTAATCACGAACGGTGCAAACGGCCGTTAGTGAGTAATTTAATTTGTAGTATTTATTTGATCGTATTTAATAGATTTTAAATAGTCCTTGAGTGTGTAAATAAATCAAGTTAATTTAAATATATGGCCTGTTTATTTCTTTTAAACCCCGACAACGTTTTTTTTATAATAGAAAAACGTTGCAATATGATAGACATATAGATAGATAGATAGGTTTGCATGTTGTGCAGTATGTGGTACATACTGACAAGTTGGCATAACATAAACGATAAATTAAGATAAAAAGATGGTAACTTCACTCAATGTATGAAACACTATAAATCATCTGCCAAAAATTCATTATATGTGTAGTAAGCCTTGCTCACCAACAGCGATTTTATTTTTTTTCTTAAAACTATTAATATTAGTTAAACTTTTAATAAGAGGCGGAAGTTTATTAAAACATTGACAAACTCTATATATAAAACTCCTTTGATAAGGAGCGGTATTACACAAATCGGGCTTGTATTGTTTTCTATATCTTGTGTTATGTGAATGTTGTTTTTGTCAAACATATTGCGATTTTTAAATGCGAAACAACATATCTCGTATATATACAGCGATGGTAATGTTAATATTCTGTAATTAATAAATGAGGCTCCCCACGTGTCATGCCATCCGAGTCTCGCAACAATTCTGACCGAGGGCTTCTGCAGCCCAAATGCCCTTAGCCAATCAGTGCTGCTCCCCAATATATCACACCAAATCTTAAATAACTTTGAAAACAAGCAAAGTATAATGTACGAATTTTTATATGTTGAACGTGTTAGTTGAATGTTTGTATTCTAATAGTATCCTTTGCACGCTCTGGCATTTATCTGTATTATGTTTTTAGCTGTTAATTATTTATTTGTTTATTAAATTCCAATTTTAACCTGACACCGTCTTTATGGATGGTACGGATTATAATATTTCATTTGCGGGAAAATTAAAAAAAAAATAAAATAATGTAAGTACAGAACTATAACATTAAAACTTTATGTATCGTGTATAAGTAAGTGTAAATGTTATTTCATTGCATTATATTTAATTTGGAAATAATTGCTTAAAAAGGTTGTTATTGTAAATAACAAAACGATCATAGTTCCTTGGCTACGAAAAATGAATTTCAGATTATAACTGTATTACTACATCGACCTAAAACATTTCATACAAGGTGCATTTTATAAAAAAAAAAAACCACCATTTATTTGTTACCGTAATTTGGCTTCTAAACAAACAGAAATTATACTCACAAAAAGTTTCATATTTAAAGAAAAGAATGTGTGAAAGATGTGTAGTTTAAGTTCCCATTTACGTAGAGAACTTACGACTTGAGAATTGTCTTGGCAGCTATTGAACAAGCCATAAATATTTATGTAAAACAAAGTTTGTTAAACAAGCATCAAGTAAAGTTTCTCTTCGAAAACGCGTTCCTGTATTTCCATCTTATAACCTGATACGAAGCGAAAATGACGTGTTCCATCTTTCCCATAAACGTTTTTTTGTATTATCCACTAAGAGTAAACAAAAATGAGCATAATGGTATCGAATATAATTGCGATTATATTTGGGAATGTTGCTATCGATTTTATAATGAGAGTTATTCCTACAATTACGGCTGCAATACGAGATATTTGTATCTCTCAACTCATATTTTTATAATCGTATTCGCTTCACCGTATTCATTAATTTTAAATCGAGAACAGGGGGATATAGAACCAATGGGCTTTCAGGCAAAGTCCGAAGGACAAGCAAATTAATCTTCGGAAAGGTGATTCTACAAGCCGCAGTTCTAGAATATGATTACATGAATATTAATTCGGGAACACCAATATTCTCGTAATCGCACTTGCAGTCATATAATTGTAATCATTGTCTTTGCAAATCAATAATGATATTTAAAGGTATTCTGCCATATATTGTTCGCAGCATTGTTCGTTTCGTTCAATACTTCATGTTACAATTAAAATACTAATACCTATTAAAGGTATATGAAACTTGTGTCTTACTGTATAACTTCATACGAAATAATTAAATAACACTCTTAGGGTAGTGGCTTATGTTATATTATGCAATCACACATGTTTTGTTTATTTACTTTACGTTTTATCATCTTTTTCAAAAGAACCTTTAATTTTTCGGCACAATCCTAATTTTTGTTTACGTCAAATCTTTTCATTGTGTTAATTATTTAATTTCATCAATTAACTTTGAAATGTTAACAAATAAGAAGTACCAACACAACATTTTAAAAATGGATATATCTGCATGGACATCTACTACATATTATGTAGCATGACTAAATTATAAAACACAAGTCACTATCTCACGAGGACTAAATTATAAAACACAAGTCACTATCTCACGAGTACTATTTAATTTTGTTTGACATAGACCTAAGGCTTAGTTGAGCTGTCAAAACATAGTGGTACCAAATCACAAAATTAAATAAGGTTTTCTAAATATTTTTCTTGGCCCAAAAATCTAACACAGATGTACGTTTGGTCATTTACAGCGCTTGAATTCTTTTTCTCGCCTTAGGCTCGTACCTGAAGCTGAATTCCCGCGCTGTAATATAAATATATGTATGCTCTATGTCTCAGCTCTTAGGTGCCTGTTCTTTACTTTGTTATATACAAATATTTTTTAATAATATTCGAAATGTATTATTTACATCAATTTTTGAATTATTTAACCTGTCTTATAAATTTTTATCACTTTCGGTTTTACCGAAGATATGACCAAAATTAAAATTTTAAATATAACACCTTGTATATTTTTGCATATTCAGATTCTACGTAATTTTTTGAGTCCGAAAAGATATGGTTTGTGAGTTTTCGTTTCCTTCATTACCAGAAAATTGAATTTTTATTTGTGTATCTAGAGTGCCTTTGATGTGACATTTATTTATACAAATGAAAAAAATAATCCCATTCTTAGATTTATAAAAATTTACAAAGATATCTGTTTTTCATTGCTATAATTTCATATTTCCTAGTCGCTAGAGTAAAATGTAGATAATTAACCCATTAAATGTGTTAATTTTTGTGAATATAGATGCCCCGCTTATAGATGCTCCATTTAGCTAGTGTAGTTGATAAACAATAACTAAATAAATATCAATATCCGTATATATCTGCTATATGCAGATTTATAACCTATGATAAAGATATGTACATTGTTTAATTATTATTAATCTGAATTATATATTCAGATTAACAATAATTAAACAATTAACATCAACATGTATCATTATCATAGGTTATAAATCGTAACGGCATACACTACGCAAACACCGAATAACTTTTAAGTATTAAAATAATAGTTTCATCGAATAAAGTTTGGAATTCTTGAAATAATATTTTAAATTTCTCTCATTGTAAGTGCAATAAGAAGAAACACTAGACAGATGCGTGAAGCAGCTGTATCTTGAAACAACAGGTTGCTACGTATAAAAATTACTAAAAACTAAAAAAGTTATTCAAACAACTTGCTGGTCCTACACATGGTGCTTGCTCCTTCTGCGCCTAATTGTTTAAGTGTCCCATTTCAGCGCCCTATGCGCATTACGGGTGGGTGTGCACTCTGTATATTTTTTTAGATTTTTATCAATCAGAACAAGAAAAGGCGTAATTGTGGTAAGTGAGGAAAGTCATCCCCAATATAAGATCTGTAATCTGTAATGTCCCAGGGAATTGGTGTATGTGTATTGATATTGAAATAATAACAGGTATTATTCGTATTAATTATATATTTAATTAAATTTAAATTAAATTAAATTAATATCGTATTCGCAATAAATATATTAAATAAAAAGGAGTTGGAATACGAATAATACCTGTTATTATTTCAATATCAATACCCAATATAAGAGTTTAGGTCGCGTTATCATAACAACTAATTTACAAATTTAGTGTTACCAGTAGTGTTTTTGTATCTGTTTGAGTATATTTCCAAATTTATTATTATGGCGTATAGCCTATATAAGATGTTGACATTTTAACTACATCAAAGGGATTTGATTATTGATTAATTATATTGATTGAATTAAATATAGATTCTTTATGTACGATTATATGGTTTAATTATATAGAGTCGGAAATGATCAATTGAGAAATGTCTGTAATAATATGGGCGCCGAAATGGGAAAATTCAGATGGGCGCTGAAATGACAAACGCGGAAGTGGCATGCGCCCCTACACGTTGGTGTTAATCCCTTTTGATTATCAATCTGGATATGTTATTAATCTAAAGAAAATCAAAACATAACAAACACTATGTTACCGTACTTAGGAAACTTTCAAAACGCCGTAATACGCAATGTTTGGTTTTAGCAAGACGGCTGTCCGATTTATCGTGCGAAGGTACAACATACATACCTACAAGAAACCTCCGAATCTTCGGCTGATCACTGGGTGGAGTGCCAGTCGCTGAACTCCTAGATCACCCGATCCAGCCCCTAATGATTTTTCTTATGGGGTTATGTTCAGTCCTCAATTTATGACTTTAAAAATGAAGGAGCTCATTCTATTGAAGAGTTACGTGAAAAGATTGCATGCGAAACATATTACCCGAAACGTTGTTCAATGTTTGTAGAAATTTTATTAATGTAGGTATTGCACATTTCAGCTTGGAGATCATTTTGAGAATTTATCATCTTAAGTTTTCTTTTATCTTGATTTGTGTGTGTTTTTATTTTTAAGAGATATATATTTAGTATTATTTCCAGTATTGCTGAAAGCTGTTTATTATTTTTAGGAGGGATTTTATTTTTAAAAACTGTATTTAGTTTTATTTTTCTGATCTATGTTGAGAATATTTATTTGTTTTTGAATTGTTTTTATTCCATTCAAATAACAATTATTGCATTACTACCGTAATAGTTTAGTACTTGCACAGAATTATCTGCATTTAATAGCACTGCATTACGTCATTACGAGTGTCGTTTGCCCAGAACTGAGCGCATCTGTGGTGTATTGGATATGTGTTCAACTGACCCTAGGACGGTCGAACGTAGTACATACTGTGTAGTACATACGTAGGTATATTTGGTAATTACGAGTGCTGTAAATATACGGAAAAGTCGGGATCCGGGCATCCGAATACTATATACCCCTGGCATTAATATTTGGGTTAAATAAACAAACTCCTTTGCTAGATCACTGAGCTTTCGTAATAGTTTGTTACTTCTTCAGAGCGTGAACTAAGATAGAACAACAAGAAAGTAATAATAATATAAGTGAGAGTACAACACGTGCTTGTTTACACTTACACAGCTATTAATTTGAAATGTTTCCGTATTTTGTATTAACTTTGTGAAAATCTATGAATGCCGGTGTCCCTGACTTCATAAAATTTGTTTTAAATTATAAGCTGCAGTGTGTTAGGATAGTCTTAGATTTAAGCAATATATCTTTATATACTCTATCTTTATGTATATATTTATATATATGTGCAGACACTCCTAAGAATTTTTATTTCTAATTTAGTGCAAGTGTGCTATGTAGATAGGTATAATGTTATTCAGATAAAGTCCCTGTAAGCGATTCAAAATTAATTTCGTAACCATTATCCATTTTGAGCATCGCGAGATTTATTAAATACTGGATTTGCGTGGAGTATCTGCTGTGACACGATCAATACAATTTAGTTGCACGCCTTCATTTTCTGGATTTCCCATTAAGGCACGACTCTATAAGATATTCAATACAGCAGTTTCTTCTGTCAAACTCCAATTACCATTACTTGTAGCAATACAAGAACATTTATACATATACATATACTAAGTATGTACTTTTTAACTTGTATATAAACAACAGTAACAACCCATCCATTTCCACACTAAGAAGGTAGTTTGCCTTTCGTTGAATTTCCAGACAGTGATGCTTAACTAGTATACTGAAGATCTGTTAGTGACTATGCACCGAGATATCTTTGGTTTTATTTCATATCATTTATTTTTCTGAAAGGTTTTGACGATGTTTGGCAATTTCAGTCGGTGACGACTTTAACGATTCTAATATGAAGGAGGTACGTTAAGTCATACTCTAGAATAACAAAAAGAAAATAAAAGTTCTGATCCAGTCAAAGAAACTGTTCCATTCTGTTTCACACAACTTTACGAAGTGTGTCCCCGTTTACTGACCTTATCTAGCCCTTATCTAGCACTCTTTGTTCTAAAAGTTCCAGGTTTCTGGCTGTTCAAAACCGAATGCTTTTTTTTAGTAATACCTCATAAATAAAAATCTATGGGAGTAAGGTCGAGTGATCGAGCAGGCAATTGCTTATAGCATTATTTGACACAACTCTCTCATTGAAGTTTCCTCTCTCAAAAAAAAAACATTGCTTGTGACGAATGTTACGGTCTGGGTGATCGTCCTGTTGAAACCAAATGTTTTGTATGTTATCAGGATTAATAATTTGCCTCAAAACAGGCATTGCTTCCTTCGTTTGTACGTAGCTGCAAATATCTGCTATCAGTTAAATTAAAATCAAAGATGAAAAGACCTACCAAGCAAGTCTAAAATGTAAAAAAAAAAGTCTGAAAAACAAAACAAATGTTTACGAAATTTAAACCGCACACGAGATTAAAACCAAGTTGAAATCGAAACTGCAATGGTGATAGTTATGCCTATCGACCACTCCAGAATTGGTAAATTGATGGGTTGGTGTTTCATCTAACCACAGTATTTTCCTAGTAAAATTACCATTACATTTTTAAATATACCACCCGCTAAACTCTAATTTTTTGTTATAGTAATTACTGATTAAATCTTGTACAATTGTTGGTTTGAATGGGTAGTATTTATTTTTCTTAAAAAAAATGGAGTATTTTGGAATTCCATTTTTTTCGCCACTGAATTGATGTGCTTCGATTATCGATTTTTCGCTGTTAGCTGTTTTTTGTTCAAACCTTCCAAAGTTCAGTACATTGCTAATTAACCTTCTCTAGGTTACCTTGCGTGGTAACGGTGGAAAACGCTCAATAACTACAAGTACACAAGGTTACAATCAACTTATCTTTGTCGCGCTAAGTATACTTTGACAGTTTATTATTATGTTTCACATTGACGTTTAATTCCATGGTTTCTTAATTTTATTGGAAAGTAGGTTTTTTGCTGCAATATCTTTTCGTTTACTTTACATTGTAGTATTAGTTACAATTAACATATCTTTCCGATTTTATTTCCCACCGATATCCAGTCATAGCCTACTAATTTCATATTAGATATTAATTTACTTTTCTATTAATATCGCTCCTATAAATAAAAATTCTCATCTATGTTATACATCGTTGAAAAGCTCTTTTTAAAGAGTAACTAACCAAAAATTCAAAATAGCCATCTTATATAAAACAAAATAAAGGGCTAATAACTGAAATGAAAGCGGATGGCAATCGTAGGTTTCTCTTCACACAAAAAAAAATAATGTAAAACTTTGAAAGCGGCCACACGCATAGCAGCTCATCGACTTATTGAAGAAATTTGAAATCGACAAATTTAGTTTTTCCAAAATATCTTAAACTTTAGGAAAGTTAGGGTAGAGCGTCTTTAGACGCATAACTTCCTTCTAAGGGATCTTTGAAAAATGTAATGCATGGGTTTTAGCAAGTCATAAGAAGGTAATATATGAGTAGTTTATCCCCAAATTCTTGAAATAATTAGAAAAATGTCCAACCAGTTTGGATGGATTTCTTTCTGCTATGTAGCATCCTTTATTTTTTAATCAAATGTTAATTTATGTTATGATTTTTTAATTATTGTCACTATTGAGGAACCACAAAGCACGTAATTACAAATATTTTAAAATTGTTTTTCATATATGTAATGTACTAAGATTATATGTCTAAAAAAGGCGGTAGCCTCGTTTTTCTAAATATTAGAGTTTTTGAGAAACAATAATTAAGGAAAGGTGTGCTGTGTGGGGTCAATTTTTCTAATTATTTCAAGAATAATGGGAAATCAAGAGGTAAAATACCCCTAAATTACCTTCTTATGACTTACTAACATCCATGCGCAACTTTTTTGAAAAATTCCTTTTGTAGATCATTTCACCATGCGTATCCGGCTAAACTCTTTGAAACGATTTTTCTTGTCATTATTGAATTCCGCAAACCTTTCCATTTAATGTTGCTCTCTGTCTAATAATTAATACTGTACCTAACCTAAGGTACCAATGGTAAGCCATGTAGAATAATGAATAATAAACTGTAGATACTGCATATTATGAGCATTTTTGGTATTAATGAAATATTATTTTCAAAAAATTGTAAGATGATGCGTTTTTTATTTCAAGCAGCATATTGTAAAAAAATATATAGAAAACCACAAAAATAGGCTCCATCCTAGACAATTAACTTCTCTGGAACAAGGACAAATTTGAAATAACCAATAAGGCCAAAAGAGGTGTGGCGAAACATTTCAGGAAGAAAGTGAGGATCTAACCCAAAAAACGAAAGAGATTAATCGTCTCTTTCATAAGAGATCAGTTTGCTACAGCTCAGATTAACATGCCATGTATATATAACTGCAGCTATTGAAGTGGTGCTGGATTTTACTCCTCTCCGCATTGTGGTAGAGGGCAGAGCTAAAAGAACCACACTTAGAATGATCAAGGAGGGACTTTTAGGCATAACTCTCAATCTCTTGAAGATGGTAAAACCTGGAGCACCTCAGCAAAATCAATCAATAATATTGAAATCAAATTAAAAAAAAATGGTCACGTTAGGAATCTAATTAAAGGATGGCCAGTCAAACTAACCGAAGATACTAATCTGAACATTATCTTAGTAGCTGAAGACAATCACTACATCACTATGAGACAAATATCAAGGGACTATGGTGTTAGTTTAGGTACTGTATTAAGAACGTCTCGAAAAGCTAGTGCATCTGGTGCATGGACCGTCAGAATAATGGAAATAATGGAAACCTCATTGAACATATTATACTTTGACTAGGACCATTTTCCCTTAATGACTCTGTCAATCGAGTGACCACCTAGGTCTCCAACTACATGTTTTCTTGTGGGATTATTTAAAATCGAAGGTGTATTTAAATAGGCCGAATAATTTAAATGATTTAATGATGGTTTCCTCAAGCAATGTTTCAAAATGAGCGTCACTTTGAGCATTTGATAAAAAAATTTCAGTGTATTTTCAAACTTAATCATGTTATTTTCTTTCAATTGTTGTATTCATTCTTGTATCTGTCATTAATATCTCAAAAACTAGTCACAATAAACCTGTATCGTAGTATAGATAAAAAGTAGTTGACGTGTTCGAGTATTTTTACTCGCTATAAGTTGGTACAATTTTATTGAATTTATTTCTTTCATTGTGAACGCACTGTACATACATACAAGAATGCAGAATGAGCTATTTCTGTATATTTCAGAAAACCTATATATATTGCTATTTTTAAACAGAATTGAAGAATAGGTGAAGTCAGACGCTAATGGCTCTTTACATAGATGAATAAAAACTATGGACAGTCCTTATAGGCAAACATTTTTTTTTCTATTTACTGCTGTTTTATCAACCTTGCGAAACCCGCAGCGAATTACGTTATTTATAGTACATATTTACTTCGTGATGTCACGAGATATATTTTGCAACATAAATATAGCTCTAGATATATAGATTTTTCTTCTTTTTATGCCCCATAACTTCTGCAATCGACGAACATCAAGCGCAGTTTTCCTTTGAGTTTCTATTTACGCGTATATAGGTATCCAGCTGTACATACATACAAACAGACATCACGACAGGTCTCATTCGCATACTTTATCCGGAATTCGTTTCGTTACCATATTTGTTTTTGCCCGTGCTATATAGCGACTGCACGCCTTCATCACACTTTGTAATCAAAGTAATCTTTTATTTTGTGTAGGACACTTACTTTGTCGTTAAGGGAAATTTGTCGGATTGCATAACCTAATTCACTTTGCAAACGAAAATTTTATTCTAGAAATACCTACCTAAATATTATACTACTCTTGAATCATCCCGCTTGCACTATTCTTTTCTAATTTTAAGCATGTTTAACTAATAAGGTCATAATCACGTCACTGGCATACATTCATCTTAGGTGACATATAATAAATATTATTATATGTGCATACATGCACGTCGCAGATGCATTAAAATATTATACGTCACTTTGTCTTGTTGAGGATATCCCATTATTATTAGCTCATATTAGCAACTGCTTTGCAAGGAAACCACTTCCTGAATTACTCTTTAATACTAAACTATTTACTCACTTTACTGAAAAGAGCTTCATAACATTCCCATCTCACTTTAAAATGAAGTTACTCAATAGTTAAGAGAAAGACATCGGAAGAATATATAAGTGAAATTCCGGAATTGCATCCAGTTTTTACAATCCAAGCGAACTCTACCAGACACAGAAAGCAACGCTTAAACTGCAATAAATGAAACTGAAACTCATTCCATCCTACGCTGAATAAATTAAAATATATGGCCGCCGTTGGATGTAGAGTTTCTAAAGCTTAGACGGTTTGAATATTTACCGTTGCATAATTATTACGAATAAACGTACTAAAAAAAAAAAAAATAGTGCGACAGCGGAACTTTTATCCTGTTATATAGCGATGGAATACCCAACGCTAGTACTCTTGAGACCATGACATTTTCTGCAGTTCGTACATTCCACTCGGTGCAAAGTAGATTAATGCTTATCTAGGTAGAAAGCTGGCCTTAGAGTGTTGTAGAAATAACAAGAAATAACTTTATAAAATTAGTTTATGATTTAATTTCTAATTTTGATTAACTACAACTACGTAGCATACTATCAAAATTCTGAATTATTTGGGTACTATTTGTGAAATAACAGGAAATATAAATGACAATCAGTTAGAGTATAAAAATCATCCATTCACATAAATTTCAAATTTATCACCTCAAATATATTCGAAACTTTACGTGTTTAGATGTTTGATAGTGTAATTATTCATTTGCATGTATGAATGCTTACTTCCTATGTTACTTATTCATCAGGACAAAACTGCACTAACAAGAGAACACCGGCGGGTGTCCCCCTTCGATTTCGATGAAACTTAACAGATCGAAAGAGTACCTTAAAATAAGAGACACGTATTTTTTTTTATCGGCTTATCCGCACGATTTTGGGGTACAGCCCCTCCAAGATTTGGACGATTTTTCAATTTTTGCAAATATTTCCTAAATTATAACAGATATTAAATTTTCTTGTTGACATAATTTGCAGCATATTGCATGGCCCTAAGGGTGGCGTCGTCCTTATTCGCAAAAAGTTAATAATGGGGGACGGGGTACCCCGTACCCCCCATTTTTTTACATTTTTTCTTTTTCTTATTCATCAAAAGAAGGCCGATTTTACATAGAATACGATGATGTATAACAAGTTTAGAAATTAATAATTGTAAAAATAGAAAATAATAATAAAGTTTCAAATTAATAAACTTGTCTATTGATATAAATCAAATGAACTATAACAGAAATAAGCTTTTATCCTTAACATAATTTCCAGCATAATACATGGTCTCAAGGTAGATATCTTCATAAAAAGCTAATAACGGGGGACGGGGTACCCCGTACCCCCATTTTTTTACATTTTTTCTTTTTCTTATTCATCAAAAGAAGGCCGATTTTACATAGAATACGATATGGTATAACAATTTGGAAAATTAATAATTGTAAAAATAGAAAAATAATAATAAAGCTTCAAAATTAATAAACTTGTCTATTGATATAAATCAAATGAACTATAACAGAAATAAGTTTTTATCCTCAACATAATTTCCAGCATAATACGTGGTCTCAAGGTAGATATCTTCACAAAAAGCTAATAACGGGGGACGGGGTACCCCGTACCCCCCATTTTTTTACATTTTTTCTTTTTCTTATTCATCAAAAGAAGGCCGATTTTACATAGAATACAATGATGTATAACAAGTTTAGAAAATTAATAGTTGTAAAAATAGAAAAATAATAATAAAGCTTCAAAATTAATAAACTTGTCTATTGATATAAATGATATGAACTATAACAGAAATAAGTTTTTATCCTCAACATAATTTCCAGCATAATACGTGGTCTCAAGGTAGATATCTTCATAAAAAGCTAATAACGGGCGACGGGGTACCCCATACCCCGCATTTTTTCAATAATAAGTTTATTCATTATTTATCAAAAAAAGATCGCTTTTACATAGAAAACAATGTTAATAAATTTGGAGGATTAATAATAAAAATTATTGTAATAATAATAATATAGTACATTAACAACAATTATTTGTTATCGTTACTCCGCTGCTCTCCTTACTTAAATATTTCTTAATTTAGAATTGTATCTACTCGACAAGCTATGGTCAAACCTTTCTATGCTTACTAACTTATACTATATACTATACGAAACTTTTATCGGTGGTAGCAATATAAATCGTTTTATCAACTGCAGTTAGTGACTGCGTTTTATATATTTCCTTAATAAAATGTTATTCATTCTTAGAATACCATAATCCTTTAGTGCGTATATATGAACAAATTTGCTACACAGGACGAAGGATTAAATAATACATACATATATATTTTTCCACTATCCACTCTTATACCACGAGTACTTGAATACGTCGAAAAAGGGAAGAAAACTGATCTTGGGGAAGAAAACTGATTATGGGTTAGGGATTGCAATAATATTATTTCTCTGATATAAATCTATGTCGGTAGTTCATAAGAATCACTATATCCGAAAAAGTTCTAACAAAATTTTTCCACAGTCTAAAACCATATACATCTAGAGGTTGTACCATCGCTGTCGTTTTTTTTTGGTATATTTAAAATGTTCAAAGTTTTGTCTTTTGGCACTAATTGCTGAAGTTCGGCAACACAATGCCCACTCCAAGAATCAATCAAAAGGACACTCTTTAGCCCGGTATTCGACTGAAAAACATCCGTTAGCCAGGTTTTGAAATGATTTGAAGTGAGTTTACCAGATATCTGAAGTGACTGAATAATTAATTAAACTCACGTATGCGTAGATAAGTGCATATCAAATTCATCACAATAGACACTACATATATTTATTTTGAGTTATTATTACTATTATTAATTTTCTAAATTTATTATACATCACCGTTTTCTATGTAAAAGCGATCTTTTTTTGATTGAATAATGAATAACTTATTATTGAAAAAATGCGGGTATGGGGTACCCGTCCCCGTTATTAGCTTTTTATGAAGATATTCCTTGAACCACGTATTATGCTGGAAATTATGTTGAGGATAAAACTTATTTCTGTTATAGTTCATTTGATTTATATCAATAGACAAGTTTATTAATTTGAAGCTTTATTATTATTTTTCTATTTTTACAATTATTAATTTTCTAAACTTGTTATACATCATCGTATTCTATGTAAAATCGGCCTTCTTTTGATGAATAAGAAAAAAAAAAACGTAAAAAGAAACGGGGGTACAGGGTACCCCGTTCCCCGTTATTAACTTTTTGCGAATACGGACGACGCCACCCTTAGGGCCATGCAATATGCTGCAAATTATGTTAAGAAGAAATTTAATATCTTGTTATAATTAGGAAATATTTGCAAAAATTGAAAAATCGTCCAAACTTTGGAGGGGGCTGTACCCCAAAATCTGCGGATACGCCGATAAAAAAGAATACGTGTCTCTTATTTTAAGGTACTCTTTCGATCTGTTAAGTTTCATCGAAATCGGAGAGGGACACCCGCCGGTGTTCCCTTGTAAGACAAAACTAGAACCTACGAAGCAAGCATTCAGAGAGCACTGGTAAATAGTAAAAATGCGGTGAAGGTGGAAAAGATCAAAAGGGCAATCAACCCATTCAAATTATGCTACAAAAGGGTCCGTAGGGTACATGCTACAACCTGGAGAATGATCAGGGTTAGTTTCACTTCAATACCTGAGAAAAATGGGACAGAATGGAACAAATTTTCTGTGACTAGTAAGTTTGGCGTTATTCAGTGTAAAGGCTCCTAAAAAACTGCTAAGTACACACATAAGGGATATTGTATTACCATGTCGGCCTGCATATGAAGACCAGTATACGTGAGTACGATATGGTCAGCGTATGAGATCGGAAGTGTATTATTGTGAGCTCTGTGGTTTAAGAGTTGCATTGCAATTATTTAATTCGATTTGGGAAAAGATTTTGTGTTATTGGTATTTTTTAGTTATTAATCCTTTTTTTATAGCTTAGTGTTGCTATTTTTGTCCTTCTTCTTTAAAATTCCTTGTTAGTATTACAAAAAATGTTATTTTCTTTTCGGAATATAGATAAATTTGTTTTTCTTTTCTATTAATATATTACAATGAAGTCGGGACAATGGTGAAGCGGATAATAAAAGTCCAATGTTATTTGAAAGCGATAACTACTGAACTATTTTAACAAAAGAAAACGATAAAAGAGATGCAAACTCTGATGTGGCGCGCGTACAGAATGTGTCGCAGGTCAATGAAACTACAACCATTTCTGACAAAAATGTAACCAAACGAGACTCCTTAATTGAAAATAACTTTCAAAATAAATTTTCCCGCTTATATAGTGGGCCGTAATAGTTTGGCAAAAACGGTATGTGATGATAAGGTTTCAGAAGACATTCTACTTCCATATTGCGACTTCTTGAGCACTTCCAACAAAGATATTCGTAACGAATGGCAGATTGAGTATTCCAATCTTTACAAAAATTAGCCAACCAATTATTTTAGGCTCTTTCCAAATCTTAGAACTATTAGTTGGTATGATGAATCTAGAGTTACAAAGAATATGATGTCGCAATTTTTAAGACTTATAAGGCTCATCGTCATTTAATCATAGAAGATTTCCTAGGCATTTGTGTAAAATCCATCTAAAAGAAAATAATATATGTAATTTTTGTGAAATCGAGTGCAGTGATGTGAATCATATTATCTTGGAATGTAGCATACATTTAGATAAAATTAATTTATTCCAATTGGAGCTATTAAATATGGGTATTCAGTTTCCAATTAACATCAATCATCTGATATCGTTGGACGGAAAAGAGATCAATTGTAAAATTTATTGTTACATGAAAAATATAGGTTTTAATATTTAGATTAAGTATTCCTTTCATTACTATCCTATGTGGGTTTTTCCTTTGCTCCATTGACCTCCCTGTTTGTTCTAAGTCACCCGATTGGCCCCGGGTGTGAAGCGTGTCTAATATCGACCCTTACGTTCATACCGGTTGCTAGTTTTTGCTGAATCTATCAAAGCTTAAAATATGTACATGGCTAATGGTTAACGACAAGGTCAATTTTATTAACAACAACAACAGTAACCAGCACACCTATTAGATAGAAAATATCCGCAGAGGTAACTTTATATTAGCTCATACTGAGAGCCGAGCATGCCCTGCAAATTACGCAGGTGCTTTTATGCATTCTTTCTAAACACTGGGATAGTATCAATTCTCTAAGCAACAAGTAATGAAAGGATCGATATATAATATTTAATAAAGGGAGATCAGTTCATACAACCGTCATAAGACCAACACTGAAGGCTGGAGTCGGAAGAGCGCGTTCAAAGAGGGGGGTGTTGTTCTCTCTGCTATGGATAAACTACTACTACTGCTAAACTATTACTACTGGACATAGAGGACAAGGTACAGGACTTTGGAATACGTAGTGATTTTGTTATTCTGACCTAGGATAAATTCACCAGGGTTGTGGAAGACAAAGTGCAGAACGCTCTACAAGTTTTTTTTCAAATGAACCGAAAATGAGAGTCTCAATGTTAGTTCCTCCAAAGCGACTACGGCAGCGACCATCATAACAACGAGAACAAAGTAGTTAGATGATCTTAGATCGCTAAACAATCGGAAGCAAGAATTAAATCTTTTCGAAAAAAATACATGACTATTGTTCTTGATTCCAAGCTCGAATCGACTGCTTCAGAAAATTAAAACTGAAATAAAGGTAACGCTCATATTATCTAGAAGAGCTCACGGGAACAAAAACCTGGAAGTTAAATTAAAGGTAGATCGACCACTGTGGAATATATTAATAACTAACACAGGAAATACAAATAAACTTCTTTCTCACAACAGTTTTTAATCTTCAACACTATGTACATTTCATTAAGTACACTAACATCATCAGGTGTACAAGTATAATGTCAAAATACCAAATATGTATATATTATAAGTATATCCTAGGTTACAAAGTCAAGCTTCATGACTAATATCTTCGATAACTTCTAAATATTTATAATTAAGGAGTGTTAGATCTGTACTAATAATAAGTAGGCTATCATTATGTTTTTTCATATAAATCGCTTCCCACATATTAAGATTTTTACAATTTGAAGATTAAATTACAGCTAATGAAATGGACATTAGTATTGAAGATTGAAAACTGTGAGAAAGAAGTTTATTTGTATTACGTGTATTAGTTATGGAAGTTAAGTAAAATATGATGTATTGGACATGTATAATGGTAATTACACCTTATAACCATTTTGCATCTTAAGTTTGGTAGACACGAATGCGGCAGCAAACCGCTATAAATGAACTCAGCAAAATACAGGAGCCCCAGTAGAAGAATATGTTCCTTAGATCTTTCTCCTCTCCATTTGGTGATAATGGTATACGTGAAATTGAAGTCTCTCAAATTGCATGAATCCTCAAGTGGCAGATATCTAGGATATTGAGATATAAAAATATTGTCATGATGTGAAAGCAGGTGTCGGAGCATACAGGTCATGAATATGTAATGCTCTGTTTTTCAGAACAAAATACCCGGGATTTTAAAATTTTCTTTTCTTTAATTCAACACAATTAAATATTATTATTTTTAAATTTATGCTCTTAATATATTTATTATTTTGCTTTTGAAAGTTTTCTTTTTTCAATAAAATTAAATAAAATAGTATAGTGGTTTTAATTCGCCCAGCGACCTCTCTGATAAGTGAAAGAATACTGTGAAAAGTGACTTCCTACCTGCTAGGTGGCGCGGGACGCTTCAAGGAGCACGAGATCGCCTGTCAAAATCGTACTCCGGACGCTTACTAACGAATAGGCAGGAAATATCTTCAACGACGCCCAAACGATCATGCAAAAGGTTATTTGGACAATAAATCTGATATCAGCAACGAAATTGAGAATGCGGATTTGATTAATGAAGCAAATGAAAATCATAACGACGAAATAACCGACGTTGATATTGTAGCAATGGTGATAAATAACGTGACTATTAGTAAAGACTCTGAAGATGACGAAATCACACAAATTCTACATTCTGAAAGATTTAATGTGATTGAAGCAGCGCTCGAATACATCAACCACCAGCAAATATCATTTCCTTACACAAGTGGAGAGACTTGCCCACCAGGAAGAGGGCACAGATGAGAAAGCAGACAAGTATAGAAAATTTCTTTAAAAACCAATCGACGAACAAAGTATAATTTTGTTATAATATACATATTTTGTTATTCACACATTTTCTTGCAGAGGTTTGTATGTATGTTTTTATTAAAAATAAATCTGTAATTGAGTAACAGTTTATTTAAACAAAAGGAGGTTTTTTTGTTCAACAGTATGTAACATATATAATTCATCCAGCTTAACCGGCTTTTCCGTTATCCGAACTAACTGCCCATCACATTAGGTCAAATAATCGACAGTCTACAGTAAAATACAAGTATTTTTAGTAGCTGTGTTGCAGAAGTTTAATAATTAGCTATTGGCAAAATTTACAATAATATATTTATTTTGTTTAATGCTATAAACACTATATCAACTAAACTAAAATACGTAACAAGGTGTACGTATGCTCCTTTCCCTGTTTTTATTTAGTATTAAGTCCGTGAATTAGTTAACCCGTACTATCTAAAATTAAGGGCACGTCTGTACAAGTTACAAGACGGGAACGCTAATTGCAACACAATTGATCGAGACAGAAAAGAAATATAACTATAATATGTCATAATGCGGAACAGTTCTAGAAGAATTAGGAGGCACTGTTTCACAGGCGGGAGTTCACACAGTCACACACAGACAAAAACAAACGCATACACCTGATAGTTATAGATTTTCTTCTCACGTACAGTCTCAAGGAATTCAACCGAAACTAATACTTTGAAATGAGAAAACTTTCCTAACTAACTTAAAATTATGAAGATAAGCGTACTTAAAGGGGAACTTAGACGATTCAATAAGACGGCAAAATACCGCTTTGAATATCAAAGTATATTAACGCAATACTTGTTTTATTCGTTTCTCAATTTTTCTGTTGCGTTTAAATTTAAAAAAAGTCGTTCTAAATGCCCTGTCTTACCAGTGATGATGTGATGCTAATTATTTGATTGCAAATATATATTAAGATTTTATTTATTGCAAATTAATCAATTTTAGAGTAAATGAACGTTAACATTGATAAATAATTGTGTAATCGATTGCAAGGTAATATCTTTGCATTGCTGCAATGATCTTTATCTTTCATCCTTTTCGTTGTTATTTGTAATTGTTATCCTCAAGTATTCAAAGTGATTTCAAAATTGTAGCTTCTCGTATCCATCTCGAATTTATTATACTTTGATTCATTTATTGTTGTTTGTTTTATTATTACGTACTCAGTTTTATCCTCATTAATTTTTAACCCATACTACCGTATCGCCTTCTCCATTTTGCTGATTACTTCTTTTTTTGAGTTAATTATTAATGCTACTTCGTCTGCATATACAATCATTTGCTGTTTTGGTTGGCGTATAATTCCTTGTATTTGTACTCCGTTGTTACTGTATAGTACCAAATTAAATAGTATCGTTGATAGTAGGTCTAGGTCTTGTCTCACTCCGGTCTTCCTCTCTAAACTAGGAAATACTTTTCCCTCTGCTACTATTTTGTGCTATTTATGCGTTTATAAAACCAATAAAGATGATATGTAAACATGGATTTAGTTCGTGGCTTTAATTTAGTACCAACTTGAACGTAGAGATCTGGTCCGCTATTAATCTTTTTTCTTTAAATCTCCCTTGATATTCTCCTACTAAATCACTATAATAAGGATTCAGTCTATTTCTAGCGATGCTCGCTAAAATTTTGTAGTGACATCAACCATTCTTTTCTTATTTTTTTTTAGCTTTCGGCATTCATCTTCTATCTTTTAGTCTGTTGGCTCTTCTATTTCCTCACTCTGGCTACCTTCTGGTACAATCCCATTCAAAACTCATGTCTCCCTAAAAAAAATATTTCTTTCTATTTTATAAATATAATATTTATCCGTGTTTGCTTAAAATGCAGCCCTTGTTTCATTAAGCGCTTAAGTATTCGTAGAATACGCTCACACATATTTACATTTAAATTATATATACTATTTGCTCACAAAGAAATGTTAAGGAGACGTGAATTTTGTATTTCAGTGTACATCACGCGAAATTTTGAAGAACATAGCGGGTTGTTCACTATTTTCAATATTTTGATTCTTTTCTTTTCTGCCTGGACACTTTCTTAGCGAGATTTCCTAATTCGCGGTGAGTTGTTTTAATTTTCCGCAGTTAGTCTACCCATGAGTATAGTAATCTTGCTGGTTCTGTTTCTCTATTGTTCTTTTTACAGCGTTGTGTAAACTAATCTTTGTTTCTTTGGATTATTATCTGAATCGCACAGGCTACAACCTTTATTTGTTCCCACTAAAATAAAATTTTAGTTAATTACCCGAATACTGGAGGAATACCTCTGGTAAAGTACATGGTAAAATCTTTTCAGGGAATCCATGCGGAGAGCATGGATACATATAAACAGGAAATAGTTTGAAACAAGTATTTGCGCAAATGGACACGTATGATAGGGGTTCAAACTGCAGAGTTATAGCTCTGTGAGCGAGAACCACAAACAGCCAATCATATACGTACTATGTGACTGCGAAACATTGGAGCTAGGAAGCAAAGTTTATTTGGGAAATCGAAAGGGGCTCCAGAAACGTACCGCATCAGTTCGGTAAAGAACCCGTACAAATTACTACATAACACCTTTGGTGTAATAAATGGCATTATGATTCATATTTCCTATGCGTTTGAAATAGCTTAAATAGACAACAAACATAACAACGTTGAATAATTGCATTGCTCCACTGTAGGTATATATTGTAGGGTTAAGCATTTCTATTTATTCATTTAGATATATTATTCCATTCCACTTCGATTTCGGCTTTATAAGCAAATTTTAGCTCCACAATAATCAAAAGTAATTGTATATTATAATGTAACTAAAATGTTTATTTCTCTAGAAAAGCTACAATACAGTTTTGGTGGAGGATTTTTTTAGTTAACTTGTGCTACCGTAAACAAATTTATTATTATTCCGTGATGATATCATAATACTTTTAAGAGGACCGGCGCTGAAGGAAATTTCATCTGCTCTGTAACAGGTGATTAAAGCCATTTATAGCTGGTAAGCACAGCAAGGAATATCCGAGCGAGGATTAACCGGAATAAAACTGCCATAGTGTCGTTCACCAAACTGTGTGTGAGGGACTTTTAGCAACTTTGAAGTATGTAGGCGTCCTATTTGATAAGATACTAACTAATCTACATCTGGAAAAGATAACTCACAAAGCAAGGCTATCCTTATGTAACTGCCGATTGGTACATACGAATTCTTGAGGACTATTTCCAAAACTGGTTAATTACTTTTACGTGGTAGTACGTCCAACCGCAGCAGGACTGACATCAACACAAAAAAAAAATCGCAAGCATAGCAATTACGAAAGCAATGTCTTCCTCCCAATCTTTGAGATTTAAAGTTAGACTTACCACGTTTTCAAATTGTTGTGGAAGAGGAGGCTAGATTAGGTGACCTGGTAACTCACTCATTATTGGTGAAGAAGAAATAGACATTCTTGCGAGAAAGTGTACTGGAAAACAATTTCAGGGCCCAGAACCTGCCATTAGTAGCCTATGGTACCTAAACGGCAAATCAATCTTTCGGAAAAACAGAAAGTGATTCAGTATTGGAATAATTGGCCTAGTTTGTCAAGGAGTACATGTCACCAATTACCTCAAAATCAAGGAATTGAACTTGAACATAAAAATGCCAAAGTATACTTCTTTCTACTTTTACAGAACATTGCAAATTCAGAAAATACTTACGCAGAATCGAATGTTCTGATGAGACAGAATTACGACGTTGGCGTTTGGAGCGGCAGCGAGAATGAGACATTTGAGCTTTTGGGAAGTTGACTTTACCTTAGAAAACTTGAACACAATCTCATTCAGCAAGATTCTTAGTTAGTTACCTGAAGGATCTGAACTTGTTGGATTAACTTTAAGATAACATCCGCCCTATAATGATCCCTAGCGGCCACAATAGATGGAACGATTAATTAAACCACGTGGAAAAAACATATTTTTCTAAGTACTTAAGCTTGTTTTAATATAGAGTACAGTTACGAAGGAATAATTGATGTGTTTGCAGTCTGATAATGTAACATCAACACGAATCGAGCAAAAGTAATTGGCTGTTTTTCTCTATTTTAAAGAATTTTGTCCCCTAACGTGTATTCAGAATCAGTAACAATTTGTTTCACTGCATTTCATCTCCTAGTAATTCTTAATCTTTGAAATTCCTTATTTCTTTAAACATTGTTCTATATATTGCAGACGTTAAGTTCATCGAAAAATTCATGAGAGATGGAAGTTTCTAAATTATTACAATTCTTGGATCTGTGCGACCAAAAATTCGAATGCAAAAGAACTGTCCTGTCATCCGGTGATATTTTCCTTAAATTTTCGGTGCGACTTAGTGACCAAGCAATTAATTTGACAACACAGAGAAGTGACAAGAGAACGAACACTCAAGAAAACACTGTTAAGTAGATATTTTCTCTATTTATTGCCCAAAATAACTGCAACGTATACAACAATCAAAGTTTTGAAACTTCAGTAAAATATTTAAAGCAACACGGTGGATAGCGATCAAACACATTTGCGTACTACGCTCAAGCGTAAATTTTAAATTTCGAATCCCCTTGAAAAAGTACCTTCCGTAGTTTAGTCTACCTCAGAAAATAAAAAAGACGACTAATTGTAAATGGTGCATAGATAAGAACAATCGATATATAATAATGTAATTGTTTCTCCAAATTACGAATTTTGACGTTAAAAAGCTAATTTACCGAATTTCTCTAGCATTTGCTCTACTGGTCCAGAGATCAATAACTGATTTCTAACTGAAAGTTCTTAAGAAAAACTAAGAAATCGTCTGCTCATGCCACTTGTATTCAACTACTACGCCAAAAAATACAATTTCTGATCGGTGATGTTTCTTTCTATAAATCTTGTAAACCTGTTTGAGTGGTGTCATGTCTGGTTTGAATAGATGTACATGTGTAATTTATTAACTTAATTAGCAATTGATATAATCAGATTTCTTATATTTATGAAGTAAATTGTTATGTATCTGGTAGTGTTACATAAGAAAAAAAGAACGTCCCTATTTCTTATCTACAACAAAACAACTTTTCAGAACAAATTATTGCCTATCAACTTAATTACGAAGTTTGCATTGTACCAAATCGCAGGCTACAAATTTTAGAGGCATGTTAAAGTATCGCACCTATGCAGACTCGCGGTTCGCAGAGAATAGATGTGTGGACATAAAAACGCCCCCAATTGCAATTAATCATACAGATATACCGCAATTTAAATCCTTTGCTTGATACTCGCCCAACGAGTACATGCGTACGTTCCCGAGGTTGCTCTAGGGGTTTTTTTTTTGTTCCAATTTCCGCATGTGTATAACCTCACTGTGTTGTCCTTTTCGCTTAAATAAAGCAATGATCGGATTAACGGCGCCTGGAGGTACGTCAAGCGTTTGCCATTTTAAAAGTGTTTTCATTCCTTTGTGAAGAATCCGTTAGCTATTAATCCATTATTCATTTAAAACGCGAATATTTTCAGAGAAATCATCTAATTCTACAAGGGAAAATATGTTTTCAAAGGCTGTATAATAGCCTTTTATGTTACAAATAAAAAAGATATTAGACAACAAACATGACAATGAAACGGCAAATCTTTAGTTTTGTTTTAAAATGCAAGTTTCATATTTTTACCTTGCGGTCATACATTGCATGTTGTATATTATACATCTCTCAAGGAGTAGTCCGATACAATGCCTTCTCGAACTAACGGTGGGATTCTGTTGATATCTGTAGCGCCTGCAAGATAATCTGTAAGCATATCCTTATATATATATATGCTTACAAGTTTACAGATGAACTTACAAGTGCTACAAGTGCGATATGAGTCTTATGTTACCATAAGATTCATATCGCATTCGTGTCATTTGCACTATGTACCGTTTGCTGTCTGCAGTGAGAACGGTTTAAACTGTAATGGTACCAAAATTTTTTTGTCATCGGAATAAAAAAGAATCCAAAAACAATCAAACTAAATTTGCAATGGAATGGAAAATACCAAGGTCTGAAAAGGAAAATACGCCCTAATCATTGATTAGAGACATATAGAAAAAATATTTTAAATTGAATATTTTTATTTGACACAAATACGTCGTCTTTACGATGAATTACAAACTTAGAGGTCCCAGGAGATAAAATATATGCCAATACAATTTCTCAACCAGAATTGCCCATAAGGTTCCGAGATCTGGTGAATGAAAGCAAAATTGGATAGTAAATTACGATTTTGTACGCAGTGACACCTAGTATTGAGAAAACAATTTGTTAGAATGAAAAACCGATCATTCTCCGAACACATACATGAAATACGCATCAATATTGATTAGACAAAATAATTAAGAAGACTCTGCTCCGATAAACCATTGAAAAGTGCCCCTAAGCTATTGGGCTGAAATTAAAGCCAATAAGTACTACTGTCACACATACTGTAAATAACAAAAATTGGATCAATCGATGCCACACCATTCGAGATATTAACAGAAGGGTGGAAAAATTCAATATTTTTTTTCCTAGGAATTACTTCAGCGTTTACGTCCAAAAAAAATATTATTTGTAGGTCACATTAAAAAAAGTGTGTAACAGTCGGTTGATATTAACATACATATATTTCACCTTACCAAGATCTTCAGTGCTACCGGTCAATTTAATGTATTATACGCAGAAATTCGTACATATACTTAATAAGTGGAAGAATAATTGAAGGTGAATTTAAGATGAAAATCTCATTATTAACGTGAAGATATTTGCTAAATTGTCGATCTGAAACTACAATATATATTGTAGGACCACTTTAAGCCACTGTACATGCGTTAATTATATACATTAAACACGTGTGTAACATGATTGACCAGTAGCCCTGAAGATCCTTGTAAAGTGAAACTAATCTATGCTGATATCGACCGAATGTTACACACGTGTTTAATGTGACCTAATTATTAATTAGCGTTGGTTAATTACCGCATGTATAGTGGCTTAAAGTCGTCCTACAATTATTGTTATCCTTTATACCTATAAAGGACAAACAATATGTACCTACATATTGTAGTCAGATCGACAATTTAGCAAATATCTGCACATTAATAATAATGAGACTTCCATCCTAAACTCTCATTCAATTATTTTTCCACTTATAAAATATTTGCGTATAGTTAGTAGTTAGTAGTATAGTGCAGTTTCATGTATATCAACAGTGTTGCGTAGAATCCTTCTGAATTATTGTATTGTTGGCAAGTGTTTACTTTCACATTTTGTTAAGATAAATTTTATTACATTTTAACAAAATAAATAATCAAATAATTTGTGGAAAGCATGTGACGATTTGCAAACTAAAAAGAAAAAAATTGCTTCTACTATTGAAATACTTCTACATATTATATTAGTATATTACACACCATTCAAGCTACTCGTACAGATAATTAGTTTATGATCAACTAAATTAAATTTGAATGTGTGTGTATTTTCTTTATATTCTTCTACCATCCTGTTAAGTTTTTTCAGTATATTTGCACATATTGTTAAAATTTAATTAAGTTCTATTGTTTTTTGTATTTAAGAACTCCCATTCTTTCATTATCACTCTTCTTGTGTGTATTTCCCATAAATAATACCTTAAGCCATTGTGTTATTGAATTTCTGTCTTTGTTTGTAGGCAATCCTCTAAATGTGCTTATAATTTGTATTGCTCGTAATTTATCCTTAGTTTAACGGCCGATGTTAATTAGTCTTTGTTACTATTTAAGCCATCATTTCTATGTATTTTATTCACTGAAAACCAATTAATCGGTTTTAGTGAAACCGGTTTATATGAAAAATCGGTTAACCAAGATTTGATATCTGGCGATTTCCGCAGCACTCGTAAATATAATACAAGAAATCCACAGTTCATCCTCTGTGAAGGCCTCTTTCAGACCCGCTTCGTCTGAAGGTTTGGTTGATTCAACTAAGTTTCCTCTAGTTTACTCTCAACTAGTTGATTGTCACTGAAGACCTACTGAAGCCGCCGAAGTGGACAAGTTGATTCCGTGTGAAAGGGTTCAAACGGTTCCCAATCATTTGCTACATCAGTATACTCCTTGACAACCGCCCGTTCAACTAGTGGAATCAATTAATCGGCTCGTCTGAAACAGGTCTAAGTCAAGTAAATTTCATAAATCACACACAATTAATAGCATAAAAATCTATCTCTCTTCACCTGATACTTTGAAAGAAACTTCTTCGTTCGCTTTAAATCGCAGTTAAAGAATTTTAAGCACACGCTGTTTTTTTTTATTTGCTAAATGAGTTTTTTTAATTAGTATTAATCAATAATTAGAATTCCCCTTCCTATTACCGCGTTCGGCCCTATTCGTGCATTTTCTGTGTTTGTTTTTTTATTTTCTGGACGTTTTTTTCTTTAAATTAAACTTTATTTCACTATTATATTTTTTTTTCAACTACTCAAATTACTAAATAATCTCTTCCATTCTAAAATAATAACTGCAGCCCTGCTAGGAAATTCTTATTTATTTTTTGCCTGGACATATTAAGCTATTTGTATGTATTCTCTACATACATATGTATATATTGATTTAACCAGCAACATCACTGTAGGGTACTTTGTTATAACAAGAAGCATCATCCATCTTTGCAGATACTAAAAAAGGTGCCCTAAACTTAAAAAAAATCAGTTCAATATACTTCAAGTAAAGAATTTTTAAACTTTGAGTAGCATGCGTTTTAGAGAGCGGATGCATAAGATAAATTTATGATGGCTAAAAAAGAGGATTTTTTGTTAGAATTTATTAAAATATGTAAAAGTTGTCCGTTTCTGCGAAAATTAAATCCAGGAACTATCGAGATAGTGTAAAGAACAATGCTGGTTACGAAGTTTTACTAAAAAAAGCGAAAGAAGTTTATCCATATGTATTATCCCTATTTTTGTATTGATAAAATATGTTTCTTCATCGTAAATTATTATATCAATCTGATAGTTCCGCTTTTAGCACCTCGAAAATATTTATGAGCGAATATTTTTTTCGCTATAAAAGCTATTTTTTACACCACTTCGATCTTTTCTTTTTCATAATAGTTAAAGCCGCCACCACTAATAACACATATGAATATGTCTCGACCAATGATATGATATGGATAATCATATCCATTAAACAATCTTTTGCAATTTGGTTTACAGAACGCGATACACATTTAATATTTACACTTTCCACATATTAAATTAGTTAAAATACTGTCATTACCAATTTTCAAAGCTTCAAACAGTTATTTTATCGTATAGTTTTGTTATATACAAAATCCTCATCTATACAATATGGATATCATATTTGATGTTTTCATTAATTGACAATAATCCTATTGACGTTGATCTGAAGATGACTATTGCAAGCCCGAACTAGTAATCAAATCATAATATATATTTTTGAAGGGAAGAACGAATTTTTTACTCTTTTCACCCATACAAAATTAATATTGGTTTATATTTTTATACTGCTATGGATTTTTTTAAGGTAAAGGTACTTACTGAAACTCTAATATATAAATAAATTATATGATTAAAAATATCTCAATTGTCCTTTCCATTTTATAACCGTATAGCATTAACAGAGCGTTTTGAAAATTAATAGATAAATTTCTTGGATCGCAATAAAAATGTAAGTTCGAATACGAAACCTCCAGACTATTATTTACTGTTTTATCGTTTAAAGGCGGTAACTAATTTATTAAGCTCAGAAGTAAACGATGTTCATGAGCAAAATGCGACTGTTAAAATTCCGTTGTTTCGTTGTTCGAGCACCTATAAAAGAAAAAAGTAATAATAACCGTATCCGTGAGCTAACACCTTGTTCACCGGGTTTTATGTCCTAGCAACAAAAGCAGTAACGCCCTCTATATTTATAGGCTTGCCGTAAGCGGATCCAGAAAGGTGATAACAAACATATCATAAAACAAGCTAATTGATGTATTATGAGAAGGATATAAATATATTATTGTTTATTTACATCATATACATACATATTATTGGATGCTTAATTTCTTAAAGATGAGTGAAGTGTTGTTTTTGAAAATAAATACTTCCTAATTAAAAGAAATTGCAATTTATGTTTACTATATCACACGGTTTCGGCAAATAATTTGCTTTTTTTTCAGATGAAAAACAGAATTAATTAAATGTAATAGTCAATTAGAAACTAAAATGAATCGGATTGAGGTACAAGCGAATATTTATAAAGCTTAGTGCGGTGCCGCAGGCGAACCTTCTCTGGACAACCGCACTTAATAACAAACATAGTTACACTGATCGTGTGATTAATTTCTTATTTTGTGCTACTCACATGACGATCGAATAGATTTTTTTTTGTAGACAACATCTATAAAACTAGAAACATTTATTATTGAGATCGCGAATAATCATATAACTCCTTCAATATCTCTCTTTGTTTAAACATTTGTCATCGCTGAAACAAATTATTTCGGAAAAGATTTCGCTTTCACTACTAACCTATGCGACACGTAAACCCCGAGCAAGACAAAGTCTAAACCCTTAATATAATTTATCTTTTCAACCTTTTATTACTTCATAAGATTTTTACTTTAACATTTTTTTTATGTATGTTTAGGTATGAAATTATTTAATCTGTAAAAACAATATTTTCCAACAACATAACTAATTAAAGTCAACAAATTAATTTTTTTCTTTCTATCTTACTTTTTTCTCAGATGCAAGAATTAGAATCTGTTACATTTTTTTTAATTTCTTTGTATAACATGTCAAAATTTTATACTGTCACTGAGAAAAATAGGTAGGAAATCAAAATATCAAACAAAATATCTGGATTGTCACTTAAAAAAGAAGGAATAACGTCAACCTTATACGAGTCAGCCTGCATATTCACATGCTACATCAAAAAGCGAAACTCCTGCAGAAGTATTAAAACAAGGTCAGAAATTGCAACACTTGACGCAAAGAGTGTGAAAAGGAGAAATAATGCCTATGGATTGGAGTAACGTACTTATTTGCCCAATTTACAAGACACGATGCGAAAATTATAAAGGAATTGCAGTTTTAGACGTAGTATACAAAATAGTTTCAAGGATGATACGAAAAAAGGAACTAGAGAAATACGAAGACGGAGTGCCAGGTGAATATCAAGGAGGTTTCAGACGTGGAAATCGACAGTGGATCATATCTTCATGTTAAATCAAATCTAACATAACAGTTATAAACAAGGGCTGCATATGCTTTTCATCGACTTCAAACACACTGAGAAAAGGGATTGCATTAAACGAAAAGTTTTATAACTTTTGGTTTTTATCATGTTATACGAAAAGGATAGCTTTTCACAGAAAAGTGTTTATTTTAATTGAAAGTAGCGTGCTGTTTCGCGAGGAAACTATTTTCTTCTTAAGTACATGCTTTTTGACGAAAAGTAACCGTACTTAAATGGAATGCACCTTAGTCTTGATTAATATTATAATTATATGATAATATTACAATGTCTGTATAACTTCGGTAATAAAACAATACTCATATACATATTTAACTACATATTCTAGTTTTTTTCAAGTATGTTATCTGTTATGATATTATTGCATTACAAATAGTATTTTAAATAAAAAACTGGGCGTTTTGCTTTATTTGTGTAAACACACATGAATATATTCATTTAAAGCTTTTGCCTTTTAGCGGAAAAATGCAAGCGCCTGCATTCAAGCTGAGTGTTTTTTTACGCGAAAGTATTTTAGTTTTATTCATGTCCCTACGTGCATAAGTCTCACATACACAAACAATAGTGAACATAGGTGAATATTTTTCGGACGAGGTTAAAGGAATTTTAGGGACAATTGGAATCTTTTCGGTTAATGTTGATTTACTTATAAGCCAATGCACTTTACAGCAGTATAAAGTGTTTTAACGTTTAAAACTGTTACAGACGGAAGAAACGATTTTGTTGTTTTCAACCAATTTTTTTGTTAACAGGTGTTTGGTTACAGTTACTAAATTACTACTTGATTTAAATAATATTTAAAAATATTCCTGTGTTTAATCAAACAAATAATTTGGTTAGAAGATTTATTTGAAATAGGCGCAGTATTTATCAATTTAATTAAGTATTTACATGGAAGTAAAAATAAGTACCTATCGCATTTTCTTTTCGTGTAGCAGTTTCCTCCCTATATAGTACAGCAAATATACCTACGTGTAATACATATATTCTCGCATAGATGGCGCATCTCCTATTTCATTCCAGTAACAGAACATATTTCGCACAAATAAGGTGGAAAATCCGTTTGTAACATGCTAATCTGGTACATTTACCAGATCAATATTTAAAGGAGTTATTACCATTGAAAGGACGATTTCTTTAACGGCACACTATAGTGCTGGGGTGGGTGGTCATTACGACCAATTTCCAAAACTAGGGGCAAAGGCTTGGCGATTCACAACGTCCTAACCCGCATGTCCTTCCTCCATACCTATGGAGTGCATGGATTTTTAGAGATAATTCATTTTCATTTCGATCAAAAATAATCATGGCATTTTGTTGTGTTTATACTTACATCTAAAGTGACTAAATCTTCTCAGAAAAGAAAAAACCTCTTGAATCAAAATGCTTACTGTTTTCTGCCAATCTGCATAGTTTTCTAGTTCAAAATAAGGAAGACTTGAATCAACTATTAATATCTTTCTCTTAAAATAATGAACTGCTTCAATGAAAAATATATTATTTCCAAAGAAATGGATGAGTTCAAAATTATATTTCTTTCCAAGGAAACACCAGATCATGTTGGCCATATAGACAACGGAAAAAACTTTTGGTTTAATACAATTCTTCTCTCAGTGCAGGCATATGATTCGATTTACAGAGAAAAAAATGTACAAAGCACTAGTAAGATTAAAAATTCCAAAAAGGATAATAATCCTGGAAAAATGACAATAAGAGACACAACAAATAAAATTTTAATGGACGACAGTTATTTATAGAAATTTAGAGTTGCAAAACGTTTAAGACGTGGCGACCCCGTCTTAACGAACCTATATAATTTAGTAATGAAAATGATAGTGACCGAAAGCAAGATACAAACAGAGGTTCAATTTACCACAATAAAGTTCAGTGTATTGCATACGCAGACGTCGCGTCGACGACGGACTTAAGAAGGCTTTCAATAAATTCGAAGAAGAAGCAACAAATTTTGGGTGACATATAAACAATGAAAAGACAAAATACATGAAAATGAGGGCAGGGGTAATGGAGGGAAATAAATGTGCTAAATTCAACACAGAAGAAAGGGAGTACAAATTTAAAGTTAACCATTTCGAATACAATAACATAAAAAAAAATGTTGTTATATGAAGGGGAAGGCGCGAGAAGGAGGACAAGAAAACCAAAGAAAAAGCGGACATAAGTGCAGTGAACATAAAGAAGTGGGAAGAAACAGCAAAAGACCGAAAAGAGTCGAAACACCCGTGTGTGTTTGGAAACAAATAGTGATGAAAATAGAAGCCAAAGGTCTCAAGGCCCGTAACGCTAATTTACCTATATATTGTTACGCTACACAGTAGCATACAGCCCGGATTAAAAAAGGAAATTTTAAAAGAAATACATTAACTAAATTAGAAAAAAATCAAATTTTATATATCCCAGTGTCATCTATCTTTATTAATTTTGATTTAGAAGTGTGCTCTCTCACCAGCCAGGTGGCATACAGGGCGAGAAATTTCCGATCGAGAGGCGGTGACATAAAAAAAATAACAAATAGCTCGTTACGCTCTTATGTGTTTCAGTAAGAGTAGAGATTCTGAGCAAGAATGTTGTCAATTGTCCTCTCCTTCAAATTCACTGTCAATTACCAGTTTAAATGATATCATAGGCATGATAATGTTGTGCCTCAATAGTATTCAATCTCTTATGTAAAATTAAAACATTTAATTGCGAATAAAAGTGATTTTATTTAATAAAAAAAAATTCTAAATGTGAACTTGTTTAAAGTCAGACACAAATCTTTGGATATTTATCTCAGGTAAGTACGTGAGTTCGTTTAATTAATAACACTAAAGTTTCATGTATTACACTGGATTATTTGACTTGTCCTATATCTATATGTAGATCACAGGATTAATAAAATCTAATCTAATCTAATCTAATCTAATTCATTAGTGATTCCACTTTTTGCAATTCAAATTCATAATTTCGTACGTAAATACGTTTAAATTAAATTTCAAAATTCCCGCGTTTTCTGACCGTTCAAACGGAGTTATGTTAGGCTTAAAGAGACGTGTGAAACAGAGTAGCCAACCTTGATGGTAATTACTGGATATTGGTTCGTACGTAAATACATAACAAATACTTATAAACCTATTTACACAAATTTCCCCAAGTAACTGCGAACGGTTTCGCAGACGATACAAACAATTTTCTAACCTCAATTCTTTCTGAACGAATAAAAATGAAATTTCTTATAAGTATAATTAAATTTAGATTAGAATGGAAATAAAACGTTTATTTTTAGGTAGATTTGATGAGGAATACCTTCTACAGGGCCGGATTCTGCAGACATCGGAGTGGTCAGAACTGTTCAGGTGTCGAATGAGGGCCCTGGTACCATAGGTACTTTAG
The DNA here is from genome assembly GCA_004143645.1 of Protaetia brevitarsis. Lineage (NCBI taxonomy): Eukaryota > Metazoa > Arthropoda > Insecta > Coleoptera > Scarabaeidae > Protaetia > Protaetia brevitarsis. The sequence goes on along the minus strand of RXPK01000037.1, from coordinate 2,690,551 downwards.
ATCACGGAGTCTGGCCCAATCAGTACAGGAACATCATAACAGGAAACTCAGGAAAATCGTCGTTGAAGAAAAATTACCCAAAAAGGTTGCAGGTAAATTTGGATAATATTTATGTGAAAACCTTTGTTTAACAAATAACAATTATTTTTAGGTTGTAATATGGGATAAAATTGGATTTTTACGAAATAGCCGTTAAATTTTACAAGAACACATTGAGATAGGTCTGCCTCGAACAAAGCTCGGTTAGTGAATGGTTCGAATTGAAAATGTTTTAACTGATTTGAAAGCGATTGTCTTCGGCGAGGAGTCCAACTATCTGTAAAAATCTGTTAATGTAACCGAAATGAGGGGAACATCCATTGTTTTATACATGAGAATGGCCATGTGATCGAAAGAACTGTCAGATGTTTAAACGAAGTGAAAATAAATAAAATTACAAAATCTGGAATCACCTTACAATTGAAATATGATGAAGGTATGTGTCTCTGAATTGTGAGAACAATACATTTGAAATTTTTAAACACTTATTACTATGTAAAATTAACAATCTTAAAATTCATTATTGCACCTAAAAGGTAGGCAACCATTTATACACATAGAATTGTTACAGAACCCAATTTCCAGCAATTTCCCCATGTCTTTCTGTTGACATATCAAAGCAATTGGACTGCCAATGCATAGACAAACGTTATTAGACTAATTTTAACTGACATAAATACACAGTAAAAATAATAAAAACTGTTCACTTGAATTAAACGTGGATCCAAATTTGATCTGTCAATAGCTATTGTAAAATATACTATACAAATTCTAATATTGATTTTCGATGTGTAGGTGTATCACTGCTTTACTCTATCTTTACTTCCTGAAGGGAAAATTCTGAAGAAAATGCCTTGAAGGACTTGCCAAATGCACAGATTTCCTACATCACCTGGACATCATCTGGCTGTCTGCTGCTACATATTATATCCTTTTCCTTATTATATCTAATTAGTTTTAAAATATAACTAAGTAAAATAGTAACATTCCCTTTTAAATAATAGTAGAATATATTTGCCATTACAATATATATACATCTAAAAACGTAGAATCAAAAATAAACATTGGAATGTTTTCGCGAAAATCAATATTTGCCTCAAATGCACTTCAATATTTTTCATTTATTTTTACTTTCTTAAAATCACAGCGATTATATATTTAGCCATCTTAAAAAGACATTATAATTTCAGTCTGCTTTTTGAGAATATAAAGATGTTTTTTTTTTTTATGGTTATCCTGTGATAGCACCGCGAATGAACTGAAAATGTAAAGGCTGTTTATATACGGCATTTGTTGTAACTCTCAAAAAAAAACGCATTACCCTAAGGTGTAACATATATAGACAATAGGAAACTAATTTAACCGTACTTGCACACTCATATGCTGCATAACAACAATAATGTATTACACACTTTACTTAAAAACGCATTTAATGCCATCCATGTATGTATATGCATGAACGGACGTATGCATGCATAAGGAAGCGCTACATTGTATCTTTGGGTATATATAAAGGTTGATAGTATCCCAACATTCCCAACTAACTCTGGGCTGATCGTGACGTACATACTAGTTAGTATTTCTGCATACATTTGCATAGGTTCCGTGTAAGGAATCTTATTTAATAAAATAGGAAAGCTGTATCGTTTTAAAATTAATGGTAGTCTGGGTACACGCCTCTAATAACAGACTAAATCAAGAATGATGCAACTTTACTATATAGCGATTTCTAGTGCTGTCAACGGTATTTGTACACGCCAGTAATTTGGCATACGGTATATTATGATCCTAATAATCTTAATAGCATTGCTAATTAACTGGTGAATTATGCGCATATCAACATGTGTTCATTTGCATAATTGGATTTGCGAACGAAAGCTGCAAGGGATAAGAAGCTATATGCTTATGCAAGAAGGAGCCATAGTGCTATATGTTTACTGCGTACAGGTTGTTTTAAGATAATTGGGTACGCAATTTAGATACAGTTTGTAAATTTATTGCTATCTGTATTAGAATTTTTCTTCATATATTAGTAACACTATCTTTGTTATGCTGAAACCTTACATAACAAATGAAAATTAGCAAAATCTCAAAGCGAGATTCAGTAGTTAAATACTAAGCCTGTTTTTGCTTCCAGTCTTACCTTGACATTTCAGAATTTATATAAATCATTCCTAAGTAAATTTGAAACTAAACATGCAAAACAAAAGAGAATGAAAGGAGAGAAAATATTTAAAAAAAAATAATAATTCTATTACAAGCTTAAGAATACAACTTACTCATCATCTTAAAATGGTTCCATATTAACAGTTCGTGCATATGTGGCTAATCAAAAACGTTTAGAAACACCAAAAATAACAAAGCAATTAATGTGTTCGGAAGAAAATACTAGAATAAAAAAATGTTTAGAAAGTTTATTTTTTATTATTCGATATTTGTTTGGAAGGAACTGGCGAATTTGTTTGCGTATCAACCAAATTCGGAAATTTTACTTTAGTTGAGCAATTAAAAACAAAATATATCAAAATGTGCACTTTTTCTAATGATAATTGCCTATATATTAAAACATTTATGCTGTTCACTATACAGAGAGACTGTTAACTTATGCATTTAACCGAAAGTGCTAATAGAGCACCTTAACTTGAACATTTTTTTTAGTAAACTAACAAGCGAAACCTAGTAATAACTAAAGCTACAGTGTTTTAAAATTGATCACCCACTTGTTGAAAACCACTGTTACTAGTTCACAATTCTAATTCAAGAGATGATTTTTCGGTATATCAGAGTGCTTGATTGGAATCAGCGATGGTTTGTTGTATTACAATGTGAAATATCAATGTCATATCGATCGATGCTTTGTTGACATCTATCAAATAAGTAACTTGTCTTCTTACTGAAATTAAATAACTGCACAACAATCACCCTGTATAAGAAAGCTTTGGAAAGAACGCTCAATATAGCACTCCACCTTATGAGAGCTTGTGTTCCTAAAACCTAATTTAATTTAGGCGATTATAATGTGTAAGTATATGATTGCTTTGCTTTTTAGGTACTTTTGAAGAAGATAAGAAACCTCTAGAATATTTTTTAAACATATCTACTTTTAGGTATTTACGTATTCCATTTATTATCAGAATATTCTACGAACATTTAGAATATTTATTATGATAATTTCTTTTATAAAGGATTGTCCACCTAATATTTTACTTAATCACAAATATAAACTTCTGTTCTTTGATCTGCATTTTCTTTACATATACCTGTCCTTCTTTAATAGCATTTAGAGATACATTCCCCTTCGCTAGATAGCAAAATACCCATGCATAATTTTCCCTCTAATAAAGCAAGGAGTAATTATATTTATATTTGTTTACCAGTAGCAACTGGTACCTAAGGAGGCTGTAGTTACTTGTCTTCCAAATCAATAACTTGTATAATATGACGCTTTATTTGGTTAAATATTGAATTTATAATTTAATTTTAATCATTTCATACACTGTCTGCTTTTATATCAATAAAAACTGTGTAAATATCGATAACATGCACAATTTATTGTTTAATCATATATCAAAAACATTTGAAGAGCATAAGGACTCTTACACAAGGTGGGTATACTTTCTTGCAATGTTTAAATCAACAATCAAATACCTACTATCCAGTATATTTTGGATCATTAAAGTCCAATTTAAAGTGAAAGCAACATTCAAATCTCTCGCCAGCCCATATGGTAAATTTCACTTGCAATACCTACCAACTTATATATATTGAAATTTCAATGACAGTTTAATCATTTACAACTATAATAGATAACCTCAAAGTTTACGAAATAGATACCTATTTACTCAGAAATTTAAACATTAACTATACAAAGTATCTCGAACATCAGCTTGCATACACTCCAAAGTATTTCAATGATGGAAAATCTTGAGGTACTTTCACCCAATGGCCAATGTAGTGCTTCACAATTAAGTTCCCCTTTAATTTCGAACAAATTAGGGAAATGTGATTTAATTAGACTTGACGGAAAATTAAAAAAAGGAACATGTTTTTATCAACAACCATCTCGTCTCCATGGTCATAAGTCATTTATTTTAATACGAGCTACATTGAGTCTTCACCCCTGAATTAGTATCGATACCACAGAAACAAAATTAAAATCATACTGTTACGGTACGATGAAAATATATACCTAGTCACTGCGGCTACAATGCAAATTAATTAACACCTAATATATACTGCATTTACAACGGGTATGTACACAAAATAGTAATACATTTATTGTAAGCATAATTTACCAAACACGTAAGATTATAACATCGTCATCTGTAGATTTATTATGCTTTAGTTGTTTATGCCAGAGTGCCTACTCTAATGTATTAGTTAATTTCTCTTGTGATCAATGTCACATAATTTTTCAAGGTTGCCACCTATTTCTGGGCTTTCCAATAAGATAAGTATTTTATTACTACTACAAAAATATGTATATGTCGAATAAACGGTATTGAAATAAAGTGAACGAGGATGTGCCATTTATTTGGATACATGTTGAGGAACAGGATCCATATCAATTTCAACACATCTTTGAAATTGTGTGGGGTTAAAAGCCTATTTACACAAAAATTAAAATCCGACTAAAAATGTAAGATACACCATGACTATGATTGAAGCTCTAAAGTAGCAGAAAGTTATTAATGATCTTTTTATTAAAAATCTGGCTACGCCATTGAATTAGAAAGCTCCTAAAATAGTTTCAAATAAAATTTCAATCAAATACGTTTATTAATAACAAAGTTATGGAAATGGAATATATTCCCAAGTTTGTCATGCATTATTTCATAAATCTTTGTCTTAGAACACCTATTGATTAATATAGATCAAAATTTGTAAACAAAATTAACTAACGTTTTTATTAGTATCACAAAGTAACATAGAAAACAACATTTATTCATTGAGCCATTGTAAATACCAATAAATGGAAAATAAATGAAACGTAACTAAACAAAGTTTACTGAATAATTATTTCTACATTTAAATAATTAAAAAAGAAATGCATAATAAACTTGGATTACTCTCCCATAACTTTTTTATCGATAAACGTATTTGATTAAAAGTTCAGTTAAACCAATTTCGGAACTTGTGAATTTAATGGCGTAGTGTAGCATTTTTTTTATAAAAGGATCGTTAATAATATTTCTCTATTTTCGGACTCCTAAAATAATCATAGTATGGCTTGAAATTTTATACTTTTTATCTACTTTGCATTCAAAACAAAAATGGTTTTACTTTAATGTAAAATATAGATTTACAGGGATATTTCCATTTCAAATGGTTCACAGTCTGTACCGTTTACTGCAGTTTTTGTTAAATGATCCCGGTTGACGGCCTTGTGTTTTTCAATCTGGGCTGCTTCTTTAGTAAGTCTAAAGATACTTGATAGAATCCCACCTTATATTCGAATTCATCTCTCACCACCCTCTATTCTCTCCAATCTGAATTTTTGCTTCTCCTCCTTCTTATTCTTCTGTACCATAAATGATTGCACTTTCAGTGGTTCTGATGATTGCGAAAACCTATGATAGGAAACTATGAGTTATTGTACGTAGTATTTGTTTTTTTAACCCTTTCACGTAGGTAAATTAGCTGGCTGCTAGGGGCTAAATATGAGAAGAATCCTTCCAGAGATATTTTTCAGGGATGAAACTATTTAACAAAATACAGATAACTCTAATACCACATTATCTTAATATAGTAATTATAATTGTTAACACGTCTAGACCTACGAAACCATCATAATGGAAGAAAACAACTTTTGGAAGTACGAGAGGAGAAAATTGCAAATAATGATAGGTTATTTATATTCTCTTATTTAAGCAAGACACTGATTTGTCATTATTATATTTCAAGAATATTCACATATAAATTACTCTCATATACGCAAGAATTAAATTATTGTATGCATTGAATTAACATAAACCAAAGCGTCCGATCCCATGTTATTAACTATGCAGATATATCAGTAACACATACACACGTAGATAATATATGTATGTGTAGTATCATTGAAATTCATGCATGCTCTCTATCCGATTGGTTTTCTAAATTAATTGCTTCGAAATTCAATTGAACGTATGTTATAATAATTAATTTTATTATGAGATTTATTATATTTAAAATAAATATCAATTTAGCACAAATAAATAGCAGCCCGACAACACAAATGTGTTACTAGAACATGTAAGCAAACGCGCAGTCAGGAAATAAGTGTTTAATAAAATTTTGTTGAATTTCACAACAGAGTCAAAGCAGTAGATTGTCTTACCTGAAGAAAAACACTTTTGTTGCCAACCAATTTGTAGTTAGAATGAGACTTTAAGTTTAATAACCAACTGATATCTCTTATTTAAGCTACTATCTGTCTATTTTAAGTTTTAACCAACGTCATCGATTTTTGTCTGTATGAATCAAATCGATACTTCGGAGTCAAATTAAAAACCGTATAAACAGGATATCTTATGCGCGGTTTTTCAGTATTGGTTTAAATTCGATTTTGAGTTTAAGTTCGAATTTTACGTTGAAACAGTATTATACTACTGCTCACAGCATTAGTGTAGTAGATCAAACCTGGGATATGCCCCGGGATGACATGTTAAAGAAATTTAGCTTTGTGAAGGAATTCACCACAAAGCTAAGTAACAGGAGCGAGTGGGATCATAACACCATCTTGAATTTTAATAGAAATGCCATCAAATGGTACACTGATGGCTCCAAAACGACAGAAGGAACTGGAATAGGAATATACGGGCCTAGAACTACATATTTCGAAAGCTTGGGAAAATACCCAAGTATATTTCAGGCGGAAATACACGCTATTGGAAGATGTGTTCAGTTCAATATGGATAGGAAATATCGGAAACAGGAGATTATCATCATGTCTGATAGTCAAGCAGCCATCAAGCGCTGAGCTCATATAAATCAGCTCCAAGATGGTCTGGGAATGCCTAGGGAAACTAAATAAGCTAGGCAAAAGAAATAAAGTAACCCTCCTGTGGGTTCCGGGTCACACAGGAGTGGAAGGAAACGAAATAACGGATAACCTCGCGAAAAAAGGGCTGGAATGCCTTTCGTAGGGCCTGAACCCTTTTGCGGGTTAAGTAGCAGTACAATACTGAAGAAACTAAAAATAGAAATGGAGCAGAGAAAATCCAGTTACTGGGAAAATCTTCAGGGAATGACGCAGAGTAAAATTCTTCTGGGAACTTATAACCGGAAGAGGTTTACAGAATGCATCAACCTGAGTAAGAACAATGTTCGCATATTAAACAGAATACTTTCAGGCCATTGTAGACTGAAAGGACACCTGAGTAGCTTGGATTGGAAAAGATCCTGAATGCAGATTTTGTGGGAACAGGATAAACAACCCATCCACCACTTCTCAAACTGCGTAGCACTGTGCAACCCGAGGGCATTGTACCTGGACATGTGAAATCGAAGAGGGAGACTTACCTAGACTGGGCCCTCTGACATCCTACACTTTTTAAAAGGAATAGGATTGGAAGGCCAGCTGTAAAGCAACAAGAATGGGGGACACAATAGATCCTTTAGGTCGCAGTGTAACACCACCCTTCATCTACATACATACAAAAAAGCATTAGTTGAACCTTCAACCGAACAAAAAAATTGAGCCGAGTTACGTACGAAGCTTAAACTTTAATATCTCTCTCAAATTGAATATAACTATAACATAACCTTAAAATAATTGTTTGTGACATTTGATGTCACTCTGATATTAACAAATTTACTGGAATTTTCTGATGACGAAGAAGTTTTTTAGTTGAACATTGTGGGCGTGTTAGAAGACCAAGAATTAATCGTAGGCGCCCTACTAATTTTGAAATTTGGGATAAACACGATTTCTTTGTGAGATACCGTTTATAGAAAGGTACCGTAAGGCGAATGCTTAACCGTATTACTAGTAGGTATAGCAAATCCTACAAATTTGTGAGTATGTCACACATATATATGAAATCGGAGATCTCATTAATTTATTTTATAGAAACACACTCTTAAGACCAAACGAAATGTTATTGCCGATATCAACTCCTAGTAAAATCATTTAAAGAACATGCTACGTTTTTGCATGTTTAAGAGATAATCACATCCCTTGAACTAATGATGAAACCCAAGAAGTAATTAAAGGCTAATATGAAATTGCTTCTTCTCTTGGAGTCATTGGTATAATCGACTACACATGTTAAAATGCAATATCAGGTATTTAGTACTACTATTTTTATACTAACAGTTAACGATATATTTTTTTATGTTTGCAGGAGGTGATAAAGCTGAGGTATACAGAAATTTTCAAACAGTATATGATCATAAGTTGAAAATTCGCAATATTGTTTGTCAATGGCCTGGGTCAGCAACTCGGCACACTATATTTTTAAGAATTGCAATTTCTGTCATGAATTTCAACGAGACGCTTTTAAAAACAATCTTAATCCAATTACGCATGTTGAAAATTGAAATAACAAGGGACATATTCAAACACGTAATTGTGTCGAATACTCATATGGTGTTTGAAAATGAAAATTCCCAGTTTTGGTAAATGGTGCTGGATTACAAATACGAACTATTTAGTGAGTGGATGACCGTTCTGTCCAAGAATAGAAGTATGTGGTAACATAATATATGCTATTGCCACTATTTTTTACCTTATAACATACACCAATAAATACACCCGCTAAAAACAAGTGCTTTATTTTGTATTTTTCTAAATATTTTTCTTTTGTTGCTCTTCTAATTGTAATTTTTTGAATGGTTTCCATTTTGAAGAAACTCTGTTTTTAATTTTTTCTTCATTTAAGCACATTTAACTGGCAAATATGTCAAGTGATGTTAACACCAGTTGGTAGAATTTCTGTTTCTAATGTATAATAATAAACATTTAACACAGTAACAAAGTTTTCTCCATAATAAAAGACAGAAACATAATAAAAGACCTATTTTTTCGCAGAATTATATTATTTATGTTATAAGTGATTAAAAATTTCAATTAATCATAAAACAGAACATTCACCCAAGGACATCCATTGCTGCTTGAACCATACATCGCTCAAATCCATTTAGGCCAATTCAGGCCTCGAAATCCGACTTATCATGTTACGACAACAGTTCCTTTTTTTCAATTAATTCTCCGCGTCTTCTTCAGAACTTGAGGCTTCGTTTGGAATAACAATTATTATTGGCTTATTTAGAGACTAACGAGTGTTCTAAACATTCATGTTGCAAACAAGCAAAATTGAATCCATGAGTAAACAAGGAATTACATCCACTAACCCAAAACGAAAATGCATAGGAAATAAATGTTGTAAAAATTGATTATTCTACTCATTGTCAATGTGCTATTGGAAACACAATTTATGACATGTACGAAGACAGTGAGCATATACAATATTGTTTACAGAAGTGGTTCTTTCGCATACATTTTTCAGACTAACATAACACATTAAACATTTTGAACATAACTCTTAAAGAAAAAGACATTTCTATGGTTGAAACACATTGTTGTGGTATATATTATTTCTTCTCAAAGAAAAGGAAGTTTGTTACGAAACGATGGATGAAATATGGCAGATTGGAGGATGCATACAATTGTATAAAGCGGATTGAATTAAATTAGTCTGAAAATTTGACGTACTTGGTGTTCAACATATTGGAAACGAAATTTAGAAGTAGTAAATCAGAGAGATTGGTTTTGATAGAGAAGAAACTTGCATACTAATCGTTACTGTCAATACTTTAAGCGATAATGGTCCCGATTAAATTTATTGTACTCACTTGTGCTCTTACACACGGTATCGATATGAAATTTACAAGACTCTCATATAATTTTATGTTTAATTTAATTTTTAGAAAAAAAGAAAATAAAATCTGCCTCTAGTCGTACACTCATACGTATAGTCCGAACAATGGCGAACAATGATGATAACATTGATAATAGTTCAAAAATAATAAGAGACGCGTTCTGTGATTTTTGTGAAAATTTGCGGTGGCTAAAAATGTTGAACATATAACACTAATGCAACTCACTCGAAGTGCATTGATGTATGATTAAAAATGGTTCCAAATTTTGGAACTTAAACAATGGAAGCTAGCGAATTCCGACGAAAACACGATAACACACGAAAAGACAAAATTTATGAACCTTAAACACGAAGTTATAATTTTAACAAAATTATAATAGAATTGGAGAACGTTAACAATCCACAGAAGCAATGAATTGAATATCTGGAATGTATGTAAGAAGGGTGATGTTACATTAAGACCTAAAAGATCTATTGTGTCCCCTATTCTTGCTGTTTCACAGCTGGCCTTCCAATCCTACTCCTTTCAGAAAGTGTAGGATATGAGAAAGCCTCAGGTTAGGTAAGTCTCCCTCTTCGATTTCGATTGCACGGCGCTACACAATTTGATGGATGTTTCATCCTGTTCCCCATAAATCTACATTCAGATTCCTTTGCGAATCCAAGCTTACTCAGATGTCCTTTCAGTTTACAATGGCCTGAAAGTATTCCTGTTAATATGCGCATATCGTTCTTACTCTGGTTGACGCATTATGTAAATCTCTTCTGATTATAGGTTTCTAAAAGAGTTTTACTTTGTCTCATTCCCTGGCAATTCTCCCAATACTTAGATTTTCTCTGCTCCATTTCTCTTTTCAATTTCTTCAGTACTGTACAAAAGCAAGATCTAGGCCCTACAAAGGGTATTCCAGCCCCTTGTTTTGTAAGCTTATCCGTTATCTCGTCTCCTTCCACTCCTGCGTAGCCGGAACCCACTTTATTCCTCTTGCCTAGCTCGTTTAATTTCCCCAGGCATTCCCAAATCATCTTGAAACTGATTTCATATGAGCTCAACGCCTTCATGGCTGCTTGACTATCAGACATAATTATCATCTCCTGCTTTCGATAATGCCTGTCAATATTGAACTGGACGCATCTTTCAGTGGCGTGTGCTTCCGCCTGGAAGATACTTGGTTTCGAAGTACTTGGTTTTAGGCCCAAATATTCCTACTCCAGTCCCTCAGCCGTTTTGGAGCCATCACTATACCATTTAATGGCATTTCTAACAAGATGGTGTTATGATCCCACTCGCTCTTGTTAGTGGGGAATTCTTTCACTAAGCTGATTTTTTTTTTGACATGTCATCCAGGGGCATGTCCCAGATTTGATCACCGTCAGGAGATTGGGGCCTATGCCTAATCGTTCCTTTCTTCATCATTCTGACTGTGGTTCTTTTTGCAATGCCCTCTATCACAATGTGAAGAGGGCGTGGCAATACTATCTCGATAGCTTTTTTTTATAAATTAATCGTTTCTTTCAATAACACAGTGTATATTTTACAATATAATTAGGTACCTATTTAAAAAAATCAAAAATGCTTATCGGTTTAATTTCAATAATATAACGTAACAGGAATTTTGTGTATGTACATGTAGAGCGGAACTTTCGTTATCGGCTAGTTTTTGGGCCCGACAGACGCACGAGACGCAATCTCTTCGACTACAATTCGAGCTCTAGTCAACCCGCGCGCTGCATATCTACCGTTTGCCTACGAAAGCTACGTTCGCAAGATCCGGGAATACGATATGACACACAATGATCCGAAAAGCGAAAATCGTGATCAAAAATCATAGCGCCGTAACAAAAACTATTTGAAAGGTATGCTTTGGTGCAAATATGTCGTTTAAGCTATAGAAATCGATTCTGATTTTACCCTTGATGGTTACTATATTTGCCCGTGTAGATAGATACATATATGTGAAATAAGTTCATTCAATATATCTTTTGTATATATATAATAGATCAATTTTTGAATAATAATTCTTGTAACAAAAGTAAATCCATGAATTTTATCCACCTGTACCACAGTATAGTATATAGGCAGTAGTGTCAAGAGCTGTCGGCACCTTTGAAGTTTGTGAGTCTAAGTTTTTGTCGCGCAACCTGCCAGGCTCATGAGAGCGGCATTCTTTACTTACGACTCGGGCCGAGCGCTGTCGATTAGTATGCATTTCTTCGATAAATCATGGCGGCATTTAAGTCTAAATTAAATGAGAAAATATAAGAACAATTAAAAATAATAGTGCATAAATAAACCGGATGCAACTAGAATGTATTTAAAAAAAAACCATGTAAAATTCAGAATCTACAATTATTTATACAATTAAAGAAAGGATAAAGAATCAGGAAGAAGTTGAAATTTAAATACAATTGAATTTTTTTTTGTAACATATGCAACTATTTAAAAATAACCGAGAACAGATTATAAAAATATAGTAGCTACTGATTAATGTACACTTAGAAAAATAATTACTATTTTTTTTTGGGGTTACTTTTGAGTAGTTGAGAATAAATGTTGTTCTTTTAAATAACTTCCATTTCAATACTTTATATGTAAGGAGAATTGTTAGCTTAGTTAAATTTTTATTTTGCCTGGTTCGTTGTAGAACTGATTGTCCATGACTTTCAAGTAGACTTAATTTTAATATTGCAAGCATACACTTGTTCCTACGTAATCTTCTGCTGTTTCACATCGGATCAATGTTCTACATACATCCCCTATTTCTTTAATGTGCTAGTATTTCAAAAGAATCTAGAATCTCTGATGCTTGTGACATTCATAATAGTTTAAATTACATTACAGAGTTTGCATATAATTTACATTAGTCTTGCTCGTAAGAATTTATTGTAATTATTTTATGTAATTTACACATGTGTAATATGTATTGCTGATGTGCGCATTGTATTTTCTTGTAATTGGGTTCTACCTCTCGCAAAATAAATTATTATTATTAATAGTAAATTGTAAAAATACGCTATGTTGCACAAAAAAATATTTATTTACAAGTGTCAACGATCAAACACAGATGTACAGTAAAATCCGTGCTGCAACAAAACATAATGTTACAAAATGAGGTTATTGCAGCAATTTTACAGAATCCAGTCACTGTAAAGAGTCGGTGGGCACAATAGAATTTTTATTATTACAAATCAAATGCAGACGTAACAAAAAACCACGCTACAACAAACCTTATGTTAAAAATGAGGTTATCGCAGTGCTTGTAGAGAATTCACTTACTATAAAAAGAGTCAGGCACTGGAAACAGGAGAATTTTTAATGCCACCAGACACAGATGTAACAATAAGAAACGGTAAGCCTAAGAAACACTACAACAAAAAGTAATTGTTAAGATATTAAATTGTTTTATTCACTAATTTACTTACCCTAACACTTTACAATGAAGGTAAATCAGATATGGAACAGGTTACAGTTAGAGCTGTATCTCCGTACAACAAACAGCAATTGTAATTGCCTTAGTATCAATAAACATAATAAAAAATTAAATTATAGAAATATGTTAAACGCCAGCACAAATACAAATAACGCCATATTGCCGCAGCGATTTACGGCGCATTCCATTATTGCCTGCTTGGCGCAGCTTTCAAAAACAGATACAAATATTCCCTTTCTTGACACTACTGGATAAACACTATACTGTGCCTGTACTAGGTTCACGTTAATTAGTAAATTCTAGCATAAAATTTGCAGATGTCTCTGTATATATCTATATACATCAAGAACGGCTCCTCTTAAAGACCCACGGGGCCATGGCCCCACCATCGCAAATCACAAATTAAAGATTTTTTTATTTTCTGTAAAAATACCGATAAATATACGTACACACACACACACACACACACACACACACACACACACACACACACACACACACACATTTAAGTACAGAACGAACGTTGCGATTCCCATGATTTGATGTGACCAAACGCGCTTCGTAGTTATTTATGCAGACAAGCGGCGAAGTGGGGCCACGTCTAGATTGACACCGACTTTTAGACGTTTGTAGGTATCTGCGCGGAGCTAGCGGAAGAGGGGGTGGTCGCAGTATATGCAAAAATTACATAGAAGTGGGGCCAACCGTTTTATGGCGCACTGCCTGCTAGTTAATCGAGTCATCTCGTCAGTGCTCGGCACTGTGCGGGAAGGGTCTCCCACTATCACGGTTGGCACGTGTGTGAGTCAGACGTAGACGCCACGGTATGTAATCTTAATAAGAGAAAGGGAAACCTGTCATGGCAGCTCAATTCTCCCATACCAACAGATGTCTCTGGCCATTTGTCCGTGACGTTGCCTAGATGCTATCTTCACGTCGAAGGAAATGTCATCTCTTTGCACAGTCTGGAGTTATCTTCATACTTGTTATCTGTCATGGTACTCATGGACTCTCATACTATCTGGCTTCTGACTGTTGTGTTAAACGGTTTGAACCTTTGAACGTGTGTTGTGCTAGGTGCTCTGTTTATGTTTATTTGCGTTTTGGACTTTTTCTTTATCACTATCGTGTTTATTTCTTATTTCTTTTGTAAGTAATCTGCATATAATATGGTAGAGAGATAAGATAGAAATTGTCTGCAAATATTAAAATGAAAATATATTGCAGGTTTGCTATTAGATCCGAGAATTTTTAGTTTCGTATATGCTTTTACCTAAATTTCTAAAATATCAGTAATTAATAAGCATTTTTTTTTTTTTCTTTGTCCTTTTTAGTAGTAATTAATTAAATCGCTGGTGCACGTGAAAAAGAGGATTAGTTTTCGATTAATGCTAATCGATAACGACTTCTCTCCTTTTTCGCGTTCACCAGCAAAACCTAAAATTATTTACTATTATTAAATATACCTATCTTTGAATTCCACCGCCAATAGTTCCCTCCTGACATTAGAGGGCGCTATAATCACGATTTCACTTTATTATTAGGGACATTGCATTCTATTTGGTTATCTATGGTAGACGTCCATCGAAGATTGAGTATTGAAGGTGAAAACATATGTAGAGAACCTTCGCATAAGGTCTTCGATTTAGCACTTCCCCGCAATAAAAATTGGGTTCAAGAATATTTAGTAGTTATTAATTGTAGTAATGAAGTGTGGTATTATTCTAGGATGACATCGCAAATTAATAACTATAGTATTTCAAATCAAAATGAACTACCATTAATGTCTTTCTTAGGGTAGAAATTATGAAAATGAAATAATAAATATAATAAGGGAGTTATTCGTGAAAAATACATCATAATAGTGTTTTAAGTAAAAAAAAAATTGCTTAGGTAACACAAAGAAAATAAAAATTGTGTTTTCCTTTCTTTGTAAAAAAAAAAAAAACGTCGGCTTATGCATAAAATATCCATTATATTTTACTCGACGATCTTCGCTTAAATAACTTATGTGCTATGTGTTGTGTTATATTTTCGTCGATATAAAATCACAAAAACACTTGAACTAAATAAGTGACTCATGTATGTGCAGTTTAAAAAGTAAATATGTGCAATTCTGAAGGAAATACGTTAGTATTTTTATTTAGGTAGATAAGTATTCCCGATAAGAACTTAATGTATTTTTCAGTTTAAAATGGCTTCTAAATTTGTGTACATTAAATTTTTTGTGCCGGTATTATTTTAGTTAGGGCCATTATTACAATCGCAGTAGATCAATAAATGAGGTAATAAATTACTACAAGCTGAGCTAAACTGATTTAAAGCTTTGTAAAATTAATAAAATGGAGGGGGAGAGGGAGAAGTGGGGACATGATTGGCCCCGCCACTCAATATTGTCACGAGCCACCACTGATATACATATATAATAATAAAAAAAATACCTTTTTTTGTATGTTGTCAAAATATTAATACTGACCCCTTAACAACTAAATAGAACAACGAAATACCAAAAGAAGAAACTGCTATTTTAAAAGAAAGCAATGATGACACTTAAGTGAATACTCCCTACATATTCAGATGTTACATCGAAAAAAGTAAAATTGAAAATTGAAATTGACGTGTTTTTGGAGATTTTACACAAAATTAATATTTAGGCTTTATCGAATTCCTTACGTTTTGCTCACACATATATTTTAGTACTTTTCATTAGCATGATTTTTCTTAAAAATTGTTCTTATGTAAGTTGTGAAAATATTTATACTGACGCTTCAACAAAGAAATGAGGCACCTAAATATCAAACAAAATATTGGAGTTGTCATTTGAAGAAAAAAATATGACGTTATTAGATATGGATCACCTAGGTATATATTCAGATACTACATCACACACAAAAACGCAGAATTGAACATAAAAATTGACGTGTTTTGTACTTTTCAATAAAATTCCTGTTCACTACCTTATTAAATTTCTCGCTTTCACTGTCAGCACACTGTTCTATAATCATGAATAATTTGCGTGGCTACAGGTGGTTGAAGCTAAATATGTGATTATTATGACCCTTGCTCTACAAGAAAAGTTTTCTAACTAAATTCAAAGTGTAATCTGCCTAAATCCGAAAAATGTAGTAATCTTTAAACACAATCCACGTAACTACATAATTACGTTATTTAATGTAATACGGTTAGGTACTTTAACTAACCGTCTTTCAAGCTGAGTTTAGTAATTAAACATATCTGGTGCATGTTCGGAATATATATTAACAGAAAATTAATCATTCCAATTTAATTTCACAATTTCAAGTGAACATCAATTTCACCATTCTTTGCGGGTGTCTTACATTTACATAAATGTAAAATGATTTTCGGTCATGGTTTTTTTTTTGCATTGGACCACTGTGCGACACACGACGAGATACGGCAAGCGACGAAAACAAAACGCGCAATAGCACGAGGTGCTCATAGTAGAATCGCTAAAATCTGGGTTTTAAAGCAATAGCAACGTAAAGGTATCTCGTCGTATTAGAGATGGTACAAAATACTTATAACAGGTATGAATATAGAACAGCTTAGAACAGACACGCGATTCAATATACCTACACCTGTTATCTCACACTCGCGCTAATGGCCAAGTGCAACAAAACGTCTTTGGAATCGAGTATAAGTATACGCATACTGATATTTTACTAGTAAAATACTACGCTAGTTGTTTGGCAATTATCTGGTAACAGATACCTATGTAAAGATACTGATACAGATTTAGATAGATGCGCACTGGTTACCATAAAACGGTATACTCGGTGCGTATTAACACATACCATATCAATTTTAACTACTCACATCGAGACTCGAAGCCCAGTAACAGGTATTGGTAACAGGTATTAATAATAGGTATGACCTGAGAACAAGAACAGTTCGTACCTGTTATCGTAAAATACTGATATTTCCCATATCTACGTCGTATGTCGTGTAGCATGTCCCAATTTCTTCGCTTCATTATGAACGCAGCCGACGCGCACAGTGGTCAATACGAGGAAAAAACCTAGAATTTTTATTTTCTGCAAACAGCTTCTTATTGCTACTACACCTTCCTTTACGGCTAGCTAGCATATTTATAACAAAAGAAGATTCAATGTTGCCATACAAGATTTGTGGGGAACAGGATGAAACACCCATCCACCTCCTCTCAAACTGCGTAGCACTGTGCAACTCGAGGGCATTGCACCTGGGAGCATGTGAAATCGAAGAGGAAGACTTACCTAGACTGGGGCCCTCTGACATCCTACACTTTCTAAAAGGAATAGGATTGGAAGGCCAGCTGTAAAGCAGCAAGAATAGGGGACACAATAGATCTTTTAGGTCGCAGTATAACACTACCCTTCTATTTACATACATACATACATGCTATACAAGATGTATAAATGGGGTTAACAGTGTTGGTTATTGACTTGTCTATTATTTCTGTCGTGACATTTGTAATGGCTTTATTTACAGTATAACACTTGACATAAAATTTTATATTTATGCTGATACTCGTTGTAGTTACCTTAGATGCTGCCATTTCTCCCTTAATTATAATTAACAATCAAGGATCTAAAGAAACGCAAAAAGAAATAAATTTTAAAACTTCAATAAACCACAACTTTTGACCGCTGCCAACCACCTGTTGAGAATGGTCTTGTTATGTTTATTGGACTTCTAATTAAAGTTTAAAATCATTATCAGGTGTGAAAACTTTCGGAACATGTTTTTGTTTACTAGGTGAAGCTCGATGAATGATATCAATAAAATGCGAGCAATATGTAACGTACTGTTGATGTCTTCATTGTTTATGTTGAATTAGTTGTATGTACCATCGGAAACTTAAAAATTCATTGGCCTATTTAGGTTGTGAACGTTACTATTGTTTTATTTAATATAAAAATTTGCGATTATTTATCTTAATGAATATAATTATCTACATACATCTTAGAAACTTGTAAGAAACATAAACTATCGAGATTTACAATAATTTTTAATGACAAGTAGTTTTTTTCCCGCATTTCGCCATTTCTGGACCAGTGTGCGATGTCGGAAGGAGGGAGAATCGCTTCGATTTCGAGTCACACTCACACTTACTACCAAGATCGCATGAACTGGTCATTAAGTCTCGTTAGGGAGTAATATGGCTTAATAAAAATGCATTAAAACTGTTTAAATGTATCTATCATAACTGCAACTGCTTCTGTTAATATTATCACTTGTACAAAAGCAAATGCACATTTTTAGGTAAAATTTTGCCATTAGCGCAATTTAATTATTAATGCATTGTATTTTAGGATTAAATTTATGTAACTCGGACATGGTACAGCTGTCTCGTTATGTTTTATATCAATAATAAACACAGAAGCGTGAGCTTCATTTTACAATATGGCGTAATAATAATTTTACTATCCTCGCCTGCTGTTATTTCATTTCCTGTGTCATAAACTGCCCTGGTGAATACAGACATTAAATATGATATTGTGCGGCACGGAGAAAATTCAAAAATGTTAATTTCAAGAGTGAAAGGTTCAACTGAATACACAAAGGATTAACATATAAGCATCTGTAATACAGCTTACAATTTTACGTTATTCTAAAGTGGCTTTATACATTCCCCATTGCAATTTATATTTAATGTGTACACATATACTACTGATATAACTTTATCACAGTTATGATCGATGAAAAACAAACGTTTATAGTCGAAAATACCGAGAATAAAGAAAGTTTTTATAATAATCATGGCATTCGTATTCATTATTATTGTTATTATGGTATGACTTCCCCTATCGATTTCTATTCTTTTTTCCAAAAATGCCTTCTTCCTTTTTGGGTATCGAAAGTATACTGAGAAAAATAATTAACAAAGCAATAACAAACCTTATGAAAAGATAATAGACGTTATTAGAAACAAATGTACATAGCCGCAAAACGAAATACCTCACGACCACCAACTATTGACATCGAGTTAAATTCCTCGGATGTCTATTTGTATATCTGAACTATTAAATAAATAGTTAATTTAAGTCTATTTTATTAAAAAACCTAATCTTCAAAATGTGTCTAACCTGAGACATTTTAAATAATACTTTGATGGGAATTTTAGGAAAATTTCCGATTTTTGTTAATGGCTCCCAATAGTGTTAAAAAGTCGTCTCATGTGCTCTTCGAAATGATAATAATAAATTTTTAGTTTTAAATAAATTTGCTAAATATGTTTTTTTTAACTAACAAAAGAAAAACAGTTCATGAAACATCGAGAAGAATGAACTTCAAATCATTTTTGTCGAGATATTTTATGTTGTATGTACAAGACGCCCCAACCGAAGACTGTGTCTTTGATTACAGCTCTATTTTTGATTTTGGGAAAGAATCTTTTGTACAAAAGTTTCACAGAATTCAATGCTACATAACCTAAAAATGTTTTTGACTATAAAGGATGTTCCAAGAGTAGGAAAACGTACACACATACATGCACACATACTTAGCTTGATACAACAGTGAAACTAAAACCAATACAATTATATATAGGTGTCCACCATAATTCTGACCATTTGCTTAACTTTAGCCCACCGTAACTTGATTTGTTTAAATAGAACCCTATATCTTAGCTTATCAACCCTTATGCAAAAGCCTTTTAATTTATACTAAACATTTATGGTAATCACATGCAGACTTTTGTAGATAATTAATGATTTTAAGTAAATCTAGTGAATTTTCCATTAATTTTCATGTCGGCTTAGTATATAAACTTTATATAATTGAATAAGGCTTCGAATTAATAAATATGTGTTAGTATTAGACAATAAAATATAAAAGAAATGACATATTTTTTGAAAAAGGAATCATATTTAATGATAATTAGCAGAAATATAATACCAATTTTTAATAGGACAGGCCATGACAATTATTTTACACACATTAGATGTCAAATCCGTCAACAAATAATTTTGTTTGAATACTTTGTCCTTCTTACATGTCAGTAATTGTTTATTTATTTTCTTATATATTTAGTTAATTACTTAAATATTATGTATTTTATTCATAAACCATTAAACTAAGACTAATGTTTGTCTTTTATTTACAAAAAAGCAAATGAACATTAAACCACAACAAAATATATCCTTAATTAAAAGTATTTACAGGTACTAATCATTTTTAATTATCAAAATTAATTAATCTTTCTGTTAAGCATATTTCCATCCCGTTTTGCAAATTATGGGGTGGTTTTATCAACAATTCTACGAAATGGATAAAAATGCCTCCTTCATTCTGTTTTTCCTGTTTTCCTACGTGGTTAGCACTTTCTTAAACAAAAGTTTCTTTACATAGCCCTCCCAATAACAGAAATTACGGAAAACGTATGACATAAGATAAATTATTTTTTTGATAGCTTTGACTTTTAATTATTATTAACTATTATTAATTAAATATAATGGTTGTTTGGTAGTTATGGTAATAAACGATTACCATCTCCTATCAAACATCGGTAATTGTAGTTTCTGTTAATCATAGATTAATAATATTAAATTTATTTCTGTTCTCAAAAAAAAAAAAAACGTATTATTTGTTTTGTATTTTATAATCTGATACTAATGTATGCTTACTTATTTGCGGCTTTATTTAGTTATATCGCGTTTATATATCAAGCTAATTTGATTTGAGAAATTAATGGATAATTTATTGGACTTATTTAAAAATAATTATCTACAATATCCTGAATGAGGCGTCACAAATGTTTAGTATGAATTGAAAGAGATTTGCGTAAGGATTAATTCAGCAAAGATATAGGCTGGTATTTTAAAAATCAAGTTACCTTGCGCTAAAATTAAGCAAATGTTCAAGACTATTCTGGACACCTGTATATAATTATATCGATTTTAATTTCACTGTTAGTATAGATAGACATACAGTTATAGCTTATATAAAATGATGTTATTTTCTTCGTGGAACTTAAAAGTGGAACAATATATAGGATGTTCTATTTAAAATAACAGAGTAAATATGCGTTTCCCTACTTTTGGAACACCCTGTATAGTCAAAAATATTTGTTGGTTATGCAGCATTGAATTTTGTAAAACTTTTGTATGAGAGAGTTTTTCCTATAATCATAAATAGAACTGTAATCAAAGACCCAGTCTTGGATGTGACACCCTGTTCATTATGTACGAACCTAAAGATCATCCACAGAAAAAAAAAAAACGAGTTAAAATTAACATTTCTGATATCGGAGAGGTGTAAGTTTATAAACTACTAAAGATGTAGACAAGTATATAAGTTACCCTAAAATTGAGAAATGTTTCTCCTTTTTTTAGTGTTTATTTTAATAAATTTTGTGATGTATATATCCGCAAAAATGTAGATTTACACCATACTAGAATCAGATTTAACAAAATAAAGTAAAATACTACTCAATGAGACAAGCTTTGCCAGATTTCTTGTGTTATAGTTTTCAACAACCGCCTTTTCCTTCGACTCTATATATTGGGGTATTCTACTAACCAAAAAAAAACTGTTAAATTTTGCGTTTTAGGTTTTAATTTTCGGTGGCTAGTAACATATTTATATGAAATATTGTCAGTCACGGTAAGTTACTTCTACGATGAGAAAGGAGGAAAACATTTGATCCTTTTAATATTTCACAACAACAAGTTGAAATTTGGAATTTATCTCCTCAAAAGGGTTCCCGTAACTGCTGTTTTGGTTGTTTTTAACTATTTCAGTATTTAACTATAAAATTTACCTGGGTTTTTTTCTGTGTAGTAGGCTATCAATCTACACGAAAGAGAGAAAAAGTAGAAACGCAACATGAAATAAATAACATTAAAGTAATTATCTTTCATCAATTAAACTTACTGAAATTAGTAGTTACTAACTTATTTCTGATGTTTATAAAATGATATTGAGTCACCTGTGATATGCATTGAAATGTAATTTTCTTCTTATTTAGTATTCCAGCATTAGTGACTTGCCTATAAATTTAACTTGCGACTAATAGAAACAAAAGTCGAATATCATTTTAGCTTTATTTGATTGTCGAATTTGACCTCCTAGCCACAGCTAATTAAAAATAGATGGAAAAATATTCCTTTATTGTATTTGTGTGGCGAAAGATAGGAAAAATGTAAATTCCTTTTAGATCAATCTGCATAAGAACTTCCAAGCTATAACTACGACTGTAACCGTAGAAAATGTATTTCCAAATTCTTTTATTTTTAGCAATTACATCGCGTCTTGGTTCAGTTACTGAACACTTCCACCAAATTTCATTAATCTTACGCAAATCTAATCGTTTCAACTAATCTCTTAGTACAGCTTCTAGCAAATTGATATTATATTAGTCAAACAAAACGTAGAGCGGAGACAGCTGCAAACTTCTACACTTGTAGCGTACGTAGCTTATAAGCGCGTATGTATGCGTACGTATCCGTACACCTTAAAGTGATACATCGCTAAGGGTAATGCAAATTAAGCTATTAAGATTACATCGCTGTCTCTCCCCTCTGCATACATACATATTAAACGATAGTTTTTACATGAAACTATTCTCCGATTCAGCATTCCCCAAAGTTGCTGCACAGTAAGAGGGGTGATTAATTGGGATGAACAGATTGCGATATATTAGGATGTCGAAATCTCAATTCCTATCGAAGTGATTACTAACTTTCATCTCTCTCAGGCTGCAGGAACTTACATATTTCTTGTACAAGGGAACTAAAGGTATCGCAGAAGTAACAAAATCTTAAATTACGTCATATTCTTCAAAACAGAAGAAGAAATCTTGTGAAATAATAGGTAATCATTGCAAGTATTTTGCACTTCAATTATCATCAGGAAGAGAGTCTGGTTTCTGGATTGTTGGTTGGGTAGGGTGGCTGCCCAGGTGTACTTGGGCAAACCTAACTGAGCCCATTGTGCTAGCTTCTCTAGGCGGCGTTACCCTTCTATAGCCTGAGCCTCTACTGACCCTTTTCAACTCTACCAACATAACAAGCGAGATGCCGTCGAAGCTGGCCGTACTGGGTTACGTTCGACAACAACACTCTAGCGGAAAATTTACCTAAAATATCGTTCAAAATCGTACAAAATGCACGCAAAGTGTCTCCCCTCCACTTCTCCTTCAGGGGAAAATTAACGTTCGAAAACGTATAGAGTAACGCACTATAAACACCCAAAGTACCCAAGTTAAAAGTGGCTTGAAAATCGTCGCGCAAGCGTCATGCGTCTATCACACGACAGCGCATTGTAGAATGTAGGAGGTTATGTTTATGTTTATTTATCATTGCTGTTATTGTTTTGATTTTTGAAATTAGATTTTTAAAGTATGGATACATCTATTTTAAATAAAGACCGTCATATTCTCGTACGGAATAGCAATGGCGATGTAGTTGAAAATGACTCGGGAGCTTGGTTAATTATGGATATTAAAGGCTAGTAGTTGATGATTATTCTGTCTTTATGTAACCTAGTGCTACGTACTTTCTCTATTTTAGATAATATATAATGTACATAGACCCTACAGATGAATTGTTAGAGTTCTTCAATATTGAAAAACTTGAGCAGGGAGAACCTAGTTGCTCACAGACAAACCAACCTTCTTGCACAGTTATGGGTCCTAGGTGAGAGCAAACTGCAACAAAATATTTAATTGCGTCTTATAAGGAAAATATAGATAAGTTCAAGAGCACTACAATGAAGAATGAACATGTGTGGAAAATAATCAGTGAAATCATGAAAGATAAAGGATACAATTACTCAAAGGTGCAAGTAGAAAATAAATTTAAGTATCTAAAATCGAGATATATAAAAAAGAGGGATAATATGTCAGCCCGTGGAACAGGAGAGAGCCGTGTAGTATTTGACTACTTTGATGAATTTGAAGATATGTTTGGTAAGAATCATAATGTTCAGCCCATTGCAGTGGCATCGTCCATTGTAGAGTCACCACAAGAACCAGAAAATAGTGGTAGTGAAAGTGAGACTCCCAAAAAGAAATCACGTTTGGAAAAAGAAGTTTCCTTGCTAGCCTCAATTATAGAAAAGAAGGAGCATGAGAAGGAAACCGCTAAAGAAAGGCGTCATACTGAACGACAACAACTAACACAACAAGCAATGGATGTGTATGAACGTATGATGAACAAACTGATAGATAAATTATAAAAGAAAGGAAACTATAGTTAAATGTTCTATCTTTTATTTTGTTTTTTATAGAATACATAGTTTATTTTTATAAGAATTGTATTTATTTTTTGTTTATTTGCTTGCAAGCAATTAAAAGATTTAAAACTTAATTACATTCTTCTATTTCCATGCCGAATAGTTCATTTGCTATGATATCACGTACATGTCTTGGTTCATTTGGATTTGCTTCAGGTATAAGTTGTGGATCATCTTGCAAATGTTGTTGAAAAAACGGTAATCCTTCTTCAATATAATTTTCTACCAACATATCTTCATGGTTCAGACAAATATTATGTAATACACAACATGGTAGTATGGTAGTTGGTATTAAATCCAAACGGTTCATATTCAGATATTGCAACCTTCGGAATCTACCAAACAGTAGAGCAAAGATGCGTTCTACTACTTGTCGCGTTTTAGCATGAGCGTTATTGAAATAACGTTGTGCTGGTGTCAAATGCTGCCTTTCGATGTATGGGGGAATGCACTAATTCAATAACGGATAAGCTTTATCACCAAGTATGAAGGTATTATTAAAAAAATTACCTATAAATGGAAGGTTATTATTTATTGCCCTTTAAGATTGTATAGTATTTACCTGGATTATGGTGTGCTTGTCGGTATATGTAAGAATTCCGAAAAATGCGAGCATCGCTGACAGATCCTGGGTAACCTGTAAAACAATCTATAAATTGTAATGATGGTACTGCTATCGCTTGCAGTGAGACAGCATATGAACATTTTCTCGTTATATATACATGGGGATTTTCTTTTGGAGCCTTTATTGGGACAAATGTGCCGTCTATAACACCAATTACATTGTTTATATTAGCAAATGCCGAAAATGAAGCAGTAATTCTTTCTTGTTTTTCTACTTCTCTGGGCCATTTAATAACCACAGGTGCTAATTGTTTAATCGCTTGAATTACTAAATTAAATGAATTGTTTAATGAACTTTTACCCATATCAAATTGAGTTCCTACAGAACTAAAAACAATAACAACCATTTGTAACAAATCTGTACAGACATAAATTAATGTTTATTACATACCGAGAGGAATCCGGTGTTGCAAGTAACCAGATTGTTGCTAGAATTTTTTTTTTCAGGTTTATATAAGGGTCTTCCTGTTGTATATCCTTCTTGCATAATGGGTATCAATTGTGCACACAATGTTTCAAAAGCAGCTGGAGTTAATCGAAAATTCCTTTGAAAATCTTCAAGCAAATATCTCGGAATTATTGCTTCATAATATCCCTGACATCTTGCATTGTAATTTTGTAATTTAGTCCATATTTTACATTTTCTTCATTTGAACTACTTTCGGAATTATCTAGCATATTTTCGAAATATGATTTACTTGTTGTCAATACCGTAGCAATAATATGCCTTCTATCTTCCATGTTGTTACAAACAGAGATAACGGCAAACGGTTTAACGATTACAATTTTTATTTAAAGTTAAATTTTAAGGTTACCTCTCAAACAGATACAAACAGACTTAGCGGCGGTGAAAAAAAGTAGTGTTCAAAAAGTCTAACGCACGAGCGTCGCACAACATATATAATTATTCACCTCTTTTTTTTCACTTTTCACTACCCCCACTACCTAAGAGGAATTTTTAATTTAAGTTCGACGTTTTCGAACGTAACCCTGGGCTGCGTTCGAGAACGTCGCCCCGACAGTAGATGTCGCACCAGCGATCGTTCGAAAACGTATTCGTGACTACAGTGCGATATTCCCCTTACGCGGGTAATCCGTTCGAAAACTCAAAGAGCGTCACTCCGAGCGTCGCACTTATCACTCTACTCTTTAGTAGAGTGAACATTGCTCGACCTGCGCAGTGACGCCGCTAACAGTTAATTCAAATTATTTTTACGTTTACAAACCTTTTAGGTTAGGTAATAGATGGTATAAGTTCGAGTAAAAAGATAGAGAATCGCAATATGTGACAATTAACACCAAGTATAGAATTAGTTATATTTTTATGTGGTCGGCTAGAATTTTTATTTTCTCTAATTAAAAAAATTAATCGCACATTTAGAGCAGAGAAGGCATCAGGAATCATTCGAAAGTGGCTCTGAAATTCCGCTATATTATACTTTGAAATTACTATTTCATAATAAGCTTAACTTCGTGGTTTTCTTTTCCGAGGCAAAAGACTTTCTTCTAAAGAATGGAGAAGTATTAATTATTCGTCTCCAGAGCAATCACTTTCAGAATCGTAAATATGTTCCATATTTGAAAACAATAAATTATTTGTTTGGATTACTCCCAAGAGTCTGTTACATAAAAAAAGAAAAAACAAACAAAATGAATATTACAAAAATCTGCGCGTGCTATTATTTTACGTAACATTACGATTTCGCGTTCGAAAATCGAGCGCTCGAGCGTCGCTCTTTTCATCCCACCGCTTGGGTGACTTGGACGAGAGTCATGTGACATTTCACACTCGGAGTGACGTTCTCGAACGCAGCCCTGGGCTAGAACCAGTAGCGACTCGCGACAATAATAAGTGGTGGCGCGATTTTAAAATGAAAAAAAAAACATTAAGTTCTTATCGGGAATACTTATCTACCTAAATATAAATACTAACATATTTCCTTGGGAATTGCATATATTTAACTGCACGTACACGGGCCACTTGTTTACATTGCCTCATCTAACTAACGTAAAACTCTTCTGTTTTTGTGATTTTATATCGATGAAAACGTAGCACGACACAGAACACATGAGTTATTTAAGTATAGATCTTTGAGTAAAATATAATGGATATTCTAAGCGTAAACGGAGTATTTTCTGCGAAGAATGGGAAATACTTTTTTTTATTTTCTTTGTTTGTTTACTGATGCAAACGGCTTGTTTTTACTTAAAACACTATTGTAATGTATTTTTCAGGAATAACTCCCTTATTATATTTGTTATTTCATTTTCATATTTATTTAATATTTTTGAGTTTTAGTGTCCAAAATCTTAAACTACACAGTATCTTATTTTACCTCTCCTCTATACTAATTATCGGCTGACCATTCATATTTTTTTATACTGTTAGTCTTAAAAATAATGAATTTTAGGAGAAGATATACCAGCTTTATACGTTCATAGTTTTAAAATTAAGTGTAATCGCTTCAGAAATGATTTTCAATACTTATTGTTAGTGCTGATAACTGCTGCCCAAAACATAATTCCACTACTCATTGTTTAAACCAACTGCAGGAAATTGCATTTCACGCATAGAAAGCATTTTCATAAAAACACATTAGTTCACAATTATACGAGTACAGGAGGAGCTACAAAATATTAAAAGAAAAACGTTTAGTTAATAAAACTTTCATTGTATGGATATTTTGAATTATATTTTTGTTTTTTACTCGTTATCCTGCTTATACGTTCAATCGCGTTGTTTCATAAAAAGTGAACATACTATAATTAAAACAAAGATCTTGTGTATTCCCCAAGCAGTGCGTTAATTTTCTGTTTAATACATTATAAATTCGTTGTATTAAAGCACAATTTTATTCATTAGACTTCTTCTTTGCAATTCAACTGATAAAAATCTTCCATTTGTTAGATATACTTGCGACATGTCATCTTAGCTACAATGTAAATTTCTTCCCATAATCTTATGTGAGCTTGAAATAAGAGTCCTGATAAATGAATGAAAATCGCTAGGCGAAGGAAAAAAGTCAAAGATAAATGCGAAGCACTAAATTAAAGTGCCCTGAGTGAGATTTTAACTTTCGATATTTATGCAAATACTTGCAACAGAAGTCACGCTTACAATCGACTTACAATTGGATTATTTTTACCCCAGTACGAAATTATATACACATCCTTTACTTGTAGCAAGCAAAATATGTTTCTATAAGGTAGAATACTTTGGAATATTTATTTTTTATGTAGTTATTGTATATCAAAGCATAACCCGCACAACATATACATATTAAACATAGCAGGAGAATATGAAAACAATAAAGAAACATAAGTATACACACAAATTTTCGAATACTTTGTGGTACACAAATAATTGCTATAACATATTTCCCATAAGGATGGCCTTCAATCGCATTTTTATAAAGGGCATTGCGGCTGAAGGACTGTATGGTTCTAATGCCTTTTATAGTAGTGGCGGGCACAAAGTATTTATTTGTTATGAAATACCCTCTGCTTTTTAATACTTTGAGTAACGAGTAGTGGATGGTTGTAACGAGTAGAGTAGAATAGAATAGAAATATTCCAGTATCCAAGGAGTGTAATGAATATCTTTAATGTCTACCTCAGTGGCGGTCCGTGACAATATTGAGTGGTGAGGCCAATCTCCGGCCAACTCCCCCCGTTTTCTTTTGTATTAATTTTACAGAGTTTTGAATCAGTTTAGTTCAGCTGGCAGTAATTCATTATCTCGTTTATTGCTATCTAAAATAATACCCACACAAAAAATTTAATGTTTAATTTAATTTAACTGTTGGAAATATCGATAATGCCCACCAGTATTATATTTATATAGTTTATAACGCAGAGAGATGCTCAAATTCAATGTAAACACGACAAGTATAGTGCTATTTATTTTCCCTTTCTGTGTAGCTTAAAGGTTTATTTATGTAATGTCTTGTTAGTTAAAAACGTTTGTATTATCAATCATCAATTATTCATTGAGTGGAACTAATTCTTTCTTTTGTAATATCTATAGTAGCAGGTATTGATGAAACCATGAAATACTAGCGTTAGAGTTCTTATTAGTCTGGACTACAAAAAAAAAACACAAATAATAAATAACAAGAAACAAAACAAAATGTATTTCTGAGGACATGTTAGTTGAGTAGAGTGGTGGGCATTATCGATGACGACTATCGACAGTTGTAAGTATTGATAGTTGACTGTTGAAACTATCGATAACTATCGATAGTTATCGATAGTCAACTATCGATAGTTATCGATAGTCAACTATCAATAGTTATCGATAGTCAACTATCGATAGTTATCGATGGTCAACTATCGATAGTCGACTATCGATAGTTGGTTCGACTATCGATAATTGAAAATACCGATAGTGCCCACCACTACATTAAGTTCTTACCGGGAATACTTATCTACCAAAAATAAATACTGAGTATTTTCTTCAGAATTGTATATATAATTTTGAAACTGCACGTACCTGAGTCACGTGTTTACATTCCCCCACCTAACTATCGCACAACTATTCAGGTGTTTTTGTGATTTATATCGACGAAAACAACACAGCACAGAGCACATGAGTTATTTAAGCGAAGATCGTCGACTAAAATATAATGGACATTCTAAGCATAAACATTATTTCTTACAAAGAATGGGAAACACAATTTTTATTTTCTTTGTTTGTTTACCTAAGCAAATGGCTGGTTTTTTTACTTAAAACAGTATGATAATGTATTTTTCATAATAACTCTCTTGTTATGTTTATTATTTCATTTCCATAATTGTTACCCTGAGAAAGATATGAATGGTAGTTCATTTTGATTTGAAATACTATAGTTATTTAATTTGGGATGTCATCCTAGAATAATACTACACTTCATTACTATAATTAATAAATATTAAATATTCTTGAACCCAATTTTCATTGCGGGGTGCTAAACCGAAGTCCGTATGCGACGGTCCTCCACATATCTATGTTTCTACTTTCAATAGTCTTCGTCTGACTCACACGCTTGCCTACCGCGATAGTGGGAGACCCTTCCACCACAGTGCCGAGCACTGACGAGATGACTCGATTAACCAGCAGGCAGCGGGCCACGAAACAGCTGACCCCACTCCAATGTAATTTTTGCATATACTGCGACCACTCCCTCTTCCGCTAGCTCCGCTACAAACATCTAAAAGTCGGGGCCAATCTAGACGTGGCTTCAGTCACGGGGTGGTATCTTGGTTTATTTTTGCCGGTTCTTATTTTTAGTATTGACAAAGGACAACAAGCGCTGCAATCATCTTACGTCACATGGTGTTGACCAATGCTAAGGCATTCTTATTCGCTTGAAAGTAATCATTGGGGGAATGTAATGACTTGCTGCATTAGTACAGCACACCACAGTTGCGTACACTCATATTTCGTCATTAGCGTTTTCTTTTCGCACCTTCTGGTACTTATTTAAGATAAATTATTTAATTATTTAAGATAAATTGAAAGTGTATTAATTCATCTATGGTATACTTCTGGCCAAAACTGTGAAAAATTGAGCTGAGGCTAAAGGAAGAGCACCTAACGGTGATTTAGTCTTTTTGGCATATATGTATATAATATGCATGTATTTATATAATGCCAATAAATTGATATTATTATTATTATTATTATTATTATTATTATTATTATTATTATTTTGTATGGTGCCTACTCCAGTCTCGTCAACATTATACATATCTACACGTAGCATCCATTTTATCATTATCTGTGCTTTGCTTCTGGATGTTGCAAAAATTCATCAACGTTTTCCTTGTTGAATCCTTTAGCCCTCACTAAAGACGTTTGTTTTTCAACATTAAAATTGTGTGGGATATTATTCTTCCCAACAATTTGGAAAGCGAGTTTGCGAACGTCAGTGAATGCAAAGCCAAAAAGGCATGTTTTATTTTAATTTTTCAAGGCGATCTACAAATTACAGTTCTACCTGTGGATGCAATGTTCTGTAACCCCCTATAACTTTACTTCCGTCATTGGCTTTAATATTTTTCCCCATCTAAATAACCATTCAGAGTATGCTTGGGAACTCCATATCACCAAAAACATTCATTGAAGTCCATAAACCCATTTCTCTATACAGCTATCGCTCTTTCCATATTCTCTTCATTCGAAGTTCTATATCCAATTTTTGCTATAATGAAACACAATATAAAGCGTTACGTAAAGATTGACGACTGTTTATTATTAATAAATAAGTCACTGCTAATTATTATCTTGTTAGCAGTCACGTACTGTTGGAATATATATTTTACCCATCGCTTCCGCTCCAGTATTTACGGTAATTAAAATATTTGTGTCATCGGCGTAGTTGATAATTAGAGCTGTGTCATTAATATATATTAAGAACAATACCGGCCAAGCACCGATCCCTGACAGAGTCTGTTAAAATTAATTAACATAAACAATCGGCAAGACGAGCTGCACAATTACATTATTGTTATCATTCAAAGGGATTAAAGACGATTCATCATCACCTTTCTCTGTGAATAGTAAATCCGTGGAATTTTACACGCCCGTTGGTTGCCAAATCTTTAATTATCTGTATGAGTATGTATTGCTGAGTATACGTCCTTCTTACGTTCTTCTAAGTTCATCAGTTTTACCGTTCATATACCTTATAGCATACATAAAGTACGTATGTCACAATAATGCTTGCCTTTTTTGAAGTGAAGTAAAGACGTACCTATGTTGCAGTTCAGTCGACTGGTGCTGGTACACTCTTAAAACAATACCCTCATACTACATGCAAGATGTGCTATATGCTGATGATATTTTCCCCAAACAGATATTATAGTTGACCATAACTATTACTATTAAATGTTCGAAAAGTTCTAATGAGCCAATTCAGAGAAACAATCTATTTTGAATGAATTATTAAAAAACTTTCTTTAATCAAAAGGATTACTATCGTATAAGGTTTACGTGCATATATTCCGCAAATAGTAATTTCAAAGATAGCTAGATTTGAGAAAGTTAAATTTACACAAATGGAAAAGGTAAACGCTTTAATGAAAGTTGCCATTCATCGCGAAATCAGCAAAGTTTGCCGAATGCGGACATCGGTTATTGTATCTAGTTAATGGACAATTGTAGTCGCTCTATACATTACTGAGGATACATAGGTTAGTGTTTGTGGAATTAATACGTCCGACGCTTCTATAGCTCTCTAAAGCATTTTAAACCTTCGAAAGGTTTTAGTGACTTGTTAGTCTAGCTTGCTGATTCAAATGAATTACCAACCCTATCTAGATATCTCTTTGAATTTATTTTCTGGATTTAAATAGTAATAACGTCACACAACAAAATACGTATCTGTGCCAAACACTATTTGCAAACAATTTTGATAACACCGTCAATATATCATGCCTTAACTGTATTACTTTTTCTTTCATGTTTCATGATAAAGGCAAAAGAATATAATTCTATACTAAAATAAAAAAATAATATACTTGAAGATATGACTATTAGTTTTAGTACCTATAGAGGGTATTTCCAAATCAATAAACTATTCAATTTTTGCAGAACAAATACAAAATTGCGTATTAAATTGAAAAATGGTTTTCAATTTAATACGCAAATCATACTAAAGCGAAGCAATCACACAAGTAAATCTCATGTGACGTAAGGCAAATATATGTATTATAGAAATCAGTAGTAAATATGGTGCTTCTCTTATTTCGTTCCAATAATACCTGTATATTCAGCATAAATCGGAGGAAACACGGTTATCAAATATTAATGTTGCAGATTTATCAGATAAACATCATCTTTTAGATGTCATGATTATTAAAACATCAGAGCGTGGCGCCCCGGCCTAATCCTTGCGATCAACCACCAAAGCAAGGGGCAACTAGTGGTGTTGCAAATGCAGTGATATCAGATAAGCGCTATTTATTAAATTCATTATTTAGGATTCTCAAGCAACTCCATATTGCTTATTTAATTTTATTTCATATATCGTTTTCTTTTTAAATCAAATAATATATAAAGAAGTTAGGGCTTGGAACGTTTTGTCCGCCATATGTGTATTACAAAATTAAAGTGATATAATGATTTTAATTTTGTAAACTGACTAATTTAGCACTGATAGCTCCACACTAATTATTGAGGGTTTCGGCAAAAGTTAGATAGTTAGAACTACATCAGTATATATCTTTTATTATTTATTATATTATTTATTCCGTATAACAAATAAAGAGTTGAAAGAAATATACAGTTATAGTTTCATCTAACTACTGCTGAAGCCTCGATAGTTGGTGTTATCAGCGTTAGTCTGTTTATTAATTACGAGTACTCTATTGCCTCCAATTTCAATTGGGTTTATTCCATTATTATATTCTTTCACCGTTCTTCTATTGGTAAGCGATTCTTCAAAAACCTTTTTAAAAACATTACTGTCATTTAATTGTGCAAGTTTCCCTCTATAATGTTTAACCACATTTTCGTAAAATAACTTATTCTCCATGTTACAAAATTGTACCTTGGATCAACGGAAGTGTTGTACGTACCTTAAGACTGAATCTGAATATAATCTGTTATAATATGTTTGTACATATATGAAAATGAATGTTTTGTAAGAATAATAAACTGAATAAATGAAATTTGAAAATGATATAGATATAAAAAAATAAAACGTAAGAAATAAAAATGGAATAAGATTTAAAACTCGTTAATTATGTATATAACTAAATAATGGTTTGACTGCATTATATATCTATTCATTTAGTAGATTTATGTTTTCTTTCCTTTTGTGTCTCTCAATTTCATGTGCTTCAAGCAATTTTAGTTGAAAGCCTTTTCTGCATTTATGTAAGAGTTTGATATTGTGATGATCAATGCGTGTATGTCCCGTATTTAATAGGTGTTGGTAAAAATTAGATTGTATTTGTTTTCGGTGTTCTTTTATTCTTATTTTTAATTTTCTTCCAATTTCACCAATGTACGTGGCATCACAATTTTCACATGTTACTTTATATACACCATTCTTCTCTAATATATCATCTTCGTATGTACTATTGTGTAATACGTTCTGTAATATTTGTTTTGATTTAAAGGCTGCTTTTATATTATACTGTTTAAATAAATTATTTATTTTATTTGAGGTGTAATTGTATGGAAGGGTTTATGTAAATTTTCATTTTCTTGTTTCTATCTATTGTTTACTAAGGGATCTTGTTTAATTTTATATTTTGTAATTAGTTTATTTATTCTGTTAAGTGAAAAATCTTTTTCTGTAAAGATTTGTTTGATGAAGTGAAGTTTATTTTTGTAATCTATTGGCTGTAGTAGAATGTTATGCAAACGACTTTTGAAGAAATTCAATGCAGCGTATTTTTGACTTGGATGGTGGTATGAGTTGAAAGGCATGGTGTTATTAGTGCATGTAGGCTTGTAAATATGTTCCTTTTTTAGAAGGAGGTAAGGGTGCATATTTAGGTAATAGGTTTTCCTTATTTTTACTAAATTCATTCGGTCTTCGATTGATAATGGGAACCCACGTGTTCCCTAAACAATTGTCTCGAATTAATAAATGTTCATGTAGTGCGGAATGATCGGATATTCATGTGTCGATTACTGCGCCACGGTCTTTGTGATATCTAGATATAGTTGATTCATAGATCTGTAATTCCAAGTCATGGCGTACCAAGTTTCTGAAGAAAACGGTTGAAAAAAATCGTTCAATAATCAAAGGACCTACCGATACAATCAAACTAGTAAATTTATGAAGTTAGTTTTGTTTTAGCGAAATTTTATTATCCATCACGTTTGCTTCCTTGTTTTTTTAAATTCCCATTGGTAAGCAGTATAGTATTGAAAATGACAGCTTTATTATTCCAAATGTGAACCCCTACCAAACTACCGTTGAAAGTTCTCATTGTGTTTGCGTTCAACAGCTATCATCCCCCTATATTTATTTTTACGATGCAATTTCCTCTTAGATTGCTTTCTAATACCGATACAATACAAAACTCCATTCGAGAATGGAATAATAACGATAATCTATAGCGAATGTATAGAACTGTTGGAGCGGCTCTAAGCTCTTTATTTAAGAAATAAAAATTTTATCCCCAAAAAGGGGATTTTGACAAAAAAATGCGATTTGTCATAAGTGCAATCATTTTATTTCGATGTAAACTCGTTCTTTATTACAATATACTAGATGCTGCGCATCTAGGAGTAGAGGAAGGTGGTACTTGAGGAAGGTGGTTTTTTGAAGTCGGTCCATTCACTTGAAAATCATCTTTTATAATGTGCAGTACGTTTTAAGTAGTTTACTTTTGTTCTTACTTTTGGAACACCCCTGTATAGTTGAAAATATTTTTAGGTTATGCAGCATTGAATTCTGCACAACTTTTGTGCAGTACGTTTTAAGTAGTTTACTTTTGTTCTTACTTTTGGAACACCCCTGTATAGTTGAAAATATTTTTAGGTTATGCAGCATTGAATTCTGCACAACTTTTGTAGAAAAGTTTTTGTTGTACGTATTATATACACGTGATTCTTGAAGACACCGAATATGAGATTATCTTTACTTAGGGCTAATTATATAAATATTCTGCGTTTAAATAAAATGATCCACTCTCATAATAATAACTACAATTCCAATTTGACGATTTTTATATTTATTAGTTTTTATTTATCCTTCGCGAGATCATATTTATAGCCAACGTAAATTCCATAATATTGACAACTCATTAATTTACGTTGCTCGACAAAAAGTTATATTAGACGTTTGTTAGATAAAGCACAAAAAAAGCGAGGAAAACACAGCTGATACATTTTGTTTTAATAAGCTATATATATTTCAGTGCTTATTCCTCTATCTATATTGTCTGCTTATTATATAGATTTTTTTTTGTCATTGGCTGACTCGATGTAGGCAGGTATTTCACATACGGTAAACATCAATTTAGTAATAGATAGAATAGAAATAGTATTTTTCCCTATTCCCTTTTTCTCATTTCGTTGTCCCTTTCCGTATCTCTATTCCCTTTATCTATTCCCGTTTCCTATTATTCTCTCTTCCCTGTTCCTTATTCCCTTTCCTTATTTTCCTATTCCCTTTCCCTTTCCCTATTCCCTTTCCTTAATCCCTTTCCCCTTTTCCAATTCCCTTTCCCTATTCAATTTCCCCATTCCCTTTCCCTATTTTCTCTACTTATTCCCTATTCTTTCGCCATTCCTTTTTCCCATTTTCTTTCCCCATTCCTTTCCCTATTCTTTTCCCCTATTCTCTTTTCCCATTCTCGTTCCCTATTCTCATTCTCTATTCCCTTTCCCTGTTCCCTCTTCCTTTCCCTATTCTCTTTCCCTATTCCCTTCCCTTGTTCCAATTATCTATTTCCTTTCCCTTTTCCTATTTCCATTCCCTATTCCCTTCCCATTCCTTTCCCATTCCTTTTCCCATTCCTTTCCATCCCTTTCCCATTCCCTTTCCATTCCCATTCCCTTTCCCATTCCTTTCCGTTTCCCTTTCCATTCCCGTTCCCTTTCCCGTTCCATTCCCTTTCCCATTCCTTCCCATTCCCTTTCCCATTCCTTTCCATTCCCTTTCCCTTTCCCTTTCCCATTCCCTTTCCCTTTCCCTTCCCATCCATTCCTTCCCATTCCCTTTCCCTTCCCATTCCTTTCCCTTTCCCATTCCTTTCCCCATTCCCTTTCCCATTCCCTTTCCATTCCCTTTCCCATTCCCTTCCCATTCCCTTTCCCATTCCCTTTCCCATTCCTTTCCCATTCCCTTTCCCATTTCCCTTCCATTCCTTTCCATTCCCTTTCCCATTCCCTTTCCCATTCCCTTCCATTCCCTTTCCCATTCCTTCCCATTCCCTTTCCATTCCCTTTCCCATTCCTTTCCCATTCCCTTTCCCATTCCCTTTCCCATTCCCTTTCCCATTCCCTTTCCCATTCCCTTTTCCCATTCCATTCCCTTCCCATTCCCTTTATAACATCCATAAGTTACAGCTAAAAAAAATAGTTGGCGATTTTCCCTATATTTCAATTTTCTTCCCACTTTATTCGCCATTTTATTTTTCCAAAAAATATTATCAGCATCAAATGCAACGATCCAAACACCACACAAATGTCTGTTGCAAAATGTCATTTTTTAATAATATTCCTCCATTTTAGGTCGCGCTATCATGTATTTGATTCTATATTCGCAAATAGTGGCCTAAAAGATTGCATAAGTCTCAAGCCTTCAAAAAAAAATTGCGTTTTCTTTTATATTTCAAAAGTCTCTGCCCCATATTTCGTCCGCCATTTTTATTTTGCCAAAAACTAATATCAGAATCAAATTTAGCGACCTCAAAAACGCTTGCATACGAACGTCTGTTGCCAAAGTTCTTATATTTCAAAATTTTTCTCTTCAATATTGAATCCTCCATTTTATTTTCTAAAAACTCTTGTAAGAATCGAATTCAGCACTACAAAAGGCTTTGAACACAAATATCTGTTGCAAAATGCCATTTTTTTTTAATACTCTTCTTCCCGTTTTAATCGCGCCATCTTGTTTTTGATTCTATATTCGCAATAGTGACCCAAAAAATCGCGTAAAAATCCCGATATTATATCTGATATTTTATTTTTCTACGTAAAATTTAAAAATGGAATATAATATAGAGAGTATTTTTCCTAAAATCAAAATAGAACTGTAATCAAAACCAAAAGTATTCGGTTGGACAGTCTATATAGTCAAAAATATTTTTAAGTTATGCCCTATTGAATTCCAATAATTCCAAGTTTTAAAAATTGAATTTCCCGCTGTTATTGTGACAATATTTTAGAACGTTTTCGACTTACCGCATTCTTATGCACTAATTATGTTTTTATTTTAATATACACTATTAATAAAAGCGATAGATACATACATTCTCCACGCGTAGTGTAATAAATCGAAGACGCTGTAGATTTCATGCATTAAAAATAAGATATAATATGTGCTATGAGAAAGTTAATAGCATTGACGATATAAATAAAAGCAAATATTCCGTGTGTAGCTTCGCTTAACATAAAATATGTTTTAATTTTATTATAAAACGAATATTAATCCATTGACCAATATGTGTGTTTGTGGTTTTTTATTTTATTTACTGAACTGTTACTTGCTTTTGACTCCTTTAATATTCATTTCATAATAATTTTGCGAATTGACAATTCATTTATGAATAGCTCTACCTTTCGCTGCGTGCGCAGTTAAACCACTTTCATTCGTATCGCACCGACTCTTCGCTTATCTTATATTTTTATGCGTTTGTGCAACGGAAAATTCCACTTACGTTTAATCACGTCAGATCACGTTTAATATTTGTTTGGTCCTAAAATTATTTTTATACAGCAACATTAAAAAAATTCTTACAAAACTAAACCTATATTTGTAATCAAAGTAATGGCTCTAGTAAATTTATTTCTTCAAATAATTATACACGAATACATTTTGAGTATTTGTAAATTATGTCATTTAAACACGCGGGAATAATCGATGGCCAAAATAAACAACAAAAAAAGTATACATATATGCCGACAATACTTTCGAGAGCTAATCCCTTATATTATATGCGACAAACACGCCGCCAATCCTTTCGGCTAGAGATTTATATATTCGCAGAATTTTACTTCGCAGATTCTGCGGATTAATGTATTAAAATTCTTAGAATCTGCGCACGTGCAATCGCTGATAGATTATAAAGGAGATGTATCTCTCCTTACGTTTCCTAAGGGCTTATTTTCTCTATGTCATATTTTTTTTAAGTTATCGTACAATGGAATCGGATACAAAGCAAAAAATTTAAACATATGTACTTTAAATGCAGCGCCATCGTAATCCGTAACGGGGCGATTTAGCTGCGTCCCATTTCGAATTAAAATACAGGCTTTCTATTTAATAAAATTGAGTTTTTTGCATTGGAAAATATGTCACTTTGTTTCTCAGTTTTTGAACACTCTGTATATTAGAATGCAAGTGTGCGTACTATTTCTTAGAGTTATATCTACATTCATAACATAGCAAATTTGGAGTCCTACTTGCAGTATTAACGAGATATTAATTTCAGAATGAGGCAATGATTATTACTAAAAAAAAGAAAATCTTAAATTACTCGAAAACGGCAACATGTAGCTATAGAATAGCTATAAAGATTGATGTATTTATGGCGCAGAATCCAAAAATGAATAAAAAATTATATCATTCTATTTTAAAATAAAAGTTGACGCCATTTTCCGGTCAACCGGAAGTGATATTTTGGTTGAAGTATTTCACATTTATAGTTGCAATCGAACAGATAATGGTGCCCAAAATCTCAATATAAGTAAATAGTAGAACATCACGAACTTTTAATGAACCACTTATGTGGGATACCTGTATATAATCATCTATTAAATTGTAATAACATTAATTTCCAGAGAATCACAAAGCGTAAAGCATAAATACTCAAACTAAATGGCTGCTTTTGTAATATCTAATTGCAAATAATGCTGATATAATAATGTAAACAAATATACAGTTCCACGATGGAGTTGACAATAGATATAGTATTTAAGTTTTGACAATTAGAGTATATATGTTTTATAAACTACAGGATGCAATGCTATTACTTATATTACTTTATATATTGCATTTGAAATAGAAATTTGGTTATTCGATGACATACAAATGCTATACAGTAGGATAGAATACATAACTGATAGGTTGACATTTTTTGTTAATTATTATTTCATCAATTTTTCAAATTGTAAATAATTTGATATTATAGTATTAACAAATCGTAATATGTATTTTATCTACCATTATATATGTAGATAATATAGTATTGGACATATGATTACGTATAATGGATGTCAGGTGCATATATGATCAACCGATAAGATAAAAAGATTACGTATAGAATGCAGTGTATAGTTCTTTTAAGGTGACATGGTATGGATATGATACTTGATCTGTTCTTTTCGTTATTGCTCTATTTATATGTCCTCTGTTTGTATATATTTGTGCGATATCGAATGATCGTATTGAGATTTCACCTACAGTATATTATATAGCACTTGAATCGAATAATATAGACAAACATATAATTTTATTATATAAATATGTAACGTACACCCTACCTACATCTAAATTTCTCTATAATATATTTTGCTTTAGAGTTTTGTATATTAACTTATCGAAAAATATCGAAATTTTAAATTTAACTAAAAAAAGTATTTAATTACCTGTATGCTGCTCTATTTGCGATGGTGTTGTTGCCTAGAACTAACTCTTCCATCTGTTACGACGACCCTTTTTGGAGGTAATTTCGATTTTCCTCTCCTCGGCATTATTCTAATTTAAACATCACATTGCGAAATAGAAACACACATGAATATATCATTTAATTGAATTGAACCAAACACACTTACATATATCAAAATGATATTTCCTCCAAATTGTAATGTATTATTTAGTTTAACCACTAATAATAACGATGTTATTAGGAGAACGCTGTAGCGTGACTAAAATAAGACGCTATTCGCTTTGTCATAATAGTCAACGCCGTCTTAGAACTTAAAATATTATAACTACTTCACTATTGATTGAACAACCTGTGTCAATATTGCGCATGTACATGCGTTCCTTGTGTAAGAATTTGATGCAATACAATTAATAGATGTAATTTATTTATATTTATTGCGTTTTTGAATTCCCTAAGTAGTAGTAACGTGAAATATGTTATCTTCAATAAAATGATAATATGTTCTAAAATAGACATCGCCATCTATAGATTTTACTGTG
This sequence comes from Protaetia brevitarsis, assembly GCA_004143645.1. Taxonomy (NCBI): domain Eukaryota; kingdom Metazoa; phylum Arthropoda; class Insecta; order Coleoptera; family Scarabaeidae; genus Protaetia; species Protaetia brevitarsis. Next base: position 2,649,541 of record RXPK01000037.1, on the reverse strand, counting down.
TATATTTAACAATTTTGTATGTTTACGCGCATGTACATGTGTTCCATTGTTATAAGAATTGAACAAACGCAATCAATCAGAATTTGTTTATATTTTAAAATGTTTCCGAATATTAAATAAAAATATTAAAATAAATAAATATTAAATAAATATTCACAACTACAATTAATGTAATTCAAGTGCAGCTTGGCTTTAAAAAGCCCGTTTTAAGTTGAGCGCCTAATCTGGACACAATGGGGCCAATTGGTACTTTATATGATATCTATGACTTTATCGAATGTCATATGTACCGCCATCTCTATTTTTTTTTTTTACACCTAATGAAAATATTTTGTCATGTTATATTTAGTCATATTACAGAAACCTGTAATATGTAGTAAACTGTAATATGAAAGATTTCTTCTTTTACCGTTTTCGTAAAAGTTGTGTCTACAGCGGCGTTCGTTTCTCCCGACGCCTACTACGATCTAATTTTCGGCGAATTTCTCCTCTTTCCTACTTTTAACTATTAATCTCGATACCCTATTCCCGTGCCGTCCCCGTTCGCGTTCGCCCATTTATTATTTCCTTTTTAATCCTTTCTCCGTCCACGGTAGTGTAAAGACTTTTTCACGCCGAATTTACACGCTCGAATAGGCGACGCCTATGGAATAGCGCCCCCTGTCGGAGGAATGTCAAGAGAGCCTTTTAGTATATATTAACTAGATGCTGCGCATCTAGAGTAGAGAAGGTGGTACTTGAGAAGGTGGTTTTTGAAGTCGGTCATTCACTTGAAATCATCTTTTATAATGTGCAGTACGTTTTAAAGTATTTACTTTTGTTCTTACTTTTGGAACACCCTGTATAGTTGAAAATATTTTTAGGTTATGCAGCTTGAATTCTGCACAACTTTTGTAGAAAAGTTTTTGTTGTACGTATTATAATACACGTGATTCTTGAAGACACCGAATATGAGATTATCTTTACTTAGGGCTAATTATATAAATATTCTGCGTTTAAATAAATGATCCACTCTCATAATTAATAACTACAATTCCAATTTGACGATTTTTATAATTAGTTTTATTATCCTTCGCGAGATCATATTTATGGCCAACGTAAATTCCATAATATTGACAACTCATTAATTTACGTTGCTCGACAAAAAGTTATATTAGACCGTTTGTTAGATAAAGCACAAAAAAAGCAGGAAAACACAGCTGATACATTTTGTTTTATAAGCGATATATATTTCAGTGCTTATCCTCTATCTATATTGTCTGCTTATTATATAGATTTTTTTTTTGTCATTGGCTGACTCGATGTAGGCAGGTATTTCACATCTCGGCTAAACATCAATCTCTAGTACTTAGATATTCCAGTATAAATAGTTATTTCTCTCCCTATTCCTTATTCTCTTTCCTTAATTCCATTCCTATTCCCTTTCCCATTCCTTTCCATTCCCTTCCCTATATTCTCTCTTCCCTGTTCCTTATTCCCTTCCTTATTTCTATTCCTATTCCCTTTCTTCCTTTCCCTTCTCATTCCATATCCATTTCCCCTTCCCATTCCCTTTCCCTTTCCTATCCCATCCCTTCCCTATTCCCATTCCCTTTTCCATTCCTTTCCATTCCCTTTCCCATTCCCTTTCCCTTTTCCCATTCCATTCCCATTTTCCTTTCCCTTTCCTTCCCATTCCATTCCACTTCCCTTTTCCCATTCCTTTCCCATTCCCTTCCCATTCCCTTCTCCATCCCTTTCCCATTCCTTTCCATTCCATTTCCCATTCCTTTCCAATCTACCTTTCCCATCCCTTTTCCCATTCCCTTTCCCTCCCTTTCCTTCCTTCCCATTCCCTTTCCAATTCCTTTCCCATTCCCTTTCCCATTCCTTTCCCATTCCATTCCCATTACCCTTTCCCATTCCCTTCCCCATTCCCTTCCCATTCCCTTTCCCTTTATAACATCCCATAAGTTACAGCTTTAAAAAAATAGTCGGCGATTTCCCTATATTTCAATTTCTTCCACACTTATTCGCCATTTTATTTTTCAAAAAATATTATCAGCATCAAATGCAAGATCAAACACCCACAAATGTCTGTTGCAAAAATATCATTTTTTAATATAATTCCTCATTTAGTCGCGCCATCATGTTGATGGCCTGATGGTTTATCTATATTCGCAAATAGTGGCCCAAAAAGTGGTCAAAAAATCGCAAAGCCTTCAAAAAAAAAATTTGCGTTTTCTTTTATATTTCAAAAAGTCTTTCCACACATATGCGTCCGCCATTTATTTTTGCAAAAACTAATATCAGAATCAATTTCAGCGCCCCAAAAACGCTTGCATACGAATGTCTGTTGCAAAATGTCTCCTATATGTAAAAATTTTCTCTTCATATTGAATCCTCCATTTTATTTTTCTAAAAACTCTTGTAGAACCGAATCAACAACTACAAAAGGCTTTGAACACAAATATCTGTTGCAAAATGCCATTTTTTTATACTCTTCTTCCATTTTAATCGCGCCATTTGTTTTTGATTCTATAATTCGCAAATAGTGACCCAAAAAATCGCGTAAAATCCCCGATATTATGTCTGCTATTTTATTTTCTACGTAAAATATTAAAAAATGGAATAATATATAGAAAGTCTTTTACCTAAACCAAAATAGAACTGTAATCAAAGACCAAGTCTTCGGTGGACAGTCTATATAGTCAAAAATATTTTAAGTTATGCCCTATTGAATTACAATAATTCCAGTTTGAAAATGAATTTCCCGCGTTATGTGACAATATTTAACATTTTCGACTTACCGATTCTTATGCACTATTATGTTTTTATTTTAATATACACTATTAATAAAAGCGATAGAATACATACATTCTCCACAGCGTAGTGTAATAAATCGAAGACGCTGTAGATTTCATGCATAAAAATAAGATATAATATGTGCTAATGAGAAAGTTAATAGGCATTTGACGAAATAAATAAAAGCAAATATTCCGTGTGTAGCTTCGCATTTAACATAAAAATATGTTTTAATTTCATTATAAAACGAATATTAACCAGTGAGACATATGTGTGTTTTGGTTTTTATTTTTAATTACTGACTGTTACTTGCTTTGACTCTTCATTTCAAATAATTTGCGAATTGACAATTCATGTATGAAACCTCTCGCTGCGCGAGCAGTTAACCACTTTCATTCGTTATGCGCACCGACTCTTCGGTTATCGTATATTTTTACGTGTTTGTGCAACGGGAAATTCCACTTACGTGTAATCACGTCAATCAGTTTAATATTTGTTGGTCGTCCACTTTTCTAAAATCAGCCTACGTGGACATCTATAGTACGCCACGGGAACTATTCTTGCCCATATATATTATATATTTATATATTTACAAATAATTAAAATAATACTTTTGAATATTGTTTTCTTGTTCGTATTTCAATATTATTATTAAGGAGTTTTGAAATCAAAAATCTGATCTACATTATTTACACAAATTCTAAAAACTGTAATTCGATTTGTGTCGTCATAAAAGCAATGAAAATAAAACATGAAGAAAGAATAACTATTAAAGGGAGGTAACATTTTGAAAGTGTGTTTTTATAACAGTTTGCTAATATAAATTCCAGTGGGCATGTATGTTTGATAAATTAGTTTATAATCTACATTAATTTTTTTTTATAAAAATAAACCTAAAACTCTTTGCAATCAAAGTAATGGCTTCAGTAAATTTATTTCTTAAAATAATTATATACGAATACACTTGAAAGTTTTGATAAATACAAAGGAAAGTATATTTGTATCCTGACATCCGTAGCGACAACTAATCCCTTGTTGTTATGCGCCAAAACGACCGCGCAAGCTTCGGTCAGAGATTAAACATTCGCAGAATTTACTTGGTTTCCGCCAAATAATGTAGTATTAAATTCCTTAGAATTGCACACGCGCAATCGCGGTAGATTAAAGGAAATTGTTCTTTCCTTGCGTTTCCCAATGGCTTATTTCCCTATGTCGATAGGGATGTAGTGATAGTAGACACCGAATATGAGATTATCTTTACTTAGGGCTAATTATATAAATATTCTGCGTTTAAATAAAATGATCCACTCTCATAATAATAACTACAATTCCAATTTGACGATTTTATATTTATTATTATTATACTGACGCTCGCAAATAATGAAATTTTTGGATATCATTAATACTGTCGTTGTTATGTATTAAAGATTCGAAAGTATCGCAAAACTCTAACCAATTCTCATAATTTCCATTAAAATTAGGCAAAAATAATTTGTGGCATTTTATGTTATTTAATACACTAACTTCTGATACATGAATAGATTCAGCATTGTTAGCACCTGCGTCAACGGTTTCTTCATACGAATTTACTTTAATTTAGCGTTGGTCAGTAATTTATAAAAATTATTCTCAAATTGTTCGCGTTCTGTAACTTGTAATTCGCTATCGCTGTGCAATACTTCGAATTCGCGCTGTATTTTCTTCAAATTGTTGTAATAAATTTCAAATCGAGAAAGACGTATTTTTCAGTTCTGTTACTACGGGAATTTTGTCTGTTTGCGTAATTTTATTAGAAAAATCCGTTAAATACTTTTCAAACAATGTTATTTGCGCTTTCATAGCACACGCCTTTTTTATTAATGTTTCTAATCGACATTGTACGTTTTTAAATGTGTATATATCAATTCTGAATGTGTTTTTTGCACTGTAATAATCGAAATAGAGAAAGGACTTACATGTAACGTTAATGAAGTCACCACGTGTTTTTTTCGAAGATGGCGATGTGCGGTATTCGTTCTACCCGTGTGGCGTGTGGATGTTTTTCGATGTTTTTTAATGCTTCGATCGTTTCGTACTGATGGTTCTGATGTACTAACGTGCGAATCCGACTCGTTTGGACCAAAATGTTGTGTGTTTTATTGAAAGAAAATGATTGAAAACTGATGTTTTAATAGCACTCAAAATAAAACGATGTGGTTCGTAATGACGTGTATTAGTGGACTGTGTCTGACGACTGAGAAACATAATACAACGTGCCGTTTGGGCATGCGCATAATACCAACAGTAAAAAAATATACATAACATTCTAACAGTTTATATTTTAAAATGTTTCCGAATATAATAAATATTAAAATACAAATTATTCACAACTACCATTAATGTAATTCAAATGCAGCTTGGCTTTGAAAAAGCCCGTTTTAAGTTGAAATTTATTTATCTATCTTGTCGCCATCTAGTAGCGCTCGTGTTATTTCTACAATCGTAACGAAGTGTTTTCGTGGTTTTTCTATAAAATTGAATCGTGAAAACACCTTAACGCTTTTAAAATATGTTCGGTAACCCCGTCCGGATTTTCTAAACTTACCTTCGCATTAACAAAACGACCCTACGGTCGAAATCGATTTTAATATAATAATAATAATGATATATGTGGCGCCATCTATGCTCCTATGTGACGATTATTTGTACCGTCGTTATAATCTTGTAGTGAAAAAACACCACTATAAATCGACTCATTTTGAGAAAAATATCGCGTTTCGACCTTATTTAAGGGTTCGAACCGTAAGAGAAACATGTAAGAACTGTTTTCGACGTCGAGCCCACTTTCAAGTGCCACCATAGCGTAGCAGCGATCGTACGAAATAGCCCAACTTTGACGTTCGGAATCCATCGAAATCCGCTTCGATGACATTTCTCGGTCTGCAAGGGCGTTCGTTTCCCACCGCTACTACGATCTAATTTTTGTGCGAATTTTCTCCTCTTTTCCTACTTTTAATTATTAATAACGATACGCCTATTACCGTGCCATCCCCGCTACCCCTTTACCCATCTATTATTTCCCTTTTAATCCGTTTCTCCGTGCACGGTTAGTCCGCCCGACTTTTTCACACCCGATTTACACGCTCTAGATAGGGCGACGCCTATGGTGTGCGACAGAGAGTAGAAAAGGACACACCTGTCGCCTTTTATTATTATTAATATTTTTTATATAGTTCATAATAATTTCTGATGTAGTTAACGTTGTTTTCTACCAAATTGTGTTTGCTAACTAAGAATCATCTGAATAGATGTCATTTAAAATTATATATATAATTGGAGCTCCCATAGTATTGCATATGGGACTGTTTATTTAAATATTTCAACATATTTAAATGTTCAAACATAATTAATTGCAAACAGAGTGATTTCGAATTTTATTTAATGGACTATTTACTTGTATATTCCACCCCAGTTTGTAATTTGTACACATGTGTCATATGCGAAACATCATATAAACTGCTTTAATGAAAGGGTAATTTACACATGTAAATATAAATTTAATCACATACTAGTACAATTCAAAAAAAATACCACCATTGTACTCGTTGTGTTAGTTCCAGAAATGTAAAATATATCATGAAGTTTTCATAAAGCTGTTTCCGAAATACTAAAAAAAATATAAAAAAGAGGAATATATTTAAATAATGTTCCATTCTATTATCCACAAAAGAATGTGGATTTAAGTTTCTTAATTCGTGTGTAAGTTATTCTTCTGCAAACATGTTAAAGTATCATAAATGGTTTCAATATCCAATTATCGTTTATCCCATCTTCGCTACTACCAAGTAAAAACTTCATAGTACAAACTTGCAGAAAAGAAAAATAGTCTAATTGCGGCGTATTCTAAAAAAAATATTTACAAATACTTTATTCTCCTTTAAGAAAATCTGCATCGTCTAGTACTCAAAATGCAGTAATAACATTTTGCAAATATGGAAAACTATACTAAAAAAAAGAAGAATTTTATGAATCTGACTTAATAGAAGCCTATATTGTTTTCAGTCCTATTAAAAATGTTATTGAGAAAAGTGGTAAGTTTGCCATCTACATATGTACAGTCAAATTCAAAACCCATGTCTCCCTAAGGCATTATTTCGGGTGATTACGATTATTAGATTCCGTTGATTCTAAATCCGTAAAATTTGTGCAACGTTTTATACCGAATGAAACTACTGAAACTTCTGGTAGGTATCCGTATACGTATTCGTATAAATTGTGTGATTTTGGAAATTCTCAACTTTCCAGTTTAGACTGATTTATCCCAAACTCCTTTTCGGGACTGACGGGCTGTGTTTGTTGTTCATTGACGTTGTGAACACTTAAGTCAAACAGTCATATGCACTCAGGGACACACAGTATTAGTAACCTGCAGAATTTTCTATTAACAAAAAATAGTAAATTTTTGTTGTAAATAAGTTTAATAGAGATTTAGTTACGTATAAAATAAACACGAAATATGATCCCGTTATTCCGATTATTGAAATCATCCGAATACGTGCAACTTCATTCACTCATTTCACTCATTCATTAAAGTTAGGGTGGGCACTTAATGTCCGGGCACTTGAGCTAGGTGCTCATTGTACCATCCCTATTAATTCTCTTATTTCCACTCGAGCAGCTTGGTGTTCTCTATAAAGCCCAGTATCTTGTCCAGTGGGAACTTGAGAACCTTCGAGGGCTCCAATAGATCTCTCCCGAAATATTTCTGCCTGAGTACCTACAGTTCCTCACATGTGCAGATTAATGTAAACTCGTTTCCTCCTGTAGTTCGCATCTTCTACACCACGGTTCGCTTACCCGGCCCTCTGTTGTATAGATGCTTTTTCAGGGAACAGTCTCCAGTTACCAACCCAGTAATGGTTTTAACTTCTTTCTTACTGCGCCTGAGTAGGTTATCAGAGAAACTAACATCCCCATTCCCTATCAGCGTTTTGGTATGGAGTTGACCTTCAGTCGACCTCCACTTCTTTGTTCTTTCTTTATCTAACCAGGTCCAGATCTCCCTTCTTGAGGAATCCTTAGTAATCCCACAGACTGGCTCTGAACCCATGAAGTGTCTCTTAGAGCCCTCCTTGGCTAGTTCATCGGATATTACATTGCCCTTTATATCCTTATTTCCCGGCACCCAAATCAGAGATACCATATAGTCCAGTGCAGTATCTAACTAGTTTTAACCTAGTTACGGGGTTCGAGACTGCCTTAATGACAGCCTGGCTGTCAGTCATTATATTAATTTTCCTCCTCATGTAACCCCTTTTTGCAATCATTTCTGCACAGGCTGCAAGGGCGGATACCTCTGCCTGGAAGACCGTTGTATATTTCCCCAGGCTTATGGATATCCTTTGATTAGGACTGGGCCGCAAATACCGACTCCTGTGCCCTGGCTGGATTTGGATCTGTCCGTGAACCAGTTATCATTGGCAGATGATGATAGCATGATCTCACTGCGTGCCTGGTCTCTGTTCGGTATTACGTGCAACTTATACGAGTATGTTTTAGTAAAATATGGAAATGGAATCGCAATATTATATATCATGGCCTTCTGATTCGGGTATTCCGATTATTGAAATCATGTGAATATTTACTACACTACTCTGCTATTCACCAAGTCCTAAAAAACCAAACTTTGATGTGCGTGGATGTAGTGTACTTCCCCGCCCTACTGAAAACGCCATAGCAATATATACCCTAATATCACCCCGTGAACATTTATAAATAGACAATAAACATGTTACAGTGAGAATCGAAAACAACTGCCACCGTCCTTCTTCGCTTCTGCACGCAGTCTCTTCCGAACAAACTACAAGCGGCAGCATTAATCTGACATGCATCGATGAATGTCCCCGTTATCAGTTATGTTCTGCTCAGCCTTTTACTTATTTCTTTTTTATTTAACTTTTTTGTAAGCTTTCGGGTTAAGTATTTAATTTTTTTTCTTAAATTCCTTATTATATATTATTTCCGCTACATTCTCAATTTACATGTCTAGAGAAGTGCAAATAATTAAATAAACACTCGGGCGGCAGTGTTTACCAATCGGCAAAATGTACTGACAAGCAATTCTGCTTACACGGCAAGAGTCGTTCAATTGTTTGTGCATTTAACTTTTGGTTACAGCTTATATCACTGAGAAAAAAATGTGTGTATTTTAATAGTGGCAAGTAAAACAGTCAGTAGCATATGGCACAGATGACCTGTTTAGTTGCCGCAAGTAAATATGTGTTTCTGATGTAAGCTTCCTGGCATAAATAATCTAACTTCTATAGTGTAACGAGCGCCAACTTTTCAACTGGCGGTTCGATAGCCGTCCCTAGATGGCGCTGGCATAGCGGAAGAAGAACTACCTACGACGATATACAGAGGCAGCACCGGTCGAAGATTCGAGGATATTCTCCAGAATCTTCGAGGACGCTTCTAGAAAGGCCCTCGAACAATCTGGACGTTCGCAGCCAGCTATAAATAACGCGTCGGTTGGCCAGGAGGCAGTCAATCGATACGAGTTCGATAGTGCGGTCGCGTTTGAATTAGTACATGTATATATAAATATCGTTTACATAAATAAAGACATTAGTGGTTAAGTGATATAGTTAATAAGCATTTTTAATAGATTTTAATTACCGTGAATAGTGTTAATAGAATAAGTGAATTTAATATATCGCCTGATAGTGTTTTTCTAAAACCCCGACAACGTTTTAAGAACCGGAAAAAACGTTACAATTGGTGTCAGGGTGTGGGGTGTAGACCTAGCAGCCTCGTCGTGTATGGCAGTAAATGGGAAACTGAGAGATTTACTGCTAGATACTGGTGCAACAATGACAATTCTTCGGCCGGAAGCAGTGGGAAGGAAGAACCGGATATATCCAACCAGGTGGACGCTACGTAGGCAACTGGGCAATCAGTCAACGTGCTGGGGGAGACGACGGCCCACTTCCGTATTGGTGATACTGCATGCCAGTATCGTGTAAGTAGTTGCAGAGATAGAACAGACGTAATCCTCGGAATGGACATAATGACAGAATTTGGTTTCAAACTGGACTTGCAAGCAGGAGTGTTGAAGGTTGGCAAAGAAGAAGTTATTCTCAACCACAGCCAGAATATGTCGGCCTGCGTGGTATGGCAGAAGAAGTAACTGTGGCGAGCCGCAGTAAACCATTGTGGAGCGAGCGTAAGTGAGACATCCCCAAAGGGCAAGTTTTAATGCTGGAACAGGAGCGATTAACGGTCAGGTCGTGGAATACGGTCCGCTAAGGCAGTGATACAAGCTGGAGAAAACTGCCCGTTCCGACTGATGAACGTCAATAGTTATCCAGTAAAGCTGAAGAAGGGCGTACCTTTGGAAGTTGTGCTAGTGTTGTCGTCGATTGTCAACAAAGAGGATGGCGTAACAACAACTCCAGATCCGCTTCCTAGATGGTTAAATAACTTCATTGACTTGTCTTGCAAGGATTTGACAAACAACAACGCCATACCGTGAAACAGCTGCTGGACGCTACCAAGATCTTTCCAAGCAGAAGACCGAAACACGAGGGGCAGGACTAATGTTGTACGACATCGAATAGACACTGGAGATGCCAGCCGATCCGCCAGCCCCAGAAGATTGCCATTGGCGAAACGAGCCGAAGCAGAACAAATTTATACAGGATATGGAGCGGGATGGAGTAATTGAACCATCGAACAGTCCATGGGCTTCTCCAGTGGTACTGGTGAAGAAGAAGGATGGTTCAACTAGTTCTGCGTGGATTATCGACAACTAAATAACGTAACCAAAAAGACAGTTATCTTTGCCCAGAATCGATGACACTTTGGATACCCTAGGTGGGTGTAAGGTATTTTCGACCTTGACCTGAAAAGTGGTATTGGCAGGTCGAAGTAGAGGCAAAGGATAAGGAGAAGACGGCGTTTACGATCGGGACAGGATTGTGGCAATTTAACGTCATGCCATTTGGTTATGTAATGCTCCCGCGACGTTTGAAAGATTATGGAAAACGTACTGAGAGACTATCCTGGGAAACTTGCTGGTAATACCTCGACGATATTAATTGTCTTAGGAAAATTTTTGAGGACCATTTGAAGAACTTGGAGCAAGTATTTCAGCGATTGAAAGGAGCGAATTTGAAGCTTAACCCCAAAAGTGCAACCTGTTCCGGAAGCAAGTGCACTACCTCGGCCAGTAGTATCAGAGGATGGAGTGTCGGTTGATCCAGGGAAGATAGAAGCGGTCAAGTCTTGGCCGGCTCCGAAGGAACAAGCATGAAATAAGAAGTTTTCTGGGCTAATGCACTTATTACCGACGATTCGTTCCTGGATTTGCTAACATCGCCAAGCCTCTCACGAGACTAACTGAAGAGGGCGAGACTCGTCTGGGAGAAGAGCTGCCAGGATGCCTTTGAAAATTGAAACAGATGCCTGACCACTGCGCCCATCTTGTGCTATCCACAGGCTGAAGGAAATTCATTTTGGATACTGATGCCAGCAACGTGGGCATCGGAGGCGTGTTGTCCCAAGTTCAAGATGGCCACGAAAAAGTGCTCGGTTACTTCAGCAAAGTGCTGTCGAAACCGGAACGCAACTATTGTGTGACCAGGAGAGAGCTGTTGGCCGTAGTTAAGTCTATAGAGCACTTTCATAAATATCTCTTATGGCAGGAAGTTCTTGTTAAGAACCGACCATGCGGCATTGATGTGGTTGCTACGCTTCAAGAATCCGAAAGGGCAGGTGCCAGATGATAGAGCGTCTTGAAGAGTAATGACTTGATTCGGAACATCGCCTGGAACCAGTCATCGAAACGCTGACGCACTATCGAGGAGACCCTGTTCCAAGGATTGTACGCACTGCTGTCGTGCCGAAGAGAAAAATGAAGCAACCTGCTTGAGGACTACTGTCATAGATGATAATGGACTGAAGACCAATCCGAGCTGACCAGGAGTCTGACGAAGTTTGAAGCGTGTGATGGGTGGAAGATGCAAGAAGCGCGGCCTAACTGGGAAACGGTAGCACCATATTCGCGAGAGCTAAAATCGTATTGGGCTCAGTGGGGCTCTTTGGTAATGGAAAATGGTCTTCTCCGACGAGTGTTAGAAGACGAAGCTGGGACCAATAGCAGACTTCAGATTGTGTTCCGAAAGCAAGAATTCCCGAAGTTTTAAAACTTCTTCATGAGAGACATCGGGAGGGCATTTGGAGTCCGGAAGACTATAGAGAAGGTCAGAGAGCGATTCTATTGGTTAATTGCAAAGAATGACGTGAAAGACTGGTGCCGAGATGTACAACTTGCGCCGCTGCCAATGGACCTTCCCAAAGGAAGAGGCCCCTATGAGGCAATACAACCGTTGCAGTCCTTTTGAAAGGATTGCGATTGATGTTGCCGGACCATTTCCCACGACGGAATTTGAAATAAATTACATCTTGGTTGCAGTGACTACTTCAGCAAATGGTGGAAGCTTACGCATTACCAAATCAGGAGCTGTAACCGTTGCTGAGACTTTAGTTAAAGAACTTTTCAGTCGGTTTGGTTGCCGCTTGAACTTCACTCGACCAGGGACGAATTTTGAATCAGCAGTGTTTCAAGAGATGTGCAAATATTGGTATTCGCAAGACCCGAACAACTGCCTTGCACCCGCAATCAGATGGCATGTGGAGCGCATTAACAGGACAGTTACAAGTATCTATCAAAGTTGTCGCAGACCACCAGCGAGATTGGACAACAACTACATCTATTCTTGCTGGCGTATAGAGCATCGGTCCACGAAACCACTGGCCAAAGTCCATCTATGTGTTCTTTTTGGACGAGAACTGCGCTTACCATGCGATCTTAAGTTCGGCTTTAAACCGAATGAAGAATAGTTGGAGATGACTATGTTTCGAACTTGCGGAGGCGAATGGATGATATTCACGATCGGGTGAGGCGAATATCCATGAAGCAAGCGACCGCATGAAGGAACACTACGACATCAGACAAATGAAGGCGATTATCAGTCTGGAGACCTGTCTGGCTGTTCAATCCTCAGCGACGTCGAGGCTTCTCACCTAAGCTGCAACGATCGTGGGACGTTACGAAGTGATAAGCGAATTATGACGTCATCTATCGCATCAGAAAGAAACCCAATGGTTAAGCAAAGTGGTGCATTTTAATCGCCTAGCTCCTTATCTTGGGGACAATCAAGAGGACGAGCAGATGGTCCGAGTTTGTAGACTCCCCGAGAAGAACTCACTATGAGAGTTTATGGACAAGTATGGGAATGCCGCAAGTGCGTCATGATGTAACAACGGAGATTCAGGAGGATTGTTTTTGGCTCCTGAAGGGTGCGCGTTAGCACATTGCGTTGCCCAAGATTTAAGAATGGGCAAGGGATAGCTACCGTATTCAAGAAGAAATTTGGTTGGTGTCCAAATCTCCGAAGCCTGAACCCTGGAGTGGCAAGCTCTGCACTTGCCAGGAAAGAAACGGCCTTTATTCTACTTGGTGACCAAGAAGCCTCAGTTGGCAAGCCAACCTACCGGACGATGTGGGACAGCCTGATAAGTTTAAGAGAGCAGCTGTTGAGCTGGAGATCAATAAGATCAGGGTGCCAAAAATAGCTGTGGTTGGATGGCTTGGACTGGAGGGTCGTAAGGAACATGCTCGAAGAAATTTCCGTTATACTGGAATAGAGTTCCTAGTATGCAGCTACAACCCGCGGTCAGCAAAAGGGAGGCGACGAACGGTAGCGGTGCTATTTTCCGGACCTCGTCGTGTAAGAATGGAGAGAACTGTTCGTATCTTCATGGAGGTGATAGTTCCTGTTCCGGACGGAACAGATCTAAGGAGGGAGCAGTGTAACGAGCGCCAACTTTTCAACTGGCGGTTCCGATAGGCGTCCCTAATGGCGCTGGCAATAGCGGAAAGAAGAACTACCTACGACGAATAACAGAGGGCAGCACGGGTCGAAGATTCGAGAATATTCCTCCAGAATCTTCGAGGACGTTCTAGAAGGCCCTCGAACAATCTGGACGTTCGCGCCAGCTATAAATAACGCGTCGGGTTGGCCAGGAGGCAGTCAATCGATACGAGTTCGATAGTGCGGTCGCGTTTGAATTAGTACATGTAATATAAATATCGTTTACATAAATAAAGACATTAGTGGTTAAGTGATATAGTTAATAAGCATTTTAATAGATTTTTATTACCGTAATAGTGTTAATAGAATAAGTGAATTTAAATATAATCGCTGTGTGTTTTTTCTAAAACACCGACACACGTTTTAAGAACCGAAAAACGTTACAATAGTAAATAAATTGATATCCGCTTACGGCAAACAAGTAAGTTAATATCCACCGCTCGCACAGTTTAACAATGGAAAATATACCTTGTATTAGGAACAATTAAACGGGTTATTATCTTTAGTAAACAGTTCCCTTGTGTACGAAAAGGTAAAGTTTATAACTAGGCGACATATATTGATACAAGAAATTAACGTTTACTATACGATTCGCATAGTCTGAAGTACTACGGCTGATACTCAAACAACCTGCATATCGCATATTCTTAGTTTCCACACTCGCCTGATTTTTTTACTTTCATTGGTGTGGTAATTTGCAATTATCGTTGTAATTAGCTCTATCACGTTTTAATTAGAGAGGATGTGAAGACGGACTACAGAATTAATCCTACGAAATATGATTTTTATAAAACTCAGCAGAAACACTGAACTGAATAACTACACTAAAACCACCCTAATTTATACCTAAAAAAAGTCATGGTACAATGATCACGGTCATGGCTGACTGTCGTCACTAATTCTAACTCCGTCTAATCTACTACTTCTACTAAATAAACTATAAAGACAAGAATTTAGTTGTTAAAGCTGCTTGCTAAGCAACTATGTGCAATTAAATTGTTATGAGGGTATGGAAATATATAAAAACAAACATATTTTAATGAATTCAGATTTAGGACCCTTAAAATAGTAATTCGTTTTTAGATAACTGCTTTTATTTGGGAGGATTCAACAGGTTTAGTAACAACAAGTAAAGATATAATTGCCACAAGTAAATTATTGCCAACAATTCAGTTTATTTGAAACATTTTTTCTCACAATCAGTGTACTAGAACCGTAATAGCATAATCTTCTCGATCTCCAGATTTGACGCCCTAAAACTTTTTCTTCTGGGGAAAAAGGGTGTCCGTTTCAAGACTGGGTCTTTGATTATAGCTCTGTTTTTAATTTTAAGAAAAAGTGTTTTATACAAAATGATACAGAATTCAATGCTGCATAACCTAAAAATATTTATGACTGCACAGGGTGTTCCGAAAGTAGGAAAACGCATACTTACTCCATTATTTTAAGTGGAACAATCTATATATTATTCCGTTTTTAAATTCTACAAAGAAAAATAACGTTATTTTATATAAGCAACTAAAAGAAAGACCCGGCTGAAAGCTTTTGGTTTAGGCGGCGTAGTTTGTATAAGCATTTGTTTTAGATATTCATATTTTAAATATCATACATACATACTAAGTTGGATACAACGGTGAAATTAAAATCGATAAAATTATGTACAGGTGCCCACTATATTGCTGAACATTTGCTTAACTTTAGCCCAAGAAAATTTGATTTTCTTAAATAGCAGCCTATATCTTTGCTTATGCTAAATTAACGCTTACGTAAAGCCCTTTCAATTCATGGTAAACATTTGTGCCGACTCATGCAGGATATTGTAGATAATTGTTTTTAAATACATCCAATGAATTTTCCATTAATTTTCAAGTCAGCTCATATATAAACGCGATATAACTAAATAAATCCGCAAATTAGCATACAACAGTATCAGATCAAATAATACAAAACAAATAATACGTTTTTTTTTTGAAAATAGAAAGAAATTTAATGTCATTCGTCTATGATTAACGGAAACTATATTACTGATGTTTGGTAGGCTAAGGTAATTGTTTATCAGCATAACCTACCAAACAACAGTTATATTTAATTAATAATAGTTAATAATAATTAAAAGTCAAAGCTATCAAAAAACTAATTTGTTTTATATAATACGTTTTCCGTGATTTCTTTTTTTTTTGAGTCTACAATTAAATAATTCTTGACATTTACATTATAGACTTAGGTACCGGAAATAATAATTCTTAATAACATTTTTCTGTAGAGGTAAAGATTGGCAAGTCTAAGTTTCTGATGAGTTAAATGCAAAGATTTCGATTTTTTCTGTAAAATTTTATTTTATATTTTTAGTTTTAAATGATATAGAATATTTTTATCAAAAATAGTCCTTCTTAAGAAAGGAATAATAGAGAGAGAAAAAATGCCCGAATTCAAAAGAAAATTTGATAAAATGATTAATTAACCATTTTCTTGGAAAGTAAAAACAGGCACAAGCAGTACGTCTTGCTACTATATACGCCAAAAAAAATATACCTTTCATCAACACATACGTACGTCTGATTTTTAGTCATTGCTATGTATGTATTTTTTAATAGCACGTACTACGTATCAAGCTTACAGGCAGAAAAAAACGACATGAAAAGAAAAACGATTAAGTTCAATTAAAAATAATTTAGTTACTATTTGTAATTGAATTTAATGAGCAGCTAACTATTGTACAATCTACTTATAAGCTGATAATTAACCTAATTTCCATTTAAATTAATTTTCATTAAACCAGCTATTATGTCCAATCTATTTTGTTAAATAGAAAATGAATAGTAACACCGATCAGTATAAGCTGGCGTGTTATATACAAATGATAGATATTGTAACTTTTTCCCTGTATTGCTGCATTAATAGCAACATCTAGTTTCCTTCATATGATTTATTGTGCCTGTTACACCTCTATCATACATGGTCCATATAAAAACATTAACTTTTCTCAAAATTAAATTACAAGCAACACTATTAAGCGTTCCGCAAACTAACGCAAATTACGAGGTCTAGTTTGCTAAAGATCGTAGTTTGTACCAAGTTGTTATATAGAATCCATTGCAATCCCTTAGTAAGCTTTAATGGTTAGTAATCACATTTCCGAGCTAATGCAGATATTACAAAGATTTTAAATCACTTGCTGGCCCACGGGCAATTAAACAAGGCGTTTAGAAGCATACTGTTGCACACACACAAATCAAGAAGCAGCTACTGTAATCAACTTTAGCTTTACGTGCATCCACAGATACTTCTACAATATGTTACGAAACGAAAATTATGATTTCAGAATATTATCATGACATGGTGAACTTTTGTCGCATTTCTCAAATATATTAAGCTTAATTTAGATTAAATATTACCCATAATCTAGCGAAAACTGTTATTAATACTTATCATTTATTCCTCCAAATTTAACAAACTGCTCTTTTGGGACAAACTGAGACTCTATATAAGAGATATTATAATAAAGTAAGAATATCCCGTTAAAATATATTTTATCATGTACTAATGGTTAGTAAACGGTAAACTATGTTTATTTAAACGTTTTTCTTAATTTTGTGAATATTTCAATAATGCATTAGTATGATGCGGGAACTTCCTTAGAGCTTGCCTTTTTAGCAATGACTAGTATCGCTTCCTTATTTCCCTACAAATATCATTCCAATTTATCGAAACATAAATAAAATAAAAAGAAAAAACAGAAAAATTGAAATTTGTAATTTTATGTCTTATAAATTGTCGCATTCCATTTTAGCGAAGGGCAGGTTCACGTTTAAAGGGTGAAAGTTACCACTGGAAATTTCGGATTTTTGTAATTTATACCGTTATCATGAATAAGAAAACATAAAATTATATATCTCTAAGTGTGCCTTAGATTCCTTTGGCGTCACCTCCACTACCCATTCCCCCTTTGTTAAGTGAGGATTGAATGGAAAAGGACAAAATATAGGCGAACGTATATTTATATTCATATATTCCAAATTCCCGCAATTTTTTAAAAGTAGGTTTACCACAAATCGAATACAATAGTAAGTAAGATTCTTTTTCAAATACAGTAAATAATATTGCGTATGATACAATTCGTTTATGCTCTCACTCTAATGTGATATCAGGTTATAATACCAGATAAGAAGGACTGGGAGGCAGGTGCCCCGGTAAGAGCGGACTCAAACTGGTTTACTGACGGCTCTAAAACGGATTACGGCGTTGGAGCGGGAATATACACTAATGTAAGAAGCCTAAAAAGGCTCTTTCGGTAAGCTTCAGCAAAGATACGACTGTGTTCCAAGCTGAGGTTGCTGCAATTCATCACTGTGTCCGAGAGATAGAAAGATGTACCGAACCGGGTAAAAGCGTCGCTATCTTCTCTGACAGTCAGTCCACACTTAAAGCGATTAGCTCCTCAAGCGTGGGCTCTAAGCTGATTTGGGATTGTGTAAGCGCCCTAAATGAGGTGGGCACCCAAAGGAAAGTAACCCTAGCCTGGGTCCCTAGCCACTCGGGCGTGAGAGGAAATGAGGCGGCGGACGAGCTGGCAGGCGAGTTCGTCAAGCCATTCGTTGGAGCCGACCCCTCTTTCGGCACTACCAATCGCAAATTAAAAAATCCATCAATGAATGGGTATAACAATCAGTCCAGAGAGTGGTGGCAAATGACCGGGAAAATGGCAGCCAAAAGAGTTCCTAAAGGAGCAGAGGCCTGAACTCACAAGAGATCTACTGAATAAAAGACAGGAAGACTGTCAAAATGATTGTAGGTCTGCTGACTAGTCACTGTAGACTGAATAGGCATATGTATAACATAGGCTGGCAGATGATGGAACCTGCAGATACTGCCAAGAGGGAGGAGAAACACCAGTTCATGTGCTGTGCAATGTGAAGGCCTGGGAGGACAAGGTTTCTAGTAATGGGGAGGAGAACCCCACAGCTAGTAGCTACTTAAAGAAGCCGCTCTCAAAGATGATAGCCTAATTAAGAGGGCAAAATTAGAGAGCTACTCTAGGAAAAAGGGATCACAATAGATCTGAAAAGGTCGCGGTGAAACAGGTCGATAGCCACCCCAATCCTATCTTCATCTGAATCTAGATGTGATCTTCTGTGCTGCCCTTGCGAATAAAGATTAGTCGACGTGTATAACGATCTATATGACACAAATGAAATGTCAACATCTTTATGAATATATTCTTACGATATTTTAATTTGAATGAGTCCTTTCCATTTATTAAAATTCCAACGCATCATATGAAAACTCATATAGAATACCGCATGACTTGCTCCGAATTGAAAGAGCAAGTTTTAACTCTTCAATCTATAGCTAAGTATGATAGTAACTATAAAGCGTAATACACAATGCAAATATATTAAATATAAAATATAAGATTCTCTCAAAACACAATTAACAGATTAGTATACAGCCAATCACGTTCGACTTCCATCAATCTGAACTTACTTCAACTTATGCGTTAATTTATGTCAATCCACCGTCAAACCTAAATTCGAATTATCATTCTGAAGATTAATTATTTTTAAATGAAGAAAGAATATCTGATACTTACATTACAAATAGCAAGTATTGCTGCATATAGGTATAGCATGGAAAAGGTTATATATCATACACTAATAAAACGTGCAAAAACACTATTTTCACTTGACATTTCCCCAAAGTGCACGTGTGCACTCTGATTGGTCAAATATAAAACATAAAGATGAATTAATATTTAATATTTATATCCTATTTTTTATCTTTGCATTCTGTATTAATACATTAGCTCGCGTTTGTTGGATATTATATTTTGTTCCTTATATTCTATGTTTATATTTTATACTCTATCGTTATACATTGTGTATTAGGCTTAAGCCCTACTTATACCCAGCATAAACAATTATACCGAAGCAAAATTATTTTTTTTTAACGTAGTAGGCGTTCTATCTTCATTGTTAAATTCTACAAACAGAAATCGTGATGTGTAGAACATTATAAATAATAATATAGGTAACAAAACAGAAACATATGTGTTAAAGTAAGACAGATCCGGGGTCCCTAGCCAACGTATCTAATAACTTGTTTGGTGTCAGCAACGACCCAAGTAATGTTATTCAGAAAGATATTCATGTACTCCACAATCAAAATTCTTTGCTTCTTCTTCCAACGCGAAAAGAACTGCGAACAGTCGTAAATGGATTAGGGGCTCCGGTTCCGCTGATAGTGATGGCATCCCTACATTTTTTGTAATGCGTAGATAAATTTGAGAAACCTCTAACTCTAACGCATTCTTCGCCTTCTTGTATCATTACATTTATTATTGCTTCTTATTTAAATGGCTCTGAAGATGGCTATGCAGTCGAAACATGATTGAGTTTCAAACTTGTTGTTCTTTATCATTAATCATTAACTCAATATTCTTTTTCACACTAGCCGCCACAATTATTTTTAGCTTTAGGGGTAGTACGAGAGGGAAGGAAGTTTATGCATAACCGTAAATGATATCTCTTGATGATTCTTTATAAATATCTGTTTTGCTCTCGCCCATTCAACGCTATTACTGCAACAAAGCGAAAATCATCGAAATTTCAATCTTTCACACCAGAAATGTCAAAATGGAAAGCGGCGAATTAAATCTGCTAAGTTTCAATTGGATTAGTAAAGGTCACTTTGCGGTGTGCCCTTGTTAATTTTACCTACTCCAAGCAACAAAAAATAGTTGAATAAACGTTTAATAGGGATTTATATTTAAGTTAAGCTAACATACCGCATTGAATGCAGTTTATCGTATACTTGTCTACAATTGGAATATACACAACAGTACTTGAACATTTTATTTTCTGGATATTTTATCGTTTATTACGCAACACACAATCTTGTTTAGGCTTTATGCAACTTATTTCAGCTATATTATTCTAATTTTGTACACCAAAAAAGATATATCATTCTGCTTGTATCGATAAAGTATATATTCATTAATTTTCATATGTTTCAGTCATTAAATATGAGCAATAATTCCAATTCAACAATTTTAAATATATACATAAAAATTTTTAAAAATCACATTTTAAATATTTTGGGTGTAACGTACATAAATTTTCTCGGTACCATTTCTTGCATTGCAAGAATTTTTATCATTTCCACATGCGTAAAGTTTTTCATTCAGAGTGCATGTGCTATCGTTCTTATAGTAAAATTTTTATTATAAACTTTAAACTATTAGTCGTATGTAAACCCAACGATTCAGTTAACGGTGACTGACGGATTCGTAATACGCGTATAGAAGTCATGTAAGTCATTTCTAAATCTTCTTTTTAACTATACTGCTTTAGTCTAAAGTTTAAAAATATAAATATTACAAGTAAATTAATTATGATGAATGAACTTCTGGTCGTATTAATTTCGGTAAGACCTTAGTATAAATGTCAGAAAAAAAAAAAAACAGTATTTAATGTTCGCCCAATCTTTTTCCCTTTGTTTTCTTCTTCTAATGTTGATAGATTAATAGTTACAAGATTTTTTAGGTAGTTCATTTTTATGTTAGTTGTAAAATCATGTAAGAATTACCGATATTGTTGCTCTACTTTTTAGCACGTTGTTCCGTATACAACAGGACATTAAACATTGACTTTTTCTCACATTGAAATCCTAAGAAATTTATATACGAATTGCCTAATTTTTTATTGTCATTAAACAACAATCTGCTACGAAATATAAATTATATTAATAACACTTTAATTGTTTCATTTTCAGTTTATTTTAAAAAAGATGCCGGGAGGTAAACCGCGTCCTAGAACGACAAAACCGAAAACAAGAAAAAAACCAACTGCCTCAAAGCAAACCAAATCTTGTGCAGGAGGCGGATGTTATAGTAAAGCGGTAAATATCTCTTATCTATATACATACTTGAAATAATGACACATCTGTTGATTTAGGTACCTAAACGCAGGAGCAATTGCAAAGGCGGGCGTTGCTATAGTAGCTCCTCATATTCCTCTAGTTGTTCGGACTATACCAGTAGCTATGATTCTGATAGCTCAAGTGATGAGCCTTGCTGCAGAAGAACCAATAGATGCTGCCGTTAACTAATTAAACTTTTTTTAAATTGTAATCCAAGTGTATTTATGTGTGTTTTATGTATTTATCAGTCTTTTACATTTTAATGTGTTTTATATTTTGATATATTGATTATATTCTGAGGACTTGTATATTATGAATTGTATTATTTTTACTAACTGTGTTAAAATGAAGCAAGACGTTTTCTTTTTCCTATATAGTATATTTCTGTATATTTTAATACACTTAACCTATTTTGAGAACAATACAGTGATCAATATTTTTTGTTTAATAAAAATTCTGCATTTCCATAAAAACTAAAAAGCTATAATTGTTCTTTTCTTCTCTGAAATATTTAGTAAATTTTCAAAAATTTCTTAACAAAATATTAAACGTAATTAAAACATTTTACATATTTATTCAAGTAAGAGGTATCAGCTGAATATACGGATATTTATTCAATATTTATAGTTTCCACTAATTTCAGCTGATTTATGACAGCTTATTTTTTAAGATAAAGCAACTTTACTTCCTAGTTATTATCAATTTATCATGCTTTTATGAACTAAAGCCACTCCGCTACTACTTGTTCATAGACAGAGTTACAAATTTCTAGGTTTTATTTATTTATTTCTTTTAGAGTAAATTTGCAACAGTATATTAATTTTAGGCTGTATATTTTCAGAAATTTAGGAAAATTCGATTGATGTGAAAATTCCTGCTCAGTAGAATGCGCAATTTCGCCAAAGATGCGCAACTCATGCGCACCTTAGCGCACATAAACTCTTTTAATTCCTGTCATTCTTGTTAGTTTCTGATGATGGAAAAGATGTTATGCGTAGTTTTGTCGTATAAAACGATAAGTACTATTATTGCATTTGCTGATTTACTTTACAAACAAACTATCAAGGAAAATTATTTAGTAATACGTCATTCATACTCTTATAAGTTCGTTTATAAAAGCATGCCCGTTTGATGTTCATATTGAAGGTAACATATTTCCTTTTCAATTACTAGAAAAACTGTATTTAAATACAAGAACTACCTCGTTATTATTGAAAAACAGTCAATTAATTAAGTATATTAACTTGTATAGAAGCACTTAACCAACTCCACAGCTCGTTCTTTGCATTAAATTTTGAAATAGCCGAATGGAGGAAAGTATACATCAAAGATAATACAAAGATACCTAGACTGGACATACTGCATTGCTGTGCAAAATTAAGCACATTAGAGAAATCGAAAACCTCTATGACAGGTCTTCCAAAATTTCTTTCACACTGCGGATACCTCAGATAAGATCTTATACTATGTTTTCAATGGAATCGTCAATAATATCGGATCATCACGTTTTTTAAATGCATCTCATACGTGCCCTAAAAGAGTATATAAAAATTTAGTAAAATTTGTAATTCACAGTTCTTCAAAAGTCATTATACGCAAATGAATTTTAGTTTGTTGCATGCTGTACACTGAAAAACCGATTTACCTACCACAGCAAAAACTTCATATTTTAATTGCATTTATGTCAAATGAAAAAATTGGTTTACCAAATAGTTGTTTGCCCATATTTAATTCCATTATTTAGTAAGCTTAAGTAATTTGTATCATCAAACAAATTGGTTTTTCAGTGTATGTTTTGACAGTTCCTTTCTTTTTTTGGTTTCGTGCGATGGACTTTTTTTTCTCACTGGTATATAAAGAAAATAATTTTCTTTATACCTACTTATTTTGTGACAACCTACAAAGTATTAAATTACTAAGTATAATCTACAGTGTATTATAATAAGCCTGTCCAAGTCTGTAATTTAACATCTCCTTTCCCCCTATTATTACATATGGTAAGAGTTTACCTCAAATATACATTTTGAAATTATATCGTAAATTTCACTTAAAATAACGTAATTTTACACATTGATGGCTAATATAGGAATATATCCCAATATTTCTATCTGAAGTATACTACTGCATTCAATAATAGTGTTAAGAACATTCATACGCGAGCGTGCCGCGCCAAGTGCTTACGGCCGGAGAAGTATACCGTCGCCCGTTCACCGCCTCGCAATTGTGGTGCGCGCTTTCTACTACCGATGCCATCCGACAGCGCTCCACAGTCCGAGGAATCATCGGAGCCCGAAAGCCGTCAACGGAAGCAGCCGCCGCGCTTTGCGCCGAAAACCGCCGATGCCTAGATCCGAGCCCCGGCGTGAATCGACAAGCAACGAGCTCGCATACAGCGGGCTGTGACTCACGAACTGCAATCCCGACATCGTGCTTATATAGGGGGCTGAGCAGAAGAGAAGTTGGAAAGGTATTCGGTGGCGTTCGGCGCTTCGTGCGTATATTTCAACGTTGCACTCAGCCAACTTCGGATACCAGGTCCAACACAATATACATGTTATAAACTTTGTCATATTATAGGTGGTAAACTAGCAAATACTAACATACGTATAGCATATACGTCAAACGGAATACTGAAAATACTTTGTGTTTTATATGAGAGAGAATTATATTTTATGTTATGTATATATTGTAAATACTGAAATTTATTATATGAAAATAAACGTCTTAAACAACTCAGCCTCTCTCTGTGTTTCTCCCCGGCGCATCGGTCTACAAATTAGTAGTCCCGAACATTTGTCTTTCGAGCCGGATTTGAGAACACAGGTGTTGAAATAGGATATTAGACCTATTTGAGATTGATACCGTAGACGAACAAGGCGTTCTTTTCGGATCAAAAAGCATACTATCAAATATAGTATAAGAGATCACTACTTTCATCAAAGTTATTGAGACCGGACGAACAAGCGTTCTTTCGGATTGAAAAATACTATCATATATAGTACATACATTGTGTAAAGTGCATTACACAAAGACGGGCACAATGGAAACAGAAACTTCTGCGTACAAAGTGCACCGAAGCAGCTAAAATCCTCGCTTACAAGAGCAGGAAATTTCTAGAGAGAAGTGAAGCCGCACTTGACATCGAGCAATGCAAGGCGCGCTATGAGAAATTCACGTACTTATACGATAATTTACAGGATTCAGTCCAAGTTGGAGGACTAGACGAATCCGAGCTAGAGAATACTGAGCGAGACACATTCGAGGAGAAGTATTTCGAACTCGAAGCTCGTTTCAGAAACATTAAAAGCCAGTGCGGAACAAACAAGTGGCAAAATGTAAACTTCGTCGGACGTAGTAAAAATAGAACTGCCCAAGTTCGCTGGTGCATACGAAGATTGGCTCACCTTCTATGACACTTTCAGCTCGTTGATACTTAACGACAGCAGAATCAGACCATTAATAAGTTCCATTATTTAAAGTCATGCCTGAAAGGAGATGCATCGAATGTCTTGCATTTCTCTAGAAATATTCAGCAGATAACTATGCAAATGCATGGCAAATGTTACAAGACCGATATAGCAATACACGAATGATAGTGCAAAAGCATATCAATGCAATTTTTGAGTTGCCGCATGCAAACAAAGAGAATTTAATACGCTACGGCAAATATTAGATGGTGTCCAAGGCACAGTAGAGCGCTAGAAGCGTTAAAGCGACCCATAGGGCAATGGATGATTTGTTAGTGCACATAATAACCAAAAGGCTAGATTCCCAGACATTCAAAGAATGCGGAAAGCAAAATACAAGGCACAGAGATGCCTACGTTCAAGGAATTGACAAATTTCTTAACACAAAAGTGCCAAACTTTAGAAGCAATTGGGCAACCAATGCAAAGTGTGTAGCGAATAAAACTTCGGCTAACGTTGCAACACAAGACAACGAATGCAATTTCTGCGACGGAAATCACCTGATTTACCAATGCAAATCATTTTTAGGTCTTAGTGTAGAACTAAGACAAGAGAAAGCTAGAAGTAAGCGGCTATGCCTGAATTGCCTAAGACCAAATCACATGGCTAGCAATTGCCCTTCAAAAGGATGCTGCAAGCATTGCGATAAGCGACACAATAGTTTATTACATTATTTTAAGAAGTCTGATGGGCCGTCGAAGCTTCCTTCACCCCGAGCGGGAGCCTCGACGTCCGTATCAACGCACAGCAGCAACAGTGTAAACACTCACACGATGCTTTCTACGGCCAGTTATAAATGTCAGCATGTAAGAGACGTAAGCACAACTGCAGAGTGTTGCTTGATTCTGGATCGCAATCGAATTATAACCAACCGAATGGCTACAATTCTGCGTTTGCCGAAGATGCACGCAAATGTTGTATTGAGCGGAATAAATCAAAGCAGGAAAGAAATACCCCATTCAGTGAATGTTAATGTGAAATCGAAATGCAATGGATTTCAGCGCACTATCAACTGCTTGATACTTGAGAAAATAGCCGAAAAGCTACCATTAGTGCATATTCCGAGCGAACACTTACAAGTGCCTAAGAAAGTGAGATTAGCGGATCCAGAATTCAATATACCAAAGGATATTGATATGTTAATAGGAATTAGAACTATTTTATCAATTGCTGTGCGTTGGACAAATAAAGCTACACAGAGACGGACCGTTTCTACAAAAGACGCTTTTTGGATGGATATTGCTGAAAGCTCATGGTACCTGAGACGTCACCAACCACGTCTGCGATATGCAATGCATCAACCTTGCAGTCATTAAACAGCAATATAAAGAAATTCTGGGAAAAGAAACCGTTGCCGAGAGGCAAGTGCATTCGCAGGAGGAGAGCAATTGTGAATTTCATTTTGCGGAGACGTCAGAAGAGAAGTGACGGAGATTCGTAGTCTCACTCCCATTCAAAGAAAATGTAAGCTCGTTAGGAGGCTCGTATGAGCAAGCAGTAAAGAGATTTGATTCGCTAGAAAGAATGAATATCTACAACTGGGGCATATGAGACTCGTAAATAACCCTGAAAGAAACGAACCTCATTTTTACCTCCCACATCACGCGGTTATAAAAGAAAATAGTCTCACCACGAAGGTTCGAGTTGTGTTTGATGGTTCCGCAAAAACAACGAGTGGAAGATCATTAAACGACACTTTGATGGTTGGGCCTAAACTACAACAAGATCTGTTTGATATCATTTGCAGATTCCGATTGCATAAATATGTATTAACAGCAGATGTAGCCAAAATGTATCGACAAGTTCGTATGAACGAAAAGTCATGGCATTTCAGAGAATTCTTTGGAGGAAGTCTGAAGAAGAGAGAATTCAAACTTTTGAGCTGACAACGGTGACGTATGGAACAGCGTTCGCCCTCCTACCTAGCTATCAAAGCTTTGCAACAAACAGCACTTACAGAAGAAGATGCCTATGCATTAGGAACAAAAGTAATTCTCAGAGACTTCTATGTAGATGACCTATTAACTGGAGCAAGCACTTTGCGGAAGCGAAAAAATCATTAATCAAGTATACCACTGTTCTACAAAAGGAAAGTTTGAACTGAGGAATGGGGCATCGAACAGCCTAGAACTCTTAAACACTATACCAGACGTCTTGTAGCAGCCATACTGTGTGGAGTGGGACAAAAGTGATGGCGTCAATACACTTGGTCTTCAATGGAATACCAGAAGCGACTCTTTGCAATATTCAGCGATCAAGTTTGCAGGAAAGAAAAGTATCACCAGAGAACATGTACTTTTCGCATATATCCAAAATATTTGATCCCTTGGGCTTAATCAGTCCTTTACTGTGAGAGCCAAAATCTTAATGCAAGAGATATGGAAATTAAACATAAGCTGGGATGAATCTCTTCCGATGAATGTCGAAGAAATGTGGTTGGAGTATGCTCAAGAAATAAATGAGATAGCTGAAGTAGAAATTCAAGACATGTCATTTCCGTTGAGAATCCGTTGTACTTGAGATACATGGTTTCTGCGATGCAAGTGAGAAGGCATATGGAGCTTGCGTATATATAAGAGCAGTAGACAAACATGGTGCCATATCTTCTCATCTATTGTGCTCAAAATCGAGAGTCGCTTCTATCAAGCAAATCACACTACACGTTTGGAATTATGTGGCGCGTTGCTACTAGCACAACTTGTGAGCAGATAATGCAAACATTAGCAATATCCATTCGGAGAGTGTATTACTGGACGGACTCTTCGATCGTAATATCTTGGCTGAACTCATCAAAAGCACTAAAACCTTCGTTGCGAATAGAATTGGGGAATAAGAGAATTATCCAATGTTCTACAATGGCATCATGTTGACACAAACAAAACCCCCGCTGATGTAGTATCCGAGGAAGTTCTTTGCAAATGCTAAGGACAATAAAGTGTGGTGGCAAGGGCCAAGTTTTCTACAAGATTCCGCAGAGAAATGGCCAGCTTCCAAATTTGCTCCTGTAAATGAACTGCCCGAAGTAAAAACCTTAATATGCACAAACGAATATGACAGAGGATTTCCAAATATTCGAACGATATTCAGACTATAATAAGCTGAAAGAGTAAGTGGCATATTGCTTGAGATTTTACAAGAAATATCAAAGCCCGAATTGCTAAAGAAGCGGAACATAGTAACAGTGGACATTTGACCACACGCGAACTAGCCAAAGCAACGCTCTTACTAACCAGAGAAGTACAGAGGCTTATTTCAAGAATATACACAGCTAAAGAAGGGACAGGAATTACATCCTTCTAGTAATATAATGTGTTTAAATTCCATTTTTGGACGAAGATGGTTTAATAAGGGTGGGTGGTCGATTGCGAAACTCCAACCTTCCTTTCCATTGAAAACATCAAAATACTTCTGCCAGCCAAGCATCCTTTCACAACCTTAATTATTAAGAGTGAGCACATCAAGCAATTACACGCTGAACTCAACAAACAATGGCACTATCCGAACCAAATACTGGCCTCTATCGCTAAAGGGTTCTGTTAAGGCACATATACGAAAATGCGTAGCCTGTTTTAAAGCCAATCCTACTTCAGAAAATTATATAATGGTGACCTTCCAGCCCATAGAGTGACACCAGCTAAGCCATTTCAAAATGTTGGAGTTGATTATTTTGGCCAGTATATATTCGGGAAAGTATGAAAAGAAGACACATTGTCACAAAAGCTTATGGTGCTGTGTTTGTATGTTTTGCAACCAAAGCACTGCATATAGAACTAGTTGGAAATCTATCAACAGAAGCATTCTTGGCGGCATTAAAGCGAATGTCGTCAGAAGAGGCAAGATAGCGAATATTTTATTCCGACAATGGTACGCAATTCGTAGGTGCAAATACGGAATTGAGGAAACTATTGAAGCAATTACAGTCTCAAATCACCAAGGGAAGAGATCCAAGCCTACTTAGCCAATAGTGAAATCAAATGGAAATTTATTCCTCCTCGATCACCCCATTTCGGAGGTCTTTTGGAAGCCGCTGTGAAGTCCGTCAGCTGCACCTCAATCGAGTAATTGGAAAGACGACATTGACTTACGAAGAAATGATACCCTTCTGTGTCCAAAATAGAAGGTATTCTTATTTCAAGACCCATTACTCCAATATCTAACGACCCAAACGATTTGCAATTCCTTACTCCTTCACACCTTGTAATGGGATACAATCTCCAAACAATTCCTGAACCTACTTTAACCCATTTAAAGTAAATTCCCTTCGCCGTTGGCAACACATCAATTCATGCGAGACCACTTTTGACGAGATGGCACCAAGAATATCTGAATCAACTTCAACAGCGACGAAAGTGGCAACGGAAGAATGGAAATGGACTAACTCCCGGCCAGTTGGTAGTCGTGAAGGATGACCAAGGTCCACCAAGCAAATGGTTAGTTGGAAGAATCAGCAGGGTGTTTCCAGGACATGATGGCGTCGTGCGAGCTGCTACGGTGTCAACCCTACAGAGAAAATGAAGAGACCTGCGGTAAAGTTGTGCGCCGTTACCTATAGACAATCAGTAAGTGCGCCGACAACAATATTTGTAATGAACGTTTAATTTTTTTTTGTGCGAGTCGTGTTAATCATCGTGTTTCAAAGACAGACAATTTGTTCGTTATTCAAAGTTTGTAGTGTGAAGGCGGTTCCTTCAAGGGGCGGTTATGTTAAGAACATTCATACGCGAGCGTGCCGCGCCAAGTGCTTACGGCCGGAGAAGTATACCGTCGCCCTCGCAATTGTGGTGCGCGCTTTCTGCTCGCTACACGATGCCACCCGACAGCGCTCCACAGTCCGAGGAATCATCGGGGCCCGAAAGCCGTCACCGAAGCAGGCCGCCGCGCTTGCGCCGAAAACCGCGATGCCTAGATCCGAGCCGCCGGCCGTGAATCGACAAGCAACGAGCTCGCATACAGCGGCTGTGACTCACGAACTGCAATCCCGGACATCGTCGCTTATATAGGGGGTGAGCAAAAAGAGAAGTTGGAAAGGTATTCGGTGGCCGTTCGGCGTTCGTGCGTATATTTCAAACGGTTGCACTCAGCCAACTTCGGATACAGGTCCAACACATATATACATGTATATAAACTTTGTCATATTATAAAAGTGGTAAACTAGCAAATACTAACATACGTATAGCAATATACGTCAAACGGAATACTGAAAATACTTTTGTTTTATTATGAGAGAGAATTATATTTTATGTATGTATATATTGTAAATACTGAATTATTATATGAAAATAAACGTCTTAAAACAACTCAGCCTCTTCTCTGTGTTCTCTCCCCGGCGCATCGGTCTACAAATTAGTAGTCCCGAACAAATAGACTTGCGCACAACAAAAGGTAACAGAATTGCCATATACATACATATTTTGAGCGATTTTTTTTATCATATCAGTAAACAAAATAGAATTTAGTAGACAATGATATAATTACCAGTTTAATTCTTTATTGGATAATGTCAAAGTGCAAAACTCGAAAAAAGAAGTCATGTCAATTAAATATTCAAAAGTATGTAATAAACATTATTTACATTAAATAAAGTAATAACCATGACAAAGTAGCCACACTTGCACTGAGGTAAGAAATATTAAGGTTAACCGGAGTTAATCTTTGGGAATAATTAAAATAAGACTATTTGCAATTAATTTGAGGGCGTGGTGTCCGAAAGGACGCAGATCGTGCTCAAGCTTGTAGAGAGGTGGTGTAGAGGAGAGGCTTTTAATGTAAACTCCAGCAAAATGGTTCCGTTCACATGGAGGAGGAAGCTTCCCAAACTCCAGTGTCCCACTATATTCGGCTCTAAAATACTCGTATCAACCGAAGTTAAACATTTGGGTGTTGTCTTGGACGTCAAACTGCTGTACATGTGACGAACAAAGCCATTAGGAACTTCTGGGTCTGCAGAGGTATGTTCGGTAAAACATGTGGGCTAAAGCCTGCGATTGTACACTGGCTGCACACGAAAGTTATAGTACCCTCTATAACTTACGCCTCGCTAGTATGGTGACATAAAGCACATCTAATACGCTATGCTAGAAGTGCGCTTAGTAAGGTCCAAAGGATTGCCTGTTTGGGCATCAGGGGAGCCATGTCTTCGACGTCGACGGCCGCTATGGAGACCATTCTCGGGCTTTCCCCGCTGCAGTTGGTGTTGTAGTCTGAAGCAACCCCAGGAGCTTACAGAGTAAAATGTAGTGGATGCAAGGTCTTCTCCGGCAATTTCGGAGACCACACCAGCATTTTCAACTACATCGAACATACAGTATCACTGTCCGTAAAGGCGGATGAGATCTCGTCCGTTTGCACTTTCTCTGGGGGGTAGAGCGTGGATATATCCAACAGGGAAACTGCAACAGCGTAAATCCACAGATCAAATCGAGGTCTTTCCCATTGGTTCGTCGATGCCTCGAAAACGCGTAATGGCACAGGCATTGGAATGTGGAGGGACGGAAACCAAGACCGCGTAGCTTTTAACCTAGAGGCATCCCCCACCATTTTTCTAGGCTGAAATTATTGCCATCCAGACTTGTGCTGAGGGCATCTCAAACTGCTTACGCAAGAATGAAAGGGTAGAAATAATCTCCGACAGCCAGGCTGCCTTCAACGCTTAGCGGGCTGTCAAATTTGACTATGAGGTGGTACTGGGGTGCCACAGAAAACTTAAACAGCTGGCGGAACATCTAAATGTTACAGTGAGGGGCGTGGGATCAGAGACAATGAAATAGCTGACACGTTAGCAAGGGCCGCTAGCGAGCTGCCGTTTGCAGGTCCAGAACCGACGTGTGGTAGCTCATATGGCAGCATCAAAACGTTTGTCAGATCCCAGCTTGCTGCTAGGCACTGCTCCTTTTGGAATGGACTCGTCGGCACTAGACACTGTAAATCCCTAGGGCTTCAACCGAGTGAGGAAAGATTCCGTATGGCAGTCCTTATGAGCAGGGACAGATTGAGATTACTCACAGATATCTTAACTGGGCACTGCACACTAAATAAACACAGGTACCGCATAGGGCTACTAAACTCTTCCCTGTGCAGGAAGTGTAGAAGTGCGGAGGACACTTCTGCTCACCATCTTGTCAACTACCCGGCCGTGGGTCCATCGGTTGGAGGAACCCAGAGTCAGTAAGTTAACTCTCAGCTAGATAGCGAATTTTTATGATAACCTGCAACCTGAGTGAGAGAGCTGAAATGGACATGGGGACAAAATAGATCTTTCTGGCCGAGTTGCCTTCTTCGGGTCTACATCCGCCCATGAACCCAAAAAAAATTAATGCCCCAAAAGGGTTAAATCATCAAATATATAATCTATTAAAAAATATCAACCCACTATTGCTAGCTTTCTTATTATAGAAACTTTAAACTGGTACTCTTTAATATTGATGAAATTGAATGAAAATGAAATTAAGAAAAGGAAAAAGAAAACAATTGAAAGATGCATTTTAAAGACAGATATGAATTTCTTGTTTTTTTTTTTTTTTTTTTTGAAGTGAACACCGCCAATATTTTTCATTATTTTGAAAGACAATGTAATTTGTATCGTAATTTTTTTTAATACAATTAACTCTATTTCTATGAAAATACAGAGCCTATTCTCGAAATCAACAATAAAAAAGTTGCATCACTATTGAAATTAATTGGCCGACACAATCTTTCGATCTATTTGCATTTGAATTTTTGCCTTAATATAATTCTTTTTATAACTATTACAATTTTCATTAAAAGCTCAAATGATTGTTCACTTATCGTAAGTCAAAAATATAATAGAAAAGTATAAGAATCACGAGCAAAGCCAATACATGCTACATACGCTTTAAAGTACTTTATAACGATGAGGTTTAATATTGTTCAAATAAAGCACATAAAGAAATATATTTGAAAAGATAGACATTAGAGGAAATTTAAATAAAAAAGAAAGTTAATCTGCTTTGACTATGGAAATGTTAAAAAAATATACATCATATAATAATTTTAACACTGAAATAAACAGCAGACACTTATCATCAGCAGTAACATTGAATTAAGTAACTACACTAAAGCTATGCTTATTTATAGCTAAAATAAGGCGGTCCTATTTCCTTCCTCGTGACTTAATAAATATAAGGCTAGCATTTAAAGATCCTATAGATCTGTATTAATCCAAAAGTGTTTTTAAATTTCCATATTTTCGTAACATTTAATTATACATGATTGTTTACATTCTTAACTAATTTTATATTGTCCAATTTATGACTTTCTTCAAGCATATGTAGGGCTACATCAGATTTATTGAACGTACTAAATTTAAGATGATCTTATAACTAATCTTGATTGATCTTTTCATTCCCCAGTATATACTTGATCACAATTTTTTTCTGAGCTATCTACTTGATTCTTGGCATTTCTAAAATACTTTTAAAACGGTTGCGTCCAATGTAATGGAATTTGTGATGTTTAGTGTTAAGTTACTATATTTAATTCAAATAAAGGTTCAAATTTTTTTCAGAGGTATCTTTGTGGGAGAAATATTTTTTTCTCAATGTGTTCTGAAAACGTCACTGATAATCATTAAAGAATAGATAAGGATAAAGCAACTGTGAAATTGTTTACATTCCATTTGGTCAAAATTTGTTTGAAAGCTTCTGTTGTGTCTCTAAAATACAAAAATATATATGTGTCTAATTTCATAGACCATAGAAGCGACAAACATACCAAACTTAAAGCTAACATTACATAGAATAAAGGGAATTGCGCAGAGACTTTAATGGAAGCTGTGTTATTATTCATAGGTATTAATTTATAGCATATTACAATGTTTACAAACCCCCTTATTTAACTTGGCAACGCGCATGTGGGATAAAGGGATTTAGCATCATTTGAGAACGAGGTAGCACTTGATACTCCGTATTAATATTACATTACATATCTGTGCATATTGCAGTGTACTCATTTCAAACCCTTCCTCTTGTAATTTAAGGCAGTAGTATTACAATGAAATGTGAACGGAATATTTTTTTATTAACATTTAGTTAAGCCCAGAATAAATTTAACAATCCAACTGGCATGTTTTTAAGTATTTTACTATAGTGCAGTTAGCAAGCTTTCGAAAATTTCATCATGTTTATTCAAGCTTACCAACCTCATTTACCAGAAAGTTGTTCATTTCCTCAATATCTATGAAGCTAACTTGGCCCGAACCATTCATTTACAGTTACTATCCGGCGCTATGCAAACACAGAAATTTCGTCTAATATAAGCAGCTTATACTGGCCACGCTAACGATTTTCCAGATTCTCTGGCCGCAGGGCGTTATTATGCATCATAAAGTATATGATATTGTACTATACTAAAACCTTGATCTAACAGTTATAAAGATGGTAATCCTCTTTCGGCTTACGCTGTCAGCGTATATTTGCAAATGATCGACGTGTGAAGCTATTAAACTATTGCCGTTTAACATACACAAAATAGCCGATTTAATAATAATTTCGCCAGGGAAATAATAGCAAAAGGTGAACTCTTGAAAGTTTCGAAATAACAAAATTCAAAATATGTTGCAGTTACGTATGGGGATATAATTTATAACATCTGTTACTTGAGCAGGAAACCAAAAGTTGTGTGGCGATGACAGATTTATTTTTATACACGAGAGAAAAGTTTATATTTATGCCGTTATTAAACAGAAATAAAAATGTCTCTGTCACGTTTATGGAGCACGCTTTAACATGACAAAAACATCAAAGTTTCTTAAAATGTACGTTCATTAAAAAGTAGTAATTCATTTGCATTTAAGTACATGAAATACAAAGTAAAATTATATAAGAGTTTGAATGTTTTTTAACCCTTAGATGCATAATTAGAATCTCGGAAGCTTAGTGCCAAATTTAGCTTAGCACAGGTCTTATATTGTTTTTTCCTTGTATTAGTTTTATGAACTTCACATTCTAATTACAAACTAAATATTCAACGATTTATTAACTATGTATAATGTCTGATTGACACAATAGACACTTGGTGTTTTACATAATCTAAATGTACGAAGCTTTATCAAGGAAGAAAAGAAAAGGGGTCAAGATGAGTCTATTTCCGAATTTACAGCAAGACGCCCACGTCCAGCGGTCTCAGAAAAAACTGTATCTTTGATTACAACTCTATTTTTCATTTAGGAAAAATGTTTTCTATAAAAGTTTTATAAAATTCACTACAATACAATCGTATAATATTTTCGACTATACGGAGTATCTCAACCGCTTATTTACTCCGTTCCTTCGAGTGAAACACTATATATCATCGTGTACGTAACTGCTACATAAACCACTAGGTGCTTATCTTTAATAATAACGTTGTTATGTCGTTTTTCATAAAAATAGCCCCGATGCGAGCTTTTGTCAAAAGTTACGTGGTTGACATTTGCGTCTATTTTGCTTATACAAATTTCAATACCGTAATTGTACACCTAGTATAATGCTAGAAAGCTGCAACAACCTTTCCGGCTTGCATAAAGACCTACATTCGCAGAATTTGGCCTTTGTAGTTTCCGTCAAATGATTAAATGTAAAAGTTATTTTGATTCCCGTATTTGTCTTAAAATTTTATTCCAATCAACTGTTTTCATTTCTTTTTTTAATATTTTAGTTATCATTGACTGTAATTGTGTTCGTTATATCAGTATTTACGGCAACTACTTTTGTGTACCAATACCAATGTACAAGAGTTTACTCTTTAGTTATTTACGATATAAGTGTTGAAAATGACAATATTGCGAAACGAGCGGTTTAGTTGCTTATTTTTCATT
This sequence comes from Protaetia brevitarsis, assembly GCA_004143645.1. NCBI lineage: Eukaryota > Metazoa > Arthropoda > Insecta > Coleoptera > Scarabaeidae > Protaetia > Protaetia brevitarsis. The sequence continues at coordinate 2,613,644 of RXPK01000037.1, read as the reverse complement.
TTATTAGAGATAATGAGTCGGTCGAATGGTGGGAATTTTTTAGTACTGTTGTTAAAGAACTAGATAGGTTGCTTAGATAGTTAGTACGTCATAAATACGTAGCATAGTACGTATTTATGAATGAAGATTTTATGCTCTTTAGTGGTAGGAATTAGTGTTAAACTATAGTTTTAGCATGGTTAGGGTATATAAATAAATATTTAAAATATAGATCTTTAATTTAATTACAATTGATTAGAATTATTAGGAGTAAGTTATTGTTAAGCATTAGAGTAGGTACTGCTGGTGTTTTGTTTGTTTTTAGGTCATTACTTTTTTCCTCTTTCAACTTCCAATTCATGATGTGTGGAAAAAGGAGCAGCTACATGAAGGCGGCACGGCTGTCGGAATTAAGAAACGTGGGGACTGCTTCTTCAGCCTCAGAAGAATAATAACTTGCTTGCTATCAGTAACAAGGTCTGGGACTTCTTCCCAGATTCTCCCAGAGTAAGGTTTTTGCCATGGTTTTCTCTTACGCTACCTTCTACCTACCTCCTTGGCAAATGCTGTGAGATAACGAAGATCGTTCCATGTGCCTCGTGTAGTACCTTTAGGTGGGAGCCCGACGTTGGGATGATTTGTAATTATTAAGTTTTTCATAAATAAAGCGTCATTTTAAGAGGCAAACTTTCTATAGAAGAATAAAAATGGTATAACTATTGCGTGACAATAGGTTTACAAAAACAAGTTCAAAATAATAGATTTGTCTTTTTCAGTTTTTAATCTTACTATTAAGTTGAAGCGACTTCATTATTAAAGTTTTAAAGTTAAAACATCTGATCCACGTATAATGCAGAATTTTCCAGACATCAATTTATGCCTTCAGAGAACGCAATAAAAATAAAACATTAGAAAAGAATAAGTATTTTTAAATAAGAGTAATAATTTTTCTCCAAAGTACATGGAATTTTTCCCTATTTACTAAAATTTTTTCAGTACAGATTACCAGTTGGCATATCTGATAATTTTTTTTCTTATATTCGTAATAAAAAATTCTTTCAAATTTAAACCTAAAAAGTGTTTGTAATAGAATATCTTCAAATAACAGGAACACAATGTATTTCTAAAAAAACTTCTTCGATACGGTACAGCACCGCAATGTAATTAAACGCAGACCACATTGGGTATTTGTATATTACATATGTCATCCGAGCAAGCGCGAGTAATGATTGGTAAAGTAAAGAACAAATGAAATCCATATATGCGGACAACCGTCCCGAAAGATAATATAACTTACCCGACAAAGATGCCGCAACCTTTAGCGGCTAAAGATTCACATTAGCAAAATTTCACCTTTCCGCCAAAAGATTAATAAATCCAAAACTAATTCTTAGAATCTATACATACGCAATCGTTGGTAAATTAATGGAGATGTATCCTTGCTGAAGCTTTTTTCCCTATGTCATTATTTTTTTGGGTTAAGTGCACGTGGGGTGTAACGTACTTTCGGTTATCATGTAAATCCAATTTATTTAAACGTTTTGCTCTATATACAGGATTTGATAGTTCTCCAGAAAAGGCTCTCTAGCAGGAACAACGTGTTTTTGTTGTTTTTACGTGTGCTCACGTAAAAAAAGTGTTAATAAGCTCGCACGTTATTAGAATAGAGAATAATAAGTAAATTTTTACGTACAATTTTTTCCTTTTCACGTGGTTTCTGTTTGGAATGCATAACTGTTGAAAATGAATCCCATCTGTGGTAATGGAGGCCAATTTGAACAACTTCTATGTAATAAAAAATAAATAAATAAAATAAACATTAGAATCTAAAACGTCGTATATCACAGTTAGCCCTAATAGCCAAATTTAAATTTCTCGCAATTATTCTTAGTAACTTCAACGTTGAAATATAAAATTATCCACCATTACTATACTACATTAATAGTTATTTTAATATCTTTACGTTGAATTCACTAAAAATTGTGGCGAGAAATTTAAATTAGGGAGATCACTATAAGTTATAAACTTTAGCTTTCTTTCGGTAACAGTGGGAGTTGCGAGAAAGCTTATTAAGACTTTTCTGTTTGGTTTATCATGCTCTAACACCCAGTTCAAATTTTATCTTCTATTTCAAAACCAGCCGTACACTCCAAGTTTGAAGAGATTTTAGTCCCTTACAAATATTTTATCCTATAAAATATAATTTCGCATACAAGTGATGTATCCGATTCTAGAAGTTCATCCATAAATTGCTTTACAATAAAAATATCTAACTAGATACACTAATTTAGTAAACTAATTAATATCTGTGGTAATAATATAACCGGTATTAGAAGTAAAATGGTAAACATCAAATTTAATTCATAAGCTCTCTAATGTTTACTTAAGGATGTACGATTTCGTATGTAAGCTGAGTGTATATGAAAACTGAAATACATAAAATTATACATGCAACAGTGTTGATGCCAGATTCTATTTTCTAAATTTTAAACTCCTTTGTAGAAAATGTATCCAACCATCTTTGAACGTATATTTTAGATAACATTGCAATTTAAATAAGTAAAAGAACAAATGAATAAAGAATTTTTCAGTTAGCTAAAAATTTAATATTTTTCAAATCGAAGATCTTGCATATTTCTATATTTTAAAAGAAAGTATAATTTACCATATAAAAGCCTTGATACACGGTATCCTTAAAACTAATAATAAAGAAGTTACAGCAGATTTTAGTTTAGATTAAGCGCAAAGATTTCCTGCATAAAAATTGCAGTACGCTTCCATTGCCGAAAATCACAACATACGATGCGGTTCTACAAAAATGTCAAAAATTATTCAGATTTAATTTTTTTACTAATGCAGTTGTTTTGGGTAAATTAAATGTGTTTTTTTCCAGCAAGGTGGAAAGTGTCCACTTTCCTCCCTCATTTAAGGACAGTTGTACTTTACCTCCCTAGGGAAGGAAAAGTAAGTGCCGAACAAATAAGTGCCGTTGACATGATGAAACCGTATCATCTTAGATTCATATCTTCAAAGAATAGACAAATAATTAATAAAGCTACGCTGATCGTCAAGAAGAAATAACTATAACCGCTGTAAAATAGCAGAAACCTTTTTTTAGTGCGAAGACTCTATATCCCCCAAATTATAATCATTCAATCATAATTCATTGTTTTTTTTTTTTCCCATGGGCAGATGTAACCCAAAGAAGGCAACTCGGCCAGAAATACCTATTGTGCCCTATGTCAATTTTAGCCCTACCAGTCAGGTTGCACCATATCAAAAGAGTTCGCAATCTGGCTGTTAACTTACCGACTCACATAGGGGTATTTCATCAATTTAGACGGCCAAAAATCGATTTCCTGAAACTCAAGCCAAATAAAAATAAACTCCCCTGAAATCGTGATTTTGAGGCTCTGAACAAAGATAACGCAAAATCAAGCTATTTATATTAATTTACTGTATGCAGTTTTTCTTTTGATTTAGGATCCGCGAGTACCTCTGGGGCTCGAGTAGTAACCCGTAGATTACTTTTCAATATAATGCAAGAGCAAGACTTGCCGAATTTTGAAGAAAAATTAAATTATATTTGAAGATATATTTTATCGCAAGAAGATTGTGACGAGCAATGGAAGGAAGTGAAACATAGTTTCCCTTATTTGAAATCTCAATTTAAAAATAGATGGGCAGAATTATTTACAATAGATAAAGTTTTACTTGGAACTATTCTCGTTAATTAATACCTGCAACTAAACCCAGCTTCCTGAATGCAAGTTGTTACTGTAAATAGTGCTTTTACTAACGGCTATTACACAGCGTACCTGACAAATTTGTGCTAAGTAACGTATTACTTATGACTACAGCACATGGTTAGTAGAAGTAACAACAATGCTGGTCGCTATTAAACTCATGTATTTTCTTAAATATGTAACAACTTGCCACAACTATATTTATTTGAGTTTTGCTGTCACCCTGTGATTGTTTTATTATTCCTGATTGGCTAATGCGGCGGAGTAATAAAATAGTCCCGAGATTACTACGGAGCAAGCGGGGCTGCAAGCGCGGGCTAGCGTCAAGTAAGAGACGGACGTGTGAAAAGGTCGTCGAGAAAGAGTGGCCAAGGAGTACGGCCATTGTAGGCCAGCTGGAACGCAAATATATTAAAAATACCGGGTGGGTTAACTCAAGGCCCCATCCGTATAAAGAATCCCAACGAAAGAAGTACCGAACCTATAAACAATCGGATGTTTTAAGATTGCAGTTTTAAACCACGTGGTGGGATATTTGAATTCCCCAACATTGTGATGATATCTGCGCCCGCTGGAGAAGTTAAAGTGTGGATGCCGTCGCTAGTGATCCGACAGTCCAAGTGCCATCTGCAGTTAGGGATACCGCGACGAAGAAGCCGTTTTCGAGGCGATCACCGGACATACTCCATGTACGCCGACAGAGGATCAACTCGCCGAGACAACGCCTAGTGCAAAACACCAACAGAAACCGCAAGTTTACCGCCTAGGTATATTATTTCTATGTTTATTAGTTGTAACTTCAAAGCCATATTTCTCTTTGTCCTTGTTAGATTTCAAATAATTTCAATAACTAAATACGTTTCAAGGGGCCCCATTTACCTTATCTTTTATTATTGCTTTGTTCATTTTTTCATTATTAAGGAATATATTTTATGAGTCATTACGTTGTAAATTGTTTAAAAAAAAAAACTGTTGTTAAAGTGAAACCAATAGTTTCATTCATATCAGTAGTCACTGTGTTTGTCCTATACAAAATAAAACTATTACTAATAATACTGCTTTTTATTTAAATTTATATTAAATATTCACTAAACTTCCTCGTTTCCTGCACTACCCATAAGTTGAACAACAAATATAAGATAAGTATAATGTATATTTATAGCAAACCATTACCTTTTATATATTAGGTATTTAGTGAACGTGTATTAATGATACTGTTTCCTTATCACAAGTAATCCAAATAGCTTGCATTAATTGAAAGTGTGATAGCCATTTTAGAATAGTTCACTCATAGCAATACATCTACTTGACATGAGTAAATCTTTTACTTATCGCAACTGCATATATTCTTTGGTTTACTACTTCAGTTTAATTATCATAAGTAACTTCATAAGTTACCGATATGAAGCAGACCGTAAGTAACTTAGATTGCTTGTTGTTAGTATCAGTGTTTGGGGTCTCTTTTTTACTAGTGCTAAGTAATCTGTGCTTTTGTCCCCTATCCAGCTGAACTTTTTACTTACGATAATTGTATTTTATTTATCATTATACATTTTTTTTTTCCAGTAAATGAGTGCTGCCCAAACATCGTTCACATTCTTGGACAAAACAGGCAGTTAGGATTTTTTCCTGTTGGGAGTTAATTTTCAATCTGTCCCTGCTCATTAAAACTGCCTTACCGAGTCTTTCCTCATTCGGAGGAAGCCCTAGAAATTTATAGTGTCTTGCGCGGCGAGTCCATTCCAGAAAGAGCAGTGTCTAACAGCAAGTTGGGACCTGACAAACGTTTTGATACTGCCATATGAGTTACCACACGTCGGTTCTGGACCTAAGAACGGCAGCTCGCTGGCTTCCCTTGCTGAGGTGTCAGCTATTTCATTGCCTGTGATCCCAGAGTGATCTGGCACCCATCTCAATATAACATTTAGATATTCCGCCAGCTGTTTAAGTTTTCTGTGGCACCCCAGTACCCCTTCATTGTTTAATATTATGTATGTATATATGTAAATGGAAGGGTGACGTTACACTGCGACCTAAAAGATATATAGTGTCCCCTATTCTTGCTGCTTTACAGCTGGCCTTCCAATCCTATTCTTTTCAGAAAGTGTAGGATATCAGAGGGCCCCAGTCTAGGCAAGTCTTCCTCTTCGATTTCACATGCTCCCAGGTGCAACGCCCTCGAGTTGCACAGTGCTACGCAGTTTGAGAAGAGATGGATCGGTGTTTCATCCTGTTCCCCACAAAATCTACATTCAGATTCCTTTTCCAATCCAAGCTTACTCAGGTGTCCTTTCAGTCTACAATGGCCTGAAAGTATTCCTGTTAATATGGGAACATTGTTCTTATTCAGATTGATGTGTTCTGTAAATCTCTCCTGGTTATAAGTTCCCAGATTCCCTGGGGATTTTCCCAGTAACTGGATTTTCTCTGCTCCATTTCTATTTTCAGTTTCTTCAGTATTGTACTGCTACTCAACCCGCAAAAGGGTTCAGGTCCTACAAAAAGTATTCCAGCCCCTTTTTTTGCAAGATGATCCATAGTTACATTTCCTTCCACTCCTGTGACCCGAAACCCACAGGAGGGTTACTATATTCCTTTTGCCTAGCTCATTTAATTTCCTTAGGCATTCCCAGCCCATCTTGGAACTGATTTCATTTGAGCTCAGCGTCTTGATAGCTGCTTGACTATCAGACATGATGATAATCTCCTGCTTTCGATAATTTCTATCAATATTGGACTGAACACATCTTTCAAAAGCGCGTATTTCCGCCTGAAATTTTGGGATATTTTCCCAAGCTTTCGAAATATGTGGTGCTAGGCCCATATATTCCTATTCCAGTTCCCTCTGCCGTTTTGGAGCCATCAGTATACTGTTTGATGGCATTTCTATTCAAGTTCAAGTTGGTGTTATGATCTCACTTCCTCCTATTACTGAACTCCTTCACAAAGCTGAATTTTTTTAACATATCATTCCGGGGCATGTCTCAGGTTTGATCACCATCAGGAGATTGAGGCATATGCCTAATTATTCCTTTCTTGACCATTCTTAGTGCGGTTCTTTTCGCCACGCCTCTACTACAATGTGGAGGGGGCAAGATCCAATACTACTTCAATAGCTGCTGTGGCAGTTCTCATAGCCCCCGTTATGCAGACACATGCTAATCTTTGCACTTTCGAGAGGTTAATTCTCGCGGTGGCCAGATTAGTTCGTTTGCTCTCAGCTACTGATGCATAAGTGATGATCGGTCTCACCATCGTTGTATACATCTAAAGCAGTATTTTTGAGTTGCATCCCCAATTTTTCCCTGCAAAGTTTTTGTTTAATATTAAGACGACTTCATAATTAAGGATGATGTTAATTATTTTTGTAAAAGCAACATATGATCGGAATGAGAATAAAGTGACTATTACGTACAAAACCGTGTGCACTACTAACAGATAGTTACACAAAGATTCAAAAATAGTATTGAAAAAAAAAAATTAAGCATGTAACCCTTAGAAAGGCCGATCCTTCCCTAGAAGACCTGAAAACAATCTCATTCAGCATAATACTGAGCTACCTTAACGGCCTAACTGACTGATGAAGATAACATCCGCTCTGCAGTAGACGCTAGTGGTCGTAGTGGACGAGACGATTAATCGAACCAAGGGGATGCTATCTCTTACTAAACTAAGATTCAAAAAACGATGACAATGTTTAACATGTTGTTATTACGTACAGCGTAAACCATTAAGGTATATACCTGTAAGGTGCTGGATAAAATTATAGCAGTACTATTATATCAAGATTCTGTTGTTTTTTTCCCTGAAACTAATTTGCTGCGTTCTTAACTGTGCAATATACTTAACTTATTTTAATTTAAAAATTAGAAAAGAACTTACAGATCGTTAGCTACTGCTGTGGTTTGGCACCCCGGGGTTCGTAAATTCAGTGATATTGATATATTTATTGAGATTTGTCTTTGTCAATTTCCGGAAAATTCTCTCAGAAATTAATATTTATTTTGTATAAGATTTGTTCAATTGAATGATCTTATTTATTCTTTAATTGTTCAGTTGGTTAAATTAATTTATTCAGTTGTAATATTGCATTCACCGTATTGTTTATGTTGTTCAATGTATATTCTAGAAGTTTTTTTTCTTTGTGATTTTTGTTGCGTTGCGATTGCACGCAGCTGTTGTTATATGTATACGACTGTTTTCCCTGAGGGCGTCAGTTACCAGATAGACGAGCGTGTAAGTACAAGTCCATCTAGGAACTCATTAAATAATAATTGTTGTTGTATTATTGTGTACACAATTTAGATATAGGATCATTTATTATTTCAGTTCTGGAAGGTATATTTTAAGTTTAAAGAGTTAATTTTTGGTTTTTCTTATAATTTGCTGTTGTAATTATTTATTAATCACCTCGGGGTGGGTGAATAGAAGCATTGTGCTTGTATTTAAATTTCAATTTTGTAAATTTACTTGTTCTGTCCACGTTTAAATTAATTTAGTTTGTTTTAAATTTTGAAACCACGTGAATTTTTGTGAGAAAAGAATTATCTTCTTGAACAAATTTCTCCTTTGTTTGTTTAAGGATTTAGCATTGTCCTTTTGTAATGTAGAGTCCTAATGCAGTTTTGATTTCGTCCAGGACCTTAAGTCCACGGTTTTGTTTTCTGCATAATTGTAATTAAGTGTTTTTTTTTTTAAATATAATAAATTTTTAATTGTTTTTAACGTCATTCTAATTTCTGTTCTTTTATTTTTGATTCAACCTTTTCAATTTTTGGAGTAATTAAAGAAAGTCAGTTTTCTTTCACCCACAATTTACTTTTCTTGATTAAATTCAAGTTTTAATTTGCGAGGGTAACCCCTGAGTTTAATTGTTCTTTTGCGCCCTTAAAGTTTTTTTATCCGTTGAGCTAGTTCATTGAATTTTCTTTTTGTTTTTTCCTTTTGTACCTTCAGTACACAGCACTACGTAACTCGTGCTTGAAAATATGTTTTAACCAAAAAAGATGATTTTTTTTCGAGATATTTACAGAAATCTAAAAATCCTGTAAATCTTTGGACACCCCGAAATCGGGTGAATGGGCCGCTAAAAACACATTGTTATATCACGACCTTTCAGTCTCTAAAGTTTCATCGAAATCTGAATTTTCAGGTTGCCGGTGTTCCCTTCTAAGTATATTGTTTATTTTATCAAATAGAAAAAAAAGTGCATTTTCTAAAGTTGTTTCATTTTTGTCAGAATTACGTTCAACACAATTTCCAATAGCACCATACGCCTCCTCCCTATTATTTTAGATATCGTCAACCAATATCGCTTTCTTATAAGTGCATTAAACAAACTAAGCGAACAATAAATTTCGATATATCGTAATTCATTTTATATAAGCTGAAATTATGCTTTCTTTATAGGTATTGCACATTACGCTGAACCAACACTGTACCTACCAACACAACCGTGTATTAAAACCGCTTCGTAATAAAACAAGGAGCAAGTTCGCCTAATACAAAATAGCCCCGTAAATCATATTTATGGCAGGTTTTTATTAAACTAGTTTGAAAGCGAAACAACAGAACACGCGCAGAACAAGCTTAATACATCCTTAGATGATGTTTACATGTAATTTTATGCGTAGCCCGATTGCGACAAGTAGACCATGGAAGGGGCAATCTAATCTTTTACGCGGTTCAACGGAAAACAATGTCATTTAAACGCGAACGCGAAATAATAACGAAATTCAATTTCGTAGATGCCTGCTTGGCCCGTTATTACACACAGACGTCTAGTAAAACGGCGAATGATGCTTTTGTTATGATGTCTACGACCCTCACGCATACATGCACACATAAAAAGGAACCTTTTCATTTATCGGAGCATAAAAAGCTTCGGATAACAAAAGTTTTTGTTTGTTGTCGTCATCGTCATCGCGATTGTTCTCCCCTTTTCAGCTTTATGCATAAATAAGTATTGATGTATTGATTCATAGGACAGTCTTCCGCTTAGTTTAATAATAAGCTGGACCTTTAGACCTTTGGGTCTCCGGAAACATTCCAAGCTCTTGGTTGTTTATATATAGTCCCCATTTCTTTTACCTATTAAATTATACCAACCATTCCAGTATCCGGCACTAATCTGGGCAGTTCTCTGGTTGGTTGATGGAAGTAATCCTCTGGAGTGATGGAGTAAATTACCTGTCCCTTTGTGTTCATATCCTCTCATTCACATATAATGTGGTATGCGTGGTATGCGTACTCTGCCATGTCATTAAACAGTTTGTATTGGGTATCTTCATTGTTAATCCCAATCTTATGTAGGGGTATCTTCAGTCTACAGTAAGGATAAGAAACCTGTTACTATGCGAAGATGATACCTATTGAGCTGCAGTAGTTCTTCGGTCTTCTTTTTTAATGGTTCCTTAATAAAGGTCTTGACATGAATTCGCCCAATTGTATTGTTTCAGAGTTGTTTGTGTTTCTCTTTGACCCAAATCCTTATCTGCTCTCGGTGTGTATTTTTAGATACTTCCAGAAGAGATTCTGGGCCTATACATGAAGCCACAGATCTCTTTCTTAGTAACTCATCAGCTTTTTCGTTTCCTTCGATTGACACAACTGCTAGGTACCTGCAGGTAAAGTAACTTTATTGTGATCCCTCGGGCAATTCTCGAATACATTCGCAAACCAGTCCAGATTATATCTTAGGGTTTACTGATGCCTTCAGCATCGCCTTGCTGTCTGTTCCAATATAGATCCGCTTACTTTCGTAAACCTAGTGATTGATGACAATGAAATGAAAGACCGCGACATATTTTCCTAGTAGAAGGGTAATCATTGCATTTCTCATCCCACTGTAGATTCTAGCCCCAGTACCGTTTTCAGTTTTTGATGCGTCTGTAAACCAGATCAATTCTTCGAACCTGTCTCTGTAGTTGGATTGATTCCAGTTTACCCCATCGATGGTATCCACTTTGAAATTGCTGTTAAAAAGATATGTCGCAATCATGTGATCTGATCTTATTCCCAAAAGTTTGCCTTCTGTGGACCATATTATCGTGTCTTAGTTCTGCATATCTGCCACATGATAGATCTTGCAACCTAAGATGCCCCATTATTGACCAGTGCATTATCACCAAATGGAGAGGAGAAAGGTCTAGAAGGCATTCCATAACTACTGTAGGAAGCAGTCCTCATTCTTCGTGTTATTCCTAAACGCGTAAGCCTCTATATTTTACTAAGTTCAGCTATAGCAATTTGCTGCTGCACTCTTGTCTATTAGACCAGAAATGCATAAGTGATCATGGGTCTGAACACCTTGATGTAGGTATGTCAGTAAATTATATTTACTCTTAAAGCTCATGTTTTTTTCATGAGTTCTTCTAGCCAACATGAGTGCCGTCTCCGTTCTAGTTTTAATCCTGTGAAGCTGTCAATCCCAAGTAAGCTTGGAATGTAGGATGCCACCAAGATGTTCCACTTCCCCTGAATTTTATTTCTTAACTCCGAGGTATTTAGGGGTCCAACACCATTTAGATGTTCCTCCTCGCTCCGTGCTTGTACAACTTATAGAGTATTCTGCTTCTAATTAAGTTGCTTTGAAATATCTGCCATCCCTACAATAGTCAGCTAAACAGGCCAATTCATTGTCAAGCCTCACTTTGGAAATCATTCGCTAAGTCGCTATTATACATTACTTGGCTTCCGGATTGGAACCGGCGTCGTGGAACTGTTCTAGCCGGCGTCTCTTCCTCAGACGCAAGGAACACCTTCGAAGCTGCTACTAGTATTGCTGTTGACCTGAAACTGAAGAATTAATACCTGGGGCGAGTTTATATAAGAGAAATACTTATACTTCAATGGAATATGACAATTACGGTTCAGAAAAACGTGTCGGTTGTGATTGGGTTGTTTGGAAAGAAGAGACTTCCAGGCGTTGTGCAAGAGATTCGCCGTCACCATATTTAAGGGTGTCAAGATTTTCAACAATTCGCTTTAAATAATTCAGTACATTTATTAACTCGCACACGGAAGATAGCCCGTTTTATTCAATAAATTAAATCGGACTGTAACTTTTGCACCAATACCAAATATATAATATATGCTGCTTGACAGATTTGTTTATTGAGGACTTACACTTGCACACATAAATATAGTACGAACCTGTGCCTTCGAAAAAGTAGAAAGCTTTATCATTTCTCTAAGACGCCCCTTCAAAAATTAATCCGCCTTAATATTTTGTAACTTAAAATCCGTTACATTAGTTTTAATATTTCTTATATTCCTGCAGTAAACACAACTTCGCTAGTGATGGTAACCCTAAGTGTGATTTTTTGGAGCCATCTGATCTGGAGTGGCCGCAAACACTACAGCATCTCTTAAGTACGTATGTACATTCACTTTAATCTATATAACAACATAGAAATGAGTGTCTTCACTTTGTGCTTCTGGGAAAGGAAAAATGTGCAGGGGGCCCAACGTTCGTTAGGAAGAATAAAGGGAACTCAGAAAAAAAGAAAAATCAGACAACTTACTACAACATTTTATTGCAAGACTCACATTTACTTCAATGACATCAACTCTGAACTCCATAAATTTGGTTGCTGGTAACAACTTGATCGACCCATCTGCCCATTGTTTACCTGTTGGAACGTAATGTAATTTTATTACATTTTTCCCAATTTGCTCACATGAAAAATGATATTTTATATCAATGTGTTTTGTTTTCTTGTGATGAGTTGGATTGTTTGCAATACAAATACAACGATTTCTGTCCTCATAAATTGCCATTGCTTCATTAATTTTCATATTATACTGTACGCTAACGATTTTAGCCACAACGCTTCACGCAGAGCTTCAAATAAAGCCACACATATATTCAGCGTCAGTCGATGAAGCTGCAACTGTTAATTGTTGTTTTGTTCCCTAGAAAATTGTACAGGTTTCAAATAATTTGATAGTAAATCCTGTCCTACTTTTTCTGTTTGCTTCATCACCTCGCCCATTTACAAGCCCACTCAAAAGAATTTTGTAATTATTTTATATTTTCCTTTTCCTTGACAGAGGTTAATTTTGAATTGATTGAGATTTTAAAATATCTTTGGATTCTTTCTAAAATCTTTACATTTTTTTTGTTATTTTTAGTTATATACCTACCCAAAATATTTACTACCATACTTAAATCGAACCTTGTACAAATTATCACATACATGAAGCAATTACACTACGGTATGATGTAGCAGACGTTACTTTCTGCATTTAATGCCACATAATTTATTCATTAAATACATCGATAAATTAATGGTTTTAATATCAGTTATTATTATCACCACATTATCTACAATGTAAACGTTCTTTTTTATAGAGGAAGAATAATTGAATGAGAATTTAAGATGGAAATCTCATTACTAACGTGACGATATTTGCTAAATTGTGGATCTGCAACTACAATATGTATCTATAAAGGGTAACAATAATTGTAGGACGACTTTAAGCTATTGTACATGCGTTAATGCCAATTAATTAATTCACATTAAAAACGTGTGTAACACTCGATTAATATTAGTATACATATGTTTCACCTTACCAAGGATCTTCAGTGCTGCTGGTCAACCTAATGTACTATACGAAGGAAGTCGTATATGTATATGTATACCTAAAGCAAGTTTTTACAGTGTGCGAGTGTGTTTACATTAATAGTCGGCATCCAGTAGTGGAGCGTGCCGGTGTTATTTACTGAATAGAGTAAAAAGATTAAATGTATATTAAAGAAAGAAATATTTATATTTTGTATACAGGTTAAGTAAATAAAGGCGATTAAGAAAAAATATCTTTAATGATTTTCCTACTTTTAAAATTTGCAGCATCACTTGCTCATGCATGTGCACTTGCACACAACAGCTTGTAGAAATGTAACTTGACAATAAATAATGCTAAATGCCAAAATATGTTGAAAACAAAACAAAGAGAAATTCTTATCAAGGTGACATTGACATTAAAACTAAAATATACCCTGCAAAAAGGAAATATAAATAGATAAATATGAAAAAATATAAAAGATTTAATAACCAGTCCAGTTGCCCTGCTTTTGTAGAACAGTTCTCAACCTATCCGGTATACTTCTCACCATAAGAACCAATGAAGAACATTTATGTGATTGTCCGCCAACCATTCTCTTACAACATGTGATGTGTGAATGGGGGAATTATTATGAAGAAGGGACCATAACATTTTCCAGAATATTGCGATATTGAAGGCCTGTCAGTATATTATCTATTTTCCAAATAACACCCGGACCATCCATGCCCAGCATTAACTGCAAATCTACCACTCCGAGCTCTCTGGCATACATATCGCCGATCGAAGCGACTATTTCGTGGACAGTAAACTTTTACTTGGCCAGAACCTGTGGATTGGAAAGTTTTTTCGTCAGTATGACTATGGAAGCCTGCAGCAGCTAACCTCCTTCGGGCTGCTCGAGAAGACACCGGAAAATTAGTGGTAGCAATCGCTTCGGAACTAGACGTAAAAGGATTTTGTGTATACTACACTAAAGCGTTATCCTGCGCAGCAGTTAAAATTTTATTTGCCATCCCTGTATCACGATTTCTTTCAACTATATGTTCTATATCCCATTTTCGTTTTATATTGTTTATGCAGATACGGCTGACCCATAAATCTCGGGCAACACTCCTCGCCGACCAAACATTTTCCATTAACACCACAGCCCTGGTTTTTTAACACGCAGTTAATTGTGACCAGTGTTGAGCATCAAAGAATAATTCTTTATTCAAATGATTATTTGAATGAAATTTTAATCAATTACTCTTTATTTAATATTAGGTTATTGTCGAATCAAGTGGTCCGGCATTATTTGAATAAGGAATTATTGAATGAAACGTTATTTAAATAAAGCATTACTAGAAAATTGTCTCACGAAATAAATGTCATTCAAATAATGGAATAAACTTGGATGCAGGTACTTATATGCACATATATCGCTTTTCGTTGCCTTAACACCCGTGCTCTTATATGTGCTGCAAAGAATAGAAGTTTTTTTGCGTTTGAACGCGTCAGGGTTGGGATTAATATCATAATAGTTGTACCTGACCCTGACAATATTTTTTTTCTACTATTGAAACTTATTACAATAAGGAGATATATTGTCTACTTGATTGTCTAAGAAAGAAGTTAAGTACACAGTTTTTGATATATGCAACAGTCACCTACATGTAACAAAATATTTGAAAGGAATAATTTACTTGTATTTTTCGGCGGAAATAGTTTTCAATGTTTTCAAACACAAAAGAAGCGTACATGAAACTTAAAACTGTGCCACAGAATAGAGAATAAGCAGAAATTTCACTCTGGTAGTTAAATGAACAGATATGTATCCTTTTTCAATTAAATTCTGGCAGTGTTTATATTCTCTTCAATCTCTTTCAATCAACTTTTGGCGATGTTTTGGAACGATTGCGCATTACTATGTTTTTTCAGTCAGTTCCATTATTAAAAAAAAACCCATGGGCACCGTCGGACCAACCTTACGCTCTGATGTTGAAAAGGAATCCCCTTTTCTTTCAGGACGTTGTAAAAAATAGATTTTATCATTAAAAAAATAATGCATGCCCTCAATTACTAAACGTACACATAAACAAGCATACCACCAAGTTTTTTAATCCCAATAATTATTGGTGTTTGATTTGTTGATGAAGTTTCACCGTTCACGGGGCGTAACTGTGAGACTACTGTGTGAACTTTTTGTTAATCTTTAGTAACAGTTTTGAGATGAAAACACGGGTGCGTTTTGTAATTTAATTTATTAAAAAACATTCAACACACGCACTGTACAAAAAAAATAAAGGTAATAATCTTAACACTAACTGTTCGCTATAGCTAAATTTTAGTTAGACAACTAATATAATCCTGTTTGATTAAAAAATGATTGAGTATTTCTATTGCAAAGTATTGAAGAATTGCAAAGATTGCAAGCTTTTTGCAGTAAGAAATTAACAAAGTCCTGCCGGCACTAAGCATTTCACCTCTTTTAAACCAAATTTGGATTTCTTTAATTTAACTTTATATTTAACTCCTACCCGCGCTCATTCCATCAGTATAGCTCAAAAAACTAATCTTATTTACAGAACATAGGGCGTCTCTTCCACCAACCCCCACTTTATGATATAAACCAGATTATCCCTTTCGCTTACCGCCGTTGCTAAAGAACAAATATGATTACTTTAAGAAATAAATATCTTCTACACCTATCCGCACTACGATTGAAAAAAGTGTTCCTTTCTTTTTCCGGTGCTGTTAAAAAATAATTTTCAGAATTCAATAAAAACCAATGCGACTCCCCAACCAACCACTAAATCCCTGATATAGAAAAAAATGATCCCTTTCCCTTCCCACCGTTGCTAAAAACCAAATATCATTGTTCTAAAAAATAAATACATCCTCCCTATCAATTCCCACTCCCTGATATTGAAAAAAAAGTATCTCTCTCCCTTCCCGATGCGCGTCAAAAAAGAATTTTCATGATTCAAAAAAACTAATGCGTCTCCTGCACCAACTCCCCACCCTCTGATGTTGACAAAAGTTATTCATACCGCTTCTTCACATTGCTGAAAAATATATTCCGTCATTCAAGAAAAAAAAATCAATACGACCCTCGAACCAACCACTCAACCCCTGATATAAAACAAACTATCCGTTTTCCTTCCCGCCGTTGCTAAAAAACAAATATCATTGCTTTAGGAAATAAATGAAATAAATACATCCTCCCTATCAAGCCCACTCCAAGGCATTGAGAAAGAGTGTTTATTTCCCTTCCCGATCTGGCCAAAAAAAATTATCATCTCTGCCCTTGAGTTCCTAACAACGTTTAGGAATTGTGTAATTAGAGATCGCTCTGTGTTTAATGCAATAATAAAAAACGGCTTAATTGAGCAAATTGTATTAGCCACTAAATTACAACAATTTTTACTTAAAAAAGACGTTGCGCAACCTATATGCCTTTTTATTTTAATTATATTTTAAATATAATTATAGTACTAATGATTAATTGTCATTGTAGCTTTGAAAAAGGCATAGGTTGCCGTAACGTCGCTTTAAGTAAAAATGTTGTAATCTAGTGACTAATACAATTTGCTCAACTAAGCCGTTTTTTATTATGCATTTAGGAATTGTGTTATTTAAAATTGACCACATATAACAGATTGGAATACTATTTCGAACACATTATATGAAACAGAAGGCAAATTCTTGATTCTATTACTTCTTTTTGGTGCACTTTTGCTTGTGCCTTCGGTGTGGCTAAAATGAATAAATGTTGTATAAGAAAAAGAAAACTTCTTGAATCAAAATGCCTACGGTTTTCTGCCAATCTGCATAGTTTTCATTTTCAGAGGACTTGAATCAACTATCAATATCTTTCACTTAAAAGAAGAAACTGTTTCAACGAAAAATTATTTCCAAAGAAATGCGTGAATTTAAAATTATATTTCTTTTTCCAGGAAACACCGAATCATGTTGGCCATATAGATAGAAAACGCAAAAACATTTGGTTTAATGCAATTCCTTTTAAATGAAAAGGATATTTCTCTCAGTGTACATACCAGAAATACAGCGAGATAATGCAGCTAATGTTACGAAATTTCATACAAGCATGATAAATCCAAGCATTTTACTGCTCTATTACAGATGCTGTTAATATGCTCTATAAAGGAAAGTTTAAAGTCAAATATTACACCCAAGTCTTTAGTAAAAGTGGTGCGCTCAAGCATGACGCCATCATAATAATAATCACATACAATACCTTATTTTTCAAGAAAACGTAATAACCTTGCATTTAAAAACGTTCATGGAAAACCAATTTTTAACACACCAGCCATGCAAAGAATCAATTTGATGTTGAAGGAGTCTGCAATCGTTGTTTCATCAACAGTAGCGCAATTTTAAATCGTCTGCGAACAGTAATTGGTGGCATAATAGAGTATCACACAGATCCATAATTCCTAATAATAAGTTACAAATGTTATATTGCTTATAGGTTTAAACGACAGCGCCATCTATCGGCCCTCGCCTTTTAAGGCCCCCCTTAACGTAAGTGCTACTGTAAGAGAAGAGAATTACATCTAGTGAGACGAGGGAAAGTAATTTTTTAATTGGCAGAAGTTATATTAAATATACTATTTCGTTTAACTTTTATCATTAGGTAAAAAAAAAACCAGTGCGGTGCAGAATGCATCGGTCATACCATTGCATTTGACGCGAACAGCTCCCATATGGGCTAAAAACTTCTAATAAGTTTTAGACCCAGTTTAGATCAGGGCACAAGTTGGGAAAAATGGAAGGTGAGAGTTGGGAAACCGTATAGTTTAAACATTACGATTGGATTGAATTGATTGCAAATTTTGATTAAATAAATTTCTTAATAATGTTCGCTTTGTTAATTGAGTTATACTTATTGTTTAATATTGAACCTGTGAACTCATTAGGTTTGATAAATTAATAAAATATAGAAGTAACAAAATAGTATGATTGCCTTCACTACGTTTTTCTCTCTCTATTTTTGTGGTAGTCTCCACACTATTGACATACGCCTTATAAAATTGGTCACTGTAATTAGGCACTTTTACAATTTTCGTAAAAATGGTAAAAATTGCATCACCACATATTATTTCAAACGCCCGAGCAAAAAATAACAAATATAAGATTTAATTTCTGATTGGTTATTCCAAGTCAATGAAACCTTTGATGGTAAACTACTTAAGGCCGAATCCATAGCGATTACAGCCGATCATTCAAATTATGTAACTGTATCGACTTTATATCAAGGAAGTTATTTTCTTGGAGTATTTACATTTGCAACAAATATTTTATAGGTATAAACATATGTATCCAAAAACAAATATTTTTTACTATACATGACAGAATTGGCTTTATCATATTTATTTTAATCAAATAAAGTTTTTTTGAAAATATTTTTTTTTCAAAGGTTTCCTTTGCGCGAAAAAATATTTTTCCTGAGTGTAATGATATTATTACGATCTTATGAAAGTGTGAATAAAGAATTATTTACATGCGCATAATCTGTTCGCCCTTTAGAAAACAGTACTTGCAAAACGTGTTTATATTTACTATTTTCCTAAGGTACAAACAGACTAAGCTATAAAGAGTAATTGGATATTTCAGTGGTATTGACACTTAGGCGATACAAATAAAATATATTCCTCTTTTGCAAAAAAGTTTCACCCTATACCGGATACACAATCTATTGGTTTTGCGCCAATGGAATGTAATTCAGGGAGTTTCATTTAACGATTTTCCCTACACCGTGCCGCGCCGCGCAGTTTTAAATCCTTGTGCTGACTACCCAGAGCTTGAACACCGAAGCAAATGTGTTGACGAACACAATCAGTACGACGAATGCTGGCTTTCATTATTACGTAATATACATCCTACCCTTAGCGTTAACAGCTGTCCTTGGTAAGGGAGGTGAAAGAAAAGGGAATGGACTTGAAATACCCAGGCATCTGACAGGCGATTATATAATCATCCATTTTTTTCCGACCTTTTTTATCGTGAATTTGGTGAGGCATAAATCAAGTATAAAAAAGGAGATGGCGGTAAGGAGAGAAAGAAGAACGCGACCATCAACGAATAATTAGGGAACATGAAAAATCAATTAAACATTGCATAAGGACGCATGTTTTCTCATATAATTTCTACTCTTTGCGCCTTCATTTCGATTAAAAAAGATTTTTAAGAACGATGCAGTTTTCCTGGACAATTTAAAAATTGTCGCAAATTTAAAAAACGAACTGTAAGTAACAAGAAGTAGAAGCGAAATTTTGTTATGGAATGTCAACGAAATATACAAATTTATTTGTAACGTTAAATACGAAAATATTTACTATAGTTATTAGAATTTCCTTCTTTTATTAATATTAACAAAAAGAAAATCGACATTTGGGGACGTGTCTGTGAGCAGAATTAACGGAAAATGTAATGCCAAATTGGAAGTCTTTAAATAATATTCATGTATTTCAGGTCGTGAAGAAAAATATTGTCCTATAAATATGTTAAACATAATCTTACTCGGAATGGGAAAATTGCTCAAAAGAAAAGGACACCATTTAAAAGATAAAAGATATGAAATAAAATCTTCGGAGAGTACTTCTTGGCTTTTGGTACTAAATCTCTGATTTGATTATCCATTAAGTCATTACCAGCCATTCCAATATCCTTGTGCCCAATACTAATCCGTACATATCTGTGACTGGTTGATAGAAATAATCCTGTATTAATTTTTACTAGAAATTGCTTGTGTTTTTGCGTCAAAGCTCTCTTTGGCGTCCTTTATATAGTCTGCTGTATCTCTAGTGTTTATATAAACTTTCTGCAACTGTCCTTCGTTCCCAATGTCTAGTTAGGAGAACTACTAGGGCACGATGATGATTCCTAGGCTTTAGTAGTTCTTCACTCTTCTTATCTTGACTAAGGTAATATTACATATCATTATTCTCTCTGAGAAGACAAAAATTAACATTTCCTTTTTGTATGACCGAATACTCCTTTTTTTCTGATGATGAGATATTTCGGATATTTGCCAAGTTAAAAAACAAAAGCAGTTCGGGTTATGATGATGTGTCGTACAGATGGTTAAGGAAGGTACCGCTGTGTTTGGTGAGACCAATAGTGCAGCTTGGTAATTTGTCATTTGGGGAAGATACCTTTCCCAATTCATTAAAAATTTCTGCTGTGCACCCAGTGTTTAAGAAGGGGGAGAAAACTAATATAAAAAATTATCGACCGATTTCTGTGCATGGAATCTAGCTTTTCAAAATTATTCGAATACGCAATGCTATAGCGACTACTTGACTATCTGGATAATGGCGTTATGGTTTATCTCCTTCTTTTCTGGTAGACGTCAATTTGTCAAAATTTCATTTACATCGTTGAATAATCATGTTAAAAAATGTTCATCTTTACATTTACCTGTTGCTGTTGGTATTCCCCAGAGATCTGTTTTAGGGCTAATTTTATTTATTATTTTTTATCATGACATTATTGATTTTATCAGGTTTCCATTACTTTTATATGTTGATGATAGAATTACACTTCTTACGGCCACTTATCGAATCACGATTTTGATATTGACGTTTCCTTGCATCCTGCCCCTCTTCCATCTATAAAGACTGTAAAATTTCTCGGCGTCGAATTAGATGGAACTTTGGACTGGGGTGCACACTGTGCTGCGGTCGTCTCCAGGATTAATAGGGCTTGCTTTCAAATTCGAGCACTGAGAGGAACAGTAGCGATTGATACTCTTTTGTCCTTTTATTATAGTGAGGTCCATTCTAGAATTAGGTATGGTATAACTTTGCGGGGTTTTTCTAAATATTCTTCAGAGGTGTTTCTAGCGCAGAGATGTACTATTCTAGGATCGGTCTAGGAGTTATATTTTATTAAATATAAAATTTATATCCTAGATCTTCTTCTTTATATCTTTAATTATAAAAACAACTTTGCTAAAAATGGGGATCTACATTCATACGATACGAGAGGTAAGGGTGATTTTAGATTAAATTTAAATAAATTGAATATTTCTAAGCAATCCCATCGTCTGTAGGTATTAAACTTTTTAATATGTTAGTCCAACGTGTAAAAAACCTTAATAGAAATAGATTCAAGCGGATAATAAAACATATACTTGTATCCAATGCATTTTATTCCGTGGGTGAATTTGTGGCACATCTTGCGCATTCCCATAGTATAAATAAGAAATTGTCCTCTTTACATATTTATTTATATATTTGTATAATGTGTGTGTTGATGATATTTTTTATTATGCATTATGACACTGTCCAGCTACTTTTTAATTTGCGACAATAAAGAATCTATCTATCTATCTACTTCCACTAGGGTCTAAGAAAAAAGCGGTTGTTGGGTACTACAAATCTAAGGGTTTGCCTCATTGAGAAGTAATATAATCAAAATAATAATAATAATATTTGTTCTTAAAATACAAAATATATATGAACAGCGTAAAAATAAACAAGAAAAAACATACACAACATTTGTATATGTAAGTACGTAAATATAAACAACATAAAAACATATACGCAGTTCAGTAATTACAAGCAGTCTATCCGTAGCTTAAGAAACTCCGCTATACTATAAATAACGTTTTGAGCTAGAAAGTTCTTAAGCTTCGTTTTAAAAAGTATTTCACTTTATTTTATTAAATCTGACTCTAGTAAGGTGTAAACCTTCATTTTTATGTGTATATACTGCTATGGAATTAGAGCTACGGAATCTAATTTAGAATCAGTTAAAACAGATTTCAAAGCCAAACGAAGAAGTAATTGAAAGGTGAAGCGTGTATTCGGTTGCCTACTTTACAGGCAAATTTTAAATTTATTAAGAATGACTACAAAAGTGGACCATCTTAGCAATAGATGCTAAGTATAGCTTTAATTATAATGTAAACTTTATTTTCTATTATTATTCAAGCTTACCTGGTATTTATTATTTTATTTTGCTCGGAGAGATTTTTAATTCTTCGGAATGTCTATCTAGTAACTTTTGCTGTGTTCCCCTCAAACTGGAGTAGATAACGGTATCTTAACATCAGTTACTGGTATTTATTCAAAATTAATGTTGGCTTGCCTGGTATCGATAACAATCGAAGGCTGATTACTGGTAATTTTAGTTTAAATCTTCATTCTGTCTGTGGCCACGAAAGACGACGGTTGATAATGAACTCTTATAACGATTTTTATATCACACTTTCGAAAATATCAAAGTTTCACGAAGTGTTTACCTAAAAAAGTATCGATATTACTCCTGAATAATTAAATCCTTACTTTTACCTGTAAAATTGTCGAGAATTTCCTATAAAATTTCCTACGAAGAATCCCGGCCAGAATACCATTCCATGCTATTGACCGATACGGAGGGCTCGAACCGAAAGTCCACCTGTATCCAGAAAATTGCCGTCCGTGGATCCAGGTGTGCCTGTAGAAATCAAGTTAGTATTCCATCAAGTATATCCCTCCTAAAAAAGAAAATAATTAATTAGTTTCATTTCAATATCAACCAGAAATAAGATTTTTATAATTTATATTCACTATACGTTAATTTGGAGTTAGATTTATATGAACCGCCGTTAGTTTTAGTTATTTTAGGAATTTTTAATATTTAAGGGTTGAATCCAAAGGTCATTGAGTTGGTCTGTGGTAAAATAAACAAATATCGATAACCCAGATGATAGTTTTCTATTAAATTTGGTTTCTGCTATTTACGGGTAGATAGCTCTGAATTTTAAATTTATTCTTTTTACTTTGACCTTTCTTTAACCTCATTCATTTAAAGTACCAGGAAAGTCTGAATACGTATTTTTGTATTAAATAAATTGTTTTATATAGTATTTACGATTCCAACATACGTACCTGTGATTTAAGAGTCTCAAAAGTGGTAAAACATAGCATTTTGTGGAAGAAATAAAGAGTTAAGCTTGTTTTGTGTTTTTTTATTTGTTCGTTTGGTGTTTTTACAACGACATTTGATAATTACCACTTTTCAAATTTTAATAATGCGAAATGGGGCTTTGGAGGCGCGCCCGTTAGGTAAGAACTGCCTATTCATTAGCAAGCGTCTGGTTTACTGTTTTGACAGGCGGTTTCGGTGCTCCTAGAAGCGTCCCGTGCCACCTAGCAGGTAGGAGGTCACTTTTCACAGCATTCTTTCACTTATCAGAGAGGTCGCTGGGTGGATGAAAACTACTATATTATTTTATTTATTTTATTTAAAAAAAAAAGAAAAGAAAAAAAATTGTATACGGACAAGCAAAATAATAAATAAATTGAAAACATAAATTTCATAATAATAATAATTAATTATACTGACCTAAATAAAAATAAAATTTTGAAATCCCGAGAATTTTGTTCTGAAAAACAGAGCAATACATTCCAAAATTTATTAAAGTTGATATTAAAAACAGAAATACTTCTAAATTTTAGGGGACTTAAATACCTTTCTAAATTAGTCCGTTTCCCTAACTCTCTAGTTTTACAATTACGCACTGTAATTTTATTCTAAAACTTAATATTTGAATATACCTATATATGGTGGAGGCATTATTTGCTCACACTTTATTGCTGTATTATACTTTGTAGTTCTCTTTTTTTATTTCGGTAAAAGTAAAATTTTATTCAACTATCCATACTATTTGCGAACTATACGCTGTTGTGTTAGTCGTCATTTTAGTTACCATATTCCCTATGTAATAAAAGGTATTTATTTAGTTATATATCTACATGTGCATACATATCCATATTTAGCAGATGAGATTATTGCACCTGCAATGCTTACAACGCAAATACCAACAATACGAATTACATAGCGAAGTAATCTCTGCGATGAGCGTTCCTATTTGACAAACACGACATGATTGTTGCCACTTCCTGCAATTGGAATAATTATTTGCTTTCAGTTACAGCAGCTGGCAAGTTGCTGAAACAATTGCGTTTTCAACTTAGTTGACATTAATCTTAGACATAAATATCTTCCTTTCAAAAGTAAGTAATAAAAATGTATTTTAATTGATAGGTGGTTATATTAGTTAGGTAGCCGTTAAAATCAGAATATTGAAAGTTTATGTATATATATGACGAAAATTCAATTTTTGAAAGTAGTTGCTCCTTCAACATGCTAGCGTAATTGTTAATAAAGATGTAAACGCACTAATTAGTACATTTCGTGTTAAACTAGGCTAAAATGCGAAGTAAACATCTATCCGTGAAGAGTGACCTGTAATTTTACATATGGAAATTATAATTCCGTCACTCTATATTGGATGGAAATAATGCAATGCACCATAAAATAAATAATACTACGGTGCTATACACATAAAAGGATCAAACCACGACTTTGCTTTGTGCTTTAAAAATACGCAAATTTTACCAAGAAATAATTAGTGCTTAACCTTGTTTTTACAAGTTTAAAAGCCTGTAAGTGGTTGCAAGCTGCTGTCGGCGTCAAACTTGGAGCATGTTAAACACTTTTCAAACCTAATCAATTTTACCACCTGTTTTGTGGTAGTGATGGTATTGAACATTGACTCAAATTGTGCTTCAAATATCAGTTTTACAATGCAAGCAAAAAGTAACATTTTGTGCTATCTCATATGTATTTTTTTCGTAAAAAGATATTTAGTTCACGCGATGAAGTTTGGCGGCTGTTAAGATAATCTTAAAGGTCTTGGTTAACAATTTTAAAGTTTAATTGCACGCCAACGATTGCCAAGACGTTAAAGGCTGCGTTCCGAGTCGCGCATAATCCATTGTATGCGTCTGATGTAACGATACATCGTTCCGATTTAACATGTATGTGTGAATAAAAAGTTTTGCCGCGAAATCAGTTTAGACCCTGACAGAAGCTAGAATGGAACATAAACGCGTAGGAAAAGCACATGCACAACAAGTAAATCGGAACACTCACAGTTTTCTATGTCTTTTAATGCACCCATGCTTTGATTATATAGTATACAGGGTGTATCCGATACAGAGGTAAATATAATAACATATAGCAGCTGTAATCACATACGATCAAAAAGTCTTAATGCACAGGGGGTCTATCTGTAAGCATTAACGAGAAAAAAAATATTTTGTAAATGCCGTGGGCTAGAGCCGAACCTGTCCCCAACCTGTCCCGAATATATCCCCACATACCACTATCATTCAGCCATTACCGCTGTTAGTTTTGTGTGGATCGCCGCTTGGAGTGCAGGCCACTTCGAACATTTTATTTAAATCCTTCGCCTCTCGAAAAAACGACCCTTTTTAGGACCATCATGAGTTCATATAAAGAAAATCGAAGCTTGATGCATCGGCAAGAGCGCGGGAATGTATAGATAGATAGTAAAAAGGCGTGTTTGCAAATTTTCTGAATCTACGTTTATTTCTGTGTAATTATATTTAATTAATTTTGCGTTATATGATTAAATAAATCCAAAAGAAATGAACTCAGATTCATGTGGTACCGTTTATTAACAACTAACTCTCGATTCAACAAAGCAAAAGGAAAATATTTACGTGTTTTGTAACTACTGAAGTCGCATATCCGGTGAAACTCGAACGTCTTATCAGGATATTAAAAATAATACTTTGTAGACTTACGTAGAATGCTCTTAACTTAATGGTTATTTTATAAAAAGAAGAAATTTAAAATGCCTCAGTTTTGCTATTTTTACTGGCGAACTTACTGCATACCATTAAGTATAATACTAAATGAGTGCAATGTATTTATACATAATAACCACGTTTAGCGGCTGCTTAACATGACGTTTCCTTGCATCAGGCCCGGACTAAAGAATTTCTGGCTCTAAATTTTACTTTTTTCTATTTTTTAATAATGAAATCCGGTTTCGGCTGGTTTGTGCTTTATATGTCGGGTAGTTAACACCCAAGCAAAATTTACTTTTTTATTTGATACACATGTACAATACATGTAGAGTGTGGGTGAAAAACAAAACAATATTTCCGTATAATAGAATTGTCAAAAAGGAATGAAATTTAACAGAACTAAAAGCTCTGCTCCAATAAGTCATAGAAAAGTGCCCCTAAAGCCATCGGGCTGAAATTAAAGTAAATGAGTACTACTGTCACACATACTGTAAATACCAAAAATTAGCTCAATCGATGCCTCTCCATTCGAGATATTAGCATAAGGGCAGAAAAATTCAATATTTTTTTCTTAGGAATTACTTAAGCTATCGCGTTCCAAAAAAGTGTGTAAGTAAGCACTGATTATGGGTATTCTATAAAAAAAGAAACAAGGACTAATCCCGTTTAATTTAAAGTGCCAACTTGGCTTTTTGTTAACTGTATATATTTCGGTTTATTATATATTTTTTTGTTTTTTTTTTCTGGTTGTAGAACATGGGAATAAAAAATGAAGAAAAAAAATCATCGATCGGTTTCAGGATTATTTATATGTTGTACATTTCAGCTCTAGTAGTTATGAAAGCACTGAGCTATAAAAAATAATTTTGTAAGAATAAATAACAATAAGTAATATATTATTATATAATATATTATCTGTTGTTACATTTATTACACAGATATGTATTGCTGTGAACTGATTGTCCAAGCATACAAGTTTAAAGAAATTAAAAATGACAAAATTAATTTAGCTAGCTCAGCAAAAAATGAATTTAAAAGGGCGCCAGAGATTCTTAAATCTCAGAGTAATTTTTTTTTTAAAAATTAATAGTGGGCGTTTGCAAAATTGACTTTCTTTAAAATCCCCAAAAATTGAAATGGCAGATTCAAAAATAAAAGAACTATTTAAGATGATATTTACAATCATTTAATTTATTTTTTAAAAAGAAAAAAAGAAAAAAAAACATTTGATTAACAACAATAGGGGAAAAAACCTTAATACAGAAGGTATTGGATTAAAATAACCCCTTCGTGAATTTACATTTAAAAAGGACAATGCAAATCCTTTAGCAAACAAAATGGTGAATTCGTTCTAGAAGGAATTTCATATACCACAAAAAATCCACGTGGTTTCAAAAATTCAAAGCAAACTAAAATTTAATTCAATCAACGTGGAGAAACAAGCAAAATTAAAAATGAAATAAAATCAAGCTCAACGCTTCTCTTCACCTACCCCGAGGTGATTAAAATACTATAAATTTGATAACTACAAAAAAAACGGAAAATTTAAACTCTAAACGCGATTACTTCTAAAACGAAAATTATTAAAAAGCCTTACATGTATATTGTGCACAACTATCTAACACTAATTAATAAACGAATTACTAGATGGACGATTTTAAAAATACAAACAACGAACTACATCTTAAACTGAAAAAGGATTACCAGAAACGGTAACCAAGACAACTAAACAAGACTATACACGCGCTCGTCTATCTGGTAAATTTACATCTGTGAGCGATGACGGCGCAACGCATCGCAAAGAAAAAACTAGCAAATAAACTATACACAGGAGTACGCAAAATGTACAAATAAATGAAATTAACTATACACAACTGAACAAATAAAATGATACAAACAATTAAATCAAAATTCTTAGCAAAATAAACAAAAATAAGAATTGTGGAAACTCTATCATTGTTTTGACAAGGCTGATTTGGAATAAATAAAAATACACATTTAAATTTCCGAAACCCGGGGTGCCAGACCATAGCAGTATTTATAATCAGTATAAAATAATATTTAGGTCCGTACACGAAGTTCAAATTTCTCTTAATTTGCAACCTTCACTAATACTTCTGGAAAGAATGAATAGCTCCAAATAAGCATTTCTATCATCTTCATCGTTTATTTATTTGTTTAAGTTTTTTTCTTCGAGATATTTATATTAGCAAACCACCGCGATTAATACACTCGTGCGAGAACATATTTTAACTTACGTTCTGCATAAGTGCTGTTTATTCTACATAAGGAAATAACCTTACAACAATGTCCAAACTCTCACAATCATATAATTATCATATTAACAAAATTATGCACGTCTCAGGTCATTGATTAAAGAAATATGTATAATAATTGTATGTATCTATTTGGCAGTAAGAACAAAAATAAAATACGAATAGTGGTTCTGTTCAACATTAGGAAAATTATAACAACTATAAATACATTGCTTGTTGCAATAACAAATGTGGATAAAATTACGTTGTTACTAGAACAATAAATATCTAACAGAGATTTGATTGATTCACATTAATATGTTATATCATATAAAAATATGTATATTGTACCAAAACGCATACATTTATAGGTAAAAATCAAGCCGAACTTTTAAATCCAACTTGAAAAAACATCCCTCAAAAGGAGAAAATACTCATAACTTCGAAAGCGTGTACGGAATTAAATATTATTTTATTGTTAGAAATTCTTTTTTATATGTCGATGCTTTTATAGATACTAGGGCTGAAATGTACATATAAATAATCCTGAATCCTATCGATGAATAGTTATTTTAAAATAGTCAATAACCCAATGCTGGTGCTAAGACGAAAGAGGTTTTATGTTTTATTTGCATTACTTCATTGAAAGAACTTAATGAAATATATAATAAACCCAAATATAATTATACACTCATGTATAATAAAAAGTCAAATTGGCACCTTAAATCCAACTGAAAAAATCACCCCTCAAAAAGGGAAAATAATAATAACTTTGAACTTCATAGACGGAATTAAATATTATTTCATTGTGTTTCGTAGGCTTTCATGGCCAGAATCTACTGTAAAAAGTTTTTTTTCGGGCTGTTGAGCCGGGATCTAATGGAATTATTTCGAAACAACGCGCAGGCGTATCCCCTTCATTTGTCTTTGAGCAATAGAATGCGGGATACAGACTGGGAGTTCTTGGACAGCATCACTTACAACCTCATAGGTATCTGGGATGTTAACTAGCACTCAACGCCAGAAGAGAAAATTTGACCGCTTGACATCAACACAGACTGTGGCTCCACAGCTTGTTACACCTCGCATTGTAGTGAACTTGACTGAAAGGCAGTTAACTGAAGCTGAAACTTCGGTACCTTTAAAAGGAGGAAATTTCGCTGTCACCCGAAATCCCTACCTGTTGAGGATATAATTTCCAACATCGAATCTGGAATACGTGAACTGGACACGGACTCCACGGAAGAAATCCGGCGGGAAGCAGCCAGGATATTACATCGGGCAAAACGACCAACAAGCAATCTCACAGGGGAGGAAAGGAACGCTATTATACAGCTTAAACGTCACAAAGACATTGTCATCCTGCCGGCTGACAAGGGCAATGCCACCACCATCCTGTACACCGCCGATTATGAAAGGAAGATCCGGGATTTGCTTGATTCGTCGATCTAGAAAACTTACTAAGGATCCTACAAACGCAGTTCTACGGAGGACCAACCTACTCATCAAGAACTCGTCAATTCCCGAGGAAGACCAAAAACGGTTGATAAGATCTGAAGCTTGTTCATCTCGTCTTTACGGGTTACCAAAAAAAACATAAGCCTAACACGCCGCTACGGCCAATAGTTAGTGCGATCGGTTCACCAACCTATGCCCTTGCCAAATACTTGGTTAATCTCCTACAACCACGCATAGGGCACACAGCATCTAACATAAAAGATTCACAAGAAAATCTCAGAGTTCAAACTTCTCCACTCTGACATACTAGTGAGCTTTGATGTAGTTTCCTTATTTACCATGGTTCCGATTCAAGAGGTGCTGCAGCTCATTAGCAATAAGTTCGCTGCGGAGGTCGCACAGACTATGTCCTGAGCACAACATATTTTCAATGAAACCAGGAACATTATGACCAAATGGTCATAGTGTTCCATCTAACTAGATGGAGTGGTAATGGGTAGCCCGTTGGCTCCCGTTGTCGCGAATTACTACACGGAGCAGTTCGAGACCTACGCGTTGGATACATCCAGATACAAACCTTCCTGCTGTTTCCGTTATGTGGATGACACGTTCATTATTTGGCCCCACGGAAACCTGCTCACATAGACCGGTACTTGCACGAGAACTCCAACCATCCACCAGGACAGAAGAGAGGAGTCATGAAACCCTAGGAGATCGTGCCGTACGCATCTATGAACCTCGGGTTCTGCCCCAGGAGCTAGCGCACCTAGATCGCACCCTAATTGCGAATGGGTACTCCAAGAAGGAGGTAGAGAGAGCCCTGTATCCTAAAACGACTCCTGCCAAATCACAGGAGGCACAAGAAGATGTTAAGGGTACCGTATTCTTGCCTTACTTTAAAAATGTAACAGACCGAGTTAGTAAACTTCTAAAGAAACACCACGTGAAGACCGTTTTCAAAGCGACAGGGCAAATAAAGCACCTTCTACGCTCCGTAAAAGATCCCAGGGACTCTCTGTCATCTACGGGGGTATATCGGATACCATGTTCGTGTGGATCTGAATAGGCACGACAAAACGAAGCAACACCACAAGGATTAAGGAGCACGAGCGCAATTACCGGCTGGGGCAGGCTGAGAAGGCAGCCATAGCAGAACACGCCCTACAAAACGCCGACCATAACATTCAATTTGATGACACAAAAGTACTATCCACCACCTCGCACTACCACACAAGGCTATTCCGAGAATCCAGATATACACAGGCACCGACTATCTATGATATCACCCATGACGTCGGATCACTAAACGACGAGCCATCACGAAGAAAACTTCGACCTCGCCGCTGAAGATGTTCACCGCAGTTGTGAACGAAACGTACGGAAGTCATTCCACCGGCTCAACAGCTCGGAAAAACTTTTTACAATATTATTTCATTGTTACTATGCTTTTTTGTATATTTTGGTCCTTTTATAACTACTAGGACTGAAAGATTTATACAAATAATCCTGAAATTAATCAATCAATAATTATTTTAAAGCTAAAATAACCGATAACAAATTGCTACTACTAAAATCATTCATAGAGATTTTATTTTTTATTTACGTTCTACCACACAGAAAAAATGTATAGTAAACCTAAATATATACAGTCTAATATAACAAAACGCCAAGTTGGCACCTCAAACCAAACTCAAAGAAATCACCCCTCAAAAGGAAAAAATAGTGATAACTTTGAACTGAGTGAATGGAGTTAGTTCTTGATTTTTTATAGAGTGCCCATAATCAGTGTTTACTTACATAAATTTTTTGAACGTGATAATTTTTGGTATTTATCGTATGTGTGACAGTAATACTCTTTGCTTTAATTTCAGTTCGATAGCTTTAGGGGCACTTTTCAATGGCTTATCGGAGCAGAGCCATTACGCTTATACCTCAGATAGTATTGGATATTTAGGCCTTGTGCTTTACATACAAATGTCGCCGAGTGACACTGAGGAGCCTTGGAGAAAGCGAAATATGTATGCCTGTCAATAACAAAATTTGTATGTATTTTTCTCGATTTATATATCCGTTTGACCGTCCACATCTTTAGATAGCAACACAATGTTAATATTACCGCTTGCACAAAACGACTGCATATATAGCACTAGAGAGCGAGGCCTATTAGTTACTGCGGCAAGTTTTTATGCATAAGTTTATGTCCCTATTGAAAGGTGAACGTGTTCCGAACCAGAATATGGAAATCTATACAATTTTATGTAACATAAATCTCTAGAGTAATTAAACCAGACGTATTCAGTTTTATAGATTACGACAACCCCTTTCACCGTTTAATGACGCTTTCGTTTTAGCTGAGATTATATTTCAATTTAATTAAGTACTCTGCTAACATACTTTTTTATATCGATTAAACTTCATCAAATTATACTTCAACAGCGGTCCCAACTTCTCTACCCTATTCATAAGAACCGCAAAGACATACTGGAAATATGTATCTCTGTGACAACAAAATTTCTACAAAAGCAAAAAAAGTATATGCAAGGTTGTGCAAATGTATTAAATCCTTTTTAATTCAGAGAGTTACGCAGAATAGGTATATAGAATATAACTAACAAGATCAAAATCATGTTTTTTTTATCTTTTGTTAAGTGATAAACAGTATTCAGATTAACCTTCGTTTTCAGGTACAATGCGATCCAAATAGCCGATATCAAAAACAAAACCATTTTCTTAGAAAAGTATATTTCCATTCCATAGCGCAAGTTTAACATATTTTTAGTAATATTTTAGTGATTTTGATATTATTTTTACAACGCTGCACGAGAATATTTAGCGAAGCAAATTTCGTTTTTATATTGATTTAGGTATTCCTTTTTACGTTCTATTTGCGAAAATTATCTTTCTCAAGACACAACTTTAACACATCAACATTTTACATAAAGGTAAGTTAATTTAGTCCCATAACTTATCTATTTATATATTGTTTGCAAATTATATATCTTGTAATGCCATATTTTTTTTTCCAGCAAGAGATACTTTTGTTAGGATCTTAGCTTACACCGCGTTAAGAACAAAGAGTAGACATATTCAATGTGGTTGTGTACTGACGATTTTTGAATTGAATTTTTAAACGGACGGTTTGATGTAATTTTATACACCAACTCTACGAACTCGCTTTTATGAAACAGGAAGTGTCTACAAGAGGAAAGCTAGAAGACCTGACGAGCCTTGGTTTCACATAAATGGTTACGTTATCTCATAATTATCAGGTGTAGTAAAGTGAAAATCTTCATCTTCATGCTGTGATGATTGGAACTTGGATAGTGGTGTCTAGAAGACGCATCATTGGTCCTATATTTTTGAAGACACCATCAATGCTAATCGTTATCAAGCAGTTTTAATAGACTTTTTGAAGAAGTTAATGATACGGTATTACAAGAAGGAAAATTCCAGCACGATAATGTCCCTGCGCAAAGCTAGACACTTTGACTACTTCTCCAAAAAAAAATATGTCAAACTCAATCATTGGACTGGCCTCCAATATTACCAGGGTTGATACCATTAGATTTTCTTTTATTTCGACATTTAAAAAATGGAATTTTCAGAAACGTGTTAAATACAGTACGAGATATACTGGAAGAAGTGTTAAACAATGTGTTCAATAATGTAAAATGCAGAGTTAATTAGTCGATGTTTGAAAAATGGTCACCATTTTTACCATAACTTTTAATTAAAGAAGAGAAGAAGAGTTGTAAAAATTGATAAACGTTTTTTAAAAAAACCTATTTCACCTGAACAAGAGCAGAAACTACAACTTAATTTAGTTTTAATGCGATTTTTCTGATGCAATTTTTATTTTGCAATCACCGATTGAGATTCTTCGTCAGGCGCATGTACAACTTGAATCTATAAGGGGGTAAAGAAGATGGCATTTTTATTTTAACTTAAAAAGACGTTGACTGCTTTTTTTTTGAATATAACTTCAATACTGTCATCATGGCGGGGGTAATTACACAAGAAAAGGAAAAAGGAGGATGAGTGTTTGTCTTTAAATGTAAGATTTTGATTTACAAGTATACTTCCTTGGTTCATGAGGGGGGAGGGCGTAATTACCCCCTTACCCCCGTTTCGCTTCGCAGTCAATTTAACCTCTCAGCTAATGCCCTAACTTTCATACACGACCGCCATTCATCAGTGAGTGAACATCATCAATAAAACATACCCCGCTGTATCTACCCCACCACGTTCACAATGCGAATCATTAACCCTCCCAATTCTACGTAAAATGATTTAAAATTACTGGGACTCGTTATTAACTCTATTGCCTAATACGACAAAATAGAACCTCATTTCCCTAAAACATATAACGTTACTGATAAATTTCTTAGTCCACCTCCCATTTAAAGCAGTATACCACTTATCTTGCCGACCATTATCAAGTTTATCCCTAAATGCTTTTTTATCTACACTAGCTGAAATTTACCCATACCTAATTTCTGGGCTGTTCCCCCTAGACACCGGCTCTTTCGCTAATTGATCCGTCTTCTCATTACGGATTGCACCCACATGAGCTCTAGTCTAAAAAAGTTTCACACTCCTTCACGTAATATATCCAAGTATCTAACAACAAGCCGGTAAGATTTTTTAAATTGCCTAACGCCTCTAATACAGATAATTATAATTCGCAAGTCCCCTTCGCGTAATCCGTAAAAATTTCTAGATCCTCTCCAAAGGTGCCTATAAATTTGTTATAAGTAATACTTCATAATTCCACCGGATGAGTTCAGCCCCCTATATCTATTCGCCTTTCAAAATCGCCTCGTTCTTTCTCTTTACCGTAGTTAAACCCTCAAACCTTATTTTATTCGCGTTCCTACGAAGTTTAGGTTTCGCCAAGCGCAAATATACCCGAAATAACGTACACCGTGTTGGCCGAAATAGATAAATCCGCGTTCGCGAGCTTAATCGTTAACAATCTTTATGTATCTTTAATTTTATACGCGTCCGCCCATATGCCCACGTTTATTGAGCTCAGAAAGATAAATTGTAATCAACTAGGAATTACGAATTATTCAGATTAATTTGAAAAAAAAAAAAAACTGCTACGTTAACGCTATAATACAAAACCATGCGTTGTGATTACATAATATTAGAAAACAGTAAACAACTACACCATTTATTTAATAGATTAGTAGTGAACCCCTTTACCATTGCAGCCGTATGAACAACGTAACTAAATGAAACATCAGGAAATGCTCCCCGCCCGCACAAATTAAGCCGTAAGTCCAATCCTTTTAATCATAATAGTGAGTGAGTAACCGGTTTATAATTAATGTCCGTTTACAAAATCGCTTGCGAAATAATATCGTATTTCACCCTTTCCGCCCTATACCTGAACAATGCACTCAAACGTGAAAGGTCACCGTCCCTTTGTAATTTACTTGACAAGAAACTCGAGATTATTAAAAGGTATAAATGATAAAAACCTCTTCCGAGAATATAACGTAACAATACAATTAACTGAACGTAAATCTAATTCTTGAAAATTATATTTGATATTATGCAAACGTATTTAGTAATAAAAATAAAAAATATTTCACACAAAAAGAAAATATTTTCTGAGAACGAATGAAAGTAGTTGAAAAGTAAGTACTTAATTAGCCATACTTGATATGACTACATAGTTATAATTGTCTAGCAATTAGGTCTAATGACTTATTTAGCATCTAGTTTCTTAGTATTTGGGAGTAATCATTTTGTAAGTTCCATCAAAGAACCGTCGCAGTCGTCGTCTTTTCGAATTCTGTCTAACACGGCACCGATAAAAAAATGAGGACCCTCATGATGACTAAAAAGAACTAAAGCATTTTATAAAAAAATTAAATAGAAAATAGAAAGTCTTAAGGATATGTTTTTATCTCAGATCGGTATTAAATAAAGGTGATAAAGATAAAGGAACAAAACCAGCTTTTTTCTTTGTTCTCTTTTTTTAATTTCGAACATCATTTGTCACAGATTTATTCCCTGATCGACTTCATAACAAACACAAATAAGTTTGCTAAATTTAAGCCTACCCTTTTCACGAATAACCGAGATTTTCATGGTGAGGATATACGTAAATTTACATATACACTACCTAAGATATCATTACATAACAACCACAGATGTCCATTTAAAGTTCGAACCAGTTTACGAGCGATTGAATCTACAATTTTAAGCAATAATAATCGTAATTAATAAAATGCGCTTTGCAAAATATATTCTGGTGTCATGATGAGGGCTCTATATTAAGAAATTGTTATATCTACCTTTGTTCTAGTACTTCTAGTACACAATAAATATATGAATATTTTAACGAATAGAATGAAAATAGTTTGATGTTAAAATAAATTATATGTATCAAATACTTTTCATTTCTTTAGTTTATAAACAAACGCAGTGTTCATAGGGTTATCCATGTGTTTTGAAGTATTGGAGGAAGTGCTTATAGCAATCAGATGTAGCGTTAGTGTGCTTGGTGATACCGAAAGTCTAAAAATACAATACAGGTAAAGAATTTTAAAAGTTATACTAATTTATCTTAAATTATCTTAAAATGACAAATGGTGGCGCACCACTGACAATACTAATAATAGAATAATATGTAAAATATAGGTTACAATAAAGAAATCAAGCCAAATGTTTTTAAATGTTCTACGTTAAAATTAGTTTACATTTAATTGTTCAACAATCTGCCACAATATTTGATATACTTACATGAAGGGATAATGCCTGATTCACAATAATGTTAGTGTTAGCATCTTAATGTTAACGCAATGGTAATGTTGAGTTTAAAACGTTTGTTGTATAGCTGTGTTTAGACAGAACTTGTACAGAATAATGTTGATGTTGGCGTGATGTTAACGTAATGTAATGTTAATCTTTAAAATCTTAACATATCAGTTAACATCAACCAATCATTTTAAACATTGTGCACATGCGCATTACTTTGCAAATGCTATTAAAAATTTGAAAATAACGTGAAACGCATATAACCTTGAAAACTTTCAAATACAGCTTTCGGGTAACTACGTAATTGAGTAGGTTTACTTTTCGATTGCTTGCCGATATCATTATTTTTAATGTACTAACGAATGATTGACACTGAGCTATACTTATTGAGGTATAATATTCATAAACTTTGCGTTAATTCTGCAGAATTCATTGTTGGTTGATGGTCGCTTAAAAACAGGTTTCAATTTATTGGATCAACTTCAACTTCTACCAACTTTATTCCTTAATATTTTCCCGAACACACTAAATATTTTTGCAGTATAGCCAACATCCCAACGATTTTTTATTGGGAAAGTTTCAATATTTGCCGCCTACTTTCTAAACATCATTATGTACGTAGTTAACATTAACAGTAACATCAACATTAGCATTGCATTAACGTTACCATCATTGTGAATCAGCAGTAAGAAGCAAATTGCTGTAAGTGAACAACCTATGAAAAAGCAGTGCTTGCATTTTTTAACATGTAACCGGTGCATTCCATATTAAAAATATAGTTCACTCGTTTTTCATAAATTTGTTGTTACACGATTTCACTCCTAATTTAAAATACAGAATCGACAGCTTCAAAGGATTTAATCCGCGGCCAGAGTATAAAGAGTAAGGAGAATGGATGAATCATCGGGGTCTGAATTTCTAAGCCTAACTTCAATTCAAACAACAGCCTCCCAATATGGCAGTTTCTTATTGTTTACTTTGGTGCCTATATAAATTAGTTTACTCATTCGTTAAATCTACATAATTTACTTGTTTTATTTATTTATTTTACGTATTTTATTAGTTTGTAATTACACCTGCAGTTTTAAAAACAATTAATTAACCTTGGTAAGGTAAAAGGTAAAGTTAGTGGCCATAACATTTACATGCTTTATTTATATATTATATTGTTAGGTTTAAGTGAAATAACCGTAAAAAGACGCCAATGAGCATTACTGTGCCATTCGCTCATACAAGATAAATTCGCTTGCTAATGATGTCACAGTTTCTTTGGATTTCCGAATGAATCAAATGATGAATTAAGAAAGTACATGGATGAGAAGAACTATTGTCGTTGTCAGAGCTCCCTAGGTCACATCAAATCAATTTATTTGTTAGACAGTCATTTTAAACCGTATCGCTATTTATCACAATAACTAACTTAATGCAGTTTATTCACTTTTTAAAATGTGATTTTGATCTGAACTGCATCATACTAGCATAAATTTTAATTCTCACATTTCACACTTATTCACATTATAGACAACTCGATATTATTTAGTCTACGTCTCAAACTCTATCCATTTGTGCAACCCCGGACATCATTGTTGACAAACCACTGCAGGGTCGGATGTACGAAATGAATTAGTCGAATAAAAAGGAACAGTTTTTGTATTACACACAACGATAAGAGTTATGACTATAACTCTTGAATCCTAATTCTAAGTAAAATTTCCGGCAACAGCTTTACAAGATGGCAGCTAGGCTTAAAGGTCATTGAAAACGGACTTCAAAAGAACGAAGAGTTTAGCGAGCTCGTCCTTACTGGCACTATACGGAGGCGATAACACTCATGTTGATCAAAAGAGCCCATGGAGAAACATTGGAGTTAAGATCTAACATGATGTACTGGTTATACATCATGGTGGTCAGACTCATGATCACTTATGCATCTCTTATATGGTGTACAAAAGGTCAGCAACAAACTGTTGTATCTGAACTTAGCAATACACAGAGGCTTGTGTGTTTAGGAATAACAGGAGCAATAAGGATTACTCCTGCAGCAACAATGGAATGCCTTTTATACCTCTTTCTTCTCCATTTGGTCATAATTGGCGATGCAAGAATGGGATATCTCAGATTGCAAGAACTACCAAACAGCAGATATGCAGGATGGGGACATATAATATTGTCCATCATGTGGAAGGCAATCTTTTGGGAATGAGATTAGACCACATGATTCCGATATATCCGTTTTAACAGAAATTTCGAGGTGGAAATCACGAATCGGATAATTGGATTGATTCTGGAATCCAACTATAGTGATAGGTTCGGAGAATTGATCGAGGTTTGTGGACGGATCAAAAATCGAAATGGGACTGGAGCTGGAATCTACAGCAGGGTGACAAATACTATGATCACCTAATTTATAAAAATATACCACTTTCAAGCAGAGGCTAACGCAATATTGCATTGTGCAAATAAAATCAGAGGGCTTATGAAAGTAAGCGAATCTATGTTGCGACAGACAACCAGACGATACTGAAGGCATTAGTGAACTCCAAGATACAATCAAGACTAGTTTGGGAATGTATTCGAGAGCTGAATAGCCTGACAGACCGCAATAAAGTCAGTTCACAACCCGGACATTGAGTAATCGAAGGAAGCGAATAAGCCGATAAGTTAGCAAGCAACAGGTCATCGACTTCGTATATATACACAGAAAACTAATGCCAAATACATGTTACTAAATATTTTTACTGAATATAAATTTCCTTCTTTTTGTAATTTTAATTAGATCGAGTAAAGAGGCGTACTTAAACATATTGACTAATTTCTTCTACTAATTTCAAAACAAAATTATGTTGTCCTTCTTAGTACAAGTATCTAACTGACTTTCGACAGTTTAAGGACAAAAAAAATTCTTCAACCAAGAAATTAATTTCTTGAGATATTGAGAAAATAATGCTCTTCATCCAAGAAATTATTCAGTTGCATATACAA
The DNA here is from genome assembly GCA_004143645.1 of Protaetia brevitarsis. Classification (NCBI taxonomy): domain Eukaryota; kingdom Metazoa; phylum Arthropoda; class Insecta; order Coleoptera; family Scarabaeidae; genus Protaetia; species Protaetia brevitarsis. Next base: position 2,574,272 of record RXPK01000037.1, on the reverse strand, counting down.
TATGAGAAGAAGAGGTACTTCACTAGAAAAAATCTTACTTGGGTCTAGAAATTGGGTCTGTGTGTAAATCCAGCACTTGTTCTAGGAGTGCCTAAGGACACAGCACGAGAACAAATAAGGAATTGGGTGAAAGGGGAACGCAAAGAACACTAGGGATAATACAATCAGGCAAATTAATGTAAAGAGCTTGAATAAGGAATCATAAAAGAGAAGACCAAAGAACTACTACAGCTCAGTAGGAACCGTCTTGGAACAGTAACAGGTCTCCTAGGAGGATACTGTACATTGAAAGGACGCCTACAGTAATTGGGATCGACGCTGGAAATACCAACTGCAGACTAGGATTACACTTTATTTATGAAAACTAAATTATTACAAATCATCCCAACCCCGTACTCCACCTAAAAAAGGTATTACACGAGACTACCTATTCTACGTACTATATGGGTTCCATAACAATTGAAATGTTCCTACTCAAACTAGATAATTTCCCTATGATTCTTAATAACAAAAATATAATACAATAGCCTCGCGACCATATGAATACTACTTTTGTGAAATGATGAAATATGTGAAATGTGATTAGTTCACAGAATCGCGAGTCTACTGTAAATCGGTCAGCTATCAGTTATTAAATGCGCCCATGGAACGACTTTCGTTATCTTCCAGCATTCGCCAAGGACACTGATTATATATAATTTACTTATATAAAATCAATTGGCAACGGAGTAAGAAAAAACCATGGCAAAAACTTTACTCTGCGAGGATCTAGGAAGAAGTCCCTGACCTTATTACTGATAGGCGGAAATTATTATTATCCTTCTGAGTACTGAAGAAGCAGCCTCCGCGTCTTCTTAAATTCCGACAGCCTTGCCGTCCTCGCGTAGCTGCTCCCTTTTTCACACATTGGAAGTTGAAGCAGGATGTAATGGGATTACAGAGAGCAGTTACCAGATTCTGTGTGATTGCGAGGCTTTGAACGCAAAAGAACAGGCAATTTTTGGTAACCCGAAGGATTACTTCGATCAACCAGTCAGAGACCTGTGCAGATTAATGCAGGGTACTAAGATACTGAATTGGTTGGTATAGGTTAATGAGCAAAAGAATCTAAAGACTAAATACAAAAGGCCAAAAGGCTGCAGTGTTTTCCGGAGACTCAATGTCCGATGGGTCCCACAAAAAAAAAAAATAATTTGCTCGTCTCGCATGCCATGGCTCTCACCGCCAAAACTTGAGGATGGTATTTAATATCATGTTCCATTTGTGAGTGATCTCTGATTCAAATTACCGTCATAATAACTTCATTAAGATGGAAAGTAATATGAAGTAAATTTTTACTAGATTCTTGTTTCAGGTAAACATTTTCCCAATTAATTTTAAGTTTATTACGTGCTGAAATAACTTTATATTAACGTTACTCACATACATTATTTCTATTACCATGCTCGATGTTTCGAAATAAGGATTTCCATTCAAATCAACGCCTTCACGTTTACTGCCTTCCTGAAGCGTGCTTCCCCCCGTCATCGAATAATTATAGCAATTACTTAATTAGAAACTTCTCCTCTCATCACGCGTGAAATTTAACGAGGTGACGGTAAAGCTAAAGATTTTATGTAAATATGTAGTACCTATATCGTAATCGAAGCATCGAATGAATAAAAGCCGAAGGGAAATTATAAAAATAAAACATCCTATTTCACGGTTACCCTCGACAGGTCGAATTTGACGTTTAAATGAAAAATAGTAATCTGTGCGCACCTAATCTTAATATTTCATCAACTCAACAAAGTTTCCAGGGTGTGGAGAAGCCGGGTGTAATTTTCGACCCATGGGGAATGAGAACTGAAATTAATCTGATTTTGCCGATATTAACTAAGTGCGTACCTAGAAGCGGGAAGCTATGAAATATTTCGAATATTTATGATTTAGTATCCCCCCCCAAATATTAATTAAAAAAGTTTCGCAAAAAAAGTAATTTTAAATATGGACACGAACCTACTCGCTAATTTATTTAACAGGTGGTAGCAATTTTTGCGTTTTATCATTGCTTAGTAGTATCAAAGAAAATACTTGTTATATGCATGGACGGTTTTATGTCAAAAATAATGAATGAATCGTCTATCTATGTTGAATAATAACAGTAGTTTTTTTCACGCTTACTAAGAAGAAATATAATGGCTAAGAATTAATATTTGAAAAAGAAAATTATAAATTACTAAGAAACTATAACAGATAAGTATAGGAAGCATTAATACAATCTTAAAGCCCGTTAAAATTAGAATCTAAAATAATGTAATAAATACAGGCTGTTTCATTTAAAATAAGAAAGTTATTTGCCTTTAAAGATAGAGAAAATTAAAAGTATGTTTTTGTTCACCCCGTATAATTTTTTGCATTACTTTTATTTTATTATCAAGTCTAATGCTCTAGTTAAAAAATAAATACAGCTCAAAATATCTACCTTAAATATGCATGACAGGCATGCCTCTTCAATTTTGGTCTACATTTTGAAGGATAGTTAATTATCTCGTAAACGAGTTGACTTAGGCATAAGAAACCTAACAGCAACTTGTCTTTATTTAGTCTGTACTATCAAAATATGTCATAATATACAGGGTGTTCCATTTAATTTTTCACAACTTTGGTGTGTAACTTTTCTTTGAGTCAGCCTGTATACTTCAAAATAATAAAAAAAAAATTAATAAAAAAAATTGAAAATATGTTACCGCTTTTCGTATATATACCGACGCGGATGTAGTGGCCCACCCTCTGTATCATCTCATCAACATGGATTTATGTTTAGACGTTCAACTGTCACTAATTTATGTTGCTTTACTCAGCTTGCGATGGACGACCAGGGGGTAGGTGGACACAGTTTATGCGAATTTTTAACATGGGTTGGACACTCTTGATCATGGACTTCTTTTACCTAAACTTGATTCTTTCGGCTTTTCTCCTAAGCTACGATTATTGATCCAATCGTATTTGTCTAATAGATCAAACTTCGTATTCTACAATGGCTTTGAATCTCAAATATTTTTGTCCACTAGCGGCGTCCCACAAGGTTTTACCCTCAGTCCTCTGCTTTTTAATTTATTTATTAATTATTTATTGCAATCTTTTACTTGTTCTACACTAGTGTATGCAGATGATGTTAAACTTTTTTGCTGTGCGTCAAGTCATGATGAGGCTAGGGTTCTGCAAGATAATATCGATTTCCTGGTTAATTGGTCAACTTAGAACAAGTTGTTGCTTAACACTGAAAAATGTTACGTGATGTTCTACATGAGGAAAGCCAACTTCTGCCATTATTCTTACAGTATTGGAGAAATGTCATTAAATAGAGTTCTCACAATCAAGGACCTAGGTGTTACTTTTGACCCGGTTTTTACCACTCACACTGAAGCTATGTGTTCTTCTGCTTCTAATATGTTAGGATTCATTACTCCAGCTTCACGCCATTTCAACGATGTTCCCCTTGTGAAGACACTTCTTTATATATTTGTTGCGAGCAAGTTGGAATACGTTTCTATCGTATGGTTTCCGCTGAACGCATCACAACAACTTCGCATTGAACGTATTTAACGCTGATTTCGCAATTTTTTATCTTTTAAATTAATTGTAACTTATCCTAATTGGAATGTTCCGTACGAGTTACTCACTCCACATCAGATGGATACTTCAGCCCAACGACGCATAATCCAGAGCGCCAGATTTCTTCATAAACTTGTGACTAACAAGGTAGATTGCCCGAAGCTTCTATCCGCTGTGTGCTTCAATGTTCCTCGTTTGGCATCTCGGCATGCTTCTACATTCAATGTAAAAACACCACGGGGCTAACCTACTACTAAGGTCACCTCCCTATCATATGACAACGCTGAAGCTTATTTTGATGATATTTTCGTGGGATCTATCTTACAGTAGATTTGATTAATTTTTTGTTCATGTATAATTGCTCCTTCCCTGTTAGTATTTGTAATAATATTACTTATATTTTCGTTATCAAAACTGTTCACTTTTAAATATTTTGTTTTGTAATTGGGGTAACCTGTTGGACAATAAAATATATTATTATTATTATTTTTTTTTCCCTCCTCCCCTACACCTGACCCAGATAAAGCGCAGGACTAAAATCCCATGCAATCTCCGGGGTCCTCACGCGGGAGACGACCCAGCCACATGTCTACAGCATGCTGCGTCCATGCCGCCGAGATCGCTCCCCACTTTGTTTTATTTAAACCACATAATTATGTAATCATTATTCAATAACTATACAAAGAATATATACAATATACAATACTGTTGATGTTCACGGAGATAGTCGGGTCACGGGATAGGGGATTCCTTGTGGTAGGGGTCGCAGCTCGCGAATACGTCCCCCGCCGATGTTTAAGTGTTCACTCCATATAACCATGGTCAGTGAAACACCAAGTCAAGCCCTAGTTGTTATGGCCTGAGTCGTGAGCCCGGAGGATCCGAAGGGAGCCCAAGATCACCTGCTTCTGCATTGCGTAAGTAAGAGTCTGTAGATGTTTAGAATTTATCTCTTTGATTTTCCGGAGTTCATTTTTCAGAGTCGTCGTTATGCCGCCCATAACCCCCAATAATTATAGGGATGAAGTGAATCGTGTAACCATCAAAGGTAAGTTTTAATTGAAAAAGTAAATCGCGGTACTTAGTTCTTTTTTCTGATTCTTTCTCCTTTATGTTCAGTTCACTAGGACAGGACATCTCCACCACATACATCTGTTTTTCTGTGAAGTTTAGTATCACCATATCTGGTTTGTTTGCTGTAATTTTCTGAGTTGTGTGGAACGGAAAGTTCTAGCAAATCCTACATCTGGAATTTTCAATTACCGTCTCAATAGGGGTTTTTTGGTATGGTGGAATAGCCTTTTCATCTATGCCATACGTATGCCTTATATAGTAGTATAATACTTTCAGCGCCATGTCATGTCTATGAATATATAAATTCGGCGCGTATTTTGGGCATTATTATTATTATTATTATTCTGATAATTATTTAGCTAATTTTTTTTCAACATCACGGTGTTTGTATGCAAGATATTATCGAGCTGAGTGGTATATTCGGCTTATGATGTAGTTTGGGAACATTCTGTATAATATCACGTTAAATGTGTAAGTGTAATTAAACGATTTATAAATTATCTTGTAAGCTGATCTGACATGCAAGGGGTAAAAATTTAGCTTGGCAAAAAAAAAGCGAAAGATGGTTATAAAAGGTAAAACTCGTGGATAAATGTAGTATACTGAATTGTCGTAGTATCCAACGCTGAAATTAGCAAGCCACTTTCCCCTCCGCTAACTTAATAAAATCTCAATTTCCGGACCCCAATATTTTTCGAAATCAACATCTCCCAACTTCCAACTTTAAATAACATAATAACTGAAATTAGATTCTTCAGGAAATTAACGACATCGTTAACGAGCGACATGCTACCATACAGAGACGCTACCTTAAATTTCGTGAGTATACTATATACATTATTTAGCGAATATTAGATACTCCTTTATTCAAAATTCAAGTTTCGCATTACTATACAGTCATTGGCCACCAAAAAAACTCTTTTAAACAGTTTTTGCGCACTCTGTGCATAAAATGAAATGTTCTGGACATGTCATCACATCTATTTAAAATGTCAACGCGTATTGTCGACAGTATTTATTACTTAAATAGATAGATAGAAGATGTATCTTCATTTGCCAATGGTGCAGAAAATACAAGTATAACAGTATATAATATAAATAATGATAATATAATATAATACAAAATGTATTATAAAGGTAAAACTTAATATTATGGTGATGAAAACAATTAAATTATTAAAAATGGTCACTTTTGAAAGATTTTTTTTCTAGCTAACTTTGAATTGAGTGATATAAACTCTGATGACACAACTCGCCCGTCACAGAGTATACAAATTATAAAATTTTATTAGATTTTGCTAAATCGCATTTCACGTAATGCAAATTTCTGGTAGGATAGCTATGTATGTACATTTGCATTAATTTGAGAAGTATTCAAATTTTTATTATTTTTATGGAAGCTGTACCATACTCTGCTGGGCTTCCAGGCTGGAACCGTATCCCTGAATCTTCTTCTTGGCCAATGTTTTTTTAGCCGGATTCATTCACAAATAATAAAAATTTATATTATGGTAGAATATCTAAATAAAGTATTTCTTATTTAATTATTTAATACAACCTCTTTAAAATTAAAAATAATGTTTCTTGACTATTTCAGTTTTTATTGACGTAAACTAAATAATCATAAATCTTTGCAATTTAGAACCTTATACATTCTGAAGAAGACGACTATGTTCTTGAAACGTAAATGTTTTAAATAGGTAATTGGATTAATTGAAATTAAAGATTAAAAGCCGCTACCACAAGATAAATTTTTATTATTCAATATTTATTAGTGCTGTATTCGTAGATCTGCTCGTCAAGAAACCTTAAACATTTCTTAAATGAGGTAAGAATTTTAGAAAAAGATTTATTATAATTTTAGGCGGCCATTAACAGTATACAGTAATCCACAGTTGCAATTACTCGCCAATAATGTTAAAACGTTGTCTTCTGTGCTTTTCAAAACGTAAGTAAGTTTCTTAAATGAATTTACCAAATTTGATCCAAATATTCGTTAAGTATTTATAGATACGTCTAGATTCACAGATATTACGAATTACCTGGGTGTTCCAGCGTTTCTAAGATTAAAGAATTAATCCGTTTTCATACATTCCCAAAACATCCACCAACGCTGAAAAATTGGAAGAAATAAGAAAAGTAAGTCACCAAAATGTTTCCACAAAAGGACTAGACTTTCCAATAAACTTTGGACAGTTGCATAGTTCGAATTACAATGATCATTATTAAAACGATTAAGACACTTGATCGTGACGCTGTGCTTTATACAATCTCTTCAAATATGAATAAGAATTCTCTCCATGATCACCCACATTTGGGGTCGGATTACGTAATTTACCTCCTTTGTAGCCACATAGTGACAATCCAATTTTTAATATCATGCATTTCACCACACCCGATCATGATTATCGCATATCGTTTCTCACAATAATCTCTTCAACCCTTCCGTCACGATCACACAAATAAGGAAGTGTCATCATAAAACTGAAATATGTTTCTGGAAAAACAATGAACTCGTCCTTAAACAGTTCCAAGTATACTCATTATCCTCATATTAGTTTCATTAGGAAATGTGTTCGGCTGTGTTTCTATGAATCCATAATATAGAAGAAGGGAGTTTCTCTAAAAAAAACCATTATTTTTCAATTTTCAGAGTTTATTTTAAGCTTTCCTACGGTCAGAGTTTATGTTAATTTGCTATTCATATCTTCATTATATTTCCACAACTACATGTTTTTTATGCGGTTTTTGAACTTTATTATTCTAGGGTTTATTTTTAATTTAACATAACATACATATCTATGTCTGTGGTTTTTGCAAATTCACATCTAATATTTTATTTAACAATGCTAAATTTAATTATAATTTAAATTTAGTTATTGTGAAAAATTATAAGGAAAAATTTTACAATTTCAAAAATTATTAAAAGCCGAATTAAAAATGTAATCATCCAGGAGGTTTCTAAATTAAATGTACGCTGTAAATTATTAGCCGACGCACCACACTGATGATATTAAGGAAAATCGAAACATAGGTATCTAATTATTTAAATTTCAGCGCAATATTTCATCAGCACCGTCCAAATTTAGTTTGACCAAGTACCTTCATGGTACCTCCTCGGAGAGCACTATTGTAATTTACACGGTACAAATAATACGGTATGCTCGTTTTGAATTTCAAATTCGTCAAGTCCGGTCAGATGACGTAATTAAGGAGCGTATCGAAAACAATAAGATACATGTATGGTAAATAGCAAAATGTTAAAATCCAAATTATTCACAATTGCCAATTAATGTAATTCAAATGCAGCTTTGCTTTAAAAAAAAAACCGTTTTAAGTTGAAATTTACTTTTATCTATCTTGTCGCCATCTAGTAGCGCTCGTGTTTATTTCTACAATTGTAGCAAATTTCGTGTGTGTTTATAAAGTGTTTTTGTGGTTTTTCTAGAAAATTAAATCGTGAAAACACCCTTAACGTTTTTAAAATATCTTCCGTAACCCCGTCCGGATTTTTTAAACTTACCTTTCGCATTAACAAAACCCTCACGGTCGAAATCGATTTTAATATAATAATATTTATATATGTGGCGCCATTTATGCTCCTATCTGACGTAACTTTCGTATGCGCGTAAGTATACCGTATTATTTGTACCATGGTAATTTATAATATAACCTTGGCGTCACGTATTTCCAGAAAAATGTTGAAATGGACGAAACTTGCGTCCTCTATTGGTGCTTCTGGCGTCCATCAAAAAGACTTTAAATTCAAATTTGTCACTATTTTATATCCTTTTTCTTTGGAATTATCTCAAGTAGATACATATTTGTATTTATTGCATTTTTGTAGTATGTATTTGTATTTAACATCTGGGTAATCATGGAATTAGGTACATATATAACATAGAAATAGATTTAAAAAAATTTATTTTTTTTATTATTACATCTTTCAAATATTTGATACAAATGAAGAGAAATGGTGTATGTTGTACGTCATTAATTTATGAAAAATGAGTGGTTGTATTGTTTAATATAGGATGCATTAAGTACTAAGCACTCACCTGCATCCCATATTAATGCATATATTTCTATTTCATATTTGACTCATTTTTCATGGTGTTTATAAAATATAATCACTGAATTTATAAGTGATGCAACCAGATGCACACCTGTGACACGCCTACTATGAATATTAAATCAGGTGACGTCACTTATAGTGTGTACACCAAAAACTTGCTTGTTTTCGTTAAAGTAGATACAAAATACACCTGAGCACGTAAGTGGTTTTAGCATTTTTATCGTTTTGGGCATGTATTATCCTAGTAGTACTACTACTAACTTACATATTTAATGTGTGTACCCACAACTGAAGCTCTTAATTAAAAATAATTCATAAAATTTACCAAACACCACACCCAAAAAGATACTTATATGTATCCTAATGTTTGTTTTTAGGTATACTACAATAATTTCCTCAAATAAAGAGGACCTAGGATCTTAAATGACGACCTGCAATGTCTACAATCTCAGATTATCATAACCCAACATTTTATAATTCAGAATTTGGTGACTTCACGAGATTTTATATTATAATTGCTATAATAACTACTGTGGGGGCTATCTTGTTTGTGCTAAATCTAGTTTTGGGTTGCTGTTCTCAACATTCTAATTACTGGGGCGACAGACATACAGGTAAGTACATACAGTTTTTAATCAGAATAGTATAATAGAAGCTGCAACGATGATGTTAAATGGACAAGATGCATTTATTATTTGCAAATTTTATTACATCTGAAACTACTTACGTTATTACTTTAATAGCATCAGCATATTATGCAAAAAAGTGTAGAAAAACAATTTATTTCAATATAAAATATGTACATAGGTATAATCATCGTAATTCAAAATGTACGAATCGTAATTACAACATAATTTATATCATTTATATGAAGTAAGACCTTGTAATTTTAGTTAAATTCCTAGTACCTCTAGATATGCCCTTTCAATATGGCTTTTGATGTGAACATTAAAATATCTTATACTTTTATGACTTGGGCATTATGAATTGTGGTAATTGTATATATCTACACTTGATTTGTTTTCATACTAGGTACGTGCTTTGATCTCTACTGCCAATGTGATATACAACAATGCCGGATCGTATCAAACTAAAATCGTAAGCCTAGTCGAGAAAAATCATGAGAAATCATGAGAATTTAGAAATGTATTATTTTTGAGATAAATATGCAGGCAAATAAAAAAAATAACATTTAATTTGTATTTCCATAGCTTATGAAATGTGCAATATTTTCAGATTTAGTGAGACTTTAGAGAGTGAGTACTACTACTAGATATAAATAAATATAAATTAGGTAAATACTTTATTAATGTTTTTTTTTTCAAATGCTAAGTGAAAAAGTTTTACACGTGCGTGTACCGTTCTTTAAAATGTTGTTACTGATGCTCCTACCTTTTCAGAGCTTACAGTTAGAGCTGATAATATCTTCAACATATGAAGGTGGTTGATCAGTAATCGCCTAATACTAAATTTAAAAAAATATATATGGTCCTTCTTGGAACAATGCTAATTTATAGTTCTCGGTATCAATTTAAATAATAATTAATAATTGTGAAGAGTTTTCAACCTTTAGCAAAATTTTAGGGTTTTTGATGAAAACCGGGACTTCTGATGGTTATGACGGTATGATAATATTTTAATTTACATAATGTAAATCTATCAATACGGGTATAAGTCCTTGGATGAAAACATGAAAAGTGTTCATCTATATTTGCTATATCATAACTTATCAAGTTCTTGTTTTGCTTTGTTCAATCTTCGATTGTCGTGTAGTTATATGACTATTACCTTTTTATTACTATATTGTTACTTTTGAAATTAGATAGGTTTGATTATATATGTCACTGCAACGATATTTATATTGCAAGGAAAAGGTCTAATAATTATTTTCAATTTATTTTATGAATCTGCGCGTAACACGATCAAAAATTAAGAAATTGTTGACTGTTTACTACTTGTACATTCTAGAGATAGTTTTGTTATTGGTTTTATGCTGATCAATTTTGTGTTAGCAAATATCACCACTACAGAACAAGGAAAGCCAATTATATTCTTTTATTTCTTCGTCATACTAGCGCCTATTTTCGGTAAAACCTTCTTTTCATGGGGTATAGACTTTTTAATAATTTACCACTGGAGGTAAGAGAAATTGGAGCATATCATGTGTTCAGACTTAAGGTAAAACAGTTGTTACTAATCTAGCTGTAATTGCAAGAACCTATAAAACAATTTAGCTCACTAAGCATTTTTTTCGCTGACTGATTCGTGTCACACCATATTTTTTTTTGTATTGTATTGGTTATGTCATTGAATAAAAATTAATAATAATAAAATAAATGAAAAATGATAAAATTAAGCAAATACAATAATATTGTACACAGCTATCCATAACAGGCACCAATTCAATAATTTTATGTAAACTCAATAACTTCTATTTTAATTTCTAAGTACATTTCAAATTAAAACAAATGGAAAAAAAAACCACAGGTCATTAGACACTGATGTTAAACATTAAAATAAGTGAAATCAACATAATTTTGCTACATTTCAACCAGACATTCTAGAAGTTTCCCTACCTTTGGAACGCTCTGAATTTTATAAAATTCATGTGGAAAACATTTTAAACGTTGGAAAATTGAGGTCTAACTAAACATTTAGCCTTTACGGAGACATTTGTATATGCGCTACCAATAAAAATAAGTATTTTTAATTTTTTTATCTACGTTGACTATGACGTGCTACTTTCAAATCTTCTCTGCATAAAATGCCTTACTCTTTGTGAAATGTGAACTGGTCCTAGGTGCAAGTACATTTGGATAACATCACTTGTTATCTTGACGACAAAAGCGCTATGGACATCAGTCAATAAGACGGATGCATTTTTTTTCCATAATAAAAGCTGCTTACAATCAGCGGAATTGAGTATTACAATCACCTTGCAGCAAAATTTTACTCATCTTAACATACATTAAAGGAAAATTGACGCGATATTGTACTTATTTTGATCACTCGTAACATTAACTAATTTATTTTTTTTTTTGCAGGTAATCGTTGGATAGTATCACTTTGGACAGCTACACCTCACAATCAAACAGCAATAGATTACACTGAGCTTGAACGTTACGCTGTTCCCCGTTCTATAATTATAGATTCTCAAAAGCACCCATACGAATACAGCAACATAGAATTTCAACATCATCAAACAGAAGTTGTGGTTCAACCAGAACCAGTGCCTGCACAGTTCATTGAAATGAAAAAAAGAGAAAGTGATATATAAAAAAATATCAAGATGTTTCATGTATATTGGCCCGCTGCAGCTTGTCTTACGTTAGTTTTAATTGTTGGGGTGATTATGTTCATGTTAAAGTATGGTAATAGAGCATGTGGCAGATTTGCTACAAGATCGCCTTCTAGAAAGGAAGAAATGTATTGATTTTAGCTTAAGCAATTTAATTTTTTATGAGTTCAAAATATCCAGTATTAAATTTTAACTTCATCGGTATCTTTTGATTTGAAATAAGACATCTTACGTATATATGCAAAATGAAAAAAAGAAAACGAAATATAAAACCCACAATATTTCCTTCGGCATTTAATATTCATATTACAGGAATATTTTGCACGCTTCGTACATAGTACATATAAACCATAGAACAAAACAAATGTATACTTCATAGTATTGACATTAAATGACAATCTTATATAAAATTACACATAGTGCTTTCCATTCGTTTCCAAATAAATTGCTACTAGCTATTTAATAGCTTACAATTTCCTGTTGGCAACGAATGGACGTTGAATCAAATTAAGTTAGACATGCAAATTTGATTAATCAATTAAGAGAATCTCAGTTTCAAAAATTATTCTCAGGATAAGTTAATTTAAGGTAGATACACATTTGTGAAACTATTTCAAATCGAATATGTTGCAGGAAGTAATTAAAATACTTAGAATATATTTTTTATACTCACAAATTATAGCCGTCCATTTTTATACTAATGCACATATATTTTATAATTTTTATAACGAAATAAACATATAATTAAAAAAATATGTGCTTTCTGTTTTTTTTCTTACCGTGTGTAATGTAGTTTTCACTCCCATTTGGTGGCGGTGGGCATAATCGAATGGCGAAAAAGGCATCATTCGATTATATTGATGATCATTCCAGAATTCAATTATGACGTTTGAATTATGAATAAGACGGTTCAAAGTTTTAGGTTGATCTGAGAGTTTTATACACATGCTTTTAATAAAAGATGTCCCCGAAGTATCGAATTGGAAACTGATGCAAGAGTTGTGTATTATAAAGGTAATTCACCACTAATGACTTGCGTTGATAGAAGCAATTAACCCTCAAAGTACTTTATTTTTTATTTGCATCTCTGTTTATCTAATCGATTTGGAATTTTTTTTTATTACGGAAATAATTCTCGTTAGTGCTCCTACTAGAAAAATTTGGATCCCTCTGTAGTAATTTTAACTAATTAAAAAAATTAAGATTCTTTTGCGATCCCCAGAAAGAGGACAATTTCCCGTAACACACACACACACCAAAGTTTTGTCGGATATGCGTCTATAACCTAGCGATTGTGTGCAAAATGAATCCAATTTGGTGTGGTGCAACAGTTAAAAAAGAAATAAAATCGAATGTAAAGTCCTTTACCACAAATAAACTCCAATAAAATGTGCAGCTATTACCGCATGTACACACAAAATATTAGCTACTACTGCTTTTTCCATTGTTCGAGAGAGTTCTTATAAACTTTTGGTTATAAGGGACCCTAATAGAGATTGATACAAAGTGTAATTCTGCATCATTTCTAGTTATATACAGTGTTCCATAAAAAAAAAATTGAAAAATCCTTTTTGAAAACGGTAAAGTCAATACTATATCTTGGTGATCGCCCTATCATTTGGCGATAAAGACTATTTGCGGACAGCTTGACCTAATCCTAGCCAATCCACACAAAAGAATGTATCTCTATTTGAAGGCCTATGGACGTATTAATTTTTCTTTGGGATAGGTGATTTTTGAATCTTTGAAGAAAAGCGGTTTGTAATACGAAAACCACAAAACAAAATTACTTTCGTAATCTGGGGAAGAATGGAGTATGATTACAGACCTTTCATAATGTAAACAATACAGGGGGTTCTATCTAAAATAATAAATTATACTGTGGCACCTTTTGTATGAAACACCCAGCATATCGGAATATATTTTCTACAAGTACACAATTAACATTATATTAAGTTCCCGAAATGTTAGATTGCTATCTAGAATACAGCCGAAATAATAAAGGACAGACTTAAGATGCATCCATACGCTCGGAGTTCGCCGAACTCCGAATGTTCGGCAACTACCGAATCGTGTGGACGCGACCGTCCACACGATTCGGGGTTTGCCGAACTCCGAGCAGATACGGGAAAACGCCGAACGTTCGGTATGAGAGTTTAGTGTGGTAGCATTGAGTGATTGCATGAATTAGGTTGGTGTTGGTACAGAAATTATGACTGGTTATAAACCATTGCTGTCACTGCATAACTGAAACTCTTTTTTGGTTTCGCGGGAAACCCGGCAAATCATAAATATTTGAAGTTCTGTCATTTTTGTTGAGCATGACAGAAACTCAATATAAATCACGGACACCAGTAATTCATCTTTAGGTTATGAAAATATTGACAACTGCAAGTACTTATGCTATTATTTAATTTCTATTTTCCAAGTTTACGATGATAAATGTATAGGAAATTATACAATGGCGAACAAACTCGAACAAAAAAAGTAGTTTTATTGACCTTCTATAATTGTTATGACCAACGTGATTGTTATCATTGAAACGTTCGTCGTCAAAATTATAGGTGAATCAAAGAAATATTTTTTGCTCAAATTTCTTCGCCATTTTTTATCCAATTATCTACGAGCATCATACACCTGTATGAGTAATATTTACAATGAGGCGAATATGTTTGCACAAAAGCGGTCCACTGGGGATGTATGGATTCTTTATCGCTTCAAATTGAGGGCCGTGAGGAAGGAGGGTGATTTCTTTTAAATGATTATATATTAATAAATATCATCTAATTTTTTAATTTATTTGCCTCTTTATAGACAAAAAATCATATACGCATTTAAACCAGACCATCACATTACAATATACATTTCGACCCTCTTTAGTAAAATTCAAGAAATTTGATGAATTATGAAAAGAGTGGTGTAAGCTTTTTAATATTTAGGATAACATTGCAATTATTTAATTACTTTATCTCAACATTAGTTTTCAAGATTAATTTTTATAAAACTTAAGATCTTTAATTTACTTGAAACACATCAATTTAATGTAATAATGAATACTAAAATTACACTCATATGAATGTCAAAAAAAAAACGTTGAATTGTTTATTATCTTTGGCAAAGCTGTCAATTTCATCATACGACATAGTAGTTTCAGTAATTAAATTTTTATCTGTTACCCGCTGTCATATATAACAGTTATAAAAAACTGTAGGTATAATAGTATGACTAGTAAGAGACGAGCTCACTAGACAGCTGTCAACAGCTTTCCCTCTCACTCTAAATACCTTCGCGAATGTGCGGACGGGTGCACGAACTCCGTCATAGCCGAACATTCGCACACGTTGACGCGCGCCATTTTCCAATGCAGATCGGGAATAGGCAAACAGTTTGCCGACTAGTTCGCCGAACTCCGGACTACCCGTCCACACGGCTAGGAGTTCGCCAAACTAGTGCTCGGAGTTCGGCGAACTCCGAGCGTGTGGATGCACCTTTACCATTGCTGTATACTGCCTTATATTCGGTTTTGTTGTTTTCGAAACTGTTCCACCACAGCAAATTGGATCAAATTTTCACACAATAAAGCTGGGATATATGAGCATATTTGACGAAAGTTTGGCGATTGTGCTCGGCAGGATGACCCGCTTTCTGGGGCCCCAAAATATGTTGTTTTTTTTTAACTAGTTAAAATTGTCACAGCGGGATCAACATTTTTTAAATGTGAGTACTAGTCAAACAAATTATTTCTATAAAATTCC
Source organism: Protaetia brevitarsis (assembly GCA_004143645.1). Taxonomy (NCBI): domain Eukaryota; kingdom Metazoa; phylum Arthropoda; class Insecta; order Coleoptera; family Scarabaeidae; genus Protaetia; species Protaetia brevitarsis. The sequence goes on along the minus strand of RXPK01000037.1, from coordinate 2,558,473 downwards.
AAATCGATTGATTAAAAAGAGACGGAGATAAAAAATAAAGTAGTTTGGGGATTAATTGCTTCTATCAACCCTCTTATCAGTTGTGCATTGGGTAAAATTTTGTACAGCTCAATACCTTCATAAAGCGCAACTTCTGTATGGTTTTTCAACTGAATACCATCGGGGGCACTTTGCAGTAGCTTATCCTGCTATTTCCTTTTGAAGTGGCTCAATGCTCGCCGCTTGTATGCATAAATAAATACAAAGCCTGTTTCGTCGCATCAAATCATGGGAAGAGCAACGTTCGTTCTGTGCTTAAATGTGTGTACGTATATGTATCGATATTTTCACAGAAAATAAAAGCTTTTGAATGATTAATTTGCAACAGTGGGACCATGGCTCCGTGTCTCTTTATGAGGAGCCGCTACTGGTTTGTTCCATAATAGTTCAGTAAAGTAGTTCATTATATGACGTCACGCATCTTGAAGGTACTGTTTCATTATATTCTCACCAAGAATTTAGGACATGCCCGCTAAATTATTATTGCTTAACACTTTTTTTTAAATTGCTTTTCTTTGCTAAATGTTTACTTTAGTCTGAGAATAATCGTAGTAATAGTGTTGATAATTATTATTAATAATTTGTCCAAAATTGAGTAGATGATAAGCAAAGAAAACCTTTCTGTTTTTTGTGAAATTTGAAATAATTTTTGACAATTTTAAATTTAAATGTATATTTCATATTAAAAAAAACTAATTCATTTTATATTTTTCATGGTTTCTACTGTTATAGTCTTATTTTTTAACATGACTGAGAATGATTCAGCTGGGTCGGAACTAGTGCTGTGCATTTTAACCGGTTAACCGATCACGGCGGTTGATCGGTCACGACGGTTAACTGGTCACGGCGATTGAGGCAAAAATATAGTGGTCATGTTTTATAACTAGAAATTGTTAACATTAATTGCCAATAGTGCTCCAAATCACAAAGTTTGTGCAAAAATGAATTTACTGCCTTATATATATTTGACGTGTCGAACAATGAAAATAAATACAACAGCATAGGAATATAAATTACGTTATAGGAAAATCATACCACTTAGTGATAATCAACAAGTAGTACCGCAGACAATTATTGTACCCTACATGAATGATTACTTATGAGTAAGTATTTTACCTACGCGCCGATTATGACAGAAGAGTAAGAGTGCATGTATAACGTATGGATTTTGTTTCAAACAATAAGTTGTACCTCAAACTACTTATCGTTAACAAGTAGTTATTTAAATATTGGAAGGGAAATGGGTTTGTGATACACAGTTTTATGGCTGGTTATAATACGCATTAAAAAAAAAGCAAATTGGGATTTAGAAAATCGGTAAGAAAATCAAAAATACTGCTAAATAAAAAATTAACACTAAGAAAAGTGGCTTTTTTATACGTAAATGCAAGTGTACCTATAAGGCCTTACGTAAACTGGTACAAAAAGTGTAATTTAAGGTAAATTTATAAAGTTCAAAATTATTGATATTCTGAAAATAAAAAAAAAATACGGTTGTGTATAAATGTAAACTCTTAAAATATGTTGAAAGATAAAGCAAGTTATAGCAAACTTTAAAAATAAAACATTAAGCTGACGTCTCAATTTATACATATTACAATATTATTTTTGAAAATTTTATCAAACGTATATACACCAAAACATGATAAAGGTTAGTAAAATACTTATATAAATATAGATATACGTTAAATAAAACTACCTCTTAATCGATTACGGCGATTATCCGACCAAAGCAGATAATCGGTCAAGACGGTTAATTGGTCACGACGGTTAACCGGGTCACGCCGGTTATCCGATTATGTACATACGGTTAACCGATTATGAAATCTGTCCGGTTGCACAGCACTAGTACATTCCTTGACTATACCAGTACTATTCTTTCTTGCATTTTTACAATGGCTATTGTCAATAATTTCTTCAAAAGCGAACAGTCGGTCACCTACATCCATATCCACATTAAAAGATGTTTATGTATGTTTTAATAGCTGCCGCTCTGACTAACCCTGTGACAAACCTAACTTATATATTTATCCTTGACAAGTTACCCGGCTGATGATCTGGTGCGTAGGTCTAGTGGCTTGCACGGCCATCAGTCGCGAGGTCCCCGGCTCGAACCCGATGGACTGCTCTGAAAGTGAGGTTTTCGTAGTTTCCCTAACTACTTGGCAAACGCTGAGAAACAAACATCTTAAGTCGTCCAAAAGCGCAGGCGTAATATTTAGCTCATGGCCGGGCTGATGCCCCTTGTAACTGGCGAAAACTGTTGGGGTATGCCAAGGCATGAATTATTATTATTATTATTATTATTATCACCTCAGAACCAACAGCAATATCAGCAGTAGCTTATGAGGTTACTCTTTATTGACATTCTGGTTCAATTACTATGCTCAGTACATGCAAACTGATTACGGAACGCTAATTTAGTAGCGTCAGTACTGTTGGCAGATATCGGAACCTGCCCTTACAATCACATGCTGCTACGTCTAACCACAGTATAGGATGGTATAGGTAATATATCTCCTTACACTGTGGTCTAACCATCTAGTGTGTATACAGGTGTCCCACTAAGAGTGGGTGCCGGCGATATTACAATAACTATAATGTTTCCTGTTGATGTTCAAGGAATGCACCAAATGGCGCTCACTATTGTACGATTTTTCAAGCAAGTCACATACTTTTAATTCTTATTTATAGAATTAATTTCTTTTGTTTAGCCCAATGTCTTATATTTCTATAAATTGTTTTCTTGGAAATGATTTACTAATTTAAAATGAAAAACAAGTTGTATGATAATTCTTATCATATAACTCTATGCTCCCCTTGGAGTTAAAATCTTTTTGAGAGGCTGCCACAAATAAATTTGCGATAACTTAGAACTTTTTGTATCAATATATATTATATAGTTTCTTTAATTTTTATAACAGTACGTAGTAATGTTCCTTTTTTTTAGGTACCATGTTTCTTTTTTTTTGTACTATTTAACTGGCAATAGACATTTTGGCTATAGCCTATAAATATTTTAGAATAGGGTAGGTTAATATGACATGTCAATATACAATACTGTGTAAAATTTTGATTGTTGAGCGGGCTAGCCTCTTCTGATGCCTCCTATACTCTCTGTACAAGTTTTCGTACTTATTTCTATTAATATTAAATACGCTAAACACGCAAATGTGCTAAAAGATAAAGGTAAACCATAAAGTACTAAAGTACCTATATATCGACAAAACCACCATATATTATAAACATCTTTATTGAAAATAATTTATAGCATAATACTATAATATACATAAAAAAAGTACATCGCACAAAGAAAAATTCAGCTTCAATTATTGTACATGAAAATAAAGTACAAATTCCCAAAAATATTTAAATGTGTTTCCCGACTGGGAGAGAATTCCTTAATATCTTAAATCACATTTAGCATTAAACTAACAAAAATATACAGATCAAATCACCTGTTTGTGATTGTTGAATACCACAGATTAAAGTTGCGCACGAATATTTCTTCTCTACAACAATCAAATTAGGAATATGGTAAATTCTAAATAAAACATACTTTACTATAAAAGGGGAGCTAACAACTACAACTGTCTATTACATGAGGAAAAAGAAACGTTTTATTATAATTTTATGTACCGTTTAGCTATGTATTTGGCCGTATTCATTGTACGTTAAAACATAATACAGGAATTTTAGACAAATAATTGAATCGTCTAGTTTAGGCTTTCTAATATTTATGATTTGACCTGAAACTATTACTAAAACTGACATTATACCAACATTTTGTTGTAAATTTTACAACGATTAACATTGCACGAAACGCACATAATATTTTTTTAAATAATAATATAAGTAACAATATTGCAAGGAAATTTTAAAATAAAAATTAAGCCTTGACATGTGGCGATCATTGATTTTAACAATGGAAACAGTTACCGTATAAAGAAAGTAAATATTTTATTTATATACATTCATAGAATCAGAATCATGATATGAAGCGTCTATTAATCTTATCTAAAAATCTCAAAATTAATACTGAAAAATTATTAGAAACAGTAGTTTCAATTTCTTGTAGAGGCACTTGTGTCCATGATTTTCATATTTACATAAATCATTTATTTACAGAACGTATATATGTGATGAAGTTGTAAGTTTCTAAGAAAAATATCATGTTACATCTTTGTCATGAATTTTTGTTTCAATTAATAAAAATTATAATGTAATTATTTAATTAGCCAGAATATTAAAAATATCACTTTAAAGGACAATTGATCACAGATGTTTGTAATGTACATATTTCTAAAGCAATATTTCCACATTACTTCATGTTTCTTAAGTACTTAACCTGCAGAAAGAAAGTGTAAAATACACAAGTTTCGAAAAATATTTCCCGCATTTTCTTGAATCTTCCATCAGTAAATACATTACACTTAACATTAATTTTGTGTTTTAGCAGGATTTATTTTTTCTTTTTACAAAATAGTGAAAAACTTTGTTATTTTGCTTGCAATATTGTTATATACGTGATGCTCAAAATAACTTTGATTACTTTGGCTGTTCTTTTTTGTGTCAACCAAGAATTCCTTTTAACTCGTTTTAAATTAAATATTATTCATAATAGACAATTAAAGCTGTTTCTTTTCTTCAGCAACAACAATTCTAAATGTTTACTTCAATCAGTGGTACTGCGTTGTACTATGTACGTCTTTAATTAAGGAAAATGATTGGGTATCATAATTATCGAAGTGAAAGAAAAGAAAAACTTTTGTAAAAAATAACTTTATTGAAATAAACTTTTCTTTACAACAAACGTATCACAATCACTTACTTTAAGTTACATTTTGTCTTTTATTTTTACAACAAATGAGCTCTACTGTAAACACAAGAAATGTTTATTTCTTTAAAATAGATGAGATGAGAATGACTGACGCGATTTTATATTGATAATAAAACATTAACCTTTTGTAGCAGAATTCTATTGTCATTTGATGTTTTCGTTTTTAGTTTCCAAATAATTATTCTGATCTTTGAAATCACAACTTTCGTTTTGTACTCAGATTTGGCGAATTATTGTTACATGTGACACCTACAACTTATGGACAAATAAGCTAACCCCAATCATTTTCCCAACACAGTAGTGATATCTTCGTTGATATCATTTTAAAGTAGTATTACAATTTTTAACTGTTCATTTCTATGTTACATTGTCCGTCGACATTGAAGCACTGAGAATTTCATCGAATGACTGTACTAGACAATGTTTAAGTTCCGCGTAACTCACAACCAAAATGCTTTGTTCATCTCTGGACATTAGGCATACCTGTTAAAAAAAAACAAAATTGTTCAATGTAAAAAAAAATATTTCTACTCCAAACTATCACAACAAGAAGGTGAATGTAGAGGGGTTGATGATATGTTCTAAATACCTGCTCTACTGACTGTAAAATAAAACGGCCTACTTTGATGAATAAATCCAAACAGAAGTATACAGATAAATAAGCTGCGTAATCAAACACAAACTATTGGCAAATATTACGTTTGAATTTAATATTCATAGATTTAATTACTGATTAATTTTAAATTACTATTTCAATAGAGGATTTATACGTAATTAAAAAACAAGATCGTTTAAATTGTTATTATCATTATATTTATTGAAATATTTTTCGTTTGCATTTAGTATTTCTACATTTAACTATTAGATAATTCGATTTCAATGACGTTTTTTGAAACTATATTTTTCACCAATAGATGGTGACAGTGATATTTATTTTGTGAATATTTTTCTTCTGTTGCAAATATTTAAATTAAAAATAAAACAAATTTTAAAGGTATAGATGTTTTTTTGTTTATGTTTTAAACGGCTATTCTTTCTTATATCTCCTCTGGCCATTGGACTGGGTCGATTCGGAGAAATTATCCAAGTATAGTTGGCAACGGATGCTTCGTATACGTATACGCATTATGCAATCAGCGAACGAAAATACACTTTATGGTACGGTACCGTAGTATTTCGTACGGTAGGTTTGCGACAACCGTACGCAAAACGAAATAGAGAATATATTTTACTCTTTTTTTTCTACATAAATTGTGTGTACTTGTACACAAGCGGTATTCGTATCTTTAAAATGCAACGATTGAAAACGAAACACAACGAATTTCTCGTACCATACTTTGTAAAAGTACGTTACCTTGATTTAAATCGCTTGTATGCATGAACATAATAAGTACATTAGGTTCAGTGTGCATAGGCAAAGTTCGGATTTTCCTAACGTTCACAGAATAGCATTAGTAAATACAGAGGCGGTTGGTGCTTACGTTTTACAAGGGCCATTACAATGATCTAATTTCTTCTTAGAAGTTCGTAACATGTTCGTATTTCGGACGATAGCACACGAACTTCAATCATTGTATTGGCCCCACCTGTGACGTATGCACCAGCCGCCACTGAGTAAATACGTATACCTGCCCTTTCAAAATGCACAGGTGTTTGGAAATGACGGCAAAAAAAAACATTTAAGGGGAGAATCCCGTGTAGCGGCTCCTGAAGATTGTTTTTTTTTTTTTTGCCAAACGATCCCAAAAACATACCTAGAAAAAATCCCAGATCCGCAGCTCAGCTCCTTATAAACCAGCGTACCACATGCCTGCTTGGAGTTTTTGCTGCAGTTTTCGATTCTGTGTGCATACAGTGCATGCAGCGCGTGCAAAAATGGCAAGTTATCCGAAAGGAAGTCATGATAATAGAAAAGCACCGCCGTTGCAACGCAACAATTTTCACTATGTAAATCTTTAGACGTGTTTTTCTCGGTTTTTACATTTTTCAAAATTGCCCGATCCATAAGTCATAAAGAATTTAACCGATCGACTTTAACTCGCGTAAACAGATTGCTGAAATGTGTGATTTGTCAGTGAACTGCTCCAAATTGAAAAAAAATGTTTCAACAATTTTTTTTTGTAACAAATTCAAGCAAATTTGGGTAAAAATCGATTTTTTTTTCAAATGGCCGCCATTTTATGAAATAGTGAATTTTGTCGATTTTTTTTCTATTCACCAACTTACTACGCACACAAACTTTAAAAAAAAATATTTTTTTATTTGCGACGCCTGTGTGAGGAGCTAGAAATCGGGCAAATTGACCTATCGAATTTGAAAATGTATATTCGCCCTTATAAATGAAAATATTATTGAGGTATCAGACTGAAAGCAATTTATTTACACTACTTCAAGAATACCTTAATAAACCATAAAAGTTTCAAAAGGATTCGTAATTTTTTCATTAAAAAAAAAAAAAAAAAATACCCTAGTTTTCGAGCTATTACACGGGATTCCCCCTTAATCCATCTGTAATGTGCTCACAATACGAGTTAAATAACTGATAGAATAGATTATAGATATAATTAAAATTCAGCAAATGTTTATTGCCATTATCAGTTCGAAATTGATGAGGTGATTCAGTCTTAAATATATGAGTTGAACATATCGCTCTTAAAAAATAATATACCTAATTACGTCGAATGATTAATGGAGTAGTTTAATCTATTTTCTAAATAGTCGAGCTATCTTTTTCATTAAATATGAATTGGCGAATTGGGGTAAGTCGTATTCAAAATTTTAGTAACAGTTTGGATATTCTTAAACATATATTATTACTTTTACTACTGTTAGCATTGTTATTTTTTTTTTAATTCTGTTCGGTGTATATCCGTATTCCGTACACACAAACGGTTTTAGGCTAAATAAAGTTTGCCATATATTTGTTTCGTTCTTGGTACATTTTCGAGTACGAAATAACGTTTGTAAACACCACGACCTGCTTGATGACTTGAACAGTTTGCTTTATACGGCCAGTCGAATCATTAAAAACATTGAATTGAATAATTCACCAGATTCCGGTAAGTAGCGACATCTGCATGACATTTGAAAACATGAAAACTAGTTTCCTGGCACGTCAAAATGATAGTAATAGAGAACACAGCTGATGAGAATCTGGTTTATACAGCGAACAGATAAGACAAGAAGCATCACTTGTTGTCGGCATCTTTGATGTTTTGTCGCCGGAAATATTACTTTTAGAGCTGCTTCATTAATTTAGCACCAGATGCCTTAGTTGTCTTCCTGTGCTTTTACACCAATCATAAAGGGCGTGTGTAGAGAGAGAAATAGTTTCAACTCAAAATGGCCGTCATTTGTCATCTACTGTCATTTGCTGCATTAAACGTACGTAAGTACATCTTTTATGGAATTTGATTAGTAATAAAGACATTATTAGTGTTATTATCAAATAACAACACAGCAAAAAAACAAACAAAATAACAATAAGTTGAATTAAAAAGGCGGTAAAATCATTCCAAGGACAACATTTAATTATTATTCTCGATTAGATACTTCAAACGACCCTCAAGGTAAGCATCAGAATAATGTCTGCAGTGGCGCCCTCTTTGTAAATTGAGAGTGCTGTCAGAATGCCAAAGTCGTGAAAAAATTACAATTGTCTTGTCTTATCTATTCGCTGGTTTATATCAAAACCAAATAGTATAAAACTATTAAACAAATAATTATACGACTGAAATAACTAATAAAATGTGAAATATAACTTAGGAAATCCTAACAGTTTGGTTTTTAACGAAAAAAACTTTGGTGCTTGTCAATATGACATTCATTTAAATTAGATTGACATTTTGCTGTCACAATCCTACCAACGGAAGGGTAAACAGTTTTCCCAAAGTGCGGTAAGTGGCGCCACCGGTGAACACGTGCAACTCATGATTCCATAGGCTGTATAAAGTAGTCAACAAGCAGGTCGTGGTAAACACGTATATAAACTTTATGAAACGGGAAATTGTAATAAGGTAAAGTCAGGTAAGTGTGTAACCGGGGCAAGTGTGTAGTTTGGCTATATTTATTTATAAAATTGAAATACGGACGTCCTCTTATTATAATACTAAGGTACTAAACTTCATACTAATTTTACAAACGAAAGTTCGCATCTCCTAACGTGTAATAACTTGAATATCTTGTGAATATATCATATCTCATTAAACAGGGATCAGTTTAGTATTACACTCTTGGCCGAACTAAAGGATAATGCTATTAATATATAAAATGCGGAACGATTACACACTTGCCCCATATTGCTGGGTAAATGTGTAGTATTGACAGTGTTTAAAATTTCTTTTTTTCTAGTAAACCGTTGATAATTATAAAAAGGTGTATCTATTGAAGGCTTTCAACTGAGCATATATTACGTACTTCTATGTGTAAAATTTATCAAAATGTCTTATTATGTGAACAGTGTTACATTTTGTTCGCACTATGCAATTTTTACTACACACTTACCTGACTTTACCTTATTAAAGTTTCTAATAATAAAGATATAATAGCATTATGTGTGCATATTGGAACACATATCAATGTTCATAACTCCGAATAGAGAATATTCTATAAGTTTGTTCGTTTTAGCAGCAGTGTCACGTAGCAAAATTTTCATGCACAAAGACGATCATGTTATTATGTTCAATTTAGTCGATACGTTTGTACACGTGTTTTGCAGCATGACGTTAGTGACAAAACAAATTCTAATATTGCTTGCTTCGCCATTTGTGTAAACTTAAAAAACAAATTGTCAATGCACTGGTATAACAGGCTCTAGCACAGTAACTACCACTAGTAGAAGCTTAATAGGACATAGAAAATATACGAATGTTGTCGATCCAACAGAAAAACTATGTTATGATTACAAGTTTGAAATTATTTATGAACGAGAAGTATGCACATATTGGAGGACCTCTGAAGAGTTCGTGAAAGAAATTTGTCAACCTAGTTGAAATAATCATGACAAATAATATACTATTGTTGCACTGCATTGACAATTTGTTTTTTAACTTTACACATAGGGAAATTGTATGTGTAATAGAAAGAAAAAGAAACCCGGTATAATTAACCCTTTCACTACTCAAGACTAGTATACTCGCAAGCGACAAATGGCAAATGCACACGATTCTTAAACTATGCGTAGTGAAAGGGTTAATGAGGTTGTCTCACTTACTATATATACAAGCCTGATTATAAGCATTAGATATCCCTACGATTTATTCACTGAAGAGGCAAGGCAAGAAGCACACTTTTCATTTTTAACGGGTTTGCGAGCTCGTCTTTAGCGTTCTCACAGCACTGTCAATTTACAGAGAGAACGCCGCTGCAATCATTATTCTGACATTGATCTTGATGGTCGTCTTCTTGTCTTATCTGTTCGCTGATTTATCGACGAATAATTTCATATTTCAGCATATCTCTCCGCCAGACACGAGTATGTTAATCGTTTATGTAATCGTGTTCCTGATTGTGTAAGAAATTTTATAATTTATTTATAGATGCTTTTATAATATGTACTAAATTTTCAAACATTCTAAATCATCTATGTGCATATAGGCAATGGATTTATTTTTTAATCATTTCACTTTAATTGCTAGCAAAAAGCCTAGAGTGTGTACTTTCTGATTTCGTTTATATAGTTTTATCATGTCTCGAGGTCTTGCTTAGCGTATTAATTGTAACAGATTCCGCAGTTTCAAAACTGGCTCCGGTTATTTATGTTAACCGCATTTTTTTTTTTTTTCTGCAACATGATGTCTAGGGGAAGATTAGGTTCAGCGCAGGTACCTGGCAAGCATATAAGTGCTTAGACTTTTTAAACCCCTAAAATGAATAAAAACTTGTTCATATTGCATCAAAATACGATAACGTATATAATTAGTTGAATAGTGGTGAACCCAGCAGCCCTACTAATTGTGAGAAAAAGCGGTGTCATCACGCAGCAATCACTGTTAGGAATTCTAGAATTTGTTCCTAATATTTATGGACAAAGTAATGTACCTAACACTTTTCTAATGCTTGTTGTAATATCATTCAGTTAAAATTCTCTGCACCTAAATTCAACATACCTTTTCAGGAACACCAGTATCCAATTTATTAAGACACTGGACTACATGAGACATATCGAGCCACGGCCGGCCATCTTCTGTCACCTGATGGAAAACATAATCTCTAAACAGTTTAAGCATGTATCGATCACCTGTCTCGCTCCATGTACCATCCATGTTAAACCTAATAAACAAAATATATAGTGCTATTAAAGCAAATAGTAAATTTTTTAATATACTCAGGTCTTTCATTTATGGTACCCAATTTTACCATCAACCTAAAGAGTCTACCGTTCTCCATCTCTTTCGATACTTCGTTTTCCAAAACATCTGTGCGTGATTGTATATTATCCAGCTGAGCATAAAATCGAGCACCGATCATTGGCATTAAGTCAGTTACACTTCTTCGTGCTTGAGGTGCCAGCAAATACCTATGGAAAAATAAATGTGTGCAATAATGAGACTACTTACGCTATTCGTTACTTTAAAATGTGTTACTATTTCAACTTCATTCACTCACATAATAAGATTTCTTAAGTCTGTAGTGTAAGTCTTCGTAACCACATCGATAGCGGTCGATATGTTTTCCCTTTGCACAGCCATAGTTGACTTACAAGCAAGTGCAAGGACCAATTTACCGAGTGCTGTCAAGTCGTCCTGCTGGTAGTGCTGGATCATTACTGTAGGATTTGCGCTGCTAGTGTCATTCATTATCACATCCATAACACCTAAACAGCTTAATCTTAGCCTATTGCCTGAAGTTATTATGATTTTCGTAGGATCAAGACTGCGACACGCCAATCCTATCAAATAAATAGCACAACTCAACAACAACAAAATATGTACATACAAAAAAAAGTATATTGTGTAACAGAAATAGGGAAACTCTGCGGTTAATATATATCCGTTTGAATTGTAGAATTTTTGTTTCAACAATGAGCTATTGTATATAATATATACAAAGTTTGTGAAATTGGCATGAAATTTAATACTATTATATAATAATTAATTACTAACTGATCGTGAGTAAAATAGTATGCAATATACTATAACCTTTATGACGAAGTATCAACTTTAATGTCGCTTATTCAAAACATAATTTTTATCTAATCTTAAAATAACAATGGTTACATATGACAGAAAAAGAATTAAAATGAACTAACAATATTAACCTGACATGGTTAATGGAAAATATCCCTTTCATATTGTTTTATTTTTATTTGTTTATTAACTTAAAATAAACTTGTATAAACTTATGTACTTTACGAAACTTAAGCATTGCTGTATTATTTGAATTTACATTTTTTTCTTTAATAAATATCTAAATGAGAAATAGATTACAGAATTAGAATAATATAAGAAAATTTACTACGGCTGCTTGATCCCAAGATCAAAATAATTTTTATTGGCGCAGTTGGTATATTTAGATACTTAATCAATACGCAGCAAATAACTTAGTGTGACCTAGTGATGACTTGTATGTGAAAGTTTAGAACATTAAAGTTAAAAATAATAATAATAAAATGTGGAATTTAATTCCTACAAAACTCTTTAATAAAATGCATTTTTTGTTCTTAACATCTGTAAAGTCATGGACGAAATCGATGAACATATTTAAAATGTGAAGTGGACCACCTATATATACTTTGGTTACCAAAAATTTCACTTTTTATTTCTCGATCCGAGTACTCCTAACTGTGAATATAACACCAAGAAATTACAAATATTATACTCTTTTGTTTTATACGCTTACTAAGCCGCAACAAAGTACACTTTGATAATACTGATAATACTATAAAAAAAGTATTTATTTCTTCACTTAAGATTTAATAAAATATCCCTTATTTAAATACTAATATTAAAAAACTGGCCCAATTTTAAAAACACTAAACTAGTCACTTAAACACTACTTATTGGTATTCACAATGTATATTAACTATTTCTATCCACTATTTATTTCTACATCGAGTGTCTCTACCGAACTGTCCAATAGAATTTCACTAATAGGATTCCCCGGAAAAGACTATCTGTCCTCGTTCGCGGATCTGTTTATATTTGACTTCTCCAGAGCCATCTGGAGAAGTCTACATCTTTTCTGTATGTTTCTAGTGCATTCGTACTGAAAACTGATTGTTTAGCATAGCACCCTCCATACGCAGTACTTTATCTATGCGACCTGCTGCCGCAGTTGGGAAATAACACACCCAAAATTTTAAAATAAGCGCGCTTAAATCTCTTCCAGAAATTACCATCTTCATGTAGGTACGACCATCTCGATCCCTTTTAACATAATGACGCCTGGAAAAAGTAACACGTTACCGTCTATCAACTTTTACCATCCGTAGGTTGTAGTAATACACCAGAACATCTATGCCTGTATAACGGAAATTTTCAATCATGCTTTTTACGATCTTCCGATTCAAGCCATCCAGCCGCAGTCTAATTTTGGTATTGCGATCTTGCCGATCTCCTTCTCCAACAATTGCTCTTTTAAGCTTATCAAATTGTCGCACCTTGCACAACGACTCTTTGTCAAGGCAAGTACAACGTTTTGTCGATCATCGGACCCTGATTTCTAAGATCTTCTACACCTGCAAACTCTCTCTTGAACACAGTGGCTATTCTTCTTCTCATTTTTAAATCTTTGACAGCACAATGTATTTGTTGAATCTATATCGTTACACCAGAATCGAATTTACTCTCGTCAATTCTTCGTGCATAAGTCCTTCCTCGGGACGCTTACATTCTTAAATATCCAGTTCATCGTCTTCATGATTCTGGAGATAACCATAAGCTAGGCGGTTAAATGCACTATTCTTGGCTTTCATTGAGCTTCTTTCGGATGCGATGACATCGCTAATTTGTTTCACTACTTCGTACGGGCCGACCCACGATTGCTGTAGTTTAGGTGAGAAGCCTCGACGTCGCTGAGGGTTGAATAGTCAAACCAAGTCTCCAGGCTGATACACGCCTTCGCTCTGATGTCGTAATGTTCATCTTGTTGGCAATATCTGATTGTTTTTGCGCATTACTTCTGGACGAAATATTGTCATACTAACACTAGGTCTCGAAGTTTGCCATTTACAAATCCATTACTAAAGAGGCTATTGGCTCTGCCTGTATTTCCAACAACTACTATTAGTGCCTCCAAGCTGTCAGCGTTTATCGATAGTCAGTTGCGTCAGCCCGCTTTAATCTCCACTGCTGCCTTACCTTTCACAGTTCAAGCAAGCGACCTCGTAAGTGCCCCATCTTCCCACAATACCAGCATCTTCTCTCGCGCCGTCGGACTTCTGGACGTTTAAGAATTTCAGCTACCATCTACCTGAGGTCATTTGATGACTCTTCCATTTCATGACTGTCTATAGTACGGACGCGAGCGTGCCCCTAACCAATTACTTTACAGCTTCAAACTCTAAGGCTTGAGTTACCCCTTCATTTAACGTTCGCAGACAAGCAAGCTTTACCACCTGTTGCGCTTCGTTATCGCAAAGACCATCAAGGAATTTTTCCACCAACTTCTTAAGTAACGAACTATATCGGCTTCAAATTCTTGCAGGCTCTCGTCTCGTTTGGCCTCTGGCAACGGTTCATCAACGGTCAGTGATAAACTTGTTCCACGTGTTTGTTGCCAAAGCGCATCTCCAGATGTTTAGGAAATTTTTGATAGTTCTATCGCTCCGATATGGGAATAGCTTGAAGAATGTTCAGAACATCGCCGAGCTACCTAAGGATAACATGGCTGCCTTGGTAGTTTCCGTCCATCCTTATACGGTAGTCGCCGTTTCAACCAACGTCCAATAGTTCTCCAATAGCATTTTCAACAATATTTGGAAGAATTGTGATTTTTTTTTAATTTGTTTACAAAAAGTTGCACACGGTCTCAGAATTGAATTTTAAGCAACTTTTTCAAGTCATTTTTTTTTGATATTATATCATCTAATCTCACTTTTTGCAGATTTATGACATATTTTTTAAAGGTTTTAAGATCGACTAGATCCAATATAGAACATATCGTCGGATCTCTGTAACAAGTAACTAATTACCATGTTAATTCTTCGCAGATTTTGTCCTTAATTATCTTTTTATATCTTAAATCGAGAAGGCTTTCCTGTAAGTAACTCATTTTTATATACTGGTAGATATCTTTGACGATCTATGGATTTGACTATAGAAATATATCACAATTCCAAATAACCAGGTGCAGTTACTTTATATTTGTCAAAATGTTGATCAATGACTTTTTCCAGGAATATGAGGATATTTATGAAGATATGAGGAAAATGGGAAGAAAAAACTTCGTTATAAGAAATTAAGGAAAGAAGACGATATCTTTTATATGAACCACCTCTACTTTAAAAGATAAATTCCTATGTATGCACAAACACCAACATCTAAAGCCAAAATTTAAACAATTTTCCGTAATTTCTTTATGTGCATATCTCGCATACTAGCCATAAAATAAACAGAACATTATAGGTAAAGCAAACGTCTTAAAGATGACTAAAAATAAAATCATTTACTTCAAAAGAACCACCAATTTTTATTTTATATACCTTTTTCAAGTACTTTTGTGGCCATTTTGTAGATACTGGGCACTCTCGGTATTTTAAAGGACAGTGAATTAGTGCAATCGTAAATGAAAGAAAACTAACCTGCAGAGTGAATAATTCTCAATGCCGAGGTAAGTTGTATGATATAATTCCAAATGAGTGATTCGGGTAATTTATTGCTATGTTGATGACGTAAAATGTTATTCTTTTGATGACTGTACGGTCTCGGAGCCGCCGGATCTGTAGCAAAAGGATCCGTATATCCGTTTAGTTGATCTGGCAAAAAATGTTTACTAAGCAATGTTTCAGAACCTGGATGGAAATCATACACGAACACCATAGCTGCAAAAAATAAGTTGGTGTTACTATACTATATATTCCGCTATGTCATATACGGTAACGTAATAGTACATTAAAAAACTGGCTCATAAGACGTTTTAGAGCATGAATTCAGATTTAAAAAAACGAGTTTTTGAAAGAATTAGTGCTTTAAGTCTTACGAAACAGGGTTTTTTTAATGCTATGTATAAAATGATATAAATGGCTACTAAAAGTTTCGTACAGTTATTACAACACTAGCTTTAATGAATAGAAACGAACCCGATTGGGTTCCTACTAAAAACACAAACCCGGATTAGAAGCATTTTGAAATGTGAACCGGTCCGCAACTGCTTTTTTTTTCGTAGATCAGCACCGAAACGGGACCCATATTCCATTTTAAATTAAATTTAACTACTGAACGAACCGCAGAAAATGTAAACGGATTCTTTTTGGTTTATTTTTCCAATTGCACGCTATTCTTTTGAGTTTCTAACACCATGGAGCAAAGGACAATTGACGTAGCTCATGATTATTTTGATTATGCGCCAATAGAAAATAAATTAAAATATAAATTGTACAAGACGATAGAGGCAAGTTTCGTAACTTTAATTTTCTTAGATTAGCAACCACTCTACCAGAATTTTAACACAAGTAATAAAGAAATAAAAAAAAGAAAGAAAAAGAAGTGATTAACACAACTGTCATATGTACTGGTTTCAACGACTATAGACCGATAAAATGAAATTTTACAATAATATGTGTTATTCCGAGAATAAAATAAATGACAATAAAATATTTTAAACTTTCATACTAAGTCAAATGATTTAAATTAATAGCATGAGAAAAATTAGGAATAAAAAAGATTGACACAAGTAACATTATAAAATATAAGAAAATGATTATGAATTAACAAATAAATGACAAAACAAATAAAAGACACCTACGTTGCTTCATATTTAAATCCAAGAGAAACAATGTAATCTGTCAGTTTTAATACTGGATATACGTGAGATTAACGGAATAACGAAAAAACCATACAACACACAGAAAACGAAAGTATCATTGTAAAAAGTCAAATAAAATTTAATTAGTAAACAACTCGAACTGCGGTCCAATGTAGCACACAATAATATCAAACAGTTTAATTCTTATAAATGACTTGAAAAACAAAACTGGCCCTTGTGTATGGTTTATAGAAATCTGCCATAGCAGAAATTATTTTAGTTTGGGTATTGTTACACAGATGGCGAAGCAATCAGCACGTTTCTTTTGTGCTTTTTCCAATTTTACTTTCTGATTTGACATTCATAAATGGTATTTGATATATTTTAAGACATGTTTCGCCACCCTCAGTCTTGAAAACGTCAAAATCGAAATTTCAAAATTAAAAAGGCAAACATTCAAAAGTAAAACACAATAAATAAAATATGACTAACAAAACAACAAATTAAATTGTGAGACATAATGCCAACAGATATCAAACACTATTTATGAATTTAATGACGTTTTACTTTATATATACTTTCACCAACCACATTCAATGGATTTCAATATACAATTATAAAAAATATTAAAAAGCGGTAGATTGCAAATTCGAAACTGAAGAGATTGAAATTGGAAAGGCTAAAAATACTGTTTTAGCGGTGGATCTGGTAACATTCGCGTTTATAGTGCACTCTACATACTTTTTTCTCGTTAAGCCTTCGGCAAAGATCGGCGCGCATCGTTCCTTGTCGATGATTTTACATAGGGAGATTTTTACAGCGTGGACTCGCAATCGAATAGCCCGACGTTGTAATTGCTTTAACGGTAAGCGCTAGTATGACGTTGAATACGAAACAAGCGTTAATAATTAATGTGAAGGATGCAGTTATATGTATATAACATAATGTGAATAAATTTGAAGTAATTGTAATATGTATATGCTAGATTTATTTATTTATTTCGGAATTAGGGGACTCTAGCCCATGAGCCATATAACACAAGCCGCCACAGCTAAGATCAAATATAAAGAGCACAATATTTTACTTTTTTAATGAAAACAAAATGTTGATTGTTGGAGTTTTAGGACTACGTATCATTTAAATGTATTATCGTAGTAATACCAATAAGCATCTTTTGCCTTGCTTATATTTTTGGTGATGGATAATATAATCGCGGTAGTGTACCAGAAATAAATTTCAGAGTATTACTAGGTTTCTAAATGAAAATTTTAATAGAAGAATCTCATATATCGCACAAGTAGTTCATTTATCAAAATTTATTATATTAAATATATTAATTAGGTTTACGTATTATTAAGGTATTACAGCTTATCTAAAAGCAAATTTACTTAAACCTTAAAATAATCCATTTACATTGTATGTGCTGTTTTTAAGTGCAATATAAATATTTTCCCTAAAATAAAAGCGACTACTTACAATTATCACCAAATGTCTTCGTCGTAAACACCTCCTTCAATTGAACGATATTGGAATGCACTAGTTTCTTCCACTGGTCAACATAAGTCATACACTTTGTATTTTGCAAACGAAAACCTTGAATAAAATTGATTCGAACATAAATCTCATATTAAACCTCATTAGTCATTACAAATAACAACTTGCTTAACCTATTTTATAGTGTACATTCTCATACCATGAATCCTTCTCAAACAGTATCGTACACCAGTCTTAACATTTGTTGCCTTGTACATCGATGCCTGGTAACCTAAGTGAGCCTTGTGGAGGGGATTGTTTGGAATGGGTTCCAAAGGACACAACTCATGATAATTATCCACATCTTGCGGAAGGTCTAGAAAATAATTCTAGTGCACTTTACATATTTATTACTTATCTTGACACTTGCTGTTTAAGAGAATTTATATGTATCCTCCAATATGTACTTTGTAACTTACAGTACAGATTGCAAGCCTTTGTTATTGAACTAAACAAATACTGGAATACTATTTTTCTTTTTTGTTAAAGATGATTGTTAAAGAATTCAATTACTATAATTTGTCCTTCTTTATCGCTGCGCTTTTTCTAATAAATAAAAGAGTGCAGACTAAATTAGAAGTGAGAAAAAATAGAGGAGTAACAAACGTCAGTATAACTGATTGTAGTTTGCCGAGTTGCAATTTTGTAATTGCTGCCAGATAGAGGTATTATTCATCTTTTAATAGGCTAAATAGTTTAAATAAGAGCCTAATATTCGCTAGTACAAAAATAATAACTGTCATATCTTAAATTGCTGATGCAAATCTATTCTCATTATTGCAGAGGTAGGAATATATTTTATTGCCAACTTCAAATATTTTCCTCGCATTCAGATTTCCATTTAAGTACAGTGGTGATCTTAATTAATGTCTCCCGCTATAATGAAGAATCAGAATGAGATTGGTAGTGTATGTAAACGATAATAAGCTTCTACAAACCGACAGAAACCGAACTGTCTATGGCATCCAGGAACCGTAGATTTGATATTCTTTCCGTCATAAACGGAGATAATAAATAAGACCACTACTGTACTATAGAATTTATCTGCGGTAATGTATAGATTTACTTACCTGGAAAGTGTTCCGGATCACTTTGAGCAAGTGTCAATGCATTACGACCTAATATATCCAAGCGAGTATCTTCAGAAACAAAAAAAGACGAATTTGTTCCTCTTAATTTAATAGTACTAATATGACTTGGTGTTCCGGGATACACCTGATATGCTGAACCAAGACTACTGTTTGTTGATATCGAATTTAATGTGTCATTTGACGTATGGGAATTTTCGGTTGATGTAGGATAAAAATAGGTTGTGCCACCGACATTTTCCTGAAAATTAAAAATACGGAATAAAAAGTTTTTTCAAACACGCTTTATAACGACGTCCTTTCTTTGTATTATTAATATCTACAATTTCAAAGAAAATTCAGGGATTAGAATGTATAACATCGCAATTTAAATAGAATGTGGCAATATTACAAATGCATAAATCTTTAAAAAATTAATTTATATACAACAAGTTTAATTATATAATATTATATAGGTGTTTTTTTGAGCCTCTGAAATGAGTAGCTGTTTTCCCGCATAAACGATTATGTACTTGTTTTAATCCATAATAGGTAAATTCGATAATACTTCCTAATTTCTTTTATTCAACTAAATGAGGCCGCCGGTTTCGGTTCTCAGTCGAACCTTCATCAGGCCAGCTGAAATAATATACAAAGTTACATTGAAATTTTTCATAATTTTACTCCTATGACCATTACTTGAAAGGTATACAAAACTTATTACTTATTTTATTATATTTTAATGATTAACTTGGTCACCGTCTTATATTATTATAATACTTAACCAATAGATTCAGGCGCTTGTCTCTCTTTTTTTTTTTTCATGATCTGATTTCGTAAGTTCAATATTCATATAGTTATTTCAATTTTGCCCTTGCATTCATTATTTTATAATATTATTCTTCTATGTTTCAACACATAGTCATGTCTAATCAAAACTAATCGTTTAATATATAACTTGCATATATGTCCGATAGTACTATCGATAACTTATAGATACTTGATTATCAATAACTATCGATAGTGCCCACATTCTGAGGACATGTTAATTCAATACAGAAATAACATCCTCAGAATTACATTGTATTTTGTTTCTTGCTATTTATTATTTGTTATATTGTTTTTTTTTATTGCATGCTAATGGTAATTGTCTCAACACTAATATTTCGTTTCATGGTTTCATCAATACTATAGATATTACAAAAGAAAGAATTAGTTCCATTCAGTGAATAGTTGATGACTGATAATCCAAACGTTTTTAATTAGTACAAACCTTTAGCTTATTTATATAAAAAAAAATAATAACACATTACGACGGACGATGCTTGTATTGTTTGTATTGAATTTGAGCATCCTTCTGCGTTGTAAACTAAATATAAATACAGGGTGAGTTTTTTTTTTATTTTGAGACAACGGAATATCTCTAAAACATTGCATCAAATCAAAAAAAGATCTTAATAAGATTTGTTATAATGTAGAGGGCTCACTAAATCCTGCCAAACTCGATCCTCTCTCTCGAGCTATGATAAAGTAAAGTTCTTCGTTGTTGAATAGCTTTTTGAAATGTTATTTAATGTTAAAATAAAAAAAACACAAAATCATGTTTGCTTGCTTCTCTTTTTTGTGTATTTTTTCTAGACGTTCACAATCATATTTTTTTGCGATTACAGCGCAATGTGTTACGAATCGAAAAAAAGTTTCAAACAAAAACTACATACTTGATGGCGCAGGATCCGAATCTGTAATTCAAAATGGGGGTTCCCATTCAAGATTTCAAACTTGTCCCCCCTCCCACTCTAGAGGGGTGAGGTAGGGGATCGAGTTTGGCAGCATTCACTGAGCCTCCTACATTATAACAAATCTTATTAAGATCCTTTTTGATTTGATGCAGTGTTTTAGAGATATTCCGTTGTCTCAAGATAAAAAAACTCACCCTGTACATTCCTGGCGGGCACGAGGCCGTTCAACTATCGATACTCGAATATCCATAATTATCGATAGTCAACTATAGATAGTTATCGATAGTCAACCATCGATAGTTATCGATATCCAAAAAATGTATCCTATGCATGCATATAAAAATGTACAAGAAAAATGTACATCTGCTCTAATTCCCTATATTTTTCTGAACTGAAAATACGTTATTTATTATTTGCTTGTCACGATTTTGGAGAAAAGTGGGTTATGCTAAATGTATGTAAGCCTAACATAAAATAATAAATCAAGGTACACAAATATGCACCATACCAGAAATGAAAAACTTCTTGAATAATAAAAAAGAAAGCTTATATACATATTTTGAAGCTACTGCTTTATAGAAAATTCTGTTTGCTGGTTTTGAAATTCTATTCATTTTATAATTTGCTTAGAGTAAAATAACGAATTCAGACACATATAATGCCATATTCATCTCTCTAAAAATATACTATACGTTGGATATACCTATGTACATTGGTTCGTGTACAAAAAGTGACCTTGAAAACATGTGCAGTTGCGGAATCAAAAAACCCCTACACTTGAATTTTTTCTATTAACGTAGCTTTTTTTTTATAAATCCTGGAGCTCATTTTAAATGTCAAGTGTTAAGTGTCAAATTTTCATAGTCAACTCCTAATGCTGCAATTGAATTATGCCCGAAACAAAAATAGAAGTAATTACAAAAGAAGGATAGTCGGTTAGATTAGCTGCAAGATTTTTTGTTAACAAAAACACTATTCTAAGACTTAAAGCCAAATGGGGGATACAGGGAAATCTTCAAAGAAGAAGGGAATTCGGTCGAAACAGAACGTCAACTCATGAACAAGTTGAAAATCCCTTAATCATAATGAAAGGTTCCATCCATTTGAAAAAATTTTGAAACTTCGAACCGATGACCTTGGGTTTTCTTTAGGCGGGAAATTCAAAGTATTTGTATTACATAATATACGAAATTTTATAAAATACTGGTGTTTTTTTTTTTATGAATGATGTGGGAATGAAGTGTTTGAAAGCAGAATATTTCCTTCCAAATAATTGAGCGTGAAATAATAATTTAGTGGCATTAGCAGTATAAGTAAATCTAAGGTTTCTAATTTAATGTTGCCATAAAGCTATAAACACACTCGACGGAATGCGTTTATGTGTTACAGAGACGTTAGTGCGTTATAAGATTTATAAGTGAGTTGTACTGGAATATCTCAAGTCAAAAAAGGGCGATTAATAGGCAAATCAAAAAAAAATAACACAAGAAATTGGTTTCTAAAGGCCTTTCTGCACTTGTCCTTTGTAAAACTGGGATTCCTCTAATAAAATTTTTACGCATTACACTAGTTTCCCAGCCGAACGGTCGTTCAATCTGTATGTGTATATATTAGACACAATTTAATGTGTTAATTATAAGATAATAATCATATTTAAAGCTGTTTTGAGAGAACATTCACTCTTTTGAATCATTATAAGTATTGCAGATGGCAAAGACGATCTCGCAAGCCATTTTTAAATATGCGATGGAAATAAACACTGCAAATTCTATTTTGTGATTCTGCTATTTATGTCAGTAGTGCGGCTAGCAGCTAATACCTAATAGCTCCGGATTGTTGAACAACATTTACTAAACCTTCTAAGAAGCTTGTACGTGAGCGACCCTTACTTATCTGCAAAATTGGATATCTAAAGAAGTCTAAATTCGTGAATTCATAATTATTATTTTTACAACTTTTAATGGAGCAATGAATACCAGACATCGTCAACGACAGCAAAAATTGGCCAAGAAAATGCTAACTTATACTTACTTAACTAATAAAATATCGAATAGTATACAAATATGTTAAATGGACTAAACAAACACACGAAATGGAATAATTTATACACAAATTTTCTATTTGCATTCGTAAATGACAAGTATTGATAAGTATGTCGACTAATCATATAGCAAAGAAAATAATGGCGTCTAAAAAACGGTAATGGCGGCGAGTGACGCTACTGATACTTCAAATCCAATAGTGTGGTGCTACTTTGTAACACTATTTTTCCACTTTGTGACACTGTGTAGGTGATATTTTATGTGAGGTTGGTAGTCCAACTCGTGATTTGATATTTCACATTTTTATATGTAATTGCGCATGACACAAGAATTGTCACAAACATGGAAACATTGAAGTACGCTGTATGGATAAGAAACCCCATTTTGAATAATAAATAAACATAAATTAATGCCAAATAGAGAAAATAGTATAAAACACACGTGTTACAATTACTCTTGTAATACTTACTGGTGCATATATTTCTAAAATGTAAAAGGATAGATTATAGCTGTCTGTTTAAATATATAATTTCTGGTTTAATGATTTCAGTTAGTCTGCGCATTGACCCGTCGTAGTTTAAATTCATTAATATACAGTGTGTTTTCACTCAGCTGCAAAGGCCTACCAGATTTTAAAAAAAGCGAAAGCAGACGATAAAAAGTGTCAGACCAGACCAAGCAGGACTTATTTCCCAAATACTAACTTCCTATTCAAAAATTTTTCGTCTATCATACCTATTGTCAACTCTATCCATGGACACACTATATAAATGACATTTGAGAAACATCAAAGCTGATTTCCAAAAAACCGATTTTCAAAATTCAAATATTGCAAGAGTTGTATGCATTTTTTGACTCCGCACCCGTGAAATTGTATAAGATTCTGCTACAAAAAAAAAAAAACTATAGTGTCAAACCGACCTAAGGCTATTTCATGATACAAAAATATAAGCAGCGAGGTACGCAAAAGCATACCCTGCTTTTGCGTACCTCGCAAAAGAGTTGAACGGTACTACCAATCCAATAACTTGTATATTAACCCTCATAACTATTAAAATAAATAAAAAAATGCCTTTATTGCAACTCCTTTAAATGAAATTTGTATTGAAGTATAAAATTTAGATGTAACTTACATATTTACATTTTGAACAGTTCCCATTTTACAGTATTGCGTTTCAATCTGCAAACACCAAATACAACAACAATAGCTGCATTCGTTCGTGCAATGATTCAGAATCACACTTGCTATCAATAGAATTTAGGTAGTTTTGAAATTCTCTTCGATTATTGGTAATTAGCGAATTCTGATTATAATCACTGGCACAAACAAGAGCAGCTAATGGCAATGGTGCGGTGACGATGTATTTGAGTGCTGTATTCACATTAAAAGGCGAGTTTTGGTTTTCGTAAGAGGACACCTTGTTTTCTTGTATCATCAGTGGATTTTCTACATGTTTTCATTATATTTTTATAAACATTTAAAAATCGAGTGATTCAACAGCTAAACGGAAAAGTCAAAGGGCAGTGGTTCCGTATTCACAATTTCATTGAAATCTAAATTTGTCCATTGTTGGTGTTCCTTTGTAAAAATAGGTTTTCTTTATCTATACACAGATTTTTCACTTGAAGACAAGTCACAAACTAATCCAACAAATACATTTTTAAAATAGGCAAATTGCTAAAAAAAACATAAGTTTTTGCTCACTTCTAAAAAATCAGTATGTTTAGACTTGTCCCTTATGGCACTGAACCCCACTACTCTGATTACTGAAGTAAATCGTATTATGTGCAATGTTCAAAAATTTTGGTATAATTATTTCTTATATTTCTCATCAGATCTTAATTCAAAGAAATCTATTGCTTACTTATATTCTTTCTTTCATTTTATGCCACAAAGTGCTTATACAAACTTAAGAAGCAACAGTTGCTTAGTAGGTAACGACCTAGATTCACTTGTACTTACTTGATATGCCACAGCAACTGTACCAATAGGTTTCTCAATTGCACTGTTGGGTATAGGTGAGCAGTTGCTTATAGCCAATGGTGGTGGCGATGGTTGTGGTGTTACGTGAGGTGATACCGTTGCACTATGAGTTGAGTCCACCAGACGAGAAAATCCAGGACTTGATGTTGTTCCGCTAACGCAGCAAATGAATTGAAAAAATTAGGAGAAGCTGAAAACAAAGGTTCCAATAACTCAAAACTAGAATAAAAACTCTCACATATGTATATTTTTTTTCTGCTAACATTACTTAAATTGAATATATTTGTATTTTTTACCTGACGTGCTGCTTGCAATAACTCGAGCCGCAGGAACAAATTCTGGCGATTGTGGGGTTACCTTTTTTGTGGAGACAGGAGACTCAATGCTAATTTTTGAGAATGTTTGAGATAGATTATTTGAAACCACTGGTGTGCTTGTATTTTGACGGTTCTATGCAAAATAACCTATAAGTATCTACCCCAATAAAATAATCTACGTTTATTACCATATAAGTTGCTAACTTTGACTCTTGTGGTACCCCATTAGCAGAAGCGTATGGTAAAAACACGGGATGATCCATACCAAATATCTGCAATACTTTTTTAATTTATAACATACCTACATTAGCAGAAACAAACACATGCACTGTTATTTGCAAGATGTCAGAATTGCTGTTTAGCATTTAGACGTTTCTGTGTGATAAGAAACTCTTCTAGCGTTGTTTTGCACATGTTTAAAAACCTCTTTTTGATAATTAGCAATAACTAAACAGCCCCACATTCACGTGAATTTACGAAAACTAGCACAGCTAGGCCTTGGATATATAACAGATGATCGGTAAAAAAAATGCAAGTTTTTTGTTATCAATTTAGAATTAATTACTAAACTCACAAATTTAATGAATAAGTTATATAAACGAACATATTTTTATGTGTGAAATGAAACAATCAAAGAAAATATTGACAGAAATGTCAACTACGTACTCTCAAAACAAAAGCTTGTTCACTTCATTTTGCACTTGTTTGAGAAGGGTGGGGGTAACTAAAATTCATGGTTGTTCATGTTAAACATGTGTGCAAAATATGGATAAATATAAAGGCAAATTCATATTTCGTATGAGAGCAAATATGGTTATTAAATAACTAGACTATTTACTCCGTATATCTTATTTTATTTTCTAGAAAATTTACAACTTGTGGATCTCTCAACAACGCTCTCTTTTTTTCGTTTAGTATATCACTCAAAGAAACATTACTGAAAAAATCTTTGTGATCAATTACACCGTTAGCCATAGGTTTGCTGCAAGCTGTAGTTGAAGTACTTAATTTTTCTATTTTGTCTTCACCCGTATCACAGTCCGACTCCTGCTTGATAACAATTGGATTCTGCACGTCTGCAACAGGTTTAATTTCTTTATTTTCTCTTTCCTGTTGGTCATAAATTTTCTTTAAAATTAAAGAATTCAGACGTCCTCGTACGTCTTTCGTATCTTCAGACTCCATTATAAAGGTATTATTAAATGAAAAACAATATTTATGACATATAGAAAATCATGACAGCTGATTTGTTTCAGTGTAACCAAGTATAACCAACTTTGCAAATTGTTATTTCCCACTAGTTGTTAAAAAATCAATTCAACTTGTTCATGCATCTAAACATGATTTTATTTGATAGTCGGATATGACTGACCTTTTGTGATCTTTACGCTCAAATAAAGTAGCTAACAAAATTAATCATCGATATCCTATCGTACATTGCCACATTACCTGTTTAGCATCTTTTAACAACTTTATTTTTTACAAAAATAACCCTAAAAATAATATACGAATACTATTTTTGATATTTGCTCGAAATGATTATTTATTAAAATATAAAGAAATTAGATTTCAATTATATTATATTTATGAACTTCAACTGTAGTAAAACTAAATAGTCGTTTCAGCCAGTGGTTTAGAGATGGCACTGTCAGGTCATGGATATATAGAAAGGACATTTGCGTATAGTGTAATATGAACAATTAATGTTATTTAATAATACATTTATAATTATTTCTTGAATTAGTTTCTTTATTTTTGCACATATTTTTTAATATTTTTTAAATTATTTTAATTGGCTGATTTACGCTGATGATATTTAAATCATAATGAATTCATAATCGATACCATTGTTTTTGACTTTTTATAATTATTTGACCAAATAATGAACTTTGTCTTTATTTACTGCTGTTCTTTAATCAGAATGCTATACATCGATGGCCCTTCTTGAGCTCCAAGCTGCATTTGATTCAAAACTCATGAAAAAGTTGATTTAAGATTAAGATGTGAAGCTTATAATGAATAATTGATATCGTATTTTATTGAAAATTTGTAAAACTATTGAACAATATAACAAATGTCCAAACTTACTTACCTCGTATCATTTTAGTCCAAGGTGCAAGGTTCCAAATTTAGGTATACTTCTTCCTACCAAACTTTAGCTTTTAGAAATCATAGTAATACATACATATACATAATTTATAGCAAAAATATATTTTTTTATATAATGATTATAATGAAAAGTAATTGATACTCATACTTTCAATTAGAAAAATGTTCTATAAATTATCTATTCTACCCTTTTGCTAAGTCAATATATAGGGTGATTCACGGAACCCGTCCATTAAAAGTTTTAGACTTTGCAATGATATCTCGATTTTGAAAATTTGGGGTTAAGCATAGTTGGCTATGATGTCTTTAGAAAAAATAATTTCATCTATGTCGCACCTCCGGTTACATGAAAAGTCATGGCCAACTTTGATATTTTAAATAGAAACCTATATTTTTTAGTGCATTTTTAGGTATTACTAGGAATTTTAAAGCCAATTTTATATAAACATCTACTTACCTATCCGTTACCGTTAGGTATACGAACACAGAGGATTCAATTCTACATCACATGGTATAAAAATATACAGGGCGTTCCATTTGAAAAAAAATACTTTTAGTATTAAGAAGTTACTCCAAATCAACCCTAGATTATGGGACATCTGTATAATTTTGTTTACTTTTTATTCCCTGGTTAAATAGTAGAGGACCCATTCAGTCAACATGAAAACTCTCTATCTTTTATGGTATAACCGTTATACATATTTACAGCATAATATTTTTTTGAGCTTTTTTTCACAAAAACCAAAATAACTCGGAAACGGTAACCGAAAGGTAAGTAGATGTCCTTAAAATTCCGAGTAGAACCTAAAAATGCACTAAAAAATATAGGTTTCTATTTAAAATACATATCAAAGTTGGCCAACTTTGACTTTCCATGCAATCGGAAGTGCGACATAGACGAAATTATTTTTTCTAAAGAGATCATAGCCAACTATCCTTAACTTCAAAGCTTCAAAATCGAGATATTATTGCAAAGTCAAAACTTTTAATGGACGGGTTCCGTGAATCACCCTGTATATGTTCGCCGACACCAACTGCTACAATTAGTTTTACAAATATTAATACAAAATGAAGTTACTCATTTATTCAGAGAGAAGTATCCTGATTTAGCACCCCCCATATCTCAAAGTACATGGACAACATTTTGAACATTTATTGTAGAAGACGAGGATAATACAATCATAAATCATAAATCCACCACTTATATCTTCAATAATTACCTTCTAACTCACAACAAATGTTATTCATCACAAATTCATCTCGATGAATACGAGCTTATTTCACTGTGATTTCTTTACTTTCTTACATTTTTGAAAGTTAATTTAGTCATTCGATAACCTACATTTGTCTGACAGCCGTTGACAAATGACAATTAAATCAAAGGTTCAACTGCTTACACTTTTCGCACTCTCTTCGAGGCAAATGCAGATAGTTCTGCACTTGCACGAAAGGTCAACCTTTCATGCGACGTGAAAAAAATAATAATTTTAATTGATCCTCCTGTTTAAAAAAAAATTTTTAAAACTTAATCTCGAAAACCGTAATACCTAGCCAGAACCCTGGGGACTATAGATCAATCACATGCTTACCAACCATGTATAAACTCTTCACATCCGTAATAACTAACAAAATCTATGATCATATACTCCAACGCGACATCATTACGGAGGAGCAGGGTGTCGCAGAGGAAGTCGAGGCTGCAAAGAACAGATATTGATTGACTCCGTAATCACAGAGGAGACTAAAAAAACCAAGCAAGATCTCTATTTCGCCTATATAGATGATAAAAAGGCTTTTCTGGTTAAAAGAGGTACTTACAATATACAAAATTACGCCCGCAATAGTTTCAACACTAACAGCACTGATGGGAGAATGGCGAACTAATATCCAACTTAACAATGAGAGTGTCGGAGTAGTCAGAATTAAAAGGGGATATTTCAAGGCCGCTCTTTGAGTGCCTTATGGTTCTGCTTGGCACTTAACCCTTTGTCCTCCATGTTGAACAACAGAAAGTCAGGTTATCGACTCAAGAACTCCTTAGTGACAATTAACCACTTAATCTATATGGACGATATTAAACTAGTGGCAAAAACCCAAAAGGAGCTCCAACAGCTGCTCAAAGACGTGGAAATATTTAGTCAAAACATACAAATGCAATTTGGAGTCCAAAAATGTAAACTTAACAGCATACGCAAGGGGGAATTCCAAATGCTAGAACCTCACGTAATTAATGACGGAGAAGACGTGATAGAACCGATAGATAAAAATGAAGTATACAAATACCTTGGAGTACTGCACAGCCATAAGGTGGAACACCGGCAAATGAAAGCGAACGTGACAAACACTTGCCGAGGGAGACTGCGCCAACTTCTAAAAACGAAATTCACAGCAGGAAACATGGCTAAAGCTGTAAACACTTATGCGATCCCGCTTGTCACATATACATTCGGCATCATACGTTGGACAACAACTGAACTCCACGACCTCAATAGGATAACACGAAAGGAATTCACCCGTAACAGAATGCACCATCCACATAGCAGCGCGGCTCGTTTCCATCTGACGCGAAGAAAAGGAGGCAGGGGAATACTCCATATGGTCAGAATACATGATAGGACGGTAACATCGTTGAGAACGTTTTTCTATAAGAAGGTTGAAACCTCGGAGGTGCATCGATGTATTGTCCAGGCTGATAAAAAATATACTCCTTTAAACCTACATACTCAAGGCTACCGCCATCAAGCTATATCTACGGACGAAGATTTAATTCGAGAATGGACCAGCAAACCATTACACGGTAGATATATTAATAACGTCAACCAACAGTGCATTGATGGCGATGCTTCCCACCAATGGCTGCGTGAGGGTACTCTGTTTCCAGAGACGGAGGAATTCTTAATATCTATTCAAGATCAGGTGGTCCCAACCCTCAACTACAGGAAACATATCATTAAAGACGCCCAGGTGAAAGACGATCGATGCAGAATGTGCCGATTAAAACTAGAGAACATAGAACATCTGATTAACTCTTGTTCCGTTATGGCGGCGAAACAATGCAGTTGCCAAAATTCATGGCTAGCATGGAAAACCGGATGCATGGCTGAGAAGACCCCGTATTACACCTATCAACCGGAGGCTGTGACGAAGCCCGACTTTATTGGGACAGAACTATTATTACCGACCACCATATTCCTAACAAGCGGCCAGATATCCTGCTAATCGATAAAACAAAAAATATATGCCGCATTATAGACGTTGCGGTTCCTGCCCCAGCCAATAACAGTGATAAGCATAAAGAAAAGGTAAACAAATACACACCTTTAGCGGCAGAAATTAAGAAACTATGGAACCTCGACGAAATAAACATCATTCCTGTAGTCCTGGGAGCAACTGGGGAGATACCTCATCAACTGCACGAATCTATTGCTAGGCTCCAGCTACCTCCGAAACTCTACATCGAAATGCATAAAGCAGTTATCCTGTGAACCTGTAATATAATGCGATCGGCATTGAATCTGGGAATGGCAGACGCACGTGCCTGACAGTGCATCCATCACATTTGCTCCCTCACACGCACTCACTCTCTTTTACATACACACATATACTGCTTGCACACAACTGGAGATGATTGATGACGACACATAACTGGCAACACTGCTACCAGCTCTGATGTTTCGCTTGTCATAAGGCCGTGGAACACAGTTTTACCTCTACAAAAAAGAGTGAAAAATCAAATAATAATAATAGTCTAAGTATTTAAAAAAATCCAGCTAACATTCAGATCAAACGATACGTGTCTTGTTGCAAGTTGTGTCGCTTTTCTTATCGCGTGTCGTATTCCTCTGGTGTACACTCTGCATAATGTAAATAACCAATTTGCACTCGTCAAGCACAGTGCATATCGGAGTGACACAACCGCAATGCGATAAGCGACAGAACCAGCAAGAAGACACGTACCGTGTAAATATAAGCAGAATGCGCATCGGAGGGTTACCACACGTAATACGATTTACGCGGAACGTGCCGCGTTACTGATGGTTGTATCGTTTGTCATATTCGTGTCGTATCACTCCGGTGTGAATTCTGCCTCAGTTTTAGACATGGCTTTATCTGTAACTCAGTGCAAACAGTAGGTGCATTTCACTGCTTACGGTTAAGTGCACTGTATTTTTTTTTCATCTTGCATTTACTTCCATTATAAAATTTGAATCTGGCTATTCAGTCAGATCTAGATAGAATTTTTCTGTGGTGTACGCTTAACACTCTTCCATTAAATATAAGTAAGTGGAAAGTTATAACATATACAAGGCAGAGAAATACCATTGATTACAATTATAATATTGATTCTAATAAGGCCTTGTATTTTGCTTCTCTATTACTCTAGTCAGAAGCGTCAATTAGAACAAGTGCAAGGTAAATTTGCTAAATACTTATGCTTTCAAGTAGATAATATATATCTACCTAGAAACTTCGATCAGTGCTCACTGCTATTCCGTTTTGATTTGCCGTCCTTGTCTTTCCGGCGTGTATCCATTAGCATTTGTTTTTTATACAACTTGATCCATAACAATGTCGATTGTTCTCAAGTTTTATGCAACTTCTTGTACCACCGTTCAATACCAGGCCATCCATCACGTTTTACTTACCATTCGCCAAAACGAAACTTCTGCTCAAGTCACCTTTATATGTTATGTGCAATAATTATAACAGAATTGCTAACATCAGTGATATTTATTTTCAAAATCTAAATACTTTAAGACAATTATCCTTAGGCAGATAGTGAATAGATGCATATTAAGTTAGTCATTGTAACGGAGCGAGATTTCTTATCTGGAGACTTTTGGGGATGGCCAGCCCTAATTCAATCAAGACAAAGCCAAATACCGTCTCACAGATAACCCCACCTGCTCTCTGGAGCGACTAGCCACTGCTGGAAAGCAGTCTTTTTGTTCGGTAGCGATTGGTTTTAGAAGTTTAGCCAAAGATGCTCTCCAACAGTGTTTTCCTCGGTCAGTTGAAGCAGGGCCGTTAGTTAGCCTACAGATTGTCGACTTACCCACCTCATCGGCTTTCTCCTAGCGAAATAACTTCCTCTCAAAAAAATTTTACTATGGGTAAAAATTAAACTTCTTTTTTTTAAATCAGGTATGGCGAAATAATAGAGCAACTACTTTTACATTAATATATTGAATACATTGTGACAATAGGCTTTAAACTATCAAACAACAAATTTAATAAAATAACAAATAAAAGACATAACGAAACAACTACTTGGATGATTTTTAAGTTTTTTTTTATATTGTTGTTTAACTTAAACTCTAGTAATTTTTCTTACAATATCTATTCATTAATATATATAGAGAGAGAACGATTTACGGTTTTTACGTATTTGCAATGGTTAGTTTTAAGCAGAAATTTTGAACATCTCACCAACCGATGTGGGTAATTAATTCTTTCCGTAATCCAAATTATAAGGCACAAAAACTTTACACAACACTCACAAAAAATTTAAAGAAAAGGGGATTTTTCGAATGGTTTTAGCACAAAAACAAAACACCTCTCGAGGAAAGCTTTTGCTTCCTGTTCTCGAATTTTAAGCTTATTTTGATTGCAAAATCTAAGAAGAGAACTTTAATTTTAACTTTAAGTTGTGGAACGCCCGGTACGAAGGGAATCGCGTGCTTTTTCCTGAAGCTGAAGCGGACCGCGGATTAATTGAATTAAAACAGCCATGTAAAGAATTTTTATAAACTTTGATTGTGACGTCATTCCGTACCGATTACTAGTTCAGCTTCTCTTTACAGGAGGGCGCAAGTATGATCGAAGGTGTTATTTTCCTGAACTTCAAACGCCCTTCTTGAGAGTAACGTGGGATCCGCTGGTCAGCATTTGTAACATACAATAAACAAAGAAGCAGATAATATACAAAGTAATACCATATTATCTTAATTACGCGAAACTTTTAACAAAAATAGACTATTATTTCCTGTGAAGTAGACGCTGCTTCAGCGAATGCCACATTACTTATTATCTACGAATTAATAAAATGAATTTAAATACTTTGTATTATACAGGATGGAATTTCGAATTCTTACATAATGTATAAGTAGTGTAGGATAGTACAGTAGTTTCTTATGTTAATTATATATAACTCGCATTGTACTTGTTACTCTGTGTATTGTCCCTTAATTGGAATTGTAGATTCTGTTCGGCAATAAATATAAGTATATTATGATTATTAAAATATATGCGCAGGTAGTATCTTTTGGTCTAGTTAAAAAAAACACATTTACCGGCATTTTATTGGCGTTTTAATTTAACTGACAAAAAATTATCAAAACTACCATTTCACATCTACCAACTGCTGCATTGGCGTACCTTTTGAAATTAGATTTTCTAAATATTTTTCTCGGCCAAAAAAAAAAATCCAATGCAAATATCGCGCGTTAAGTCAGTTTCAGTGCAAGAACTAATCAGGCATTCGCCTCGAGCTCCTGCGTGAAACTGAGCTTTTGCGCTGTAAAATAAACTTACCGCGCCCTAATGTAAATAAGTTTTTTTTTTTGCTAGTTACTATCCACAAATATTTTTCTATATAGATGCGCCTCTTCACCAGATGCAATTAGTACAACTTCACAGATTTTGTCATACCAGGTGAAAAGTTGCGAGCTGCCAATTGCATTCTGGGCGACTGGAAATGGGAATGACTTCAACTGTAGGCGTAGCTACGCATGAATTCGCAGCACAGGAAAATAATACTACTTATTCGAATTAAGAATTTCATTCTTCTTAATTCTTTCGTTTCAGTTTTAAAATATAATAATCAAAATAACTGGTGATATATGAACAATAACAATAAACAATGAAGTACCTATTCATCAGGAAGTAGTACGTTATTGAAAAAAAAATACATGTTCGGGATATTTATTAACCACTAATTTATAAAATTCCATGCGACAGTAATAATCGTCGGGTAAAAGTTCTTGGATGTGTTAATTTTGTACGATTGATATTTATTCTTATGTAAAAGGTTTAATACTTTTGCATTATTATTACATCCGTGAGCAATTTATTTAGATGTCATACTAGAATTTTATTCCCCTAATGCACAAACTTATTTCAATATCACTGACAACACGGTGGTCAGTGTCAAAAATTCTTCTGGTATCAATCCCCAGAATATTTAACACTGTCCACCGTGCTCCATGATCCTAACGTTGTACCAGAGTACATATTTCCCTTCCTCTTATTAATGTAAATGTTTTTTTAAAACGTCGGACTGTATTACGAATAGAAGTCGCGCTAAGAATTAATCTTTCGGGATAATTAACTGCCAATAAATCGTGTGTAACTTTTGCTGAATTGCCACCGTAAAATTGTTTCACAGTAAGTTTTTCCTCGGGCGTATAATATTCCATTTTTTTTTATAAAAGTTCTGACCGCGATCAACATTTACTAATACTAACTCTTATGAAGTTTGAGAATCGTACCCTAACATCCAGCAACGCCTTGTTAGGAAATGAGCGAAAGGAATCGAAGGCCGACTAATCTGGTAGTGAATTACGTGTGCTTAGCCAATCGTTCCCCTCACCTCGCAGTTCACGCAATGAGGGCTATGTCCAATTGACTTAAATTGAAAAGATCGATGTGGTGATAGCATTTTGCAGTACTTAGACAAGGGTAGAGAATAGCGGTGAGCGCTTGCCGTTAGACGGCGATGGCATGCGGATTGGAGATGGTAAATCGAAGCCTATATCTAACACGCAACCGCCTAGCAGAATGCTAGCATGCGTATTTCTCGACTTTGTTAACTAATAGAAATCATATTTTTCATCATTCTTTTGTCATATTATGACAATCGACAGGTCGAAAGTGCGCTCCTGGTATGTGCGCGCTACCAATACAATAATAGAATCTGGGGTAAATAAAATTTGAGGCAGAACACGATCAGTAACACTTTTATTAAACGGTTTATTCTGTGAAGCACAATACAATAACAAAATAAAAAAAAAAAACGTTCAAAAAAATTTAATTTTTTTAACATTATTTATTGTTAGTTACACGAGATTTTGACTGTGCTAAAAATTGTGATACTGTCTTTCTAATGTATTCATCTGTTATTTTCGTATGCCTTTTTCTCGTAGCAGCTGAAACAATTTTTAGATAGTAATCGGATTTTTGCTTTTAAGAAATATTGATACCAATAACTGCCTTGTAGATATTCAATGTACAAAAAGCTAATTTTCCTTTCTTGCCGATGCCTGAGTATAGTAGCGCTACTTCATTGGTCATCAGTTTTCTCAAAATATAGTAAATTGTCTTAGCTTCAGTCTCTCCGCCGACCAAATACAGCAAATTAACCTACCACAGTAAAATATGATAAACAATTACGCCATAAATATAAATATACCAACAATTTACCAAGTTTTTAAAGTTTTCTTTTTCCAATATCAAATTATCCAATGTTAGCATATCCATAACGCTACCACACGGCAATTTGCTGATAATAGGTGATTCTTCCATAGTTGCCACGTCAACAGTATGGATAGACTGTGAAAATTTCGGAAGATTTTCCATCTGGTCAATTCTTTTCGATAAGTTATTTAAAGAATATTTTATTTCGACTTGATTTCTTAAAATTTCTTTCAAGATACCTGTAATAGGTCAATTTATTTTTATATATTTTATTATAACAAAGTAGGTATAGTGGTCAACGGATAGAGTTGGCAATAGGTATGATGGAAAAAATTAATTGAAATATTTTGGAAATAATTCCTACTTGGTTTGAAAGTTATTTATCGTCTGCTTTCGTTTTTTTTTTTTAATCCAGTGGGCCTTGTAGCTAAGTCAAAACTGCTTTCGTTTCAGGTAAGGTACCTTTTTCCGTTGACAGTATTACATAAATGTTTTGAGAATAAAAGGTTATGCCTGTATGTAAATTTTCAGTCATCGGTATACTTTGATAAAATCCATTGTTTGTCAATTTCGTTTCAGATAAAATACTACCACTGATAAATTCATAGTTCATTCTTCTGGAGAATTTTCGTGCCATGTATATTTGGTTGCAAGTTGATATTTTTCGAAAATATTGTAGCCAATAAAACTTAACTGCAGTAGTGAGGTCTAACATGGCCCATAGACGGTACGATTTATCGTACTACAAGATATACGATTCGACAGCTTTAACTACAATTGCACCGTGTGTGCGACTCTCATTCAATTTGCAGTACAATACGGTTGCACATAATTGCATGATTACATGCAATTTGCGTTTAAATTTGAATGTATGTGTGCATTCATCTGTCTGTCCACGCACTTTTTATAATCTAAGGGTTTATTATTAATACACAGTTCGTGATTAAATTCATATGTGTATAAGTAGAAATGCTAGCCGGTTCTGGCGCAGAAGCTCATAAGGTTTACATAGGTGAGTACTTTCGGTTTTCTCGAATGTCTGTTACTGTCTTTTCGCGTTACAGAGCTAGAGCGGCTGGGCTTCTCACCAAACACAGCTCCGCGAACAAAGCTAATATTTGTCAAAAATCATGCATAAAAGGTGTTTTTTTTTGTGATAAAATAACGTATCTGCAACAATTTAATACTCATTTTTAACGATTCTTTGTCGAATTAAAATCACTAATAACTAAATACTTAACCGTTGAACAGTTATTTGATGTTTTTGATTATTGACAGAAACGTCTCATTCAACACAGGAGAAACACTTTTCATCCAGTAATGACGTATTTTCCTACCTCGTGCAGGTTAAGTCGCTATATTACTATTAAGATTCCAAATAAAATACGTTTATTCATAATAGTAATATAATGATGGGCTAAAAAATGGTAATATTGCGTTTTTTAGCCCTATATAGCTATATAGCTGTTTTAAACACGTTTTAGAAGGAAATGAGGGTTAATTTGTCATATCAGGCGGTAGAATTAACAACCGGTCACGGTAATTTTAAATCATATTTATGTAGAATTGAAAGGCTTAATGATTCGCATTGTCAATGTGGGGGAAAGCGGAGCATGTTTTATATGAATGTCCACTCACTGATGAGTGGCGGTCGCGTACGGAAGTTAGGGCATTAGCTAAAGGGTTAAATTGATCGTAACGCGAAATAGATATTGGAGATAATGAGTTGGTCGAATGGTGGAAATTTTTTAGTAATGCTGCTAAAGAACTAGATAGTTTATGGCATGATATTTAGATAGTTAGTAGGGCAGTATATAGCACGTATTTATAAATAAGTATTTTATACTCTTTTGTGATATAAATTAGTGTTAAGTTATTGTTAAGTATTAGAATATGTAGGTGCTGTTGTTGTTTTGCTTATTTTTAGATCATTACTTCTGCGATATTTAAACTTCAAATTCATGATGTGTAAAAAAAGGGAGCAACTACCTGAAGACGGCGCAGCTGCTGAAATTGAGTGGGTCTCTTCAAAACTCACAAGGATAATAATAATTTGCTAGACTATCTGTAACAAGGTCTGGAATTTCTTCACAGATCCTGCTCCCAGAGTAAGGTGTTTGGAATGGTTTTTACTTACTCCTTAGCGAATGGTGGGAGATAACTAAAGTCCCTCCATGAGCGCAAATATAATAACAACTGATAGTTGTCAGATTTATAGTATACTTCAGTGGCGGCTCGTGAGTTATGAAAGATGGTGGGCACAATATAAGAACTTGCCTATTTTTTGTACATAAAATCCATTCTCCTATTTTTCATGCTGGAAAAGACGTCTATGACTTTGTTGTAAAAATATGTTCAGTCGATCTTCTGACATTGTGCTTCTCAGAAAAGTTTTAATGCGTTTGAGGGTGGAAAAACATCGTTCACATACTGCTGTCGACATGGGGGTTGTACAAATAATATCCAACGGTTTATATGTTTCCGTTAAAACTTTTTTTAAGTTGTTGTGTGTTATGAACACTAAAAGTGGCAAAACACCACCTACATCTACGTCACACATGTCCTCGCGCTCGTAAATTACTGAAAGTTCACTTTCCAATTTTACGCTGTCCAACATATAAGATTTCACATTTTTTTATAGACATAATTAACCGACGCAAAATATGACGATTTTTTCCACATCTTCGTTGTACTTAATTTTATGTCGCAAATAAGCACTGTCTAAATATTCACGTATGTCCACTTTGCCTAGAACATTAAAATCCACGCATGCATTCATGTGAGAAACGGAATTTTCGTGTTTCTTTGCCCTTTTTGCGATACGCGTTAAATCATTTAACCCTTGTTTATTCCACGCACTGACCTCTTTCTTAAAAATTAAGCAGATAAAACAAAATAGTTTATTTGTTAGTTGACATCCGCATATTTTTATTAAATACTCTATTGTAAATTGGAGTTTTACTTGTGGAAGTGTAGTTTATTTGAAGATCAAGAATAGGCCTTCCTTTCTCTTTAATTAAAAGTTTTTCCTCAAATGAGAGCGGGTTTTTTTTTAAGATTTTGCACTCAATTAACTTCCATCATTAATAATAAACGTCACTTCAAGCCTTTGAAATCACATATGCGCGGTACGCGTTGAAAACGATGCAATCACAACGAATGCAAGACGTTAACTGAGGACACGGCATTGCGTGCCCCGAAGCGACCGTATAAGCGCATATAGCGAAGATAAACGGAGCCGTCCGATTCATACTCCAAATAAGTACATCGGAAAGAGTGCTCCGGAATATAGTTCGCTTCGCATAGCGTTCGCATATACGCTAGCGTCTGCGTTGCGGAAGAAAACTTTGATACCATCGTTATAAAAATACGTAAAAATAATAAATTAAAATAATGCACTGAATTACATGCGAATTTCTTTCTTGGTGGTTGGGTGGGCACGTGCCCTTGTGCACTTAAGTACCAGCCGCCACTGGTATACTTGCGATTTTGTGAACTAATCACAATTTTAGTTGTTCACATATTTCAGCGTTTCACATAAAGCAGCATTCATATAATTGAGAGGCTACTGTATTATATTTTTGTTATTAACAATCATAGGAAAATTATTTAGTTAGAGTGGGAACATTTCATACTACTTAGAATAGTTAGCCTCGTGTTGTATCTTTAGGTGGAGCACGGAGTTAGGATGATCTGTAATAATTTAGCTTTTCACAAATAAAGTGTAAATTTTAGAAATGATTTGCAGTTTACACGCCTCAGGCTTCTTATTTATTTGTAGCCACTTTGACAAACATTAATGGTATTTTATACTAGTCAATATTTTTATTTTGTGACAGACAGCAGCACTTTTAAAAGTTTTAGCGAAAGAAGAGTGTGTTTATTTGGTACGGTAGCACGGAATTGGAAATGTGTCTTGTCCATATGCAATTGATCTTTTACACGAAAAATATTCTGATACTGCTGTCTCGAAAGAGGCGTTGCGAAAATTAATTAATAAATTCCAGTTGCTGAACCAGTTCCAGTGAACTGGAAACTAAGAACACATACGATACAAATAACGCACCTTCATTATTATTGGATTAGTTGCAGATAATCCTAAATTATCTCTAAGAAAGCGTGCACAAAGATTAAGCACGAGCAAAAGTTTATTACAAAATTGTTTTAAGGATGCCAAACTTCATCCTTCAAGCCAATGTTCCGGCACACGTTAGAACTTGAAGATGAAGAGAGATGTTTAAAGTTTTGCATAAGTAGGCATAGGGACAAATTACTTGCAAAACAGAAAA
Source organism: Protaetia brevitarsis (assembly GCA_004143645.1). Lineage (NCBI taxonomy): Eukaryota > Metazoa > Arthropoda > Insecta > Coleoptera > Scarabaeidae > Protaetia > Protaetia brevitarsis. The sequence continues at coordinate 2,518,195 of RXPK01000037.1, read as the reverse complement.
TTTCACAATTTTTTTCACAGATGAATCTACATTTTGCACCAATGAACACGTATCGAGTCAAATTAGTAGCTACTGGGCATAGGATACTTCTAATTACTTAATTAATAAAAGCTAATGTTGTCAAAAAATTAATATATGGTGCATCTTCTTTGACCGGATAGTTGGTCCATATTTTATTGAAAATAAATAAATAAATCAGCAGGCGTGTTTGCGCTTTGCACATCTTGGAATTTTTTTTTTACAATTTTCAAGTACTTTAGAGCCAGAACTGTTTTGGCAACAAGACGACCGCCCTGCACATTCTACAGATTTCGTTTAGAGAATATTTTGTGGTTTGGCCCAATTTATTATCCGTCTGGGTCACCTGATGTACTGTCCACTGGAGCTTTTCCTTTAGGGTGTCTTAAAACATGATACACAAGTGTTTGAGACCGGTATAGGGGAAAGGATAAATCAATTGAATGAGCGCCATATCATTTCTAAAGAGTGCAGCGAATTTATTAGAAGTGCGGAAAAATTTATTGATTAACACAAAATTGCAATTTAAATTTGAAAGTAAAGAGGTAGAAAACCTTTTGTTATACAAAAATTTGTAAAACAATAAATGATGGTATTTTTTTAAAATATTTTTTGTTTTCTTAATTTTATAACACTCTGATCTAAGGTATTCCTATATCACATGTTAGTTGTAAATGATTGTAAATAATTAATAAAAAAGTTGTTTCTTCTATTATTGATTCCATCATATTTAATTAATCTGAAAATTTATATAACTCTATAGCTTTTTGCATTAAGCATTAGCATTGTTAGTAACATAGTGGCGTACTATAAACGCAAATACTTTTACCTGAAACTAAATTGACAAAATCCATTATTTTGTCAAAAGAGACCAATAATTTTGAAGTAAGAATGCTGAAAACAGTTTCAAAGGGGTACTGGATTTTAAAAGCTCGAAAGAAACTTATTTGGCAAATATGAAATTTCAATTCAATTTTTTTCCTTATACCTATTGTCAATTCCAGCCGTGAGCACACTGTATAAAATCACCGTAAGTATATAAGTTGATATTACTTATATGCTATACAACTTACCACTAGGATTCAAATTAGAACGGTTAGTAAAGGTGCTGGTAGAGCTCAATCCGCTATCTAAAATTAAAATGTTTAACATAAGTGTTAGTATGTAATTTATACTATGTTGTTAAATTAATGATTATACTAATTTTGAAATTCTTGCTTACTTGCATCGTCACTATTATGGCAGCTACCGTCGGCTTCTCTATCACTATCAGCCATTGTCTCATCTACGACTCCTAGAAAAAAAAATGGATTTCTTGTTAAATATAATGCCCATATATTAAATTTATATGTTTACTGTTTAAGTACCAATGCTTTACTATATAAGGTATTAAGGCTTTTGTAAAATACAATAAATAAGCTAAATAAAATAGTAAAATATTTTTGTTATGTTTTTTGATATTTAGCAGGCACCAAAAGTTACCTAAGACAATAAATAACGGTGAGCAAAAAGAATAGTAATTTGATTTGATGATTAAATGTGTAGAAATATTAGTATATATAATAGTAAAGACAGTATAATATGCTAATCGCACTAAAGAATGAAATAATATCAAGTGTTTTAGAATAAAGATTTATTTAATTTGAAACAATCTGATAGTAATTTGAAAAACAATGGAATGTTAATTTGAATAATTTTTTTTATCAAACATGATATATCTTTAAATATAAAATATATTTGATATTAATATAATTTTATTTAATGTCATCAAATTCTTTTTTTCAGTGCAGTTCAGAGGGAGATCTATTTCACAGAACGTGAACAATCGACAAACCATTCACGCCTTAAAAGATGAGAATTCACGCATAATCTCGGAAATTATACCATAAATATGTTTAGACGACGTACTATTAGTATATTGCGCTAAAAAAGCTGCGCCTTGCCAAAGAAGCTGCAGTTAGATATTATGTTTCGTAACTAATTGTAATATATCATTAAATGTTGCTGTAAAAAATATTAAAATTATCTCATTCACTGTGTGTTTTATTTACTAACAAAGTCAAGTAACTCTTACTGAAAAATTCTTTGTATCCTAACCAATTCGTTCTTTGTGGTCGCTCCTTTTTGTACAGCTCTATTAGACTCAATTCACACAGCATTTTCACAACGCATGTTTCTTCGTTGTGGTTGACCTTTTATAATCATCCCAGTTCATACATACTGCGTTGCGTTGCAAACCGCAATCAAAGTACATATGGAAAGTATCGGATCTGTCTTCGTCACTTTAGTAACAATCTCTGTCGCCCCTACTAATCGAGGGTATTACCGACCGTAAATCGTCGACGCAATGTGTGAACTGCCGTATCCATTTGAGTGTGCTTTCCTCATTTCTTAGCCGCAGCATGCGACGGCTTAGCGTTTGCATCGTCGAAACAACCTTCATGTGTGTGAATTGCCACATTTAAATCATGTGTTGTGGTTGCTAGCGGTACCGCAACGCAGAAACGTGCATTTTAAAAACGCTATATGTGAATTGAGCCTTACCTCTCTGTTTGTGCGTCAGTTCACCATTTGTTGTTCCTTACCTTTCAGTATTTTCCTCAAACATTTTCTTTTCCAAGTTTCCAACATTTATTTGTGTTGTTGGAAGTTGAACTTTAGTAAGTTAAGAAACGTTTTGCTTAGTGCTAAAAATTAATAAGATCTCCTTTTTCAAAGAAAATATAAAAGCGTAAAAATTACCACTGCAGAAAAGATGTTAATAAAGCCTAATCAGTGAGAACGTAAAGTTTGGAAAATCGGTCAAATTAAATATAAACTTTACGATACATTTTAAATAATAGCCATCAGTCTAGTTCATCATTCATCAATATTTATTAATTTTCAAGTATTATTTTTTTTTCACATTCGCTTATCGGTCATGCGTGCAACATATGAATTACATATTTACAATTCTATAATGTTAATTCAAGTCCAGTCTAATGGTAATTGATTACGAAAAATAAATTAATATCTCCAAATTAATATTACTTCAAACTGTATCCGTGCTTCTTGATGTGATGAGCTGTTAAATTTCCTTTCACTTTTGTTTTGAATGTACAGCCTACAATACGGCACATAAACTGTGGTTCCTTGCCGCATTCGTACTTCTGATGCGATCTTAAGCCTCGTAGATACTTGTATCTTCGATAACAAGAATCACACTCGTAGAACCCATGTGTAACACCTACAAAGGAGGTTACTTTATATAGATAAAGCATGGTTTATTTCGTCCATTAAGTAGCATAACATTCATTTGACATTTGCAGTTCTACCGTATAATTACGACATAGGGATAATAATAATAACAGATTGCTTTATTTCAGTTTACCGGAGCTAATACAATAAAAAAAAATGCACACAATAATATATTTACGAAACCAAAAATAATAAGGAAGCAGTTTAGGGTTAGGTGCTACCACTAGCACTCCAAATAATAATAAAAAAATAATTTGGTTGTTTGTCTGCCTATGACTAACTTAAGTATGATACGTAAAGAAAAAATCAAAATCATATTGGATCCCTTCTATTACTAGAAACTAATGCTGTGCAACCGGACAGATTTCATAACCGGTTAACCGTATAAACGGACAACCGGTATTACCGGTTATAACCGGCTGACCGCTGTGACCGGTTAACCGTCGTGACTAATTAACGTCTTGACCGATTATGGTCGGATAATTGCCGTAATCGATTAAAAAGCAGTTTTATTTATTGTATATCTATCTTTATATAAATATTTTACTACTTTATAAAATGTTTTCGTGTATACACGTTTGCTACAATTTTCAAAAATAATGTAAATTAAGACGTCAGCTTAATGTTTTATTTTTAAAGTTTGCTATAACTTGCGTGATCTTTGAACATATTTTGAGAGCTTAAATTTATACACAACAGCATTTTTTTCTTATTTTTAGCATATCAGTAATATTGGATCTTATAAAATTACATTAAATTGCGCTTCTCGTATCAGCTTATGTAACGCTTTATAGGTACACTTGCATTTACGTATAAAAAAACCACTTTTCTTTACGTTTTATTTACCAGTGTTTTTGATTTTCTTATCAATTTTCCGAATTCCCATTTGGCTTTTTTTAAGACGAATTGTTATAGCTAGCTAGACAGTGTATCACAAACGCATTTCCCTTCCAATATTTAAATACTATAGCTACTTGTTAGTGATTAGTAGTTTGCAGCACCACTTATTGACTGAAACAAAATCTATACGTTATAAATGTACTCGACACCACGCAAATAAATAAAAAATAATGTATTCTGTTAACAATCGGCGAGTACCTTACCCGACAATGCGAGTGGGTAAAATACTTACTCCTAAGTAACCATGTATGTAGGGTACAATAATTGTCTGCGGTACTACTTGTTGATTATCACTTAGTGGCATGAATCTTCCTATAAAGTAATTTATGCTCCCATGCTATCGTATTTATTTCCATTGACTAAAAAGTATATTCAAATTCATTTATGCCTAAATTATTTACTTTGCACTTCTATGTCCTCTCAGTTAAACAGTTATTTACGGAATGCCATATAACATTTCTAATAGATACATTCCATAAAGTTAAAAAATATTCCTCAACACAGTCACAAAAATTGGCAAAAAAATAAGTGTTTAACTGTTCCCGGTGATGCCTGCTACTACACTACTAATCATGTGATACTGCGGCCACTACGGTACTACCTACAACACTTGTGCGCAATTATACGTACGGATAATACACATCGTCATACAAATACTCGTCGAAAACGTATACGTATTGCTGTGGTTTTGAGCAACCGTTTTATCATTGAGGTGTATTTTACGTTTCGATTTTGGTTGTTGTGTTTTCTTTGTCCGTACAGCTGATTTACAATTTACCGAGAATTTTCACAATTTTGTTTTGTTTTGTATAAGTATAGTTTAAGAGTTTACTGATTTTCTTTATGTAGTGTTAAGATTTTTAATTAATCCAGATTTTATTAAATATTGTCATTGTAATGTTCTACGCCTGCGTTGTACGAAATTTGAGAGAGGGATTTTTGTAGGAGGAAGAAGTGTAAGGTTTTGTTAAGGACTTCCTTGTTCGACTATTGATGTGAGTAGACGTATTTCTTAAATAATTGTTGCCATTTTGTTATTCATTTTATATTGTAAAATTTAACTTTCTTCTTTAATATAGTCATTCCAGGAATTATTGTAATAATCGTTAATGTATTGAAGTGTACAGTTGGTAGATATAAGATCAATTATTATTTTTTTTTGTTTAGGAAGATTTATTTTAGTTTTTTCTCTCATTTATATTTAGTAAGTTAATTTTTCTGTTAATCTATTTTGCTGTATCATTTTAATTTTTCCTATCACCTCGTTTGGGTGAGTAGAAGCATTTTTCCGTCATTTAGCTTTTTCATTTTTGTAAATTTCTAGCTTATCTCCACGCTTAGATTAGTTTAATTTGTGAAACCACGTGGATAGAAATTCAAAGGTTTTATACTTATATATTGAATAATCTTCCTGAACAAATAAAACCTTCTTTTTGCTTTGCATAGGAAATAGCATTGTCCTATTTTAAATTAGAGTCTAGTGCAGTTTTTATTTTAGGTCAGAACTTTCAGTTCAGGGTTTTTTTTTTCTGCACAATTGTATTTTAGCCCGTTTTGTTGAAATAAATTTATTGTTTGATATTGTCACTGGGTTAAAAATTCTATTCTTTAATTTTATATTAAACCTTTACAATTTTTCGTGTAATTAAGAAAGTCTGATTCCTTTTACTCATAATTTACTTTTCGTGGTTAGATTAAAGTTTTAATTCGCGAGGGTAACTCTAATTAATACACAGCAGTATATGTATGTTAAGTACTTACAACCTGCACGATGCCCTACTTACTCAGGAAAGTCTCTAGATATCTAGAGTATTTAATTCAAGATTGAATTGAATTCATTTTTTGTACAAACATTGTGATTTGGAGCACTATCGGCAATTAATGTCATCAATTGCTAGTTATAATACATGTCCACATATTTTTGACACAATCGCCGTGATCGGTTAACCGCCGTGACCGGTTAACCGGTTATGATGATACCGGTTATCCGGTTAAAATGCACAGCACTACTAGAAACTTGCATCGTTGTGATATTTTTGTCATATTTTTTATGTTAAAATAAAAAAAGTTACATTACGTCAGCAAAACCTGGTTGAAGTGTGACGTTTATCATGCCCAAGTAGGCTGGTTGTTGTCTAACAACGAAAGTTGATTACTAATATATCATTGCGCATGTGACGTAATGTACTATATAAGACAAAAGTCTTGAATCAGATTTAGAGAGGGATATAAATAAGGAGAGAAAGGTATAAACTATTAAGAACTGTGTGAGCATAATGTCATAAGCACGTGTGATCTGGACGGAGCGTGGCTTTTGTGGTAAGAAAATAGCAAATAAACTAAGGAAGGAAATACCCAAGCAAAAAAATGCTTTTGAATAGACGGCTTACATTTAGAAATGCAGACATATTCTTATTTATTTAATATTAAGCACAGAAGCATATTTTTCAGAGCATTTGGCTTTTAGCATTATTAATTACTTTCCAAAACAATATATTTTACGTTCATAGTAGATAATATTATTTAAGTTTACTGCTATTTCTTAATAAATATTTTTTTTCTGAAGTATTTTTGTTATTTTATTAATAGTTTCGCGGAATATTGGCTTGAAATAATTACACCTAATTTATACCGCAAGACGTTTCGAGTTTAATACAGTTTTTCAATTGCTTATAATAACATTATTAGTGCAGTATCAGTATTTGATTATTTATACTGACATGGTCAAATAAGGTGAATATGTATTTCTAAATGTGAGCCGTCTATTCTGCGGCATTATTTTATCATTTTTTTTGCCATTTTCTTTTCATTAAAAAGTACGCGCCGCCGTCCACAACACATGTGCTTATTATATGCCGTTCCCACAATTCATAGATGGTCTGTTCTATACCTTTCTCTGTATATATTCTTCTCTAAATCTGATGCAAGTCTTTTGCCTTATATATATAAATAAAACATCATATAAAATGTAAATATAGATAGTTACCTATATTTTTCCTTGCTGTAAAATCAAAGAGATTCTTTCACAGTGAATATAACTATTCCTTTTTTCAAGTAGATAATCTTGATTATATTATATATGTACAGTAATGTGCATATTACATAACAAAAAAGTATACAATGTATCGTGATAATTTGAGCTTGAAATTAGTTTCGATAACAGATGGATTCCAAGCTCTTATACTTAAACAAAAAAACACTATAGATATACAAACTAAAAGAATAAAAAGAAATACATAAGAAATGGAATATGGCTGTGTGTTATAACTTAATCACATGTTGTCGCCCATAGAACACTGAAACCTTAATTTAAATATATTATAAATAATAATTAATAAATATTTATTAATAACATGGCTTGAAAAATCCTTCTAATGAAAAAGGAGTGAAAATAGAGGTAATTTAAGCTTTAACGCTTCCAACTTTGTAGTAAACCCTAAACTATTTTTTTTTAGTCGGTAAAAATCCGACATGTTCCAGTTACACACGCAATCGGATCTTTTCGGAAGATATTCCTTGCCTAAATAACATTAGTGATAATGTTGTATTCTTCTTTGTAGTAGGCTGTATCGACAATACATGTATAGTACAGAAGGCAGTTGGAATATCTGAAAAATTGAGTGGCAAAAATCTCTAAAATGTAGTCTAGTAAAGCACTTTTGTCTTCTGCACTAAAACTTGTTATTTTGCTGTTGAACTGCCCCGAAATAATGTTAGTTGTTGCAATGTTTCTTCCTAAGAAGTACTGGCAACTACTTAAAGTATTTCCAATGATGTGCAAACGTACATCTAAGCTTTCTTGCCTAGCATGAAGAAGTATATATGTTGCTTTCTCTGTGCTTTTTTCGGGTAAATAAAACCTAAGCAATTTGTTGTTTATCAGACACCAAAATCTTCTTCATGTCATTACGGCCGCGAAAAAAAAAAACTGCGTAACTAACCAGAGCGAGATTCGAACTCGTGGCCACTCGTACTACTCGTAACTCCCTAAACCACTTGTTCAAGGTATCTAAAATAGTATAAATCTGTTACCTGTTAAGATGTACTTGTTAAATGAGACATTGTGACGTGTTACGAAAGGAAAGTGGTCAAAGATAAATAAATAAAACACGTTATATTCCTGGATGCAGTACGTGAGTAAAAGAAGGCGTGAAAGGATCATACGTATCAGATAAACGAACTACGTGCCAAAAAATTGCAATACCTTGAAGGAGTTGAATCACAAAGCTAAAATTTTGTCAAGTTTCAAATAGTATAGCTACTATTAATAAGCATAACTACTAGTTTTCAGTAGTAAATCAAAACGATTGGAAAAAAAAATACTAAAAACCAGCAAAAATATATCAATAAAATGTCACATCTTCACGATTGTGTATGCATCTCATCCCAGGCTTGTTGTAGATGACGACGAGTTCCTGCAAGGTGTTTGTTGTTTGTAGTAAACGCCTTATGTAGCGACCCATCATATCCGACACATGCTCGACCGGGTTTAAATCCGGAGAACGAGCAGGCCAGGGAAGAATTTCTACTTCTTCAACATGTAAAACAAATTTCGAACCTCTTTCATTTATAATTTTTTAAACGATGTGTCTGTAAGTATTCCTCTTATAGTTTCACTTTTTTACACTTCGCATTTTATTTCTTTGACATTGTACAACTATGACCACATACTTTATTACGGGTACTGATTATTTAAACCGTAACAATAAAAGGTTGAAGTGAAGAGAAAAGAAAAAAAAAACTATTTGAAAAGGTAAAAAGTGATATATTAATAGTAATTAAAACAATTACCAATGTTAAATTTCAATGTTAAAGTGACTTACAGTTATTAAAATTTTGAGATTCACAAATTTAAATTATCTCGGGGAATAAAACAAAATAAATTAAGACTTTGAAATTTTGAAATATCAATTAAATTGAAAACAAAATAAGGGATACTTGACAATGTCTTAAAACTATTCGACAACGGCTAGCTTACTCATAATTTAAAGTTATTCAAAATATTGTAATCGTTAAAATAGAACCAAAGAAAATAACAAACAAAGCAAACGTAAATTTTGAAGAGAAAATAAGTAATAAAAAACAAAATTCTAGAATTCTATTTTTAGAATGGAATTTTTCATGACAAACAAAATAATACTGAAAAAAGTGTTAAGAGGATTATAGGTATATATAGGGTAATAGAAAAGTAAAATGAATTTTTAAACGAGTTTTTTTTTTTAAATGCAACAACTTAAGCTATCCATCCACCTACTACTTTATATGATTTAAATTTTGATCCTTTTTATGTTATTCAAAACTTTTTCTTTTTCTTTTTCAATAATATAACATTTCATTCTTTTAGTATATGCTTCTGTAGATGACCCTGGCCAAAACGTGTAAAGACGAATATTAATAGATTGGAAAGGACTACTTATTTCTTCTCATATATTATTTAGCTATTTAACTATTTTTTTTTTCTGATACCATGAATAAATATTGGATATCATACTCATATCGAGTACATGAATTACAAAAATTCTTGGTATCGCAAATAAAATATTCTATATCGTACTCGTATTGATAGTGAAGATGGCCGAAACATGTAAAGACGAACATTAATGTTAATATCTCTGATTGGAAAGAACTACTTATTTTCCTCATATTTTATGATTATCCAATCTAATGGAGGCCACTAATAATATAAATAGCTAAGAATACACAAAAGGACTCTTATTTAGAAATTCTATTTTGTTTGCTTGTTCTCGCTAACATTATTATTATTGTTCATGAATAAATTACAATGAATAGTACGTTTTTCTCCGTTGCCTGCTGAATGCGTGGTAAATGATGAAAATTTAAATTTCCGGCAATTATTTTTATTAACTTCCAACGCATTTTCTGCTAGTTTATAGTTGCGAAAATTCGCGCTTAAGCATTTTAGTATGAAATTATCTATAATTTTGTATTACATCCTTTAAATACTTTTAGGAGTTACTAAAAATAAGAACAGATAATTTGAATTTTACATATTCGTATATGTATCATAATATCGATACTTTTCTTTCAATATGTTTATACCTGCTAAATCGGGACGGTGGTCTCGGGAATGCTCGTTCCGACCCGAGATTTTATTTAGCGAGACGGGTCGAGATTTTCCGATAAATCCAGATAAAGTCTAATGTACAAAATAAATGTCTAAAAATATTCTTATTCGTACATGTCATGGTGATGGCGACAAGATTTTACGTTTCGCAAAATTTATTATAATTAATATGTACATGCAGTAAAGATGTTCCTATCAAAAAAAAAGATTCATCCCTTCTCCTTCGGTGTATTTCGATCGTGGTGGAGGTAACATCATTCAACACTTATGCAGCCGAACGATTACTATTTTCCAAATGAGATTTAGTTGCAAAAACTTAATTCTGATGTTTATATCGCATCACACATTTTTTCGCGTAAACTACATTCATCAAATGCTTTTTGTGGCCTACCAAATAACCAAAAATTTTTTATTTAAAATACAAATATCTGCAATTATTAGCCTCTATTTAAGTACACAACTCAAAAGCCTAATTCAAGTAAATTGACTTATACTAGCAAATAAGCCACAGAGGCTTGATATTACCAAAATTTCTGAGTTGATGGTTATACTGCATCATATATATGTAACGCAAATTATGCAATTTACAAATCATTCTTGTAACTTGAGTTAAGAGGTACTGGTATAATTGTTATCGAATCTTTGTTTCAATACTACTTGCGAGTACAAATATCAAATAGTTTCTGGTATCGAACCTCCCTACTTATGGTGAGGAACTCAAAGCTAAGTAAAATTTCATAAATAATGGCGCCATCCGACGCTGAGCTGGGCGTAATTTTCGGTGTTGTCATATATGTATATAGAAGCCGTTTTACACCTAGCTATTTATTGGCCAATTTAAAATTGTTACGTGTATAACACGGATTTAATCCGTGTTATACGCGTAACGCGTATAAATCTAAGTACGAAATTACTATCGTACACATATTGCCGCTATTTGCTTAGTATTCATAGTTTTATTTAGTTATGCTCAACCTAACTTTTTTAAATGGAGAGGCTAATGTATATTTTAAGTTCAACATTGTCCGCGAAGTGCGAATTGCAATTACCTAAAGTAAGTTCTCATCGTATGCTACAGGTTAATGAAATTTCCACTGTTTATTTATTCAAAATGGTAGAGTTTATGCCGTGAAAAATTGTTTATTTACTTAACGCTTCACGCAGCATGTAAGTATAATTAATTATTTGTAGTTCCAGTTATTGAAATCATCCGAATACTTACAACACTAGTTGTAACGACTTCAAAGTGAAGAATGAATGAATATGAGCGGTGAAAAGTTATACAACATCGTACGTGTCTGTGGTCATACTGCAGGATATACAAAACTGTTCGATACAACTCATGAAATTATTTCAATATCCTGATAAAATATTGTCTAGTAATGCGGCTACTAAAACTAAAAATTTTGTACTTAATGAATGTTGATTGTCATTGTATACTTTATGAAAAGTACGAAAATATTAAATATTATTTTGTGAATCAAATTACACGATTGTCCATTTTTACATGGGCCAATTGCATCAATAAAATTATTACAGCTCTTGACTCACAATTCAATATGCAGCAAATTGACGATTCTGTTTTGCAAAAAATATTATCAAAGAAAAAAATATTTTCAAGTTAATATCTTTATGACAAGTTAATTATTTTTATTATCCACTTATACTATGTATTTTTATTATGTATTATACTAAGTATGTTTCTATCATGTTTGGATTGCTGTATATATTGCTTTCTTTAGGGTGCGTGTTATGTTTTTTGATAAATATAGACACTTTAGTATCCTTATTTGCTTTTTTTATGTATTTGTGCTATAAAATTACAATCGTGACATACAGTCTCATGATTTTAATTTACTACATTTACTTATTTTCAAATAATTTAACTAATGATTTTGGTTAGACTATGAATTAATTAGAAAAGATTCCTGTTTGCTACGCTCAGCTAACCATTGGAGGGCGCTGTAATTTATATAATATTCTATTAGTTCACTCGTCCTGAATATGGTTTGAGTTTTAACAGCAGTAAAGTAATTGAATTGAAGCACGTCTATTCTTTAGGCCAAGGATGGGGGCAATGAAATTTCGCCAAATTTGGTTGGTATACTATTTGCTTAGGTACAATATGAAAAAAGAAAATATAGTTTACGATTGCAACTATGAAGGAACGCTATTTTGAAAATGATAAATGGGTATCCTTTAAATGTATACTTCAATTCAGGATAAGGTGTCGTTATTGTAAACATTAAATTTAAAATAGCAGTGGGGCAGATAGGAGAAGTGAATAAATTTCTACAGCGACTAGATACACTCGTGTTTATTCGCGTCATGAGTGGGGAGCAGTGTTAACTAGTGATTTACTGAGAGCCGACAACACACGAGTATGTCTAATCGCTGTAGAAATTTATTCACGTCCCCTAACTTGCCTAACACTGCTGTAGAGGACGTCAGCTGATATCGTTCACGCTTAAACCATTTCAATATCCTTCTGCGATAAGCCAAAGAGGCTTATAAGTAGAGTGGTCAGACGTGTCTGCTTACACGGACCGTACTCGCCTCGCGCTATGCAGAACGTTTAGTCATAGTATATCTTCAACGGGCGGTAGCCCTAGTACAGCAACAGTAAAAGTTTCCGCGAAACTTAGCAGTAAAAAAAATATGACATGAACACTTTTACAAGATTTGTAACATCCGGCTCTACTCAATAAAATAAATGAAAAGAATTTAGCTGATATAATGTTTCTTTTCGGCTGCCCGCAATAGACATCGCCAGCTGCTATGTTTGTTTGCGGTTTTGAGATAAGACCGTAAAGAGACAGTATAGTGTTTATCGAGTAGTGTCAGGAAAGGGAATATTTGTATCTGTTTTTGAAAGCTGCGCGAAGCAGGCAATAATGGAATGCGCCGTAAATCGCTGCGGCAATATGGCGTTATTTGTATTTGTGCTGGCGTTTAACATATTTCTATAATTTAATTTTTTATTATATTTATTGATACTAAGGCAATTACAATTGCTGTTTGTTGTACGGAGATACAGCTGTAACTGTAACCTGTTCCATATCTGATTTACCTTCATTGTAAATTGTTGGGGTAAGTAAATTAGTCATTAAAACAATTTAATATCTTAACAATTAGTTTTTGTTGTAGTGTTTCTTATTGTTACGTTGTGTCTGGTGGCATTAAAAATTCTCTTGTTTCCAGTGACTGACTCTTTTTATAGTAAGTGAATTCTCTACAAGCACTGCGATAACTCATTTCTACATAAGATTTTGTTGTAGCGTGTTTTTGTTACGTCTGCATTTTGATTTGTAATAATAAAATTCTATTGTGCCACCGACTCTTTACAGTGACTGGATTCTGTAAAATTGCTGCAATAACCTCATTTTGTAACATTATGTTTTGTTGCAGCACGGATTTTACTGTAATCTGTGTTTGATTCGTTGACACTTGTAAATAAATATTTTTTGTGCAACATAGCGTATTTTTAAATTTACTATTAATAATATAATTTATTTTGCGAGAGGTAAACCCAATTTCAAGAAAATACAATGCGCACATCTGCAATACATATTACACATGTGTAAATTACATAAAATAATACAATAAATTCTTACGAGCAAGACTAATGTAAATTATATGCAACTCTGTAATGTAATTTAAACTATTATGAATGTCACAAGCATCAGAGATTCTAGATTCTATTGAAATACTTGCACATTAAAGAAATAGGGGATGTACGTAGAACATTGGTCCGATGTGAAACACAGTAGAAGATTACGTAGGAAAAAGTGTGTATGCTTGCAATATTAAAATTAAGTCTACTTGAAAGCCATGGAGAATCAGTTCTACCACGAACCAGGCAAAATAAAAATTTAACCAAGCTAACAATTCTCCTTACATATAAAGTATTGAAATGGAAGTTATTTAAAAGAACAACATTTATCCTCGACTACTCAAAAGTAACTCTAAACAAAAATAGTAATTATTTTTCTAAGTGTATATTAATCAGCAGCTACTATATTTTTATAATCTGTTCTCGGTTATTTTTAAATAGTTGCATATGTTACAGAAAAAAAAATTCAATGGTATTTAGATTTTAACTTCTTCCTGATTCTTTATCCTGTCTTTAATTGTATAAATAATTGTAGATTCTGAATTTTACATGGTTTTTTTTAAATACATTCTAGTTGCATCCGGTTTATTTATGCACTATTATTTTTAATTGTATTTTCTCATTTAAATTTAAACTTAAATGCCGCCATGATTTATCGAAGAAATGCATACTAATCGACAGCGCTCGGCCCGAGTCGTAAGTAAAGAATGCCGCTCTCATGAGCGTGGCAGGTTGCGCGAGAAAAACTTAGACTCACAAACTTCAAAGGTGCCGGACAGCTCTTGACACTACTGCCTATATACTATACTGTGGTAAAGAGATGTAAACACTGGACTATCGAAAATGTTCAAATATATCTATTTACCGCAACTTAGTCGAATTATTTTTACGTTCTGGATTATTAAACATTACGTTAAATTACCAATAGAAAGGAGAGCAAAAGAAACCAAACAAAAGGTCACAAATTCTGAACTATAATTTGGTTAAGACTATCATAAATTAAAATAAAATTTGACTGTTGTGAATACTTAAATATCTTTACTTTTAATTTAAATATCTACAATAGAAAAAAATATTTCTAAAATCAATACCTCACTATTATCTATTGGTAAAGAAACACGCTTTCAAAAAATTTTATGGCATATATTAATAGGTAGTATTCCTTAAGGGACATATTAAAAATATGTACTATATTGAATACGAGATAAAAAGGTTCTACTCTTCATGAATAAATTCAAATAGAAGTAGGCAAGTAGGACGGCGTAATAAAACAGAAATTATCAGCAAATATTACGTCTGCATTTAATATCTATAGCTTCAATTAGCAGAGATGTGAATTAAATTATTACTATTGTTACCAATATCACTATATTTAGCAGTGATAGAGCACTGAGTAGTGAATTTGCCGTGTTGTATAAAATATTTCCAAACTTATCCAATGAAAATATCTTAATTCTTATAATTCCTCTTATAAACACATAAACACTAATGAAATACTTCTCCTTCTCATTTAATATTCCTGCATTTAACTATTTAATAATTCCATTTCATACGAAGTTTTTTACCAATAGATAAAGACAGTAAGATATTGATTTTAGAAACATTGTTTTTCTGTTGTAGATATTTGTTTTATTTGTTTTCTTTTTCTCTTCTTTATACAGGTAATTTAACTTAACGTTTAATAATCCTGAATGTAAAAATACTTCGACCAAGTAAGTAGCCGTAAATAGATATATTTTAACCTTTTCGATCGTCAGGTGTTTACATCACTTTACGATCTTATCTCAAAACCGCAAACAAACATAACAGCTGATGGTGTTTATTGCCGGTAGCCCAAAAGAAATATCTAAATTCTTTTCATTTATTTTATTGAGTACGCCCGGATGTTACAATATATCACATAAAAATTGTGTTCACGTCATATTTTTCTTTACTATCAAGCCACGCGGAAACTTTTTTCTCTTGTTGTACCTACATGTAATGAATCTATACACGTTGAATACATATAAAACATAGAATGGCCTGTGAGACGCGCATTCGAGGAAAGAGTGCAGGTAGCTGTGCGAAAGAGAGGAGTAGATAGTGCTTAGAGCTAAGTACATTCCGCGGCATAATTTTAGGTGTTTCAAAGCAAATGAGCGCGCTTGTACTATGTACTTACACAAACGCTACTGCGTCGCCGGCCATTCTACATTGGGTGACCTATATCTATGTATTTATATATTATATAGTTATGCATAAATACTCCAATATATAATTCATGATTATGAAGAATGTAATATTAAAAATACCGGTTTAACCGAGTTTCACACCTTTAATTTGCCACCTGCTCATCTGGCGGAGCTGAATATTCTAACATTTATTTTAGCAAGACTGCCCCAACAGTTCGCATGTTACCTCAGGTTCTTACAACAAAGGCACACAGGACACGCATATTCGGATGTCGGCACAAGTAGAAGTCAGTTTTGTAGGTCTACATATTGAAACCAAACGGAGAGGAGTATGTCTGATTTCTAACCACTGTCGAGTTCGTCAGCTGATATTGTTCACTCTTAAGTTGTAAATCTATATATGACTGATCTGTAGTCTGGAGCCGCTAAGGCAATAACTCAAAGTCATTCATTTTGGCCGAGAACTTTCATTTATAAATACTGGAGCTGTCACTACAATATTTTCTCTACATTATGGTTGTATTATTAACGACACAGCCTGTTGCCGCATCGTGTGATTATTAGGTACTTACCATTGTCTTTTCATTTTAAGGCTGGGCAAGATTGTTACAGATCCCTACAGGTCGGTAATAACTTTTAGATATTTTATAAAACAATTAATGGAAAATTATATTGTGATTAGTTCCAAGTTTTGTTTAAAAAACAAACATGAGTAAAACTTAATTTTCAAGTAGGACAAAAAATATAAACGAAGCCCTTCAGACCGCTGACGGTGTTATATACATCGTTAGTACAAAAAAGAAAACAAAATCGTACAGTGGTTTTCGTAAAACCTATACAAAACGGTCAATGCATGTCAGGTGTTTTTTAACAACTACATGCTCAAATAAGCATTTGCAACACTACTACATAGAAAACACGATCTTCACCCCTTCATCATAAGATGGAGCAGTAAACGTATAGAATATTGAAGTATGAAATATTCATCTAATAAATGATGCAATTTTACTACATTTTAAGATAAATTCTATATTTTCGTTTATATTTTATTTAATATACGTATTACATACGTAGCTACGTAGATATGTGGGTATGTTGAACAGACGAAGACAGCGGTCACATTATACACATTTGCCTACGTTGTCCTTAGTACAATAAAGGAAACAAAACTATCCGCTGTGTCTGCCTGTAAGGGAAAATTGCGTATATAATTTTTGTGGATTGTAAATGGTTGGCTTTAGAGAATAGAGACGGATATAACAGGATATAAAAAATAGTAATAAGAATTTATATCTTTTCGGCTGACAGCAGTAGATACCGCCGTATTTTAAATTTTCTTTGTCATTTTAAAATAAGATCATAGAAGAATGAAAAAGTGCGCTGCAAACGGCACTTGCGTGAACGCTCAAGGTGTTCATGTATATTCAATATAGCTTCTTCTGAATATATTTTGATTCTTGATTATTATAAATTGCATTAATTGGAAACACTCAACTATATAACTTTTACTTTCAATTTAAATATTTACAACAGAAATACACAAGGAGCATGTCGGCCGTTAGGAACTAATACGTGGATGAATATATCGGGACTGCCGATAAATTCAAAAAGCAGAAATAAAGAATACACTCAAAAAAGTACGTTTAATATAGGTATGTTTTATTTAATTATCTACTAGCGAATAATTTTATTCACATGACTCATACTCAATCTGGTTAGGAAATTCAAAATTTAGACATTACGCATTTTAGCGGTGCTCAATCAGTTATCCAATATAAAAACCTTTTTTGGCCTTGTCAACTGTAAGCACGATGAGTGACTAGTGCGATAAAGCGCATGGCATTTTTCCTCATTTCACAGTTACTTGCAATGTAAAATATACATAATACCCTTTCATTTATTAAAAAAAAAAAAACACATTCACCGCTATATTTATTGCTGTGCCAATTATTATTAATGAAAAATTATCATAAAGAAAATTACTCGAGAAGACTAAGTTCAGTTTTCAAAATGCAACGGTATGCAATCTGCTGACTGTTAGATTAGGGTATTTTTTTTTAAATAAGATTTAAGATAACTGCACTCGATTCTTTAATAATTGAGAATGTAAAAAATACTTTTACCAAATATATAAGAATGATGATGAAGATGTTAAAACAGTGAAAGAAAATACCATAACATATTCCCACCAGTCGAAACAATAAATTTAAAATTATTATTTCTCATATTTAATATTCACCATATCACCATATATTCCCTAAAAATCAAACATGTTTTTTTTTCTCATTACCTTTCTTCCTTTGCTGTACGCATTGGGTACCTACGCTACCTGCTCTGTACGATGTATCCAACTGCAACTTTACTCGACACACTGAAAATATGTTGGATATAGTAGATATGCTATACATTTCAAATCAGTTCAAATATACTATGCCCCTCACTCCACGATTGCCGTTGTACCCTATCCTCTCTTATTCCGTCTAATATTTCTCTATAATTTGTAAAATTTGTAAGCATAAATATTTTTTCGTTAGGAACGCTAGAAATGGGACCTACAGAGACGTCTATTTTTTAAAAGAATTATGAATTTTACCATTATTGACAGTGATGTAATTTTTATCTTTATTTATGTTGCCCAAAATCACGTATTAATCATCTCGGTTTTGAGGAATAGTACAGCACTTCCTCTTTTTTAGGAAACATATTACAATAATTATAAATTTATATTACAAGGAACGCTTCTAACATTTGATGGTATCTTCGTTGTTCAGTTATGCTGCTAAATAATCTAGGTAGCACCCATGTATGTATGTATGTATGTATGTAGATAGAAGGGTGATGTTACACTGCGACCTAAAAGATCTGTTGTGTCCCCTATTCTTGCTGCTTTACAGCTGGCCTTCCAATTCTATTCCTTTCAGAAAGTGTAGAATGTCAGAGGGCCCCAGTCTAGGTAAGTCTCCCTCTTCGATTTCACATGCTCCCAACGTGCAAGGTGCAACGCCCTCGAGTAGGTAGGACCCATAGAGATAATAGAGTGCTGATATTGAACTCAAAACTGCCATCAATTGAAATGCGCCATATTGGTACACAGACGTCATCGGTGACGTCGATACAGCGTGTATTGTATTCAAATAAATCAAGTTAATGAGTGATGAGATATTAAGAAACTTTAGCACAGCATCTATCGTGTTAGATTTTAACCTGTCTCTTTTAAATATTAAAACTGTGTTTTTGTTTCGTTAAAGTTGTGGGCAATTTAGAGCTACAGATAATTTCTATTTTTAAATGCACAATCAACTTTTTGCGCACTCTTCACTCTCAACAAAGATAACACAGGTAGTCTTCTAAAACCATTTCTTATCTTAGTATCCATTATCCATAGGGGTTTAATAAAAAATAGGCAGGATAAACTATAATGAAAGTTGTGTGAGAGTGGAATCTGAATCTGCCGTAACAATGTAATGTATGTTTTCTTCAGGAGCAAATAATCAACTAGAGTGTTTGCTATTCAATTTACTGATGATTAAATAATATTAGTTTATACTTAATTCTTTTCTTGTAGATTTTCTTTGTATCTTTATTATTAATACTATAATATGCATACTTATACAAGGCGTACTCGTATAATAGAAATATAAATAATATACATATTAGAAATAGTCCGTAAAAGGAAAAAACAAAGAAAGTAAATAAACAAAACAATTAAACTGCAAGGTTAGGTAATATACCGCACCAGTCACATTTGTGATTTGGTCACAGTATGCTACTGAGATTTGACCAATTAACAAACATCTCAACGCAAATACTCCCTAGAAAGGTACTAACTAAACGTAAGAATGACGCGTGATGATGACGCCTGTGTTCCAAGATGTCCGGCTAACTGTTGATGGTGCACCGTAGTGATGCGCGTACGGTTTATTGGCAGTCTATCAGGTCTGTGGTAGCACCTTATATAATGATTACAGATTGTTGTGAGAACTGCTTAGAATATATGTATTCATATGATGAAGCCCTAATAATTAATAATGAATAAGGTAAATATAAAATACCTAATGTGTAGTTTTTCTAATGGTTACGGGAAAATACTGATGGTTAAAGAAGTAAATCAGATAATAGTTTTACGATGAAATATTTTTATTTTTATTAGTAAATATGCGATCAAATTAGCCAATTATGATTTTAAAAATAATGTTATCATCTAAATGAGTCTGTGTCTGCTCATTACATGCTTCATCAGAGAAGTTTTCTGTGAGAAACCTCTACCGCAAAAATGACAGCGAAACAGCTTTTTGTTTGTACATTCATACTTAACGTGGCGATGCAAAGATGTTTGGTGTTTGTATGCTTTGTTACAGACATAGCATTGATAAGGCGACCCTAAAACAAATAAAAATAAATTTAATATGAAATAAAAAGAAAAAAAAATAGAATGGTTGTTCCTAAAAGTAATAATTTATAACTTAGATAAATGTAACGTTAGTCGTGTTAGTAAAATTATTAGTATGAGAGAAATTTTCAATTACAAAAGCAATTTGTAACAGCTTGCGCTTTCGTTTATTAAAGAGTTCTCCTAATTTTTTCTTGAGGGGTTTTAACATTAAATTTATTAGTGTTTTGTGTGTGGTAACTGATTTTTGTATATATAAAATGTTGAGACTATCAAGTTTATATCCATCCAACTTAACTTTGATTTGAACTATACGAAAAAAAAAGATTGTTGATTCGACAGAATTTATTTACTAAATGAATTTACCAATTGTAGGTTGGTTATACATAATTACAAAATTACTAGAGACATATACAGCAATGCCTATACACATTAATAGCAATAAATATTTTATATAGCATATTTGTAAAAAAAATAACAAGTCAAATAATTTGCTCAGTGAGAATAGTTCTATTTAATAAATCAGTTTTTATTGCATTAATAATATGTACAACCATGTTTGGCTTTCTGGTGAATTTTTAAGGAAGAATTATAGTAATATTTCCGCGGACAAAATCTACATTTGAATTTTTTTTCTTTCCCACATTCAATTGTTTGGTGGCGACGAAGATTTTTATACATAGTGTAAGATTTTAAACACGTGTTGCACTGAAAGATTCTCCTCTTGTCCCAGTAGTCACGGTAGGCTGAAATAGAGAAAAGTACGTTGTAGATTTTACTAACGATACAAAACATAAAGATAAATGAATTTAAAAACCTACCAATTTCTAATACGTTTTCTGGGGCAGCTCCAGAAAACGATTCTACTAAAACAGCAAATACAAACAAATTTGAAATCTGGGTGGTTTGTATTAACAAAAGAGATAATTATTGAAATGATCGCAATCGTTGCAAGAAAATCTTACCAAAACGAAGATTTTGGATGAATTTCTTCAGCTAACCTTACCTTATTCAGCATCTGAAGAGTGATTAGTTGAATATCTATCATATACAGCGTATCCTTCTTTAACAGGTTCCTCCATATAATTAATACCTTTATTGAGTGGATAGGGGATATAAGTGTGCAGACAGAATATTCTGTTCCGACTAATAGAAATACATAACAATTCACCTCTAGTTATCCAACCAAACTTTTTCTGATGAAAGATAAATAAATCATAAATTATTCACTTCTTATGGCACAAAAAATATTTTCGTGCAGGCCCATCATAAAGAGAGATTTCTCTTTTCTTTTTAATAATTTTCAATTTACGTATATATGAAAATCCATAATTAGGTTGATAGTTTATTTTTATTATATCGCTGATTCCTTTATTTAAGATCAATACACGCATACCCAAAAAATTCAGTTTTAGAAGATGCAATCTAAACAAATAACGAATTGATATTTTAAACGAAACACCATTTTCAATTCATGTGTTCCATCAGGATTCCTTATACCTATCTTAATTTGTTTCTTAGATATCTTGATTGTTTTGAAAGTTTTGAAAATGTAGCTTTATTTTCAATACTGCGCCTTTTACCAATTTTTGACTAGTGGTAAGCGCCTCTGGGGTAAACGGAAGCACAAGAATGGTATTTACGAAATCTATATTGATAATCGATTTATCGCAAACAGGTGTCCAAAATTTGATGACCAATTAGATAATTTTCAAAGTTGGAAAAGTTCGGTTTTCAAGTGTGACACCTGTATATTATTAGTCGGTTCGGATACAAAATTTAATTTTGCGTCGATTCGCATTTCCTTATACCTATTTCCAACGATTTTCTTGTTATTCCATATTTCCTGTCAAAAGCCAATGAACTCCAAAAATTCAAGTAAGCATGGATTTTAACAAGATTTGAAACAATGTTGTTGATTTTATGTCCAAGCAGTTTAAGCCCTTAGATTCAACCACCCAAATCACCCGATTTGATCCGCTTGGATTTTCAGCTCCGGGGCCGTATAAAAGAACAAGTGTGCTCTAGGCCTGTACATACTAGAGAGAAATTATTGAACCTTTACCAATCCAAGTCCAGACGAACTTCGGAGGTCTGTTACGTGAAGGGTTATTATTCTGTGTTTGAACCAAAATGCTGGTCATATAAACCAATTATTGTAATGATTTTGTTTATACCAATTTATTATTTCTTGTCATTATGTTCCAAGATTTTTATGTTTTTCATCTGCTCTTTTAAAATTTGTTACGTTCCTACTTTGTTTTAGTGTTCTAATTAAAGTGAATTTTCGCCGTTTTAACCATTTTCTTTTAGTTTCGAAATAAACGATGCTTCTGCCAAAAATCACATGAAAATAGCAAATATGGAACAAGAAAACCGTTGGAAATAGGTGGAGAACAAGGCATAACGAATCGATGGAGAATTAGGTTTTGCACCCGACCAACTAATAATATACAGGTGTCACGTTTGAAAAAAACGTACTTTTCCTACTTTCAAAATCATGTAACTGGTCATCAAATTTTGGATATCCTATATACGATAAATCAATTGTCAATATGCATTTAGTAAGTACCATTCTTACGCTTCCATTCAGAAGCGCTTACCACCAGTTGAAAATGGATAAAAGACACACTATTAAAAATAAGGCCACATATTTCAAAATTTTCAAAGTAATGAAGATATCTAAGAAACAAATGAAAATAGGTATAGGGAAACCAGATGGAATACATCTTGAAATTTTCTCAGAAATCCAAAAATGAGATAATATATCGGGTGCTCCATTTAAAATTAGAAAGTTAATAGCGATTTCCGATATAACCGGAAGTGAAAATGCTTTCGTCGCAGGTAAAGTATTTTGCGTTTGCAGCATGCTAAAATATTACTAACAAATGTTATTCAGAATGAAAGGTTATAGATGGTATGTAAATTTTCTGAGCCATCAGCTCACTTTGATAAAATCAATTGTTTATCAATTTCGTTTCAGGTAAAGTACTGTTTGCGTTTACAGTACGCCAATATGCTACTAAGAAAAATGCAAAAACTTATAGAGTTGTGAAAATTTTCATACTGATTACCCTTCTTTGAAAATTATAATTAGTCTTTCCGCCTATTATTAGCTCTGTTATTATTATCAAAGTAGGCCGTCCAGTATAAAAATTTGCATATTTGTATAACTTTTGCCCTAATCAATTTTTCTTAGTAATATGTTGGCTTGCTATTAGGGATGGTACGACCTGCTCCTCAGGTTCACAGGTCTACAGGTACTCTTCTAAATTCCAGTATGTGATAAAAAAAAGGTCGTCGGTTCTGTAAAATAATCGTCTAAAAAAAAAAAAAGGTCGAGCTTTTCTCATTAGAAGGAAGAAAAAGTAAAAAAAAAGATTCATTACGACCTATATGAACAGGTTGTTAAGGTTTAGAACGAGTACGGTTGCGGAGCGAGTGCACTGGTGCAAAACCCGCTCTTTTGCGGGTGCACCAACTTGGTGCACCAACTCCGATCAGCGAACCAGTTCCAAAAGAACAGGTCCGATCCGGAGCAGCCATCCCTACTTGCTATGAACGCAAATAGTACTTTACCAGAAGCGAAATTTGCAAACAATGCATTTCTTCAAAGTAGGTCGATGACTTTGAAAATTTGTATACCGTCATAACTTTTCATTTTGAACAACTTAACTTAGTAACATTCTGGCATATTGGCAACGAAAAAGGTACTTTACCTGCAACGAAAACAGTTTTGACTCAATTCAAAAAAAAAATCGTCCATCGCACTCACAAGACCTCAAATTCGGAAATTCAAAAGTTATGAAAACTTGAGAACATGTAGATAATATATAGGTATGTACTACGCCTTTCTTTTCTGGGGAAAATACTCTGACTGGGAGAAATAAATTTTTCAATGCAAAATGTTCCCTATTTTGCATTCTGGCGATGCACATAACTCGCTAAGAGCAGAGATAGAAAAAAGTTTGAATTATATGTTTGAATGAGTTTTATTAATCAGACAAGAAAAAAAGGCATAAACATTTTTAAATATTATTTTTTTGGCAGGTAAACATCTTTGGGATTAATAGCAGGTAAGTAGATATTGGTTGATTGTAGTAACTAGCGAACAAATTAATAACACCGGAATTTGTTACACCATGCACATCTTATGATGGCATGGCTACCACATATGAAACAAGGAGGAGGAGGAAGCGCAACATTTTGTTGTGTAAAAGCAAATTACTTAATAATAACTATAGAATAATACAAGTAGGAATAAAGCGTAGTTTATTTCACAATAATACTTCGTCATTTACCTGCGCAATTACTGCATAGATGAAACCTTGCGAAACGGTTGTCCTTTCTTCCCACTTTTCCAATACGTAACAGCGTTGGTTTTATATTCTAAAGTCACAATACTTCCTTGTTTTGGTGCACAGTCTTCTTTTTCAGCTTCTACTGCTTCTAACGCTTCTTCCCGTGTGAGTGCATATACCTCATCTACAAATTCCAGGGAATGAGGTCTGTGCGGTTGCAAAAATGCCACAGTTGTATCAGTTTCTAATGAAAACGATATTTCGCTTTGAGCATCGAGAGGGATGATTTTTATTATTTCGTGCAATTCGATTTTGGTTGATATTCACAAGGGGTCCATTATTATTACTGGTAACTTTGAACGTTGCCATCAGTAAGCGAATTACATTTATAATATTTATGCTTACAATTTTCAACATTACAAGTCTGCTATATAACCAATCAATAATTACTACTCATTTCAAGTTTGAAGAGTTATATATACTACTTGCTTGTCTCATTCAGCCTATTTTCTTTATAAAAACATGTATACTATTTACTGGTCTAATGTAGCTTTCTTTCGATCAGTTAACTTATATCTTTTAGATAAGAAACAATCTAATCTAATGAATAAAATACAGTAAATGTTTTTTTTTCCTGTCTGTTTAATAAACCATATCCAAACAAACAATATTTGTTTTAATCTGTATCTCTTACCGTTGCCGAGTTATGCTCGGGAAACTTCCAATTTTCAAAAATTTATTTTACTCACTCAGAGTGTTTTTTCTGTAGAAAAAAGAATGTGTAGTACATACCCAGATATTATATACATGTACAATCGCCGACATTATTATTTAGCACTCGAAGGAATGGCTCGACGCTTTGATGGTGCTAAATATTAATGTCGGTGACTGTACATATATACAGGGTTGTTAAAACCTCCGGATTGGATTCTCTAGCACTCACAAGGGAAGATCCCGCTCGGCAATTAAAAAAAATTATGAAACTTTGGGAACATGTCGATCACATATCAGTACCACATGTAATACGTATTTTTTGCGGAAAGCATTCTGACTGGGTGAAATAAATTTTTCAAAACGAAAATTTTGCATTCTGCCGATGCGCATAATTCGCTAACGGTAAGAGTTAGAGAAAAAAAAGTTTTAAGACAAAAATTGCTTGTTTGAATGAGTTTTATTAAACAGACAAGAAAAAAAGGTATAAGCCCTTTTAAATATTTTTTTTACAGGTAAACATCTTTTGGACTAATAATAAGTAATAGAGATTGCTTGATTGTATAACAGATCAGCAGTTATAGTGTTGGATTTAATTTTAAGAACTAACAAGAAATTAATAACTACATTATAAATTATTTTCCATTAGAGTTTACAATAATATATCAGCATTATCCTATAGATTTTGTTACACGTTAAGATACTTACCAATATTATGGATTATTCCGTAAACTCTTCAAAAAAATGTTTGAAACGCAGAAATGTGTTTCAAACATTCCATGCACATTGCAACGATAGTATAGCTACCACATATGGAGCAAGGAGGAGGAAGCGCAAAATCTTGTTGTGTAAAATTTTCAATTTTATTCGGTCTTTGATCAACGTATCCGTCATTATACCAAGCGTAAGCAAAATATTGTAATATTTTGGCACCGAAAGTTGATTGTAATTTTATATTATTATTGAGTTCGTGTAATACAACCACACAATAGCACACGATCAGAAATTTTTCTTACGAATTATCAATTATCATTATATTTTATTATTTCTTGCCTTGCCACGTTATATTACTGTTTTTTTTTTTGTATATTGAAATGTATTATCACTACTATTATGTATTGTCTTGGATTTTTATATCTATCGGGCGCAAATATATGCATTGTTATTATTATTATTACTGAGTTTTTCCATATGCGAAAACCATATACATCAAGAGGTTGTATCATTGCTGTAATTTTCTTAGGGATCATTAATATATTCATGTTTGTTGTACGCTATACTGGTTTGTAATGTAGCATCAGGACAGTGGCTGGTCTAAGAGTTCAAGAACAAAATGCTGCGAGCTCCCACATTTAGTAAATAGAAATCGGTTAGATATTTCTGAAATAGTTCTTTTGTGAATTTTCCAGATGTGAGTGCTGTTAAATGAACATTGTCGAAGTAAACATTGTGATATGCGTAGATCGAAATTTCCACTTTGTTCTTTAAGAATAAAGGTGAGAGCAGTTTTCCGAAAGTTGATGTTGTTGAGAGTATGGTCTAACTATGTGTAGTTGCGGATATAAACTGCGCAACTGCTGTAACAGTTTTTGTTTTCTGATGTGTAGCTAAAGTGCGGCCGGAATGTTGCTCAAAAGTAAAACTAGGACTGTTGAAACCCGTCTTTTTCAGAAGTCGGGTACCCGTTTAGTGCAATACCCGGTTCCGGGTTACCCGGGTATTGAGCTTTATCCGAAATCGGGTATTACCCAAGATCGAACTTTAACCGAAACCGGGTATTACCAGAAATCAGGCTTTACCCGAACCGGATATTATGCGAAATCGGGTGTTATGCGAAATCCGGGTATTACCCGAAATCGAGCTTTACCCGGGTACCCGAAACCGGGTAGTCCGTAGCCAAAAATTCGGGTTCCTGCCCCGGTTTCGAGCAACAGCCCTAATTAAAACCATTCTCATCAGCATTGAATGTATTACCTATCCAGACATGTCCTATATGATTCTTTGAACTATTAACGAAAGTTGAGGCAATTTCCTTCAATTGCTCGACGTCCGTACCATATGACCGCTAACGAATTTATTTATTTTTCTTGAAACTAATTTATAAGCTCTCTTAAAATTCCGAACTCAACGCCGTATTGCTTTGAATTTTTTTAAAACAACATGTCTGCGTTAGCTTGTAATGTCCATCGCTGGACGTCCAAATCGTGTGGCACTTGAATCAATACTATTTACAAATTCACTACATAGAAAGTTTATAGAATTTTTAACAACTATTTTTCTTCGCGTACCACCTCTATTTATTGCTTCTTCACACCTAGAAAACATAATCTAATAATACTATGGAATATTAAAGTAAGAAAAATCGTTGCTATGTCACAATATTATATAATTTCTGCATAGATGAAACTTTGCGGAATTCTTGATAGACGGTATTCAACGCAAGTCGCCTTTTCTTTCCATTTTGCCAATACGTAACGCTCTTGGTTTTATATTCTAAAGTTACAATACCTCCTTCGTCCGGTGTACACTCTTCTTCTTCAGCTTCTATCAATTCTAACGCTTCTTCGCTTATGAGCGTATATACCTTTTCTACAAATTCTAGGAAATGTGGTGATTGCAGTTGCAAAAGTGCTATAGTTGTATCGGTTTTCAGTGAAAATGATTTTTCTTTTTGAGAATCGAGAAGGATCTTTTTTTATTATATCGTGCAATTCGATTTCGTTGGTATTCACAGAGGGTCTATTATTATTTTTGGCAACTTCGAACGTTACCATCACAGTAAACGAATTACTTTGGTAATACTTACGGAGATCATTTTCAACACTACAGGTCTGATATATAACCAACCAATAACTACTGTTAATTTCAAGTTTGATGAGTTATATACTACTTGCTTATCTCATCCAGCTTATTTTCTCGAAAACATGTTTACTATTTACTGGTCTAACATGGCTTCATATTCGATAAGCTACATCTTTTAGATAAGAAATAATCTAATCTAGTGAAAAAAAACAGCAAATGTTTTTTTTCCTGTCTGCTTGATAAATCTTATCCAAACACACAATATTTTTTTTAATCTCTATCTCTCACCGTTAGCGAGTTATGCGCATAAGAATGTGCAATTCCAATTTTTAAAATTTGTTTCACCTACTTATATATGATCTACAGCTTTGGGAAGGTTTCATATTTTTTTTGAATTTCCGAATTCGGAATCTTTCCTTGTTAGTTTAAAGACCTATAAATAATATTTGACTTACTTTCTAATGTGCCTTGTCAAAAAGTCCGGACAGGATGCTCTAGCATTCAGATGTCTTGATGAAAGTTAAAATTGTGTACACCGAAACTATTTTCTGAATATTTTGACATGAATATATTATCACCATCTTGATAAAAAAAAATAGCCATGCGCGTCTTTCGTTACATATTCGTAAAAAAATTACTGTTCACGACATTGTGCAAGTTGTTAGAGTTTATTTTAGAAATTTCCATGGATATTCTTTGTTTTTTATTTTAGGAAGCCAGGGATTCTTTATGGCCGCTTTACTTTTGTATATTAGACAAAATGTTTCCTATTAATATCTTACAGGACAAATTCCAGCATAAAAAAATAATAATAATAAAAAATAATAATAAAAATAATACGACTTAAAACCAATCATCATACAAGAACAATGCAGGAACCCAGGCTAAATGAATAATTAAATTAAATTAAATTTTCAAATCGTCGTTCATTTAATATTTCTCGACAGTAAAATATCCGCAGTTCAAATTTTTTGAGGGCGAGTATGTAAATCATAAACGGGGATTTGTTGCATCTCGCCTAATATTTTTCTATTTAAGTATTCTAAATTTGCAAGTTGATCTAAGTATATGCCTAGGGCTGGGCACATGTGAAATACAAATATTTCAAATACGTATTTGAAATACAAAATACTATTTGTATTTTATATTTGAAATATATTTTTACAAGAACACAATAGTGTTTAATTTTTTTTTAGAAAGCATTAAACATATTTTACTTGGGATAACGTAAGGCTTTTCTCCTATAACAGCCGATACCAGATTACTAAAACACTTATTTTCTTCAAATACCTTGTATTTGTACAGTACAGTGCTACATGTATTTTAAATACCTGAAATGAGTGTATTTTATTTTTAGTGTTTCAAATACCAATAAAGAACGCATTTATATTTTATATTTGAAATACATTTGCGGTTTTTTAAGTAACCTCACAAAAAATCCATTGGTCATAAATCAAGCCACTGCAAGCAATGAACCCTCTTTTTTCAATTCATCTTTGTGTAAAAGATATAACTAAAAAATCTTTGACAAAGTGAATGTAATAGGATGCAGCACCGTCTTATTTAAATATCATATTTTGTATACTTGAAACAACATTTTATTGACGTAATTGTCAATATTTCTCATATGAATTAGCAACAGAAAATAAAACCTTATGTACAAAATATGCACTCCTTTCAATTTCGCTGGCCATTTTTTCATAAAATTTTATTCTATGCTAATCGTTTTCTGAAAGTTCTTGAAAGTTGTGGACCTTGTGCATGATATTTATTCTTGTGTAAAATACTGATGATTTCGACATTAATCATTTTTTGGCTGGTGGATTTTAATGGATTTCTTTAATGTTGCGGTCCAATTTCAACTTAGCGCATTTCTCCGCCGAATTTAAGAAACACCAATTAGAACGGAGGCGCTAGAACAGTAGTTCCGCGTCCCTGACTTAGCCAATCAGCCTAGCATATTTGATTTTCAGGACAGCAGCGTCCTTCGGTCCTCATCACTTTTCAGACAACTTTAGTCGCGTATAGATGTACAGTCATTTGCGCCCTATTCGAATCACATGATTTGTTACAATTTGTGAAGTTTTGGATTAAGTATATTACCCCATTTGAAGGATATTTCTTCTGTGTTCGTCAATTTGATGAATTCACATCTTCACTATATCTTCACACATATTACCGTCATTTTTCTTTTCATTGCTGCAGCTATTGAGCGCAGAATTACCAGTTCGAGTCGACAAGAGGTAGGTGATATTCTGGATCGCCTGCAGGTCGCGTTTTGGTTTGGTATTCAAGATTTTATGTAATTTTAGCTTACAGTCGCGACGGTAGCATTATTGCAGTCTATCGTCGACCGTATCTCCAACTATTAATACTAATACTAATAGCGTTAGTCTCGATGAATTTTAAAATCTCTTTCTTACTATAAACTATTTTTAATAGCGTTAGTGTCAGTTCTGGATTGTTGGTTGGGAAGGGTGGCTAGCCACGCGCAGTTAGGCCACTCTAACCGGGCCCATTGTGTTGCCTCCTCTAGGCGGCGTCACTCACCCGCAGCCTACTCGAGCCAACCCAAACGAAGGATGAACTCGAGCAGTGCAGCCTGTGAGGCGCCGTCAAAGCTGACCATGCTGGGCCAGAACTCCCCCAGGATGGAACCTCTAAGTTGGGCAAGCGCCGGACAGTCACATAAGATGTGCTCCGGTGTCTCGTCCTCTAGGTAACATGCACGGCAGAGTGGGCTGCTAGTCAGTCCTATGCGGTGCATGTGTTTATTAAGTTTGCAGTGGCCAGTCAATAGCCTTACAACTTGACGTAGTTTACTGCGAGAAAGCTGCAGACAGTATCTCGCTGTCATAGACGACAGCCTGGGTATGGCTTTGCGCGCCTGACAGCAGGTGGTTATGGATGCCCATCTCTCTTCGTGTAGAGTAGTGGTCCACTGGTTTATTAGGGTATTGAGCGTAGCCGAAGAAATGGGAAGAACAAGTTCCGGACCCATGTAAGGAGAACGCGAACCCCGTCTCGCCAACCTATCGGCAGCCTCGTTTCCCAGATTACCTTTATGACCTTTAACCCATCTGAGTACCAAGTCATTATCAATGGCGATCGCTTCCAAGGCACTATGACACTGAAGTACTAGAGCCGAAGCGATCTTATAACTACTAAGGGCTTTAAGGGCAGCTTGGCTATCACTGTAAAGAACAATGCGTCCCTTAATGCCCCTTGCTAAAATTTCTTCGGCACCATGCAGGATCGCCAAAACCTCCACTTGGAAAACCGTAGCGACTTTACCTAGTGCCAACTCTATGTTGAGCTTGAGGTCTGGAGAGAAAACTCCCGCACCTGTCCCTGTTTTTGTATTTGATCCGTCTGTATAGACAGCAATAGAAGGCAGGGGTTCGACGCAGGGGTTGACATGAACGTGGTAGTGTCTGCCGAAAGCAAACACGGGAGGCACACAGTCCTTCGCGGCACCAAGAAGAGGCGCTTTAGCGACGCCCTCATGGATGATGCGCACGTGGCCGCGAACCCCCACTCCCCGATCAGAAGACTCCGGGACCGCAACCTTATAGCCGCTCTAAAAGCAGTCTCCTCCAAGAACAGATCCAGGGGAGGGACACATAGGAGGGCTTCCATTGCCGCCGTCGGCGTAGTGCGCATTGCCCCTGTAATGCTAAGACATGCTATGCGCTGCACATGCATCAGGTCATTCCTGGCTACCACTCGTCTCACCCTTGGCCACCAGACGAGAGCACCATAAGTTAGCATGGGCCTAATTATGGCAGTGTACAGCCACAAGGTAATTTTGGGGGAGAGTCCCCAAGTCCTACCCAGCACGCGGCGACACTGCCAAAAGGCCTCACACGCTTTCTCAGCTTTTGTTTTGCTCATGTTTGCTCCAGCTCAGTTTTCTGTCAAAAGTGATACCCAGATACTTGACTTCGTCCGAGAAACCGAGAGCAGTGCTAAACAGTTGTGGTGGGCGAAGTTTCCCACCTTTATTTGTTAGTAAGAGTACCATCTCTGATTTATCTGGGTTTACAGAGAGGCATGTTCTCTACACCAATTTCGAGAGACCTTAGAGCAGTCTGCATCAAATCGCAGAGCACGCTCTCAAATCTTCCATCAATGAGGATCGTAATATCGTTCGCATATGCAATTGTGTAGAAGTCAGTTAAACGATAAACTTCTGCATATGATTCCTTATAATCCTTACGATCACCCTATTTGATCACCATAAGTCCTCTTTCGGTTAAATCCGTCATTATTTCGTAAATATAGAGTGCAAGTGAAGCAGTAAATAGCGTTTAGTATGAAATTTTTGTGTGAAACATGTTTGCTAATACACAATTTGTGTATTGTCGTAGAACTGGTAGAAGACCGAATAAGCTTTAAGAGTATGTAACGCAAGACCTACATTGCTATTTAAAAAAATCCAAGATGGGAGCCTATTTCGAAAGGTATTTGTCAGAACAAAATTTATGTCAAAATATTCAAAGAGAAAAAAATAGTTTCTGTGTAAAAAAATTCTAAATCACAGATCAAGTCGTCTGTTACGAAACACCGGTAATCCGAAAATGTAACTGGAACTATTAAGCGACTAAAAGTTATAACAAAGTAAATGCTTTAGCGATTTCAGCATATAGCCCCTTCCAAAGATTTGATTTTTTTTTTTATATTTATATATCTCGGAAACCATAACAGATGTTTTTTTTGTGGTTAAAATAATAATAAATAATTTCAAACATACTACATTACTACAATATTTCAGTGAAAGCATGGAATGGACCAAAGAATTATGCCTGTAATTAATAGAGGTGTATTGCAGAGCTCTACATATAAAAGTTAAAAATGAAGCAACTAAGATGTTTAGAAAGAGATAGCTATTGAATTCGGCCGTGATGAAGGTGAAACAAAAAAGAAAGTAGAGACTCTGTTCACCTCTTATCAACGGAAAGTACGCCATAAAGAAAAACCATGTACTATGGAATGGATACAGATGATTTAGTTTATTATCATGAACCCAGACATATGCCGTTGGAAGCGATTCAAGGGGGTTTTTTCTTGTCATCTATACCAAGATTTGGATGCGAGTTCGACAGCGTTGGGTGCGTTTGGTCATAAAAAGTCGAGCAGTTAAGATGATGACTTGTTAACGACGAGTGCATGAATAACCTTTCCGGCAAAGCGTTGGTAGATTAGGTGGAAGTAGATATAGCCGAAGTCGGCTAATCACAGAACTTCAAAGAGAAGACGCTGGACATTTACGAAATTTCTGCAGAATGTCACCAAGACTGTATGCTCTGCTTCATTTTGTAAAGTCAAAAACTTCGAAACTTGGAAGTTTTTCATGCACGTACATATCAAAACAGAGTATGGCCAACATTATTTTCGAAATTGTTTCCATAATGAAGTATTTGATGAATTAAAAATTCATTAACAAAAGCAACTAAAACAACCTGTTTTTTTTTTTTAATTATTAAAATACTAGTTTTCAATTGATAATACACTTGAATGGTATAACTCATCCAAACCCATTGCATAATGCGCGGTTCCTTCATGGCGTACTTCGAGTTGATATTAATCTATTAATTGCAGGCAAAATTCTTCGATCCATTCCATGTTTTCACCAAAATATTAACAGAAACGCAAAGTTTTACTAAACAGTTATTTACTCTTACGCTCGTAAAATAACTGAATAAACACAAACTCAGTGCAGACCAGATCGAACATTCTTTGACGTGCCGACGCAGAAGCGAACACACCAAAGCAAAGGCTTTCCAAGATCTGACCACGTATGCCTTGGGTTACGTCGGAACCTCGGTCTGGACGCGGTTTTGTTGTTGTTGTTAGCAAATTTTGTTTCCTTCATTTATTTGTTGTATTTTAATCAGTTACGCACTATATTCACATGAATTCATCAAATACTTCAATTATGGCAGCACAAATTTCGGGAACAATGTTGGATATAGACTGTTTTGATATTTTGAAAGGTTTATGAGTTTATGAGTTCCCTGTGACCAAAAATATGCACTGTTGCTGCAAATCTTGAGTTGATATGTTTCATAATTTCTATTATGTATTCTATTATGAAATTTTTGGTTTTACTAAATGAAAAAGAACATCAAATAGTTTTGGTGCCCTTCTGCAGCAATTTCAGAAATATCCATCGTCTTCACTTTGTTTTGTGATTAGGCAAATTCCACTATATCTATTTCTACCTTAACACCCTTCTATATAAGGTCTACCTATCATCTACCAATGCCTTGGCAGACGTTTTCTTCTTTTTTTTATTAATATTAAGAATTAAAGGTTTATTCATGTACTCGCCATTAACAAATCATCTTTGCTGATGCACATGTTATCGCCAACGCTTGATGTGAAAGCAGACAACAACCCCTTGAATTCCTTCCAACGCCATACATCTGGGTTCACCATTTGCATTGATGTTGGCATTGGAATCTCGATTATTATCGTTATGTCTTTGGTGCAAGTGCTTTAAAACCCGATCTTTGAAAGTAACAGCTTTTATAATCTTTTTATTTAGTGATTGAATGGTAGTAGTTTCCCCCCTACGCATATTCGCCTCCTTCCTATCTATAACTTTTTACCTCTTCTCTTTGTTCTCTGTTTCTCATTTTGTGTTTTCCGCCGTTTGCTGCTGCAATAGAGCTCCGTCAGCAAGAAAAGTTTTGTGTACATGTGACCTTTTCAATCTCTTACTGTGATCCTGTGTGTGTGGGGGCATATATGGTATGGAGCAAGGATTTAATGGGTGGAAATGGTTATAGTGAATGCGATAATGCTTCTTAGATTTAGACTGACTGGAATGGTCGAGCGCCAGAAGCCAATGTTGTTTAAAGAAGAAGACGAACGTTATAACTTTTTTTTAAGACATTTTGGATTCCTAATTCGTTAATTTATTTGCTTGTTGAAACCGAATCGGTATTTCCAAAAAATGAAAGATACTTCCCATTGATCTAAAAAATATCCTGATTTAAATTATTCAGTAACGGAAGAGTTCTAGGCTTTTCTTTTCCCAATATAAACTCCAATTTGATACACATTAGTTTTAATCCAATAAAAGTATACAATACATATTTATTATATTTCACTGTTGTTAGTCAACTACTGCCGCAATAAATGGCTTATTTATTGCGGCATTTTTACATATTTGTCCGTTTTTGTTGCAGAAATACTGAAAATATACTAAAGTAGCAAAATACAATAACATTCCACTGTATTTAAAGCTAGCTTTTTTGTTACCACAAAGTTGGTCTACATTTAAATGGTGTTACAATTTATGGTAGTTATTCTATTCTTGTCTATTCAAACGGCACACCATTTTCACCATAAACGAAGTATCTGCACTAAAAAATGCGCTCGCCAAACTAGGTACCTACATATATACGTATGTAACTTACGAATTTCATAAGATGATTACATTTATGATTCCTCGGATTAATCAATATTTGTTTCTTGGAATGTTTGGTAGTAGCATGCTATACGTACACTGAAACAAAAATTCACACACAGTTCAATGACATTTTTTTATCATTGAATCATAAACTTTACGCCATTCAACAGGAATAATACTGCCCTTGCTACTGAATAATATTTTATTCTCGTAATATTATATTAAAAGATCATGAATTTTTGCCAGATATTATGAATTTTTATCGCATGTAATAGTAGATTTCCTGTATATCACTGTAATATTACCACCGAATATGGCTTTTCAGATATAAAGGGATGCAATATTCCACATAAATTTTCCATGCACTTTTATCAGTGATAAGTATCCTCCTACAGAAATGTTTTTGCTATGGTTTTCCCTTACTCCGTGGCCATTGATTTTATGTAAGTATATTATAAATAATCAATGCCCTTGGCGAATGCTGGGAGATAACGAAAGTCGTTCCATGGGCGCATTTAATAATAGCTGATAGTTGACCGAGTTAACGTAGACTCGCGAATTTGTGACCTAATCACATTTCACATATTTTATCATTCCATAAAAGTAGTATTCATATGGTCACGAGGTGTGTATATTATTTGTTATTAAGTATCATAGGAAATTATTTAGTTAGAGTAGGAACATTTCAATTGTTATGGAACCCATATAGTACTTAGAATAGGTAGCCTCGTGTAGTATTTTTTTAGGTCGAGCACGGGGTTGGGATGATTTGTAATAATTTAGTTTTCGTAAATAAAGTGATAGGTATGTACCTTACAACCTAGATGTATGTTCCCTATAAACCTATACTTACCTTTCACTTCTATACATACTAATAAAAAATTTTGTCAACATATATTGAGCATCAAAGTAGGTTGGTGTTTGTTTAGGTGTGGATTATTATATAACAACAAAACAAAATGTATTCCCCATTAATTTTTAATTGTGGATTTTGATTTGAAATCTCAATCGAATCTTGTTCAACATTTTTTTTTATGTGATGCAAAAAACAGAGATATGAATTCACATTTAAAGTAATATTTTTATTAGCTGTCATAATGTCAGAGAGCTGTAAATTTTACACCCCGTTTTCTCAAAAACGACTTCTGTTTGTTTTTGCAGCTCTTTAAGCATTATCAGTAATTTAGTTTGACCTTTTTTAAATCCATAATCATGATCACATCATTTTTCCTCAGATTTTCCGATTTCTATCTTCTAATTTTCATGCTGCGCAATGACTCAAATACTAAATCGAAATAGTTTTAGTCGCTCTTAAGAAAAGAGACATAGAAAAGTTGAAATTCTGATTTGATTAAAATTAATAAATAAACAACAAAAAATGTTTTTATCAACGTGGGATTAATACCGTACATAATATCTCGGTGGAAACTCTCTAACGGATAATTTGTCACTCCCCGTACTCGTTATGTAATATATTATTAATGCTTTCTCTGTTCGCGCTGTTGCAACAAACTTGGTAACAATTGTTAATGCACCCGCTCTCCACGCGTTGTGAAAAAAATATTCAATCTTAGAAAAAATCATTCCCTAATTAGATTTTTTTGGGTTACTATATGTTTATGTTTACTACAAATAATTTAATGACAGTATCGATATAGTAATTAATAGGGAGTTAATCACAATTTTCTTCGTTTTTATCAATTTTTTTGATAAGGGAAAGGGTACTGAGCCAATATTTTGTACTGCTTAAGTTATAATAAAATGTAGATAAATAATTAATCGAATAAGTAATGTATTTTAACTGGGAATTGAACAATTAATAAGGTAGATAATTAGAAGAATTGGGTTTGCGTAATGAAACACGGTGAACTTTCCCACGTTTAATTATCTGGGATGTATCGTTAGAATACAAAACCTGTGCATAAAGAAAAAGGATTTTTTAAATTACAGAGATATTTTTTTGTTTTAAAAAGTCCGTTTTGTCTATATAGCTTTACATTAAGTATACAGAAATTGTATACTTAATGTAATCTAGTTAACACAAGAAATTGAGCGATCCAAGCACAGGCTGGTCCGAATATCTCCCATAATAAGAAGCTATGTACTCAATATAGCTGCTCTCCTTCCACCTAGATTATCAAGTCTAAAAGGTTATGTGTATATTATTCGTGTTCATTTAAAAATATCAAACTATCTCATTAGATCCCCATTTGTTTTAGTGTCATTTAGATTTCATAGAATTTTTAAACTCTCACGACATTTATACAGAAATGATCAGAAACGCGTATACAATCTTTTAAAATACAAAAAATGATATTCTTCGAAGATCGGTTTTTTTTTTAGGTTTGTGCGATATTACTTTTTTTTCTTTTTATCAAATTCATTCAAAAACAGTAATGTAGAGTATGCTACATATTCAAGATATAACTTCAACAACAAAAAAATGCTAAAGTTCTGTATCAGAACGACCATTAAGGTACAGTTCCTATTTCGTTTTATATTTTAGGGTTGAATGATTAAATGATCAAGTACTATCCATACTATTTATTATTATTACTATTAGTACTATTCACAAGCAAAGCACTTCCGAATTTGAATCATTTCAATTTCAATTTTCACCTCGTTATTTCCTGAACATGTTCGAAAACGGAATTAACAAAGTACAAATAAAGTTGATTAGCGGTAATAAACCCTACATCCATTCTAATTATAAGTAAGTATTTATTATGATAAATAAATTAATCTATAAATGATAATGGCTTCTGTTACTGGATGTCCATTATCTAAAAAAAAATTGATTTACAATTCTCAACAAAATAAGTTAGGCAAATCCAAATTCCCAAAAGACAAAAAAGCAAACTAGACTTACCTAAGGTGTAGTATTGTTTTTATGTACAGAGGCAAAATGGGTCTTAAGTACAAATTTTCTATTGGTTTTATATCCACATAAGTAACAAACATTCTTCTTCGGTTTACCACAATCATATTTGAGATGAGTTTGTAAAGTCTTTTTATTTTTATATATTTTCCAGCATTGATGGCACGCCACGCTGGTATCTAAAATAAGAAACACAAATTAAATATGATCAACTTATGTGAAACTAAATCTAGATAACAATTTAGTAAGACGCGGAAACGTTATTACATTGCATCATATTAGTGTAAATATTAACATATAAAATGTTAGGACATAATAATTTATGAAGAATTTAATAATGACGTTTGTAAAAATAGTGAAAATCAAAACTTTAAACATTTCACAACGAAGTAATAAAATAAATGCATAAGCTTTACGAACCCAATGTGCTATGTGTCTGCAGATATTCGTATTCGTATTTGGCATTGTTACAGCTACATGTGTTTAATTAATTAACAAAATGTGTATGTTTTCCCATTAGGCAGCCATATTTGGAGCCAAATAACGTAAATAACATAAATACCGTCGGATTACAGTTGCAGAGTGTGCTATATTTGCTAACGCAACGCAAACTAAATATACAGGCCTGCCCATGGGGCGGGGGTAGGTATCGTATCGGGTATTACAGTGTGCGCACGGGATACTGATGCATAGAGGTATAGATATTATGCCTATCCGCTGTTGTGGTCGGTATTTTCAGGGTTAACTGAAGCCCAATTTGGTCTTGCAAGAACCAATTATCTGTTAGACACGGTTATTTAGTAGTTAAAGTTATTTAGAAAATCAATTCACAACAAGAGATAAAATTTGTAGAAATGTGAATGAGATTAGACATTCATCTAAACTGTAATTATTAAATATTGAATGAATAGGAACAGAAAAAAGAATGGTATGTCCCTTTCATCAGTTTTAATATTTTAACCAGTAAAGGTTAATAATTTTTTTTCTTATGATATTTTGCAAAAATACAATAGGCATCCAAGTTGTGGTTACTGAAAAAGAAATTAAAACGGTACCTGCAAGGACAACTTTCACTATACTTACGGGAGTTGTGGGTTTAAATTTTAGCCACGTTCAACGTTGAACCTACATCTCAACTAGGGTGTCAACCTGAGATTTTGTACCCTTTCATCTCTGATAAAAGCGGTACGATTTGAGTCGCTGGCGGGTGGGTGTAATTTTTTTTAGTTAAGGTAGTTACGTTATTGCACACAAATCATATTGTTGAAATTCAGCAAAGCATAGTGAATAAAAATAAAACAAAGGGACAGTATATTAGTGTTGGTTGAAACGGATTCAAAAAGCGTTCGATAACGCTAACCGGATCTTTTAGTCGACATGGTAAGAAAAGTATTTTCTTCTTGTTGACAAATTATTCAAGATCCTGTTTAGATTTACCAATTCTTCTAGTCGATAAGAATACCAAATTGTTGAAAGAAGTATAGTTGTTGAAAATACATACTATCTGCGCGTAGTTACGTATGTAAGTACATATGTATATACAAGTCGGTCTGTTTTTGCGGCTGTCAGGTCTATTGGTAATACCTATCTGCTTAATGTTCGCAAAAAGTTTATTTAACGGAACTTGTTAAAAATGTATATATTTTCAAGTGATGAAATAATTGGAGCAATAATATTTGAAAATTTTTGCTATTTGTTCTCAATACTTACTTATGTAAATATAACCTTTAACTCATATTAAAAGTTAGTAAGCATTTTTTTCTTTTAAGTAATTTTTTGTTTGGTAATTCCTGGATAATATTCGATAGTATATGGACCTCAGCAACGGTGCAACTTACGCTACATCTAGTATTCTAGTTCTCCTAACTACGACCACAGTAAAGGTAGATACAGCAGCGACATTTTTTAAACATTCATAGGTTTTTGCGCGACCTGCTTGATGACTTTTGATAGTTTGCTTTATACACCTACTCAAATTTACATTGAATGGAATGTTACACCAGATTCATGATCCATACCAGGGGTGGGACTCTGTGTACAATAGAATTCTATTATAGTTTTCTATAGTAGTATTCTATTTTTGAAAGTCGACAACATGGTGAGTTGCTACTACCTTGTGTGCCTATAATAGTGCAATTGAATTTAGGAAAAGAAATATAATCCCTTAAATGGACGAACACCAACCGTTTAGAATTTATCGGCATGACGTCCTAGTATTTTTTATAAAAAAGACAACACACAGGTGACATTAGGTGGGAATAAAGAAGTTGTTTAGGTTAGGACTGCGAAAAATATTTGTATATTTTATTCGCTAATCTTTATTTATTGATTTAAATGTTCCCAATACATTAATTATGGGTGTGGATGAAGAAGAAGCGTTAGAAGAAATGCGCATCTTTAATATAAAACGACGTATTCTACGCGAAAAAAGCGATCCGTTTATACATCCGTTTATACAACACAAAAGCTGGTTTATATCAAAACTAAATAGTGCAAAACCATGTAACCAAGTAATTATGTAATAAGAAGTGAAATACTACTTTCAAAAGACTAATAGTTCGGTTTTTGACGCGGTAAACGGATTAATCAGAATAATTTTGCGAAATACATATTTACTTCAGCACTTGTCAATATGACAAATTGACATTTGGCTGTCGGAATCTTGCCAATCAAAGGGTAAGCACTTTTTCCAAAAAAGTCCGGTAAATGTCGCCAGCGATGAGCACGTGCAATTCATGATTCGATAGGCCATATAAAGCAAACTGTCAAAGTTATTAAGCAGGTCGTGGGTTGTTGAAATTTGGAAACTATGGTCTTGGGTTCTTTTTGGCCGTAAATTCGAATTATTTCTTTATTATTCTTTATATTTATATTTTCAGTATATTTACAGGTATACAAGTTGTTTTTTTTTATATTTAGAGGACCTTTTTTTAGTTGCTCTACTCTTTTGGTACCACATCACCGTCATAAAATATACTGTGAGTACTGAGTATATGGAAATGTATTAGAGTTATGCAAAATTTATACACATTAATAATAGAGATAAAGAAATAATTGCCTTATTCCAATTCGGAAGTAATAACATAACATATGACCTATTTATTCTATTATGCAATAATAAATTACAATTTTTATTTCACTAACACACTTCAAAAGAATTGTGTAATTTAACCCATAAATTACAGTAAAATTACATGCATTAACAAAGCAAATTTACACCAATATTTGATGTACTTTATAAATTCTTCGTTATTTGAACAGATTTTAAGGCATAAAGTAGCCTCGATGGAAATTAAAAAAATGTTGAGGAATTTTTCATGAAAACCTAAATTTTAGGACTTGCACATAAATTTCCTTGAGCTGGGCCTGAATTACAAGCGCCTCAGGTAATATTACCGCCAAATAATTTATTACAGTATTAAAATACCGAGCGATGGAATATTACAACCGTAAAATTATTTATGTTTGTCCTTTGTGTTTTCACCGAGATTTTTTTTTTCTGCTTTTTTTCAAAAAAATACATCCTTAGCCACACAATAGCATGTGTGAAAAATACTGTCGAGTTTGGTAAATTTCGCAATGCTTGTATTTTTATTACGTTATTTTAGAACAGCCCAATATAATTCTACCAACGCAAAAATACTTACAAATGTAAATTTCGGGATGGTTACAAAATTTGCAAATGTTGTTTCATTTTACTGATGTCCGTTGTATTTCAAGTGGCGGCCTTCTTAGACTTCAAGAAATTATCTGGAGTCAATTTCTGATCCAGATAAGATTATTGGAAAAATATCTTTTAAATGAAAAATGCTGCTGGGATCGAAGTATTATGGAATTTAAAAAAAAAGTGGTGTTTGCTACTTATATTGCCATTTTCAAATGACATTAATTTAGTGATATATTTAATATTATATCTAATAAACGAAATTCATCACCTACCTCTATTTTAAAAGCAATATTAGCTTCAAAAGAAGGTATTGCACAAAGTGGAGGTTGTGTAAGATTTCAACCAGATATATTGTTAAAACTAGTTCTTTTGTTTCAATTTGATAAAAACAAACTGTTTTCTTTATATTGCACGTTGGTCCCTTTTTAGTAACAATCCATAGCTATACACATTGCTTTTTGATCAGGAAATATAAATACAGTTTAATTAGGTTTAATTCACATATCAGTTGTTTCATTTTGTTCAACTACCTTAACCGACTAGTCAGTTGTTATCTCTATTGATGCCACATTACACGACCTGCTTGATGACTTTGACAGTTTGCTTTATGCCGTCTGTCGAACCATTCAAATATACATTGAATCGAATGTTACATGTTAAATTCGGATAATTTCTACTGTTTGCATTGGCAGCACTGAATCTAATACATCACTGTAGACACGAACAGCGAGGAGTTAAGATGCGAATGTATAGTTGACGCTGTTAGTGGCGGCTCGTGCATACACCACGGTATGTAATCTTAATAAGAGAAAGGGAAACCTGTCATGGTGGCTCAACTCTCCCTTACCAATAGATGTCTCTGGCCATATATCCGTGTCGTTGCCTAGATGCTATATCTTCACGTCGAGGCAAATGTCATCACTTTGCACAGTCTGAAGTTATCTTCATACTTGTTTTTCTGTCAAGGTACTCTCATATTCTCTGGCTTCTGGTTGTTGTGTTAAACGGTTTGACATGTGTTGTGCTAGGTGCTCTGTTTATGTTTGTTTGCGTTTTGAACTTTTCCTTTATTACTGTCGTGTTTATTTTTTTTTTTTTGTAAGTAATCTGCATAGGATATGGTAGGAGAGATAGGATAGAAACTGTCTGCAAATATTAAAATGAATATTTATTGCAGGTTTGCCATTAGATTTGGGAATTTTTAGTTTCGTATATGCGTTTACCTAAATTTCTAATAAATATAAGTAATTAATAAGGATTTATTTTTTTCTTTGTCCTTTTCAGTAGTAATTAAAATCGCTGGTGCACGTGAAAAAGGGGATAAGTTAGTTTTCGATATCCACAAAATTAATGCTAATCGATAACGACTTCTCCCCTTTTTCGCGTTCACCAGCAAAACCTAAAATTCTTAACTATTATTAAATATACCTATTTTTGAATTCTACCGTCAATAGTTCTCCTCTGACATTAGAGGGCGCTATAATCGTGGTTTCACTTTAAGTTTGTTCGCGTCGCATGAACTATTTGCACTATTATGCACTTTAAGAACTTTTGTGTGCAAACGTGCATAATAGTGCAAATAGTTCATGCGACGCGGACAAACTTTTTATTATTAGGGACATTGCATTCTATTTGGTTATCTATAGCAGCGCTCCGCAACCCTTTCTTAACCTCGGCACACGCAAACCGTTTGCAGTATTTTTGCGGCACACCAAAAATGATAATAATAAAAAAATAAAAAAGCAGCATTTAGTTAGATACACATTCGTTAAGTACATTAACTTATACATAAAATTCAAATATTTACATATAATAAACAATATGTCAATTCATAAGTTTTGACTTATTATTTTCGGTTTACGATACCTTCAGAGTCATTGGTTA
Organism: Protaetia brevitarsis; assembly: GCA_004143645.1. Lineage (NCBI taxonomy): Eukaryota > Metazoa > Arthropoda > Insecta > Coleoptera > Scarabaeidae > Protaetia > Protaetia brevitarsis. The sequence continues at coordinate 2,474,118 of RXPK01000037.1, read as the reverse complement.
CAGTTAGTGTGATACCTGTGGTTGTTTCAAAGAGCACAATAGTTTTTTTTTGGCGGAATATTTGAGACAGTAACTTGAAGTTCTTGGTCAAGGTCATTTCATTAAAACGCACTGAAAAAGTTTGTTCGTACCAATGAGTTACCCAAAGGGATGGATGATGGGCCTAGAAAATGCCAACAGAACTTCTGAAAATTTCAATTTTAGTGCGCCGTCATGTTTTAATCTAAGAGATACCGCCCGAACCTGTAGGAACAGTGCTTCTGTAGAATTTTTAGAAAGCATTTTAAATCCTCTCATTGATCCTCGCGCTAACTCTATTTACCATAGTTCAAGTTTATGTTTAAAACTGTTTAATTTGTTATAGCATGTTAATAAATTTTCAATCCGACCTTGCATTTTTTATTAAGTTTATTGAAGTGCTTTTGGCCTTAGCTCAAGCCCACCTGGGACGAAAAATCAGACATGCCGTCTTTTTTGATAACGCCATGACTTTTTGTTCTCAATAACTTTTTTAATAATATATTGGGTACATTGCGAATGGAAACGATACTTTACCCGAGGAAAAATTGACAAAATCAAAGTAAACCGATTGTTCTGTAATTTTTCATAACTTTATAATTTTTCCTTCCAAACGATTTTTCTTAGTAGATACTAAGTAGTATCTAGTAATATTAGTAATACTAAGAACCTTTTCTGTTGCAGCATACTTGACCTGAACTAAATAGTTTTTGCTCATCTGTGAGCCTGCTTGATTTAAAAAATTGAAACTAAACTAAAAGTAAGTTTCAGACCAAACAGGGCTTATTTCCCAAATATGAAATTCCTACCTATTTTTTTTTTTTTGATGATTTAAATAATATTTGTAACCGTATAATTATAATATGTTGAATTATATTCTACTTTCCCCACTAATATCAAGTAAAACTAATCTACGAATTTGAAATAAATGTTACACAGACTCATGAATAGTTTTTTACTTTTTGAATATATAGGAATAATAATAAAATTTGCACAAGTTATAGTCTTGCATCGCGGCACACCTAGAATGGCTTTCATGGCACACCAGTGTGCCGCGGCACATCGGTTGCGGAGCACTGATCTATAGCATATGCAACAGGCGGGGCCAATACAATGATTGGAGTTCGTGTGCTATCGTTCGAATACGAACATATTGCGAACTTATACGAAGAAATTAGATCATGTAATGCACCAGCCGCGGGACGTTGTTGCAAATGCGTGAAATAAATGTTATTTTTTGATGTATTATTGTAGTATTAAAATTATTATTAGAAAAATGTTGATAATCAATTATAAACAGACGTTTTAATAAATAAAATATTACAGGAAGCAAAGCGAGAATAAAACCAAGGTTCAAACAGAACATTCGACGTTCTCTTTCTCTCAAGTTTGTAAGTTGAACTAGTCCATTGACTATATATAAGAAGATTAATCAAGCTTATGGGAAAAGTGTTGTGCTTAAAAGTGGCATTTTGGATGGCAAATCCAGATGTTATTAGTGTTTCTATATCCAAAACTGGTTTGGTACAGCCAAATGCCTATCTTAGCTCCGAGTCGTGTTTACAGGATGATGAGTTGAGCAGCATCACATGAGTAGAGGGTATTTAGTTAACAGATAGCGCGGTAGCATATAATAAAATGTTCTTTTTTTTGATTTAACCCGTATTATTGGTAGTTTGTTGGCACGTGAGAAAAAAAGCATGGCAGGCAACAAAAGCCAATATTTAAATTATGGGAAAAACAGACGCAATAATGAAAAATTGCGATTGTTTGCATTTCCCACAATGTAAAGTGACCAGATTTTAGTGTTCTAAGGTGGGACAAAATCTATCATGAGTATATGGTATTCGTATTAGTATAGTAAAGAACTCATAAATAAAAGTAAAAAAGCAAGGTTAGTTTAATATAAAAGAACACAAAATTGACATACTCTCAAAAATATTTCGAATTTCTAAAAGAAATATATTGAGACACACACGTACAGACCTTAGTTTAAGTTAGTTTTAGTTTGCGAGAACATCAAATAAAATGCAACATCTCATTTCTTTTGCGGGCGAAAGCGTAAATCATTGTGGCAACTCATAAAAATAACAAGGAAAGCGAATATCCCAATACAACTACTTCAATGAAATGATCAATCCAAATGTGTAAAAAATTTAATTACTAGGTCACTGAACCAGTCCTATGACTGCTAACTAAAACTGGCGATTCATACTCATCGCTGCTGCCCCACACGCGGGTAATCGGTTTGGCAACGCTGCTGTAGTTCTTTGCTATAATCATATCTCTAATGTTTTGTTTGGTCGAGTGTATGTATACTTACACACATAAGATACCCAGGTACTTTTAACGACTATATATCGCTTAACGATTCAGTTTCCTTATCCACTAAAAATAATCGGTAACCGCCAACAAAATTTTGAATCGTTTGTCGAAAAGAATCAAAATCGTTAAGAAAAGGTTTCGATTTTTCTTGTCCTATCGATTAAAGACCGTTTAACGTTATGGGATGATCTTTGATTCTGATTCGCCCACCACTACAGTATATTAACGACCTTTTCTTAAATAATCTCTTATGCAAATAATCATCATGTACAAACAATTTTAGTAAAAGGTCAAAGTTAGGGCTAAATTAGCTGTTATGTAGATTTTTTAATGTAATCTTCTTTATTGATTATTATGTTTCTGAAGAAAGTGAAGAAATTGGCATGAAAATTCATAAGGTGTGCCAACGGCACTGATTTCGTAAATGTTTATAAACAGATGTTTTATATTTATACTCTTTCTGACAACGTGGACAAATATAGTTTCCGTCGACGTTTTGGAAAATATGAGATCCTATAGTTCCTTCGTTATTTTCTTCCATTCCTGAAATGTACGCATATATTTAGTAGAACGAAATTATGTATAGTTTGGCGAAAGCCTCAAAACTAAAACTTTTACAAGTTTGGTAGGCAATAATTAGCTCAAGAATACATATTCGTACTGTTTGTCGGCCATGTTATTCCAAGGAAGTGTGGATTGTGCTACAATTTCCTTAAGATATATATACAGGGTATTCCACGTAACTGGTTCATTAAAAGTTTATGATGTTCTATTATTTACTATATATTTGAGATTTTGGCACCAGTATCTGTTCGATTGGAACTATAAATGCAAAATACTTAACCAAAATATATCTTCCGGTTGACCGGAAATGGATGTCAACTTTCTTATTTTAAATAGAATGATATAATTGTTATTCATTTTTGATTACAAACTATAAATACGTCAATTTTCATAGCTATTCTATAGCTACTTGTTTGGTTTTTGAGTTATTTAAGTTTTTCTTTTTTTTTTAGTCTATCATTGTATCATTGAGGAAATTAATATCTCGGTTAATTACTGCAAGTAGAGACTCCAAATTTGCTGTGTTATGAAGTAAGATATAACTTAAGAAACGTAAGCACACTTTACATTCTAACATATAGGGTGTTCAAAACTGAGGAACAAAGTGTCATATTTTGAAATGCAGAAAACTCATTTTTTTTATATAGAACACCTGTATTTTATTTGGAATTAGGAAATAAATATCATCCCCTATCGCTTTATATGAGCATTCCTATACCATCTTTAATAGATTTGAGATATGAGCGACTTTTTGTTAAATAAACTAAGTATTCTTTTTTTTAAATAGAACACCCTGTATTTAATTCGGAATTAAGAAGTAAATTTCATCCCCTATCACTTTATATGCGGCATTCCATATACTATCTTTAATAAATTTTGAGATATGAACGACTTTTTGTTAAACAGACTAAGTAGCCCTATCTTTGCGTGTTTGTAGCTGGCTCTGAATGGGATTAATGTCAAATTTATTGACTAACCAAAAGTGTTTATGTATATCATGTAATTACACTTTCGGTTACAACGCAATATTAATAGAAATGACTATTCGAACAGACATTCTTGTATGCTTATTCAAAAATAATACATGAATTTGACGTGAATCATTTCAGAGCCAGCTACAACCATTTAAAGATGGCTACTTAGTCTGTTTAACAAAAAGTCGCTCATATCTCAAAATCTATTAAGATAGGTATAGGGAATGGTCATATAAAGTGATAGGAGATGATATTTACTTCCTAATTCGAATTAAAATACAGGGTGTTCTATTTAAAAAAAATGAGTTTTCTGCATTTGAAAATTGTCACTTTGTTCCTCAGTTTTGAACACCCTGTATGTTAGAATGTAAAATGTGCGTATCGTTTCTTAGAGTAATATCTACATTCATAACATAGCAAATTTGGAGTCTCTACTTGTAGTATTAATCGAGATATTAATTTCTCAATGATGCAATGATTATGACTAAAAAAAAAAGAAAAACTTAAATAACTCAAAAACGGCAACATGTAGCTATAGGAATAGCTAACGAAAACTGACGTATTTATAGTTGTAGAATCCAAAAATGAATAAAAAATTAGGTCATTCTATTCAAAATAACAAAGTTGACATCCATTTTCGGTCAACCGGAAGTGATATTTTGGTTAAGGTATTTTACATTTATAGTTCCAAGCGAACAGATACTGGTGCCAAAACCTCAAATATAAGTAAATAATAAAACATCATAAACTTTTAATGAACCAGTTAGGTGGAATACCCTGTATATATACCACTGTATTGCCACTTCAACTTTACAATCCCTGAAAAGTAGCGGAAAATAACTAATTATGGTAAACTATATAAATATGAAGGATCATTCAGTCGAAAGAAGGTAGAGAGAGAAGCAATAAAATATAAAATCTATTCAAATTATTATTTATTTTCAGTGAATCAATGAAAGAATTAATTGTCGAGATCATTTTAGTTGAAATACCTGGGTTTGGTATGAGTGCATAAGAAATTGTTGTATTTCATATCACAAAAGTATTTTTTTACATATTACAGGAGAGCGACCTCCTTCATAATTTTTGGTACACTCATAACTAAATCGTAATGTATGTTGTATAAATGGGATACTAGATGCGCTTTTCTTTTTCCCCTATAGCTGCAATCTCGGGCGGGACAGAAGAACGATGGTTCTTTGCCACATTCATAAAGCAAGTGCCTCCGCTTAGTTTGGTAATGCTTGTAAACTTTTGGGCAGTTTGGGCACGGGTATGGCGGACCTGAAAATATTTGGTTGTGAAAATATACAAGTGCATATTATACATTAAAATGCGTATTTTTTTAAAATTTTGAAACTATAAAAGGGAGAAGTTAATCAAATATGTTCATAATTTTTTATTCATTTATATACACAGTGTAATTCTAGGAAAATATATTAACCGGAATAAATTATTTGTTTTTGGAAGGAATAGATTTTTTGTCGATGGAATGCTGGTTCACATAATGAGAAAGTAAGTGTACTTTTTGTTTTCCTCTGTACGTACAACCCGGAACACAACAAGAGAATGAAGGTACCTTTCCGCATTCGTATTGCATATGCCTCTGTTGACTCCTTTTATGCTTGTAGATCTTCGAACACTTTGGACAGCAGTAATTCTGATCTGAAAATATATCGTAGTCAATGAAGTAGTAGTATATTTACAGATTTACACAGTTTTTCTCAAAGGTATCAATGCAGTAAGGAACAAATAGTAAGCAATGCAAAATGCAAAAGGAGCTGTATGTGTACACGTGTATTTTTAAACGGATATTATTTGGAAGAAATATGTTAGGCACATTTTCTTACGTACAATATTCATATTACCCGTAATTTATCCTTAAAAATTAGCTCTACTTTTGAAAAAAAAAAAATGAGAAAAAAAATAGTTTGTTGCTACAAAAAAAAAAATAGAATTCAATGCTATTAAATGAAACACCCTATATATTGTTACATTTTTAAATTCTACGCACAAAAAAAAAACATGGCTATATGAACTACCGTATGTCCATTTTTAATAACAACATTATTATTTACCCTTTTGTAAAAAACTGGCTCCACTGCGAACTCTCAGTTAAGCCGGCTTAGTTAGTAATATTGCCTATTTATTAGTTTAAGTCTAAGTAAACGGCAAAGGGTAAAATTAGAATTTATTCTTTTAAATTGTTATAAAATTGTTTATTAAATACCTATTGTATGTTTTATATTTTTTTTTCAAAATCAAAGTGTTATCAAAGCAAAACGGCGGTTAATGAGCAACTTTTTGTTTATTGTTTATCCTAAATTTTGCAGCAACGTTTCGACCATAACTTTGGTCTTTATCAAGCTAAAAATGAACAATAAAAATGTTCAACATGACGTGGGAAAACAAGGGTTAATTACCTGTCGACTAATTAAAAGAATAATGTCAAAAATATAACACAACAAATTAAAAAAAAACATTAGAATCACTTCTAACTGTGTGAAATGATTCTTAAGATAAAAAAAAATTAAAAACAGTTAAAATTTAATGTAAACGGGGACAGAACAAACACGAATCAATATAATCGGTCGAAATATATGCGTAAAGATAGACTAAGTTTTCGTAAAAACTGACTGTGTGTGTGCCAGAGGCAAAAATAAACAAGAAAGACAAAAAGAAAGATGTAAAGCTGAAAGAAATAAATCAATTAATGGGCTACAGATTAAAATTAAATAAAGAAAATGATTATTAGACAAGTACAGTTCAACAAACGCAGCGAAATTGTTTGATTGATTAATTTAATTAATGTTGAAGATGTGAAAAAAATAACGTTATAAAAATTGCTAAAACTATAGATGGTATCAGTTTTAAAATTATAGTTATCAGAAGTTCTTATATGTAATAGTTCAGATATTAATCTCTTTTTGAAATTATCTTCATAATCAAGAATGGTGGGATTATAAAAATCCAAAGATATAGAGTGATGCGAAAAACTTGTATGGCTATTTCCCGTGGATACGTCATATTGACCGTCATATAAGCCTTTCTTTAAAGGAGACGTAACATCAATATTGAATTCTATAAAAAAACATCTAAAATACATTTCGCGTAGCATCAAAAGAAAATAATTGTCTAAAACGATTGCCCTCCGATGTCAATGACATCTTTGTTGTCTTTTCGCCAATTATCTACCTCTACGACGTTGTTTATAAACTGTAATCAGCAGCTGAACTTCCAGACGACTAGACAAATCGATTAGACGAGCTGCCTGCCTGTATGTAAGCTGTGCTGTGATGGGTTTAAGTGCCGATTAACTACACGGTTATGGTGGTTGGGCTGCAACAAGTTTTCTGTTGGAGGATGAAGTATAAGCAACGTATATTTTTATTGTATCATTTAGGATCGACATGTGATCGAATAACAACTATTAAATGCTTACTAATTAACAACTAAGTCGTTACAAAATCATTTATTGTCTGTTTGCAATTGAATATATTCTATAATTCTATATTAGGTATTTTGGAGATATTATATGTAAAATTACTGCTGCTGTCGGGCGGCTATGTTCTTTTTACAAGATTGCGAGGGCGCATCCATACAATGTGAATATATATTTGGTAATCACTATACATAATGTCATTCGACGGAAGAAATTATTTATTATTTTACATCCAAATATCAATAATATTTCTTAAGTTATTGGAGAATATTGAATATTTTCAATTAGATACTGCTAGCAGATGATTTGGTAACGACTGAATAGTTAGTTAATGACCGTTGAATTCCAATTAATTATGCTACATACGTATATGATACCTACAATGCAAGCATAAGCTTCGCATGCTAATAAAACAACTCGTCTTAGCCTAAAATGGTAGAAATAAAAACACAAATTCGAAAAGAACAAATTTAGAATGCTAATTTATTTATTTCGTTTTTCGTATACCTACATTTTTAGTATTATTTTCTTAAACAAATTAAAATTCATTTTAATACCGCATGTGTAAGCGTTGTTCTTGCGCCATTTGGGCGTAGGTCCGCAAATGGATGTGGCACTGGTGTGAAGCCAGGTGAGTTTTCTGCTTAGCTTTATAAGTACAACGAGGGACTGCACAAGCAAACGAAGGTTCTTTCCCACATTCGAATCGTAGATGACGCTGTCTATTTCTCTTATGTTTGTATGACTTATTGCAATTTGGACATTTGTAGTCTAGACCTGAAAAGGAACGAAAATTAACAACATACACTTCAATTCATAGGCAGCCGAGTTTTGAAATTTTTCTTGGGAATAAGGGCTAAGAACCAGTATACCAAGTGCTAAGCTTTCAAACTTTTAACAGGAGTAAGCAATATTTTTGTAAATGTGAGAACAAAAAAAAAATACTGTGTTACTTACAGTTTATTTTTTATATTTTACAAATAAACTCTCTAAAGCAACATATATGGGATGTAATAATATCATCAAAACGTATTTCTTCTTGTTTCGATTTTATTAATAATTACATTTCAAACAATTCATATGACGGCTAAAGCATTTATTCATTTGGGATAAAAGTGACTGTTCAATGCGTTCCAATATTTATTTATTATGATCAGATTACATGTGTCAACGTTTAAGTCATTATCAGATCTGCAGTAGTATCGGTTAATTGTCAATAACTTTTAGAAAGCTTTATCAAAATCAAGAAAGATCGTAACTTTTTAATGTGAATAATAGGAAAAATAGCAAAACAAAATTTAAATGAAATTTAAATATCTTATATGCCGACCTTTCGTCCATAATTAGGTATTGGATATGTGAAGAGTGAAGAAAAAATAGTTCATAATCCTTATATTGTAATTTATTTACTACATTTAAGTAATTTTTCACGACCAGTTTCGAAATGTAAGAAGTACAGCCTTCTTCAGGTAAAAAAAATAATACATATAGTCAATCTATTTGTAAGAATGGCCAAAAAATGTCGCGAAAAATGACTTAAATGTAATATAAATTAAATATATGAAAATCAGAAAGTACTTTTTTCATCATTCTTCATATTAAATATCTGAATAGGTATAAAATTTAAGACAAGCAATAATGCATACTCTAACGTATAACTGTTACCATACAAATGTAGGAAACATATATTTCCTACACTGTACTAAAGCGCACTTTCCACCTATTGATTGTCGTAATATGGAAAAAGAAAGATGAAAATAGGATTTCTGTGAGTTAATAAAGTTGAGAAATACGCATGCCATTCTACGGGACGATTGTGTGTCAGGTATACATTTCGCTATACCATCTCCAATTCGTATACTATCGCTGCTAACGGCAAGCACTCACCGCCATTCTCTGTCCTTGTTTAACTACTATAAAATGCTATCCCCACATCGATCTTTTCAATTTAAATCAACTGAATATAGCCCTCATTCCGTTTGCTGCAGAGTGAGGGGAACGATTCGCTAGACATGCGTAATTTACTTTAAGTTTAGACGACGGACGGCATTCGATTTATTTTGTTCATTTCCTAACAAGGCGTTCCTGGGTATTAGGGTATGGTCCTCAATTTTATAACGATTGGTAAGTTTGATCGCGATCAGTAATTTTTATAAAAAGTAGAACATTATACGTCCAAGAAAAAACTATTTATTGTAAAACAATTTTATGGTGGCAATTCAGCATACACGCGATCTATTTGCAGTAAATTATCTCGAAAGATCAATTCCTAGCGTGACTACTATTCGTTTACATTAATAAATAGTAAAATAAAAGTATCCTAGCGAAAAATGTCAGTGATATCGAAATCTAGTTTGTGCATCAATGGAATTATATCTTGGAATGACATCTAGACAATCGCTCGCGAATGTAATATTAGCGCAACAGCTGTTTTAAATCTCTTACATAAGAATAAATATCGGTCGTACAAAATTAGCACATCTCAAGAACGTTTACCCGACGTATAGGTACTCCTTTACTATTAGGTTTTTTAGAATCTAAGTTTATTATTTTATTTGAGCATTGACTTTTACAACTTTTTTATTATTTCATTCCTTTTGATATTATTTATAGGCTCTGTCACTGAAATTTATAGTTTGCATTATCTGATGCTTCCATATAAAAACAAGCATGAATTGATTTTGGTTATTAACTGAGTATTATCTTATTACTTCCCTTTTCGCTAATACAAGTGTAATATTGGATTTAATATTGTTTTTACAGACTTCATAAATCGTGTTTATAATAATTCACTAGGACAATTAGTTATTGATCTGTTATTCACACCATCAATAACGATTTAACAGCGACCTCTAGCGAGAAAAAGAATATCACGCTCATTTTGCTTCGGCTGAGCTGTGACGATTGTCAAACGTTAGAATATCTGGCTCCGGAGTCTCATGGCCCATAGGTGCGCTTACAGCTGAAATCCTTCCCATTTTCAGTAGTACAGAATGGAATCCACAGCTTGCAACTACCCGTGGGGTGGCACCTATCGGGCGCGTTCCCAGGTGGCGGATAGGGAGGCCCAGCGCACCTGACTTGATTCTTTAATCCTGAACAGATGCCCTGGGTTGAGCGGTTATAAGCCTACCAGACACCATGACCCAGAGACCTGAGCGTCTAAACCCCGCAATATGGTGGAGAGTGACTGGATGTGCCTGAGCGACTAAACCCGCAACATGGCTAGGTGAAAGCGGTCGCGGACCAGCCTCCCGGCCCCGCTGTAGTGTCGTGGCTTAGGGCTTTGCACGGGGTTTTAACGATGCAGCTTCTGTTCCACTGAGTGAACGGTTGCTGTTAAACATGCTCGTCTGTGTTTGTGGACATTGTCTCACGGCGGACGGGGTGGGGGGTCTTGGCTTCACCGTCCGGACCAAGAGGGAGACAACTCAAGAAAAACTAAATCCTAAGGTGGAGGGGCCAAGCGAAGGGATGCGTGGCTGATAGATGATCAGTTATTATTGGTACCACCTGGAGGCAACAGGCGGCACCCCTTGTATACACGCTTGTGCCTATAATGGGAGCTCTGTAGGCATCGACGAAATACTTCTTCCGTACTGTGGGACTTATTATGGAACAAATAGAGAACAAACTTTACACTGGAGTCTGAAGAGAATCCAAACGCATGGAGACTGAAGAGAGACTCCAGAACTTAGCCAACAGAACTTGCACAGCGGTCTGACAGTGGACTGCTGAGAGAAGGACACGACACCCGGAGAGAAGAGTTCTCTCGGGGGCGCAACGGACGAAACTGAGGAAGATGAGGGAGCAGGTGTTGACACAGCAATATAAGGTCCCTTCCCAGGAAACCAAAGAGTACGCCTGAATCGACAGTGGGCCGTTAAGGCGAACCGTGTCGACCAGGGTTACTCCTGAGGAAAGGCGACCAACGGACGAAACTTGCGCCCGGGTCGCGAATTACAAGACTGCCTCAGGGGATAAAGCAGCCATTTCCCAAAGGATTACCGGCAGCGTGGTGACTGGGGAATCCGTGGGAGCCATCAGAGAGGCCTGATGGGGCATCATAGATAGGGCGGACAGGGCGCGAGGTTTGATCTCCCGCCTCATGGACGACTACTATGGGGTAATATGTGCGAGGAGGACTGTTCAACACAACGAGGGACTATCTCGCATAAGAAACAAATTGGAAGCTGATCAGAAGTGATGAGCTTCAAAGCACAGCGAGTGCTTGCATTCCTACCAGAGACACGAAAGAGGATCTGACAGTGGTTGAAGCGACTCGAAAGACAGAACCGGGGCTCAGGTCGACCGTTTGGCAACCTCGCTCCAAGTTTCCGACAAGGACTGCACGTGAGTCTTCGGATTGACAAGGATTCTGAGGAAATCTTGTTGAGGGCTGGTTGAGACCTTATTACCGTGATAGAGGGTCGTTTTGTGACCCTTGAGAAAAATAAACTCAGTACCAGGAAGAGGGAAACCTCAGAGGAACCTCAGACGTCGACATTGGGAATTAAAATGGCGCTGAAGATTTTGCAAATCAATCTTCAGCACAAGAAGACAGCGCACGGCGGCACTCTGTCCAAGGTGCTGCTGAAGACGTTGACATCCTACTAATCCGGAATCCTGGATTACCAAGGTAAAGTGGGAGGATTACAGATTAGGGAAAGGGAGCTGATAGTGGGCGCACCCACACTAAATTAGAACCTGTATCTGTTTCATATCTGATCTGGACGTGATGCCAATCATGGAACTGTGTACCGGAGACATGACGGAGCCAGACTTAAAGTGACAATAGATGGAGAGGTACTAGAGACGATCATTGCGTCTCTTGTACCTACCATCGACTCACAGAAGGACTACCAGGATCTAATATGGAGACCCTGGTGGCGTTTACCGCAAAGATAAGCTGGAGCTAATTGTTGGAGCTGATACCAATGCTCATCATGTGAACTGGGGTAGCAGGACAATAATTCAGAGGTAAGTCTCTATTTGACTATTTGTGTAGTACTGAACTTGATGTCTGAACGTGGCGCAAACGCGACGTTTAGGACACGGGGGGGAGTCACTGATTGATATAACTCTCTGCACTCTAAGGGTGCGGGAAAACATCAGGAATTGCACGTATCGGACATCCATTCTGTCTGATCATTGGTATATTCTATGAAATTTTCTAATTATGGCACGGAGCTAAAAACGTACAGAGATCTCAGAAGGACTAACTGGGAGTCCTACAGGGAGATCTCTTGCAGCAGCCCGTAACTATCCTGTAAGGATCAGGAATATGAGGAACTAGAGTTGGCCCTTGTATGGTTGCAAGGACCATTCTCTCTGTGTTATGAAAATAACTGTCCACTAAGGAGGTCGCTCGCCAACAGGCTGCTTGGTGGAGTAAGAGTTGAACACTCTCAGAAGAAACACGCCAGTTATTTAATAGGGCGAAAAAACGGGAAACTGGGAAGCGTATAGGCTAAACTAGTACTATAATAAAGATTAAAGAATCGAAGAGAAGGCCTGGAGGAATTTCTGTGAGGACATAGAAGGTGTCCTGACATGGTCAGAATTCACAGGATTCTGAGAAGAGAATCTCCCAACACGCTCAGCCATAATCAGCTCTGAAGCGGGAGTTTCACAACCACTGCGGAGGAGACTCTTGAAGTACCTTCTCAGCGTGCAACTTTCCAGCTCGGACAGGGTGGACTTCGGAAAAAAACAGACCAATCAGACGCATGAGGAGCGGCGTCTAAGGAAGATTGGAGGAAATCAAACGATATTTTCAAAACCTCATCTGTTCGTTGGGCAGTAGAGTCGTTTGAACGAGTATAAAATCACCGGGACCAGATGGATGTTCCCAAAATTGCTACAGAGCAATTAGAGACATCATGGGGCCCCCTCTTAGGAGATTTTAGAGCTAGCCATGCGTTGGGTTATATTCCCAAAGGCTTTGGAGAGAATACTAGGGTGTGTTCATTCCGAAACCGGGAACGACACATACTATCATCCGAAATCATTCAGACACATTAAGTCTCACATCTTTATGCTGAAGACTATGGAAAAAATTATACACCTAAAACATTACAGAAGGAGCAACTTGCGAGATATCCTCTGCATCCTCTTCGAATGGGCATACCAAAGGGGCAAAATCTGGAGAGGCTGCCCTGCACATAGTTTGGGTGGAAGACTCGAAAGGAGCCTACATCAAAAGGAAGTGGCCCTTGCAGTAATTTTTAGACATCGAGGGCGCCCTTGAATAACACATCAACGCCCTCGATTAAACCGATCACTAATGGAACGAAACATTGACCACACGACTAGCAGATGGGTTGACTGCATGCTAAAGGCAGAGTGTCTAATGCCAATATGCTAGATAAAACATCGCCATGAGGACCACGAGGGTAGGCGTCCCTCAAAGGGGAGAACTGTCGACACTCGCTGTGGAGCTTGGGCGTGGATGATCTCGTCAGATCGTTAAAACGACAAAGGAATATGACGCAGGGTACGTTGATGACATTGTCATCGTAGCAGAGGGGAAGTTCCCAGGCGTGTGGCGGGCATCATGCGTAATGCACTGCGAATGTGGAGGAGGAATGGTGCCTTCACAAGACTCTCAGTTAATCCACAAAAAACAAAGTTGGTTGCCTTTACCAACATGAGAAAACTCAATGACCTAGGAGGCATTAGACTGTTTGAGCAGGAGTTACAATCAAACCAAGGAAGTTAAGTATCTGGTGTTACCCTTGATGCAAAACTGAGCTGGAAAAAATCATTTAGGTTAACACAACGACCAGGGCCACAGCAACTATTCTGGCGCTGCAGAGAGGTTGCTGGCAAAACTGGGATTAAGCCGAAAGGTGATCCATTGGCAATTAACTGCCGTGTATAAGACCAGCAATAACATACGGGCGGTAGTCTGGTGAGGAAGACAGAAGTGTCCTCCGCAGCGAGAGCTGCTGAACGCGCCAGAGACAGGCAGTTGCTGGTATCACTGGTGCAACTAACAGTACAGGACCGCCTCTTTGGAGACCATTGTGGCCTCCCCGCTGAACTCTATGTGAAGCGGAGCAATGAATGCGAGCCTTAGACTAAAGCCACAACCTGTGGCATCCAAACTTCAGGGTGGAGGACACACACTTAATATCTACGGGCACGATGCTGGACGAGGCCATTGCTAACAAATGCCCACGGACAGCATGGCACCCGAAATATCTTCACTGAAAAGATGAAAATCTCCAAACCGAACAGACACCCAGGCGCGTAAGTGAGGTCACTGCTAACAGAAAACTGGTACACGATGGATCCAAATCCAGCCAGGGACAAGGAGCCGGTATTTCGGCCCAGTCGTAATCAAAGGATATTCATAAGCCTGGGGAAAACATACAACGTATGCCAGCAGAGTATTCGCCCTTGCAGCCTGTGCAGAAATGATTGCAAAAGGAGGCTACATGAAGGAGAAAATAACATAATGACTGACAGCCAAGGCTTCATTAAGGCAGTCTCAAACCTGCATACTAGGTCAAAACTCAGTTAGGACTGCAAACACAACCCTGAATGCCTGGCACGAGACAACACGCTGTCTCTAAATCTGGGTGCCGGGACATGAGGATATAAAGGCACGTAATCGCCCGATTGAACTAGCCAAGGAGGGCTCTAAAGGACACTTCATGGGTCAAGAAGCCCGTATGTGGAACTAAGGATTCCGCAAGAAGGGAGATCTGGACCTGGTTAGAATAAAGAAGTAAAACAAATGGAGGTCGACTGAAGGTCAACTCCATACCAAAACGCTGATACGGGATGGGATGTAAGTTTCTCTGATAACCATCAAGCGCAGTAAGAAAGAAGTTTAAAAACCATTACTGGTTGGTAAACTGGACCTGCCTCTGAAAAAACCATCTATACCACAAGGCCGTGAAGCAACCGGTGGTGTAGAAGATCGAGCTACAGAGAAAACGACTTCACAGTAATCTGCACACGTAGGAACGAAGTACTCAGGCAGAAATATTCGGAAGAATCTATTGGAGCCCTCGAAGTCCTCAAGTTTCACTAGCAAGATACTGGGCTTATAGGAACACCAGCTGCTCGAGTGGAAATAAGAGAATCAATAGGGATGTACAATGAGCACCAAGCTCAAGCCGAATAAGTCCACCCTACTGATGAGAGAGAAGAGAGAGCTTGCAACTTTTCACCGGTATTTGTTACAAATCAATAAAAGTTCAGCGGCATTAGGCGATGTGAAACTACACATGGTAAATACACTTGATGCGAGTGAGTTGTAAAACCTTTAAATGAATTGGATGGTAAAATTCTAACCGGATACTCACATCGAAGGAAATGAAAAACAATAACCTTGCAGATTGGGACATTTCATCACGAGATCTACCATTAGAAAATCAATTTCTGGGAAAACCAGATCGATACAATATTTCAACAGTTGCGAAGGAGTGCATTCTATCATGTCAGACATAAATGTATGGATTTGATCGCAAAAATATCAAACTGATTGTTTATGTTGCAGATACGGAAAGCATCTATACAGAATTCGGCTCTCAGAAGAAATTCAATACCGACTGTATTTCGAAGACAATGAAAGAGTTGAGCACATTTACTGCCACTGTCCTGCCTAAACGAAAATCAGTTTGACGAAGAATGACCTCACCTAGAAGGTCTGAAAACAACCTCATTCAGTAAGGTTCTGTGCTACCTTAGGGCCTAGACCTGTGAATGCATTTTAACATAATATCCGCTTCACAATAGTCTATGACACATGGATGGCAAGATTAACCGACCACGCGGATGCTATCTTTGCTAAGTATCAAAGTCCTCAATACTTGCTAGTGCACAAAGGATAAACAATACGCAGATAACGAGACTTGTCTTCTTATTTCTAAATGTGATCCCCTTGGGGTACAATATAACATGACCGGTATAAATATAGCAACATACCGTAATTTTCTTTTATTATTAAAATATCCCACATTCTTTTTGTGGGAGTAAATTCAGCATGTCTAATAACCTCTAATTTTATTTTTAAAGTAAGGTTACACAACACAGCTGAAAGAGTTATTTGAGAAAGTTGCTTCGAATTCAATTTTGAAACCATATGCAAATTTTGGCAAACATATTTAAAAAAAGCGAAAAGCATACTTTTCTCAAATATTTTTTAAATAAATTACATAGGTATTTCCATATTTTTTTTTTCAATAGCTCCAACGAAGTCAAATTTCCAAATTTAATATATACTTAAAGATTTTCGGTAATTTCTACTTCACTGATAAGAGCTAAAATTGAAAAGCAAGTTTTTACTATGATCCTCGCTGTTGCTCGAAAGGAATAAATCAATAAAAATTTTTGTGAAGCTGCAAAGATTTTGTATTTAAAAGCTGGCCGTTATAAACAGGCTGCTTGCTATCTTACGCGATGAAATGGTCGAAAATAAAAAATCTTTCCTTTTCCATACAGAAGTTAGACAATTAGCGCGAGAGAAAGTGTTAATGCAAGTGGTAGAATTGCGAGATTAATTACTGATATTTTTCCAGGCTAAACAAGCGTTACTCTCATTGTTTTTACAGCATAATGAGTGTATGTTATCCTTGGCTCATTTGGCTGGTGTATTCGCATTAAAAAAAGCTAAATGTGAATTGACAAAGATGCGACAAGAGCATTTAATTTATGCCTGTTAATTCAAGCGAGTAGGAGTAGCCTACATCCGCCCGACTGTAGAGTTTGTCGGGCCAAGAACTACTTGCACCGATGCATATCAAGCAGTTGGCAAATACGGGTACCCGAATCTCCCGGCAAGTCTTAACACGAACATATACTCATGCACTAAAAAGGAACATGTGTGCTCATCTATCTAATCGGAAAAGTTAACACTTTTTTCTAATCTTTTCATTCATACATTTGCATTTTTGTGTCCTAGCGTTCGCACGCCTACATGCATAAAATAAACCGCTGCCGGGGTGCGAAAGAAAACCTTTTTTTACATATATGGGGTTTGTATTGTCTTGGAGATCAGAGATTGTTGAGTCTCTTTGTCTCTCTACCTAGGCGGGAGAAGAATAGAGAAGGAACATATAGTGATGATTATGGTTAGGAATTATCCTTTTAGTTGCGTTCTCTTTACATTTATTCCTTCTAAATACGTTACATTATTTTTTAAATCTTACTTATAAAGTTAACCCACACAGCATAAAGTGTCTATCATACATCCATTAGACATCATAGACATTCAATGGATGTCTCATACATATCCAAATGCCTACCTATTAAATATCCAAATAGTACATCTAATGGATATGCTATACATTTCTAATATTAACTAGATATGGGTTACAACTCATATCTATATAATATTATATGCAATACATCCAGTGAATATGTTGTATATATTATTGTGATTTTTATAATAGATTTCCAAGCTATTTTTTTAAAAATAAATAATTTTATAATTAAATCTACCTTTTCTTTACAGATACCTACATTTCAATGATTAAATGATATACAAAATACAATCCCACTTTGCTAGATGGCTGCGAACTTATGTATATGCTCGATATATCTAGAGTTAACACTGCGTAGGCTTTCACGGCCGGTATAACTATAAAACTAACAGCTTCTTGCGGTTTCGCGCGTGTGTCAAAAAACTTTCGGCTTCTCGCGTTTCGCTGTTTCAACTGACAGCTTCTCTTCAGGATAACTGAACTTGATTCTCCATGGTCCGACATCTTTCTTATATACGCCCCTGGTGCATCCAACCGTGCAGTTTTCCGCTCCCATTTGACGTGAGGTTCGTAGTAGGCCTCCTTCCACGTGTTGCTAAGGTGTACCCTTCTTCTGTTAACGGTTTTTATCTTCTCTATTTCCTATGGCTTCCCTGATGAGTCTTTTTCCGTAGTTCTTTGTGGTAGTTATTACTTTTACATTCTTGCCAATCCATTTTGTGTCGCGGTGTCGTGCATGTGGTTCTGCCACCGCTGATTGATCGTCCCTTCTTAATCATTGGTCCTCTCATGTTCTTTTATTTCTTATGTCGATGGCTCTTCCTGTTTGTCCAGACGTAGCTGTCCGCATTGGCATGGTTATCTTGTATGATAAACCTTCTGTGCCCTTGGGTAATCTTATTCTTTTGCGGTCGGTAGATACTGCTGGATCGACGGTTGCAGTCCGAAGCGTACTTGTTACGTTTAACATTTCCTTTTCTTCAAAATTCGGCCTACTTTTTCGGTGACTCCTGCTATGCTAAGGTAAACACGCCATCCCTCTTCGTGGTTCTGTAGTTGTCTCCAGTGTCGTTCTTCTTAGTGGCTCTCCTTATGTGATGTCAGTGTAAACCCATTCTTCTTTAGTGCTTTCTCCAAATTAATCTTTTTCACTGGTAAAGATGTTGTTCGTCACTGATGGTTTTCGGCTCTGGATAGCAATGTTTGTAATTTAATGTCTTCGCTCTTGCCATCGGATGATGGTGAGATCTTTGCATGCAGATAATCTATCGTGTGGCGTCTTTTCTTTCTAAATCTGCGTGCTGCAGCATTCCCTCTTTTGGTTTTTCCTTAACCATAATAACATCCCGCAGGAAAGGGAGATTTCCATTTTGTTCTTTTCCCATGGTAAATTTATGGCTTGGGATGCTGCGGTTTATGTGTTTCAAGAACTGTTGTAGTTTTTTTCTTCTCCGTGTTGCCATATTACGAAAGTTCGTCGACAATATCGCAGGCCACACCTTGGTGTAATATGCAACACGAGAAGAAAAACTACAACAGTTCTTGGAACAACATAACTCGCAGCACCCAGCCATAAAGTTACCATGGAGAAAGAACAAAATGGAATCTCCCTTTCCTGGATGTATATGGTTAAGAAAACAAAAGAAGGGAATGCTACACAAGCAGTATTTAGAAAGAAGAACCACACCGATAGATTATCTGCATGCAAGATCTCACCATCATCCGTGCAGAAGAAACATTAAACAAACATTCTATCCAGAGCCGAAACCATCAGTGACGAACAAAATCTTACCAGTGAAAAATAACATTTGGAGAAAGCACTAAAGAAGAATGGTTACACTGACATCGACCAGAAGGAGAGCCACTAAGAAGAAAAGACGACACTGGAGACAACTACAGAACCACGAAAGAGGATGGCGTGTTCACCTTACATAGCCAGGAGTCACCGAAAAACGTAGGCCGAATTTTGAAGAAATGTAACGTACAAGTCACGCTTCGGGACGGCAACGTCGATCCAGCAGTATCTACGACCGCAAAGAATAAGATACCCAAGGCGCACAGAAGGTATCCACAAGATAACATGCCAATGCGGACAAGTGCTACGTCGGACAACAGGAAGAGCCATCGACATAAGAATAAAAGAACATGAAGAGGGACGACAAGATTAAGAAGGACCGATCAATCAGCGGTGCAGAACACATGCACGACACCGGACACAAAATGACTTTCAAGAATGTTAAAGTCAATAAACTACCACCAAGAACTACGGAAAAAAGACTCATCAGGGAAGCCATAGAAATAAGAGGAAGAATAAAACCTTAACAGGAGAAGAAGGTACCACCTTAGCACACGTGGAAGAGCCTACTACGAACCGTCACGGTCAATGGAGCGGAAACTTCACGGGTTGGATGCACCAGGGGCGTATATAAGAAGAATGTCGGACCATGGAGAATCAGTTCAGTTATCCTGAAGAAGCTGTCAGTATGAACAGCGAAACGTCGAGCGAAAGTTTTGACACACGGCGAAACCCGCAAGAAGCTGTTAGTTATATCTAGAGTTCACCACTGTAGATCATGCGTATTAGTAACCCCCTCTCTTACTAACCAATGGACAATTTTATATTTCTATTTTCTTTTTATCAGTTGTGGGTACGTTGCCGAGGTGGCTGTTCGTTTTGGGTCTCCTAAATCACTAACTTGCATATTATTAGTCTTTTACTTTGTTAAATATTGAATTTATAGTTTAATTTTTAGCCATTCAATGTATTAAATGCATTTATACTAATAATAAAAAAAAATAGTATGAATATCAAAACATACACAATTTATTGTTGAATAATATATTAAAACATTTTAAAGAGTATAAGACTCTTACCCAAGGTGAGTATACTTATTTGGAATGTTCAAATCAAATATTATCTGCTATCCAGTATATTTTTGGATTTTTAAATTCTCAAAATAATCTTTAAATATCCCGCTATCATAAGACAGAACTACCATTCATATCTACCAACCTATACATATTAAAATTTCGAATAAAGATGTTGCAGAAAAGATCCACATCAGAAACACAACGTCAATATCTCCTTCAAAGTAAACTATACTCAAAACAGCAGAGACATGTATGATTCTACATGAGAAAATGTACCAAGGTATATTAACATAGCAAATTTCTTCTAATGTTGAAGAGTCTTGATGTTTCTTTTGGATATTTTTACGCCGGAGGTAAATACATTGATTTACAAAGAAGATCCCCTTCGATGTCGGATATACCACAGGAATATGATTTGATTGATTTAACTTGATGAAAAATAAAATAGTTTTAAAGAAGGTTTTTTATCAACAACTACTTCGTCTCTATGGACCTAAACTCATTTATTTCATACCAATTACATTGAGTCTGCACCCCTTTGAAGTAAAATTAAAGATAGGATACTGAAATATCGTACAGTAACCAGACGATAAATTTATACATCTAATCACCACGACTACAATGCAAATGGATTAAACCCAAGTATATACTGGACTTACAAATAGGTTTGTACATACAATAATTACATCTCCCATGGTTGGTGGTTCATCCTACGTACCATAACAATATCTTTATTAGATATGCTATATAATACGTTTAATGGATATGCTATATACGACACCGGTCCCCTTGAATTCGTGATGGGCATCCTCCCCAGTGGACACACTATTGGAAATATTATGTTACTTCCCGCACTGTGCTCACTGCTCAGCATACCATTCGCGAGTTCAAAGGGGCCGGTATCGTAGATAACACTTTCATCCAATGTAATACATAGCATTTTTTAAGGAAAAGAAAACAGGTATAATAGTACAATAAATAGTTGTTAAGTGAAGGTGTATATTTTGACGGAGTAAGTTTACAAACTACAAATTATTCTTAATCTAATTATCTCCTATTTCTCTTGCCTTCCTGTAAAGTATATATTTCAATATTAATTCAGTGAATAATTAAGAAATGCATTCAAAAACTTGGTGTAAAGTTGGCATTATTTTTGCGAACTTCCACCATTAGATACATGTGAAATTAGTTGAGGTGATACATCATAAATAATTAAATAAACTTACTTGTTTCTTGAAGATGCATGTCGGAGCCAATTTTTTATGTGATCTATGATATCTACGTTAGATGCGTCCGATGCTTTCGGATTTTTTCGCACCGTTTCTGAAATTATGATGTATTATATATGTATATGTAAAGATCCAAATAAATCATCAGCATACCAAAAATTATCTTAGCCAGTGTCAAATTTTTAAAAATCCGTTTTCCTTTGGCTCCTTCCCAACTATACTGTGATGCAGCGGCATCAGTAAGTACCGCTTTTAATATTAATTTTACTATGGTATCGGTTTTACGTCCTCCGATTTTCGTTAAATAACTCGACTACAACGGAAAATGAGCGTAAATACAATTATTTATCTCTAACATAAAAGTATGCTTCCTTACCACTTTATCCTGTAACTCTTTATTTTTTATGAGGTCTCCTTCAAAATCTTCTACTTCTGGTATGTTTTTCAGGGGCAGCATATCCGGCATCCAAAAATCTTCACGAGATGGTGATGATGGGGTAGAAATTGATGATTGTGTTAAATTAAGTAAGTGAGTTTTTAAAAAAGCTAAGTCCTCTAAACCGTATTTTGGAAATCTAAAAGTAAAGTCGACATTGGTGGACCGTATAAACACTTAATATATGGTATTTACCTTTGCAGCAGCATTTTGTCTCTGTATTACTTGGTATGTTATGGTGTGGACCCTCGTCGTACTTTCCAAAACCTTGATCGAAACATATAAAAATAAATTATAGGATATATATACTATTGAAGCTCTCTTACCCTCATTCTGGTCTTTGTTACGTTGTAGCAAACTTTTGATCGGTTTTGGAATAAGCCGAGGTAACTCTAAAGGAAGAGAAAGCATTATTAGTTGGAAACAATGGAAATCTATATTACCATTCTCTTCGTCGAAATCATCGCCTGACATTTGCTTTCCGTTAGAACCATCATCTGAACTTACGTGCTTTCTTTTTCTAATGCTTCTCGTTTTTTTTAAAGTTTCTTCATTTTCTGCACCTAAATCACTGTGCTCTTCTGTTACTTCTAGTTTTGTAAGTGTCATACCATAACTATCTGAAAAGAATTAAACTGTGATAACACCTTGTTTGTAAGCAAACAGAATTAATTAATTAGTAGTTAGTTAATACAAATATAGTTAACCATGATCGCTTGATGACATGATGAGTTTGAGAGCCGCATATTAATATAACACTTACCATAACTACCTCGGAAAGTAAACATTAGGACAATTCAAAAAAATGGCAGTTATTGTCATTTTGGCTTAAATTCTGAAAAATTTAAATGGATAATTTTTTAAAAAAGTTTTAGTTGCTTTAGTTTTTATTTTTTATTAAGAATAATCATGATTTTTTAGTCTTTAAATAGTTTTTGAGATAACAAGTTTAAGTTTTACAATTTCCAGATTTTGTTGAACGTTAAGCTTGTTAGAAAAAAAAGGAGAAAGAAGAAAACTTAAAAGAGTTAAGTTTTTTTTGTGATAATAATTGTTAAGTTTCTGTGATATACTTCACTATAAAGTATGAGTAAATAATTATAAATAGTTTGTTTTACACACAATGTATTTATAATATTATCTCTAAATATCCTTGCTCCCTTGTCTAAATCTTCGTCATCTTTTTCAATATTCTCAGGTATCTGGGGAATAAGGATTTCATTATTTTCATTTTCAAGTAACATATCGTCTATAGATATATTATGGAGTACACAAGCAGCTCTGATTAAATGAACTAGGTATTCAATCCATCCCAGTTTTACGTGGCACAAATGACTAAATTTCTGCTTTAAGATACCGAAGCAGTGTTTTATAACATATCGACTCGCAGATAATTATAATTCACTTATTTTGGTGTTAATTGGCCCCTGTTTTTAAAGGGAGCTATCAGATTTGCTTGAGAGGGTATGCACTATCACCTAGTAAAGATATTGTCCACATTTTTCTTACAAGTACTATACATATTCGGAAAAGTTTCGAAATACCCGGATATCATAGGCCGAACTCGGGTACCCCACAAACACATCTCTAATCTTTTGATTGTGATTGCATACCACTTGCATCTAAAAGGATTATGCAACTCTTAAAACAAGCAAAATAGAGAAGTA
The DNA here is from genome assembly GCA_004143645.1 of Protaetia brevitarsis. Classification (NCBI taxonomy): domain Eukaryota; kingdom Metazoa; phylum Arthropoda; class Insecta; order Coleoptera; family Scarabaeidae; genus Protaetia; species Protaetia brevitarsis. The sequence continues at coordinate 2,450,375 of RXPK01000037.1, read as the reverse complement.
CATTTGTGATAATACCTGTATTGAATAAAAACCTTTGCGATTTATATATGAGCATCTTCGTTTGGTCTATCTATTCCTATATGGCGCCTATTACATCCGAAAAATCTTCTCTTCTAAAATGTTCTTCAATTTCATGTTTCTCATTTTCATTTAGCCATTGAATAATTTGCGATGATAAACTGCTAATAAAAATGGTAATTTTTGTAATAATTCTATACAATGTAGTAACTGTTATTCCGAATCGATCAGCAACATATTGAAATCTTGTTTGATTGCTAATATACCAAGTATATATTAAAATCTGCAATAAGTTTCAAGTTGCATTAAAAAGTTCAATCTTTAAATCAGAAAATAGATAACTACCTGATTTAATGCAGGAATTTTACCGCAGTGACCTGTTTGTGGCCTAAGATAATTGCATTGGTGTGTTGATATTTTGGTGCAAGATGATTAATGAGGTCTCGTTTCATTCGGAAATGCAAAGAAAATATTTCATCATCATAACGAGGAACAATATCACCTAAAGGATTCACTAGGTTAAAATCCATATTCAGTTGAAATTTATTATACACTAGTTTGGAATAGGTGTAGAAAAATACTTAAATTCTATAATAATAATTAAATTCTCATTTTTTATTTATTGCACCTAATAATAAAAACTCTTCTGCACTACCGGTTTCGGCTAATTTGCCATCTTCAGGTGCATGAATTATTTTAAGGTAACTGTAAATACAAAATATCATAATTGAGTCGGTATGACTGAATTTACAAATTAAGATAAATTTTGAAAAAATTGTAATATTTAAATTTATAATTTATTAACGTAAAATTGTTTGAAAAAGTTAATAAAATTTATTACCAATTTATGTGTTTTTTATTAACATTAAGTAATAAGGTTAAGTAATAATATGCACATGCCTGCGCTCTGCGACACATCTGAACACCCAACGCAAAACAAATGAATTAAAATATGAGCTACTTACAAAAGGCAATAGTTGAAATTTAAAAATTTGAAAACTGTAGATATGGACCGTAAAAATGCATTAAACACGATGGTGTACTTCTCCGGATATTAGCACCTCTCAACGCTGGGTTACACTGAATGCACAAACTTACCATAGGCACAAAATATTTAATAACCAGAATATCATCTCTTTGTCGTCTCTTTTAATCTCAGTGCGCAAAATTTTGTGACGTTGACGTAACTATTCGGGCGAGAAGTCAGGATGGGCTTTGAAAATTCAGTGCCTGACAGGACGTAACTGAAGTGAATTTCGAAAATATGATACAATCTACGTTAAAATGAATGTATATCACTTATTTATTATTTTTTACTTTTCCATTATGTTCACACTTTATCGACTTACACTTGAAGTTAAATTAACAGACAAAAATACACTTGAAGTCAATTACGTGTGCCTAATGCAAAGAGCGAACCATGAGCGAACCATAAGTTCTCACCGGATTCAATGGGGGATCAAGCTGCGCGTTGAGATTGCGCGAATCCTTCCCGCCAGGCAATGTTCTGGTTGTTAGATATTCTGTGCCATAGGGCTATATAATATAAAATGTGTATACAACCAGATATACATTCACATGTAAATAAAATATAAATAAATATGAAATCTATTAAGTTAAGTTTAAAGGGTCTAGCCGGCTAAATATATGAAAACTGCACTCGCATCTGATGAAGGGTTCTTATCTTGTTTTGATAGTTCTTCATCTAAAATATCCGTACAATTAATCTCATATCCCTAAGCCCTATTGTAATGGAAATTTTTTTTTTTCAGTACCTATTGGAGATATAGTTTGATGAAATTTAAACTGTACTTGACTATCCATAAACTAATTATAATATATGTTTTTCAGAATGTTTGTGACACTGGAAACTGTAAAAAACGAGAGGTATATTTCTTGGGGGCGGTTTTCTATACCAACCCCCAAAGTGACACCTGCCAAAAAATATATATCTTATTTTTACATTGGCTAGCTATTACATGTTTCAACAGGGTCGAATTGGTGGAACATAGTTAAAAAAAAATAAAAACCAGTGATGGATATGTGCATATGTACCAACTATTTAGCAAAAACTATATTAAAACCTGTGAACTATCTCTATACCTATCGTCATAAATATGTTCCTATAACAAAATATTTTTAACTTTCATTAACACAATTTTCTTTTGCCTAAACTAAGTATACGTGGCCTGCCAACTATGTTTTGATTCGTTAGTTAACTTCTTACAACTTGACAAAACTTGTATGAAAATCGAATCGTCCTGAGAATACGTCACTACATACATCACACATCACAAGTTCGAATTTCGTGCGGTCGAATGTTGTAAAATCGCATATTCGACGGGTCCAATTTCAATATCTCATCGAGTATAGTACAGAGTAGTCGTCATCGTAGCCGATGAATTCCGAAATATTTATTGTTTATAGCTTATTTGCAGGTGTATATTTTGTTATAAGAACGTATTTATGATAGGTATAGTAATAGTTTACAGGTTTTAATATAGTTTCTGGTAAAAAATTGATACATATGCACATATCCATAATCGGTTCTTATTTTTTTAACTATATTCCATCAATTCTATCCCTTTGAAACATGTAATAGCTAACCAATGTACAAATAAGATATATTGTTTTGGTAGGTGTCACTTTGGGGGATGGTATAGGAAAACCACTCCCAAAAAATATACTTCTCGTTTTTTACAGTTTCCAGTAACACAAAAATTCTGAGAACATATATTATAATTAATTTATGGATAGTCAAGTACAGTTTAAATTTCATAAAGATGTTCAATAGGTACTGATAAAAAAAAAATATGTGAAGATTGTCACCCGCATTTTTCCCTTACAATAGGGGTTAGGGATATAAGATTAATTGTATGGCTATTTTAGATGAAAAACAATAAAAACAAGATAAGAACCCTTCATCAGAGGCGAGTGTAGTTTTAATATGCTTAACCGACTAGATCCTTTGATACATAATAGTTACATTATGATTAATGACAATATGTGTAAAGTATATAATTTAAATTTAATAAGTTATATTATAGTTAGATAAATACAAGTGAGGAGTATATGAAATTGGATGTTTTAAGAGATTGATAATTATGTTTACAATAACTAAATGCGATTAAAGAAGAACGAAACAGCAACTCAACATACCAGAGATGAGAATACATTGTGATGAATAAGTAAGAAGTAGAACTAATGTAATAATTAATATTTAAAATTAAAAGTTTTAGACAGTTAAGTAGGAGAATATAGGTCAAAAATTTAAATATAGTTGATCATTAAGGCAGTTATTATGTTCTTTTAGATGTTTGTGTATTTCGTAAGCTTTTAGTAACGTTAGTTTTAATCCCTTTTTTTGTTCATGTAATAATTCTGTTTTTTCTTAATCAATTTGATGTCTAGTTTGGTGTAGATGTTTGCCTATGCCTACGTTAGAATTTATTATAACTCTTTGGTGTTTTTTGACTCTTTGTTTTGATGTTCGTCCCGTCTCCCCTATGTAGATTGCATCCCAATTCTTACAGTTTATTTTACATACTCCGCCTTTATTCATTTTATTAATTTTATCTTTATTATTTTGTATACTATTTAATATTGCATATTGTAATTTATAAGATTTTTTTTTAAATGTATATGTAATTGGTATTTGGAATGTAATATAATAATAGATTCGATTTAGGGTATTCGGTTTGTTTGTTGTATTATGTGATTGTGTAATTTTTTATATATGTTATCTATTATGTTAGGGTTAAATCCATTATTTATTGCTAAATGTTTTATTTTGTTTAATTCTATTGTTTCGTTTTCTTGAGATATTGCTATGTTATTTAGTCGTCTGATGTAGTAATTAAAAGTAAATAACTTTTGGTTAAAAAGATGGTTGGAATCTTTTGTTATTGATATATCTGTTTGGGTGGTTTTTCCACATACGTCAAATGTAATGGTATTGTTTGATTTAGTGAGCTTTAGATCTAAATAGTTTATGCTATTATTTTTTCTAGTTCTATAGTGAATTTTATGTTTGGATGTAGAGAGTTTATGTATTGGTGAAATTCAATTAATATCTCGGGTGAACCCTTCCAAATACAGAGTATATCGTCAATGTACTTTCCAGAAAATTACTTTTTTGCTCCTCCGTCCAGAAACACTTATTTTGCAGTACTTTAAGTAGCAGGCAAAAATGTCACTAAAGGTTGGCCACACTATATTCCACATGACAGACGTGTAATAAATTGTCATTACTGTTCAACCGTGCTAAGATGAACTGGTGTCTTTATTGCACTTGTTATTGATAAATAGGTATTAAACTAGAAAGAAAATTACAGGAAAAAATTTATTCTCGGAAACGTCAAAATACTGTATGTAAAGCAACTGTAAATAAAGTATGTAACATGTATGCCAACTTGTACTGTCAACTCTCTAGTGTCAAAATTTCTTTTTCATGTTCAATTCAAAATTAAGATTTGTCGGCGCAAAACACATTGTGTATCACACGGCCAGAAACTCTTTTGCGAGTATTCGTACCTGTAGGCCTCGGCTACCGCCTCGGCCCATAAACCGTACTCATACTCGCAAAACTGTAGTTTCTGGCCTAGTGATACAAATAACTATATCAGTCAAAATCTTGTTTAAATTAAATAATTTATTTTCTAGATTGTTTAGATATATATTGGCAATAAAACAAGCAGTTGGTGGTCCCATAACTAACCCGTTAGTCATTTTGTAATATTTATTGTTGAATTGACAATTGTTTTGTGCTATTGTAAATTTAAATAAGTTAGTTATATTTTCGATGTTATTTTCGCCATGTAATGATTCTATTAGTAGAGCTTTGATGATTTCTATTGTTTCTTCTGTAGGTATATTGGTATAGAGATTTGTTATGTGAAATGAAACTATTATGTCCGTGGGTTTTAATTTTACACTTTTTAAATGTTGTATAAGTTCTAAGGAATTATTAAGTGTATATTTTGGCTCGAAATCTGCAATATTATTAAAAAGTGTAATTCATTGTTTGTTTATTTTATAAGCTGGTTAATTGGTATAATTAACTATAGTTCTAATGGGAATATTTTCTTTATGTAATTTAGACTGACTGTAAAGTCTGTGTATAGAAGGGTTCATGGGTATTAAATTTTTAGTATTGATGTTCATCTTTTTAAGAGTGTTTTCTGTTAGTTTTATGATTGACTTTGTATTATTAATGAGTGTATTTAGAGGATTTTTATTTTCTACTATGAAATTGTTATTATTTAAAAAAGATTCTGTTTTTCTATGTAAGCTAACTTATCTAATAGTACAATACCTGCCGATTTCTTAGCCTTAGTAACTATGATATTGTTTTCGTATCTTCTTCCCACACGTTCTTTAAATGGTAATAGATAATTTTTATTTCTATATCCGCTGTCTCCTAGCAGTAACTTACATATCTCCAAAGTCTTCTCTTTCAAATTTCCCACGAATATGAGAATTATTAGATATATAAGAGTCGTGGGGAGATCCAGGCTATCTTGCAACTATATCCTGACTCTTCAGATTATGGGTTACGCATTATTTGAATATTTAGGGAGAAATACCCTTTTCTATTCCTAAATATTTCTCCATTTTCACTACTTATTAAAATAGCTTTGATAGCATGGTGAAACATTGATGATTGAATTTTTACATGACTACATTCAGTCACACCCACTACTCGAGGAAATCTAGCCACCCTATGGAATTCTTCAACATTTGCATAAGTTTCTTTGTAATTTCTAGGAAACTTAATGTACTGTCCTCTCAAACTCATAATTGCTTCTGATACCTATCAAGCCCTCTACTGTATTTAAAAAATTTCCAGTAGCATAAAATCTTAATATTAGGAACAGCATTTTCTCTGTGTTAAAGCTGAATTCCTAAATATATTTTTATAGCTAATAAAGCAAATATTACCATCATTTATAACTTACCAGGCAGTAGGTTGAGCAATAGTTGCACGAATTTTATCTAACACGCGTCCAACCAAATCTTTGCTAAAACGATATCTTACAAAAAAATCATAATCATCTCATATCTGGAATTGATCGTGTTTAACACGTAAAACTTTCAGTCTTCTGCTCCTTTCAAGATGTTGCATAAAATTAATAATATCTTCCTCAAAGCTAAAAGGTTATATCCGAATAAGCCAGCAAAATCGGCCCTTGCATAGACTCGGTTAATATTTTGTTCTGAAGCAGCTTTAATATTGAATCTCAGAAAATTTTAACTTTGTAATGTTTCTAGTGCTCGAGTAAATAACTGTTAAGAAGAAAAACAAAAAAGAATCGTTTTTGCTAACCTATGTAGTAGTATGTAGTATATTTTTGTGAGTTTCTAGTATGTTGTAGTAGTTGTCGATAGTGATTATCTGTAGTTTGTTGACGGTCCTAGAAGTCCCCCAAGTAAGCCAAAATAGGTATAAGTAAATACTTTAATATTTTTTTTGTATATGTTGCTTATTGTGGGCACCCATGACTCTTTCACCAAATATACCTACCACATACTAAAAAAACATGTATAAAATGCAACTCGATACAGAGAGTATAACACAATAAACTAAAAGAATACACATGGTAATAGGTGGTCCAGTTTGAGATTCCTATATTGACTACAATAATTAGACAATTTTAGTTTGAAAGAACCCAATTCCATGAAATCGAACAGCAGTGCCCTCAAAAGTCTAGCTTTCCCGATTTCTTTACGAAAAAGTAATAAAGTTATGTTTGACGTTAAACAGAGGTCCATGGGTTACTCATATTAACATAACTTTACTAATTTATTTTAATTAACTTACCTTATTCTTCCTAAAATCTTAAAATCGATTTACCTAAAAATGACTCAAACAACGTCGTATATACTGAATTCATAACGAACGGAATAAATTGAAAAGCGTTAATTTTTATTTATATATGACCTTGTGTTTGAATTTGACGTTCTTTTTTGTGATCTGAAACCCGGGGTGATACATGTAAGTACAGTATTAAGGTAATTTTTATTTCCTTTTTTCTTGATTTTTTGGTATTTTAGTGCTCTATCTAGTTATTGAAGTAGTAGAATAAATATTTTGATAGCTTCACAAAAATTCTGAAAAAATTATATTATAATGAGTTTATGGATAGTCAAGTACAACGTAAATTTCATAAAGATACCTTCAATAGGTACTGAAAAAAAGAATTACGTTAAGGATTGTCATCCCCATTTTTCCTTTATAATAGGGGTTTGGGATGTTTTTAGATGAAGAACAATAAAAACAAGGTAATCACCCTTCATCAGATGCGAGTGCAGGTTTCATATGCTTAACTGGCTAGACCCGTTGTTGTAGGTATTCCTAAAGTCTTTTATATTCTTTTACAAGCCAGTGAAAATTCAATAGAAACAATAAAATATTTCATCAATTCCAGAAAAATACCCAGAATTAGTATAATTACATTAGTGTTATAATACAATAATATTGCCAATAAGGCGCTGTATTTTAATCCCAGTATGATGGATGGTGTAGATGGAAGACCGGCAAATTTTACACAAATTTCTATTCTATTGTATGTGATTTACTTTTTTTGGTTTCTTGATGTTAAGTTAAACAATTATTACTTACCGAGAACCCAAATTATTGCATGTATATATTTGTAAGAAAATCATTATCGGCAAGTATGTTGATTTATTAAATGAATTACAGTATAAAAGCAGTTACAATTATTGAAAAATTGGTCTATATATTTTACACTATATTCGCTAAATATTTTCCACGTGGGGTAATTGTTAAATGAGCCCGAGAAGATCTCTGTGCCTGTGACTTATATGTGAGGTTAAATGGGCTTTCCTTTTTCCTTTGTAATCACAGGCTTGCACCGGGCAACAAAATCTGGGCTCTTGTCCGCACTCGTACTTCATATGAGTGTTACGATTTTTTGGATATTTATATGCCTTGCCACAACTTAGACATTTATAGGCGTATTCACCTAGAAAATAAGAAAAAAATAAGCATCTATGTATTATCTATATTCAAGAATAAACTATTTATACTATACCAAATAATAACCGTTGCAATACTGTTTCATGCACAAAATTGTTTCCCACAATATATTTTCATTACGTGTTTTATTTAGATTGAGAGTATCTATGTAAATAAATCTATGAAAAAACGTTGAAAAGCGTTGATTCGATGAAATTACAATCTATTGACTGCATTTTTTTATTACTATCAAAACAGTAGGGCTGTGATTCATTCCTTTATTTACACACATCATCTTATAATTATATCTTTGTTGGTATTTCTTATTAGCTTTAATCATTTTTTGCATACATGTAGTTTTAAATTTGATTTTTGGTATGACTTTCTCCCACAAATACTACACGAAAATTGAGGTGTTTTCCCGCATTCAAAGATTACGTGTCTTCTTAGTGATCTCTTATGTTTGTACACTCGTGAACAGTTACCGCAGGTGTACATTTTTAAATCTACAACAGAAAAAAAAAAACGTTAAAATGAAATCCTTATCTTGTATCTTAACAGGATAATAGATATACAAAACAGCAAAAAAAAACAATATTGTTTCTAAAACTTTTCTTTAAATTTAGTTTTGTTAGATATCATTTCTTAATTTAATGATATTTCTGAAGTACTAGACATGACTAGCTGAAGTTAAGAAAGGAGTAAATTCCTAAAGGCCGCTTTACAGTTCGCAATTTTTTGTATTACGTGCAATAAAATCGCGCGCAATGAAATATTAGAACACGTTCTATTCCGTGCAATACCAATACGCTTTCTGCGTATAATACATTAGGTTAGACCAGTAGCACTGATGATCCTTGGTAAGGTGAAACATATGTATGCTAATATCTACGTAAGTGTTACACACATTTTTAACGTCACCTAATACTAATAAGATTGCCCATAGCTGATCGAAATCCATTGGATGCGCATGCGCTATTTGTATTGCATCCAATTTTATTGCATGCAATACACAAAATTGCGAACTGTAAAGCGGCCTTAATAAACAGTTCGCAATTTTCTTGCGTGCATTAAAAATTTCCCGCATGCGCAGTCAATGGATTTAGATCAGCCGAATGCAATTTTACTTATACTGCCCGTGGAATACACGGAGTAGAATATGCGTTATTTTTATTGCACGCAATAATAACATTGCGAACTGTAAAGCGGCCTTAGAGGCGATAGTTCTATGAAATCGAAAAGCAGTGCCTTCAAAGGTCTAGCTTTTGCGATTTCGTTACGAAAAAGTAATAATGTTATGTTAAACACCATGGGTTACTGAATATTAATATAACTTTATTAATTTATTTTAATTAACTTACCTTATTCTTTCTAAAATCTTAAAGTCGGTTTACCTAAAAATGACTCAAACAACGTTGTATGCACTGGATTCATAACGAACGCGATAAATTTAAAAGTGTTAATTTTTATTTATATCTGGCCATATGATGTTTGAATTAGATATTTTTTCTTTTGTAATATCTGAAACCCGGGGTGATATAAGTGACAGTATTAAAGTAATTTTTACTTCATTTTTTTCTTGATTTTTTGGTATTTTAGTGCTCCACCTGGTTATCGAAGTAGTAGTATAAATATTTTGGCAGCTTCACAAAAACGTTTGGACTTGTCTAATTCTGTTGTTTTTATACTCAAGATTTTCTCAATTAAGGTATCAAAACACCATACTTACCCTTCAGTTCTTAAATAAGGTACCAGTAGCCACTTAGTAAAGAAGAATATCATTACGTTTACATAAAACATTCAATATTTAACAATTATGTAAAATGTCAACATTTCTACTGTCACTTTAACAACTGATTGATAGGGTACCAAAATATAAAAAAATGATGGGTTGCAATTAAAAAAATCGTCATACGCGGATCAGTCTGCAGATACAGAGATACGGTAAAATTACCATGTCTTTCCATTCATTCCAAATGCACTTACATCTGCCATCATAATTACGGTAAGAACGCATCGCAGCTGAGGTTATAATAATAACTCAACACTTCAGTATAGGAACTCTGTAACTCAAACATCAATATCAATGTCAAAGCAATAGCGTATCGTATCGATAGCGTATTAGGTACTCTGTAAGGAAACCGATATCTAATGTAATGCTCGGAAAATATCAACTAACTTTTATTTATTTATACTTTTGGTCTAAATCTTGTTGAAATTCCTAATAGGTTCAGTCAAGTGCTCTAAACTAATCTTAAATATCTGTCATTTTTATTGACCTTTTTGTTTGACTTGGCATTTTTTTTACAATTCCAAAATTTTGTCATAAAAGTTTGTTATAATTTAATTTATTTATTATTATTAACTATTTTTTATATCAAATTAAATTGTTAAAAAAGTTAAAAGTAATAAAAAAGTAAGCATGCAGATTTATCATTGCGTTAAATTATGGTAATTTCATTTTTCTAATAAAACAATTTGTGATGTATGCAATGTAAATTAAATAAATAATTACAATAAATTCAATTTAATGTATTTCTATTTTTACTTAAAAAGTGAACTAGAATATCTGCACTATATGCTAAGTTACACACTCCATTGGGTGGAAATATTTTTTATACGCTTCTACGTAAAATATTAATAAATATTCATGTATTAAATCTTGTGATAAAATAACAAATACAAAATATATGTAACTTACGCTCATAATGAAAGGTCATAGTTCGTAATATTTTTAAATTAATCATTGTATGTATTTAACTCATTGATTTAACAAAGATATATGTATGTAGCCGTCTTAACAATCTTAGACCAAATAAAGGAAGATTTAAGGTAACTACTGACCATTTACACCTGTTCACCAAACGTTAAAAAAGTTGTAAACGTTAAAGGTTGTAAAATTATTTCACATGCAAATCGAAAATTTCTAAATCGTATATTCCCAAGTGCAACAACAAAGAGAGGTAAATACAGCTACCTTGTTTATAAGACAAGGATCAGTATGTTGATATTCGATAGCGACAGGTTTGCATGGGTCGTTATGATTTTAAACAGCAGAAATACGTTCGGGTCACGATGACGCCCGACCAGAGTTACATAGTACCAATTTGTAATACCAAAGCAAAGCAATATCAATCTGTACAGAAACTCACTATTTGACAATCGTTATTCATAAATAATAAATCTAAAAAATGTGGATTTTTTAGTTGATTTACATTTCAAAGGTCAATCTAGAAATAAAATGGAAATGGAAATTGTTTTCTAACTTATCCAAGAATTATTTATAATGAACACGCAGAGAATTCAACTCTTCTGTCATTCGATTAACATGACCAAACTATATCAGTTGTCGCTTTCTATTTCCTCTATTATGTTTTTGTTTGTCTACAGCAGTTCTCTCCTTCTGTCCACACTTCCTTTCTAATTAACAGGCTTACCAAAGAACTTTATTATTTCTGATCTAACAAACAATTTAAAGAAAAATATAATATTACGTTTACAAAGGAAGTAAATTTGATTGTATATTTTTCTTTAAATTATTTATTAAATTAGAAATGTATAAATTGTATTGAATACATTATGGTTTTTTATTTACACATATATTTCGAGTCATTCGCCCATGAAACTTCGTTTGATATTTTGTCTAGAACTAGGTGTAGCAAAGAAGAAATGCGTATTAAACTATTTTATTTCGTGTTCATCCATATTCTACAAGGGCATACAGTCGTTCAAAAATATATTGGAATAACATAGATAATATATGCAAAACATTTTAATAGTTGGAACAATAACGGCTTAGACAAATATAACATTATATGTAACCTTAAATACCTTCTACATGAAACCGCAACATATGCAGCTTCAAATTGCACTTACGTTTAAACTCCCTTGAACAGATATTACACATGAATTGCGGTTTTACACCGCACTCGAATTTTGCGTGTCTGTTGAAGTCTTTCCTGTGAGCATATTTCTTCTGACATCTTAGGCAAACATGCTTACCATTCTCATCAATACGCATAATCACATCTAGAGGATCTGAAAATATAAATATTAGTTCCTATGTTTTAATGCCGAATACTATATTTTTAAGAGTATTTTTAACTAAAGAAAAAGCAATTAATAAACAAAAAAAAATCTAGCATACTACGGACTATGTACCAGCTATTTTCTTTCCTATCAACTAGGGTTAACGTATATATGTTATTGTGCGATGCTTGGTAGCCACTGAGAGTTACCTTTTTCGCATAAGCGCGTGTGAGAGTAAGATATCTATAAACTCAATATAGATAATCATATTTCAAACATACAGAACGTGTTCTTCCTAGTTATACTGTACGACAATAGGAAAAGTGCGGATATCTTGCAACCCCATATACATATAGGCGTAGATATTTACGCTAGCACCATCCTTATACTAATGGTGTGCACAATTTCTAAGTAAGAAATAAATAAGTAAGAAAGATTGAATGGTAATGCTCTTCTTATTGGGTGTCGAATTGCGATATCCATTATTTGTGATGCACGTGAATTGTACGGCGGAGTTATCGTGACTTGTGTATATAGGCCTATATGCATACGTGGTTGTGGGTTATACCATAGAAAACTTTATAGAATGAAAGCTTCCTATAATAACCATGTCATCAGCGCCATCTGGAGGAATTGTAGAACTTCAGCGGTAAATTTGAAATTTATTTTAGTATTAATTCGGATTTATTTTTTCTTTGTATAATACATAATAATTGTGTATAACAATAAATGTAAAACTGCAAACTTCTCCTAGACCCCTCACCACAAACTGGACGTGCGTTTCAATAGCGTAGCTATCATCATCAGCAGAAACACTGAACTGCTATAAATGTAAAATTATTTAATGTCACATTATTAATTTTTTGTGTGTGGGCGAAGTGATTCGTAATGCTCAGGCACGATGAAGGGAATCAAATTGTCGGTGGAAGATGGCGTATCCTACAACAAATACTAACTAGAATAAATTAACTAAAATAAAACAAAAGCATACCTAAAAATTCTGATAAAGTAATTAAAATATTATATTCATCATCCTCACAGTTGGCTCCTACACTTTATTTATGAATAATTGCTAAATAATTACAAATCATCCTAACCCTGTGCTCCACCTAAAGGTACTATACGAAGCTACCTATTCTAACTCATGACGAGTGATTGTTGACGATGGATGAATAGCTTGAGTTGTTGTTTGGTCTATTTCCATTGTTTGTAGGATTTTGATGATCCGACGTTTCGGCGGTTCGTCTGCTGCCGTCCTCAGGGTAACCCTGAAGAGGGCTGTTTCTTTCCAAACTCATTATTGAAAAATCTATTTAAAGCTAACTTCCTTGGTAACCGACCGGAGGAAGATGTAGTATTATTTTTTATATTATTCCGTTAGGCTTAGCATCATATTCCAAAAAAGTATATGGCCTCTTCTAGATCGAAGAGGGAAAGAAGAAAAAAAAACCGGCTGTATTAACTGATATACCTACTGAAAAAGATTCAGAGATTGCAGAATCAAAAGGAAAGGAATTCAGAAAAAAATATATATCAGGTTTAGGAAGAATTAAAAGATCTAATATGAAATAATGTCGTTTAAAGCAATCTGATGCTGATATCTGGTACATAATTTATACACTCAGTAACAAATTATGAAGATGATTACACTTCCTCGTGATAAAAATTGCTCTTTTCATTGAGTTTTGTGAAGAATTACTATTTTATAGAATGTATATTTGGCATGACCGTGCTAACTCCAATGTATCTATCAATAAATGTCCTATAGTTGGAGAGATTAGTACAATACATCTACTAAGAGAGCCATTTTATATTGAATTCACTAAGTCATTGTATTCTTATTCTCTTTAGTCAGTTATGGGCAAATAATGCAAAAAATAGCAAAATAATGAGCAAAATTATCTTGGCGTTCTTCTTCGTTGTTTAGGTATTCGACAAGTTGTTATTATATGATTGAGAAATTTTAGGTCCATGTTCTGCCATTAAAACCTATACATCTAGTATCTGAATAAACGTTTTTTTAAGTATCTTCTGTCGTCCTTGATTATTCTGGGTATAACGTTAAGTACCCATCGAGGTGTTAATTTTCATAAAAGTTTGTGTCGAAACAAAAAAAAAAAAATAGTGCGGAAATAATGTAACGTAACTTTATATAGATAAAGCAGTTTACATACCACTTCGGAAATTATTATTCCGTATTTCTGGTGTAAAGCTTGCCAAGGTGTCATTCATACTCACGGAAGATGATGCAGCATCCAAAATTCGAAGAGATTGCGTCATAATACCAAAACAACCTAAACTATTGAAGAGCACCAAGTATACAATCATCAAATACAGTTATTTGAATGCCTTTATTTTTAAATATTAGCATTGTGATATCGTAAATACTTTCGTAATTATAACGATACCTCATAATAATTACATAGACAAGTAAATAAGATCTTTAGTTTGGTATATTTGAAACAAAATTTAGTACAATATTAGCATTAATTAAGTACTAGTATCCAAATGTTTTCGCAAAATATGGGCTTTCATGTTGCATTTACGTTTAAATTCCCTAGAGCAAATATTACATATAAATTGACGTTTTACACCACATTCGTAAATTATATGCCTCCTAAAGTGCTTCTTGTGAATATATTTCTTTTCGCAACGCAAGCATACATACTTTCCATCCTCATCAGTTTTCATATCGGAATATAAGGGATCTAAAATTAGAAATTTACGTTTAGATTCGTACTTTGTTTAAAACAAAAATAAAAATGCATTATATTTTTACTACGTGAAACACATTTCTGCTTAATTTACTTCCCGTTGGTTTGAAGATCTGGTCTTTATATTGATTTGAAATTAAATTTTGAAGATGGACATAAAATTTATTCATGAACGCGTACCTACTTTCTTTGACAACGACCGATTACTTTAACCTCAGTCTTGGTGTAGTGGACTGCTCTTACTCGCTGTTTAACCTTTACTGCTGCTATTGATTGGAGTCAATTGCCGAATAAAAGAGAAATTATTTTTTCACAATAGGCTAATTTTGCGTTGAAAGAAACGAGTCAAATTTTTGGGATGCATTGCACAGATGAAAACAATGGTAAAAAAGCTATGTGTGTTCTCGTTCAATTCTCATTTATTTCCACATTACAACGTTACGGTGTAATTAAAAAATATATCCAGCCTTCTTGTAAAAAGCCCACATTTTCGTTTTTTTTCATATACATTGACATTTACTAACCGTCTAAAAACAACGTCTACATTAATAGTAGGTTTATGTCAAAGCACTACTTCGATAAGCCATTGAAAAATGCCCCTAAAGCCGATGGAACTGAAATTAAAGAGAATGGGTGCCTACTTTCCGCAATCTATTGTAAATACAAAAGAAATTAGCTCAATCGATGCCACTCCATTCGAGATATTAGCATAAGTGAAAAATTGAATGTTTCTTTCTCAGAGAATTACTTAGAGCTATCACTCCAAAAAACGTATGTAAGTAAATACTGATTGTGAGCATCTTATGAAAAAAAGCCAGGGCTAATCCGTCACTCAGTCAAAGTCATCATTACTTTTCCTTTTGAGGGGTAGTTCTGTAAGTTTGGTTTAAGGTGCCAACTTGGCTTATTGTAGCATCAGACTGCATACATTTAGGACTTACGATAATGTGTTTTTTTTTCCAAGTTTGGATGACAGGTTTCCTAGGCTTTGAATTCTGAGCCGTTGGTGCAAGAAGGCCAATGTCAAAAATCCAAGTGCTTTGTAAGATAATTAGGCTGGCAAAAGCAATTGTGTTCAAGTTTGTAACAATATACAGAATATAGAATCCAAAATCACAAAAACATGACATCGGCTCTTGCACCAATGCGATCCTTCTAGAACTTTAATAAGAGCCTCTAAGATCTCCAGAATTCCAGACCACTAGATTATTGTTTAGGCTTTGTTAAAAAAAGTGCATACAATAAAGGTCGGCAACTGCTCGATGCACTAGATCGCATGTACGCAAACAACACTACAGCCGGTACTTAAAAAATTACATGAAGTAATGAGGAAAACAACAGACGCCTTCTTGTAGGTGAAAGCGTAAATGTCAGAAGTCAATAGCGGTATTTTTCGAACAATCACTAAAGCAACGATATAATAGTGTAAAAATTTTTGTTATTATTAAGTTCGTTATAACTTGAAAAGCAAACGAACATCAGATAAGAAAAATGATATCTCACAGTATTTCACCTATACAATACACTTCTGGAACATGATCCGTTGGCGGCTGATTTAGTAAAAAGCAGGAACGTGCACTGAATCAAACTGCGGCTCGGGTCGAACTTGGAAAAGACCAATCAGCAGTTTTTGCTACACGTGAAGTTAAATGAAGGACGCGCACCTGGGGCGGCCATTTTCCAATGCGATCGCGGCTCGAATCAAGTGCGCGGCTCTCTTCATTTAACTTCATGTGTTAGCAAAAACTGCCGATTGCTTTTTTCGAGCTCGACCGAGCCGAGTCGAACCAGTGCACGGGTTCTGCTTAAATATAATCTTTTTCAACTCACACATTCGCAGCTGCAGGGGGCAGTTTATCCTTTTCTTTCGACTGTTTGAAACAGCAGGATTCCAAACAATCAACTTGCGAACTTTAGTATAAACAAGATTTAAAAAAACTATCCACTGGGATATTGCCGTCTGCAGTTTTCTACAGCTGAGCCTTTTAAAAAAACGCGTGATGCTAGCGATAGCTTTAATAATTTTTTTATTAAAAGTTACATCACCAACAATTTGGTCATTACAACTTCGATTGTATTTACTATATAATAGTTACATAGACAGTCTAATTAAAACGAATAAACCTACAATTTGGTATATAATTTGGAAACAATATTCTCACTATTTTCGTTATATAAATAAGTAAGTACACGGCACAAGGTCCAATTTCAGTGTTAATTATTTTACAGGTGTTTGCGTAACATATGCATTTTTTAAGTTGCATTTATGTTAAATCTCTTAGACAAACATTACATACAAATTGAGGTTTTACACCACACTCGTACATTATGTGCCTCCTAAAGTCTTTCCTGTAAACATATTTCTTCTCAAAACGTAAACACACGTGTTTTACCATCCCCGGTCTATTCTCATGGTCCGAATATAAAGAATCTGAAATTAGAAATTCAACGTTTAGATTTATTATTGTCGATGAATAATGTACAAAACACTTCATCAACCATTGAGCTGCCTTAATAATAAGTGAACATTTATTTGAATAGGCCTACGTTGGAACATGGCGAAGTATGTTTTGTGCATAACATATTATGTGCGCTTGAATGTTAGAAGCAAGTTAATGAACTGTGTAAATATGGTTACAGACGATCTTAATATTTTTGTACTTTGTTTCGAAACGTATTATTAATTTAAAACGTAGAAAGAAGAAATAGAGATGGATATACGTTATGTATATTAATACTATTTCTTCCTATGATAATATAGAGTTAGTACTTTGCTATTGATGTTGCCTAAAAAAACTATAACGTTTTTTAAAATATATGGTAGGTAACATAACGATCGAATGTCATTGACATTATAAGTTTAGTCTACCAGACAGGTGAAAAAGTTGTGAGCTGTCGATTGATTCTGGGGACTAGGAAATGGAAGAACTTCAACTGCAGGCGTAGTAGCACGAGACGCGCACAGATTTATTAACGTCGGCAACTGTTATATTCAGCCGAATTAAATTGAGCGATGATATTTTCCCATTATTTATGAAGATTGTAAAAGTAATATAAATCCAACATTACATTTGATTAGTGAAGGGAAATAATAGACAATGCTATTCGATAATAAATCCATTCATATCATTGACATTTTTGCTAGACACTTTTATTTTAGTTATTATAATGTAAACGTTGTTTCAAAACTTTGGACTGTTTATGATAGAAGTCGCGCAAGACTGATCTTTCGAGATAATTTGCTACAATAAATCGTGTGTACTTCTGCTGATTGCTACCGTCAAAAATGTTTCACAATCCTCGGGCCTATCAATTCCATTTTTTTCAATAAAATTAAGAACCGCGATCAAACTTACTAAATGTTAAGAATGAACAAAATAGCGTCGAACACCTACTAAACTGAAAGTGATTTACGCCTGTATTACGCATGCTTAGGAATCGTTCCCTCGCTCCGTAGTAGATAAAATGAGGACTATGTTGAATTGATTTCTTAAAATCGATGTTACGCAATTAGACAAATAGAAAAGAGAGATGGCGGTGAGTGTTGCGTTAGACGCGATGCATGCGGAATGGGATGGTAATCGCAGCGTATATCTGCACACAACCGTCCAGCAGAATAGCATGCGTATTTCTCGAACTTTGTTAACTGATCAGAAATCATATTTCATCCTTCTTTTAACTCCATATGGCGCGCAATCGACAGATCGAAAGTGAGCCTTTGGTATGCGAATTATAATTCGCCAATGATGTCAACGTTACCTTATTGATGCATTCACATGATAATGTTAATAATTTATATAGAATATCCACATTATTAGAGACTGGATTTCTCGAGATGTAAACTAGTGCCCTCTTTTCTTTATATCTGAATTCTACTCACACCTATAGTTCGTCCCAATTTGGTTTGGCTGGAATAGTAAGTAGCCTTTAAAGCAGGAGTATATGGAAATGGCGGTTATTGTCAGTTTAGTTTGGTTCCACCATTCTTTTTGCGTTTGGATTGAATTGAATTTTGCACTAGTTGTCTATAGTATGCAATCTAATGCAGTGAATATGGATCATTTCATTTAATTCTTTCTTATTTTGCAACGAATAATATATTAAAATGGAAGTCAACAAACATTTCCTAAATCAATTTTATTATAAACTTAAAACAATAACTTTAAACTATCACATTTTAACCAAAATCTAGAAACGCATTAATGTAGATTTTTCACTATATAAAATAAACACATTTCAATGCAATAAATTTATTTCAAGTTTATATCTTATTGAATTACTTTGTTACATATAAGTTATAAGACCAATATTACAGCCAAAATCAGCGACTGCTGGCAGATAACTTAACTCGCTCTACAGCCACAAACATATTAACTGATAACTGACCGATTCATTATGTTTTTGTTATTATTATTATCAATAACCATAGGGAAATTATTTAATTAGAGTAGGAACTTTTCAATTATGGTGGAATCCATATAATTCTTAGATAAAATAGGTAGCCTCGTGTAGCACGTTTAAGTGGAGCACGGGGGCTTAGGATGATTAGCTTTTCATAAATAAAGTCGCAGATTACAGAAAACTTAGTATTTAACATTGCAGCGTCGCTGGTTTTAGCAGAGAAAATCTTGAAAGAATGAATAAAAAACATGTTCTTTTATAGGAACTATTGTACAAAAAAAGAAAAGCACCTGTTATTAGCAAAGATTAGTCGCCTTTCTCGGACATTTGTCTGACGTGTGTATTTGCGGTGTTGTATCGCAAAAAAAAATGATGAAAATACGATTCGCTCGTGAATAAATTTTGTAAATGCAAACGAATGTTTCTTTTTTTTTTTATTTGTGACCGAATATTATTTTCAATTCTCCATAAAATATAAATGCAGCTCACCAATAAATCACGAAGTACCGAGAACTAAAAATTTCACTCACGAACGAATCGTATTTTAACTTGTTTCTGAACAGTACTTTCAATACATAAGTACATTATATCTCTAACTGACAACATATTTTAAGGGAACGAAAAAAATGTTTATATTTTATTGCAATCAGATAGATCTCTTAGTAGTTGACAAATCAATATAGGTTGATTTGGATATTTAAACGAAATAAAACGTTTCTTTCGCAGTAAATGTTATGGCATATCTGTACTATGTACTGTCGTAGTATTGATATAATATGCCATTTTTTGTGAACAATCGAAGTTCAGGGAAAAGAAAAAATACGGTTCTCATGAGTTGCAAGGTTTACTGGTTAGATTCAGTAGCGACAATACGTAAATTTTGAGAGATATTGAAGATCTTGGCGAATATAATAATTTCAGTCATAAAATCGACCCACTTAAGATTAGTGAAAACCAGTAGTGGGCAACATGTATGTGTAAATAAGAATTAATCAAGTTTAATTATCAAATATCCTTTAATTCTTTTGATATAATTCACTTGTGATAGCATATACCTTATGGGGCTTTTTAATTTTCATTGACGGATGTTACTTTTAGTTGTCCGTAATAATTCAATCACATTTCGGGATAGACTATGTTAGGGCCACCTTGAAAATTTCATAATTTTAAGTACTTCGGCGAATATAGTTTGATAATGTTCAAGAGAAGTGTATAGCAATAAGTAATTGGAAAAGAAGTATTTGCTGTATGTGGTGTAAGTACACTTCTATTCACAAAATGTACATGCTATGACTTAGTTATTCTATTACTAGTTCACGGCTCTTGGGACGGCATTAAGCAAAGAGTATTAGTAGAGTTTCATCAGTGCGACAAATATTCCGAGATCATATAATAATCTATCCTTTGTGTGAGATTTTGAAAAGCTAACGGGACGTTCTGATTTTTGACATTCATAAAACATTATTATGTTCAATGTTGGGAAAGGGAAATATATCAAGCCGAATGTATTTTGACTCTATTGGATAAAAAAAATATTCGCAACGGAAGAAAATCCAGTACCATTTCCAGGCGGTCATTTTGTGACAGAAGAAAAAAAAATCAAAATATCGAAGCCCGACATTCGTTAGACTTCTCTTTGGACACTTTGGAGCTGAGTTGAAGTACAGACGCTCTGTTAAGAAACAAAGATCGACCGTTGCGATGAAAAAGGACACTTTCAAGGGGTGAAACTTTACGCTAATTGTACTATTAACGATTAGTGAAAGGTATGAAATGTTTGCAGTAATTGTACATTTACCTCACAAAAATTGAAATTGACCACTTTTTCTCTATTCCTCAGGTTGTTTTCAGTGCTAAAATAGAAGCACAAGTGGTGGTTGTAAGTATCATCAGTAGGCCCGAAATCTCTGTATGTTTGCGAAAGCATAAATAACTAACATCAATCAAAACGCATATGAGATGATATTTTGAAACCATATGTAAAAGACTTGGAGAATGAAGCCTTTTGCAATTTTATACACGAGAGTGCACCACAGCAAAGTATTAAAGACAATAAGTGGCGCCAATAGTATTGATAAAACACTTGTCAGGGTCTTTTGTTCTAATATTGCGGCCAGGTACTACAATACGAGTAGAAGTTTGTACGAGTAAGAACAACAGCCATTGCAACACGTATTTTTATACTATTTTTCTGTTTCGATTGTTTCACTATTATTTATTATTTGAAATCCGATTTTTTTGTCCATTCAGGGAATTTCAGTGTATCCATATTTGTAACAGAACAATTGTTTCACTCGCAATTCCATGCCTATATATAAATGTCAAATATGAAGTGTCAAACCACCAGCTTCATTATCAACTTCGCATAAAATGTCCCAACAAACAGTGATAGTGTTTTTCGGAAAAAACAGTTACACAAATTGTATATGCGAAATAGAAAAAAAATATATTGTGGTGATTTAAGAAGGATTGACTTTTATATGCTATTGCAAATCTTTATGAGTCAACATTTGTTCTACATATAGTTTATATCTAGTTATGTACAAGAAAAGGGAAATTATTTAGAAGAGATTCTAATTTCCTACTACTATTATTTTAACTCATGCTGTGAAACTCTTGGCGATGGGTTACAAGAGTAAGAGTTGGTGTTATATGATAACTTCCATCGGCTGTTAGGTAAGACGTCTCGGCAGTGTTTCTACTGCCGTCATCAGGGTTGTCATGATAAAGATCGTGGATTTTCCATAGTTGGCTGTGGAATATCTATATATCTCTCAGGAAAATTTCCTATGTATTTATTCCGTATCATACGGTATACACACTACTGTATTTTTCTGTCGTATAATGGTTTCTCTGTTCCCTGTCCTTTTTTTATTTTTTTTTTTAATTTTTAATTTTTTTTGTGTTCTTCCAAATTTTCAACCTCTTTTGTATATTTGTCTCTTTTTCAAATTTTTTCACCTTTGCATTTGTTTACTAAAAAATTGTTTTTTTTATTGTGTTTCACTTTTTACCTTTTTTTAAATTTTTCCATTTTTTTACCTTTTCTTCATTTGCCTTTCCAAATTTTGTACCCGTTTTTATTTTCTTGTCTTTTGGTTTAATGGTTTTTAACATTTTCCATTTTTATCATTTTTTGTGTTTATTTTTTTTCAATTGTTTTAACTTTTTATTCCTTTTCCCATTTTATCAATTCTAAAAAACCAGTTTTTTTTTTCATTTTTTTTTTCATTTTTTTTTATAACTTTCTTGGATTTTTAACTTCTAAAAATTTTCGGACATTTTTTCTTTTTTTAAGAAAAAAACTTTCTCCAAACCTTGAATTTTTAATAATTTTATTTTTCATATCTCTTTTCCCCGTGTTCTTTTCTCTGTTTCCTTTTCCTCAATCCCTTTTCGCTATTCCCTCTTCCTTTTTCCCTATTCCCTTTTCCCTTTCCCTATTCCATATTCCCTTTTCCATAATCCCTTTTCCCTATTTCCTAGTCTCTTTTCCCTATTTCCTTTTGCCTATTCTCTCTTCCCTATTCCTTCTTTCTTATTCCTTATTCCCTTTTCCCTATTCCCTTTTCCCCATTCCCTATTCCCTTTTCCCTACTCCTTGTCCCTATTCCTCTTTCCCGTCTGATTGCGGATGTGATCCCTGTTGCATGGGGTTACCCACTACGGCATCTATACCCTTTGCAATTCCAGACTTGCAGCCCTGATGTCCTCTGGTGTCGTAACTATATAACTTCTTTCAATTCCCTTTTTGTTTGTTCATATTCTTCGGACATTTTCAACCGTATTTTAATAATAATAATAATACATCTTTATTTTCACAACCAAACATACTGTGCTAATTTTGATTTTCTAGTTTCTCCTTTCCTGCAGATCTTTTTGTGTGTTCTTTTGTTCTTATTTTTGCTATATTTCGTACTAATTAAGTTACATCTATGACCTTGTTGTAGTGAAGGTCACCGTTCTAGTATCGTACTGATTGCTGAACCATCCGATTGACAGTAGTGGGCACACCTTGTAATACAAAACAAACCCATAGGCAATTTACTCTTTTTACGGATACCTACAAGGTGTAACAGGTTCACCTAACTATCAAAGTATCGTTGTTATTCTGTGTGTCCAGATTTCCCTATCTAATATATTGTTGAGCAGTAAAAATAGTTTTCTTTCTTCAGTTTATATCACTCAAAAAAGAACTAAACATCTAACTAAAAAGGCAAACTTGCTAAGGTTTACCTTCAACTGGCCAGAATATATTATTTTATGTACATATTTCACAATTTAAATATTAACTAATGTTGCAAGAGCTGTGTGTTTCCGAAGCATATGTTGCTTCAAATGGGCTTTACGTTTAAATGCTTTTGCGCAAAAATTGCATTTAAACTGCGGTTTCACACCACACTCAAACTTTAAGTGCTTCTTAACGTCACGCAGGTAAGTATATTTTTTAGTACATCGTAAGCAAACGTGTTTGCCATCCTTATTTATATACCAATCCAAGGACAGAGGATCTGAAAACAGAAATGTTATCGTTAATATAGTGAGAAAAGATTAGTAACAGAAGAAAGAAAAGAAAAATATTTAGAGGCAATGAAATGTAAATATTAAAAATGGGATTCTACTAAGGAAAAAAGAGAAAAATCGCATTTGGGAGAACAACTTTTTTTTGAGATGTTGCAGATAATACTACTAGTAACCCAAAATATGGTTACTTATTAGCACTTGCAATTACGAAAAGAAAATTTATATTTCTGCTTTGCTAGAATATTAGCTCACCTTTACTTTACTCCTAATACTTACTGCAAATACAAGTAGGTACTTAATACTGGTCGAAGTCTATTTACGAAACTGATTGGATAACTATATCGTTTATTTTTTGGCTTCTCAACAATTTTTCTGCATTTTCAGAAAGCTTATTGAATTTCTGTAAAGAACAAATGTTTTTTCAACCTTCTTTTGAAATCCAAAAGCATATTTTTAAAAGGAAAATGCCTTTAAAATAGACTTTTTATTTGTATTTTCTATAAATTGAAAGCAAAATGAAAGTGGAATATATTATGTTCGAAATTAATGATCCATTTAAAGGTGAAATCTAATAATATATATCTGTTACCTATTATCAGAAATTATTTACGATAGTATTGACGTCTTGAAATACTTTACATTGAGGAAAGTTTTAGTAGTAGGTGTAATAAACTGTTATATACTTTCCAATTTCTTATATACTATTTAATCCCTCTATTATTTGTTTGCCACCAATTTCAACGTGGTTTTTATGGGGCAAAAACTACTTACAATTAATTAGATCTTATAATAATCCATTTAGATACAATATGTTTTGCTAGTATACAAAGTCCATGAAGTTATCCCACTACATAATTCAATTTATAACCAACTTATGGACTGCCATGTTAATCCATACTTATTCATATAATTTTGAAACATAAGCTATCCTAAATGTCTTCTGATAGTGTTGATAAAATATCATACACTTTTATTTCTTTACATTGCCGCCATGTTTTCTATTTATATGAATTTTAACCATATCTTTTCTGTAGGTAACAAAGTTGCACAATGGACATTTTATAATCCGTTTACTGTCACACTCGTATTTTTGATGGCGTTCGAGGCTATCCTTTCGAAAGAAAGATTTACCACACTTGCACTTGTAACCACCTGAAACAATATATATATTTACATATGTAATGAAGTACAAACATTTTAAGATTTGGTTGCAATAAATTATGATTTTTTTTTGTCTTACGCATTTAGAAATCTTTTCTCAGCGTTGAAAGCATTGTATTAGTAGGTCGGATTTTAGGACGTTAATGCCTGTTTGAGACGACGCGGTTTAGTTGATTAAACTAAGTTGCAAGAAGCATACTGATATGAACCCTTTCACACGGAGTCGACTTGTCCGCTTCGGCGGCTTTAATAGGTTTTCAATGACAATTAACTAGTTGAGAGTAAATCAGGCCACTTAGTTGACTCAACTAAACCGTCTCGTCTGAAACAAGCCTAACAGTGTCAAATTAGAACAAGCAATTATTTAGAACAGAAACTCATCAATTTCGGATAATAGATATATGTATGAAATAAGTAAATAACTTTGCAGTAATTTACTAAGCAGTCATGACATATTTCATGTAATTAATTTTAAGGTCCAATTACAATAAATACCACAGATCTCATTTTTTACTTTTATAGTATGAGGTAAAACTCTTTATTAGGTTTTAATTTATTATGGTAAATTGTTTTTACATTTAAATACATACTCCTTTTATTGTAGGTATTTGCAGCATATCAAATATTTCTCAAATTTTTAAGTTGCTTTTTTTTTCTTGGGGTCTATATTTTGCAGCTAGGACAACTAGGGCTCTACATATATTTTGTGATGACCGATTGATATAAACTTGAATTCTGAGAACTCCAGACCACTTTCGATAAAATGGTTTTCGGAAATTGGCTCCTCCAAGCAACTTTTTTATTTTAAGCCTTGAGAATATTTTTGTTGGAAGTTTTGTTTAAAATTGTTGCATATTTCCTGCACTAGGTAGATTTTCTAGAGAAGTTTAAAGTATTTGGATGCTGTAAAGTAGAATTTTAAATGTATCTTAACATAAATGCCTGGCTGATGATCGAGTGGCTGGCACGGTTGGCTATCAGTCGCGGGGTCCTCGGTTCGAGCCCGACGGACTGCTCTCAGAGTGAGGTTTTCGTGATTTCCCTTACTCCTTGGCAAATGCTGAGAGACGAACATCTTAAGTCGCTCCACGGGCGCAGGCATAATAATAACTCATGGCCGCCGATGCCCCCTGTAATTGGCGAAAGCTGTTGGGGGATGCTCAGGCATGAATTATTATTATTATTATTATAAATGAAGTAATTTTTGAGGTACGTTTAAACACAAAAATATTTTTATTTTTTTAACTCTACTTCTCACAGTTATGTTATTGGTAGCGAAATAATATTACCTCTTTACATCATCTAAGTATTAACAAGTTTAATTTATGTCCACATTTTATTATAAGTCGGCGTCCTATTCTTATTGAAGCTGGACACGAACAACGGCTGATATCATTTAATACACTATATTTTGAAAATGGTGTGAAAAACTATTTATAAGATTAAGATAAAAAAATAATCATTTGTTAAGAATTTAGGACAAATAATCACTAATGTGAAAGAAAAGTATATTTTAGTCAAATTTAGTAGTAATTTTTTAAAGTCAAAACCGTCTAACAGTGCAATTAAACAATGCCCCAAACTTTGAGTTAGTATACCAATCTAAGCACATTTGAGGAACAAGTTTAGAAAGAAACACAGATAATTAATTGTATCTCACCGATTTAAATGAAACGTAGTGTGCTTTCGGAGGATAAAGCGTCCTAAAGGCAACACTACTGTTCACTGTTTGACTTAATAATAACTCCAAAATTATAAGAGACAACAAAACAAGATAAGGCAACATTTTAGCTGTGTTGCATGCTCTTAAATAAATAAAAAAATATACAGTGACCGGCAGAAAGTGCGCAGCATATGGGAATTTTTTTTGTCTTTGAATTTAGTAAATCTCTTTGCTTACATATTACCTCTGCATATCTTGAAATTAAAATGACATTCATCATATCTGCCGAAAATTTAATTATATACGAGGGAAGGTCAAAAATATAAAACTACGCTAAGAGTAAAGTACCTCAGCTTTTGGGTTTAGAAGATTGTTTTATTAATAGATGTTGTTCCAAATTCAATGCTATATCCAAATATGAAGTTTCGCTTAATTTTAGCAAAAAAATGAGATTTAATCATTTTTAAGGAATTATCCTGTATACAAAATTAATCGAGATCATAAAACTGTCATATCGTACTCTTTGTATACTTTCTGAGAGAAAATCACGCATACTATG
Source organism: Protaetia brevitarsis (assembly GCA_004143645.1). Taxonomy (NCBI): domain Eukaryota; kingdom Metazoa; phylum Arthropoda; class Insecta; order Coleoptera; family Scarabaeidae; genus Protaetia; species Protaetia brevitarsis. The sequence continues at coordinate 2,423,328 of RXPK01000037.1, read as the reverse complement.
TCAAAATTAGTTAATTTAAACATTTTTTATAGCCTTGAAAGCGAAAACTTCAAAATGGGAATTATTTTTGCTGCACAATGCTTTCAAATGGAAGAAATCCATTGGGGATAGGTCTGGCGATCTTGGAGGCCAAGAATTATTTCAATAACTTCGAAGAGAAAAAGAAGGAAGCATTTGGTAATTTTGGGGCAAAAAACGTTGGAAATTTGGTCCATGTTGTAAGTAATTATTTTGTTTTATTTTAAAACAAAATAAGTTGTGCAGCAAAAGTAGTTCGCATTTTGAAGTTTTCTTTTTCAAGGCTATAATTTTTTAATTAACTAATTTTGACATAGTATGCGTGATTTTCTCTCAGAAAATATACAAAGAGTACGATATGACAGTTTTATGATCTCGATTAATTTGGTATACAGGGTAATTCCTAAAAAATGATTAAATCTCATTTTTTGCTAAAATTAAGCGAAACTTCATATTTGGATATAGCATTGAATTTGAAACAACATCTATTAATAAAAGAATCTTCTATACCCAAAAACTGAGGGACTTTACTCTTAGCGTAGTTTCATATTTTTGACCTTCCCTCGTATATAATTAAATTTTCGGCAGATTTGATGAGTGTCGCTTTAGTTTCACGACATGCAGAGGTAATTTGTAAGAAAAAAAATTTACCAAATTCAAAGACAAAAGAATTTCCCATATGCTGCGCACTTTCTGCCGGTCACTGTATATGAAAAATTTGATTTTTATAACGAGTGCACACTTAATATGCGAAGGAATAAATGAATGAGAATTTAAGATGGAAATCTCTTTGATTTCGTGAAGATAAACACAGATACGTACAATATGTATCCAAATTAGAATACAATAATTTATTACAAAACCGCATGTTCTGTAGTTTACCTACTGTCTTCTTATATTATTGTATTCCTATTTAGATACATACTGTGGTTATAGATCGACAATTTAGCAGGATATTAAGGTGATTTCCATTTTAAATTCTAATTCATTTATTCCTATCATGTTCTGCGTGTACTTCTATTGTATAAGCATTCGGAGGACAGTAACGCATGGCAAAACTTGCAGTGGCGCGAGGAAGTTTAGTAAACGTGTATATTTAATATCTACAATCAGGTAAAAATTTATTAACTCATTCAAACGAAAAAGCATCAACGTAGATACAACAAATTATATAATCTACTAGGTGGTGTGAATTTTGACACTACCACAGGAAATTAATTTTCAGCTGACTCCATGTTTAGTTCTTATATGCGTTTTTAAAGAATATCTTCTATATGATGAATATGAACATCGTGAACATTGAAATCCCTTCATTTTACCACATTCTCTTCTATGCCTGGAAAGATTGTTTCTATGAGTATATGCCTTCCCACATCTCTCACACCCATACGTCGATCGAACTAAAAAAAGAACGCTATAGTTTTTTGTTTTAATTTGTTGTATATTCAGAGTGGCAGAGTGTGCAATTCTAACATGTCTATATGTGTATAAGGACACTACAGAACTACTTCCGTGGGGCTTATATTAAAGGTAAACGATTAGACAAATAATCATGAAATTGATGTAGTAAATGTTTATTTTAGCCATTTAACATACATTACTGTATAATATTGTTAAAAAAAAGTTGAAAAATGGTAATATATTTCGTTTTAATAATCTACTTACTATATTTACAAATACTGTTTAATTTTATCATTAATTTCACATGCTTGAATTTGAAGGTAAAGGTGACATTAAGGTTGTATATTAACAGAAGTGGAATGTATTTCATACCTGAAATTACTAAAGACACTGATTAAGAGGGAACAATACTAGTTGATCAAGTTGACAGTCGCCAGACGGATTCTTAGCGTCTTCGTTTCAATATTTAGACCAATAAAACTGATTTCTGCTAGTGCCGACATACGTACATTGTGCATGTCTTTGTTATATGAACGGTATAATTGATGAACTAAGAAGGATATGTGCGACCAGTATAGTAGCTATCTATATTCAGTATACGTATGTATACGATTTGGCAACTACGGGCGATGTAAAATTCGACGCGATGGTATATGTATCCGATTTTAACCTAGCGTAAAATTATAGAAAAAAGTAGACACAGACAAGGAAAAGATTTTATATCAATATTTATTAACATCGTTACATATATTTCTAAATCATTATTTTGGTCATTTTTATGCAAGGAACTGTGCATATTTACATGGTTGTTTTTACAGCCTAAAATTGTAATAAATCATCTATTTGTTTTATTGGAACCATTTGCATTACAAATTTTGGCTCAGAGAACGATTCTTGAGCATAGTTCAGGAGAGTTCATGTTATAATCATATCCTACATAAGACAGCTGCTGGCAACCTATGAAATAGATTCTCGTTTAGTATGCGACAACGTAAATGAAAGAAAAATAATAAAGTTTAGTGATCATGTTCATATTTTGTTCATATCTAAAACGGCAAATCTGCTTTAGGTCATAGTTTAAGTTTGATTCTAGCCTGAAACAAGTTGACAACAACCCTACACTTTCTTAGATTTTTGTAAGCAAGCACAAATCTCACGCCAATAAAACGAAGCAAACCAACCAATGGCTGCATCACCCAGTAATCATCCAGCTAGGTTCTCTTAATTCGAAACTTTAACTTGATTCCTGCTTGGAGTACACATACTAGAAAATTCTAGAAGGTAAAACGTTACAATACATTCTTGCATTACCACATATTATACGTTTTGAAAATAACACAAACATGAAATCAATAGACATGTATTTTTTGCTTGTTGTTTTCGGTTCAATTCTTTGTCACGTATCGCAATAGATATTCTCATAAAATCAACTCGATTCATTTCACTAGCAATAAGTAAAGACACTCGACCTACACCAAATACATGCATTTATTAGATTATTAGCACTAGTTGTTTCCTTATTGGATTGGGTCAGAAGAGTTTTGTGTTATGCTGTTCCCCATTTATAGCCTATCGAAATTTCTTGATAATGCCTAATTTTATTACTTGGAGCGCCACTAAAATAATTTTTATTTCTTTTGACTGATACCATGGATTTATTCCTGTCGCATTTTAAGTTTTGATTTTACAGAAATGTTTTTTAAGCATTTCTGTCAATTTTAGTAGAGTAACTTTTTTTTGGTTTTAACGTCAAAAAATAAAAATAAATTCAATAAAGCCCGAAAATATGTGTGTACCGTTGAACTACAATAATTGTAAGGTGATAAAATAAAAAAAAATATGTGTCAATTTATTGCGTGATGTCGCAAAACATCTAAAAACAAGCAACCAGACATACACTACACAACACTCCTAAATAAATAAAAAGTGAATATTTAGAGTTCATTGTCAGCCTACGCAAAAAATGACTGAGGAGTACTTTTATAGAAGCGTTCCTTACTATCTCCAGAAACAATTCAATTTTTCTGCCAAATTACAGTGTATATAATAACGTTTGACTCTCCTCCGAGAAACATTTTCTTTTAAAAATAAAATTCAGAAACAAACATAATTATAGTATAATGTAACATGAAATGTAATTAGTTAGCGCTTAGTGCGTTTACGCCTTTATTAACATTACGGAAGTATATTGAAATAACAAATGCTCAGAAAATAATGCAAATATGGTTTTTACTTGTCAAAAATTTTAACGTTCTTCTATCAATTGTTATTTGTCTAATATAACTAACTGTAATTACAAACACAACATAATTTCCATTCTAAATGATTTACTTTTAGAATGGGTTATAAATAAAAATGCACCATTTTTTATGTTTCTCGCCCCCAGCTGTAAATCCTCAGCAGTTCCCGGGACCCACTGTTGCACGTCTACTAAAATGTTATTAAAAATTTCACACTGCTTCAAGGAACCACGTACCTAACAACCGGAATTTAGCAACAATAAAGTGAAAATATTGTACGGTATAACCGGATATAGGGTAGGCAATATCTGAATAAAAATCAAGAGTATACTGAGTTGACTGTGACTAAAGAAATGCGTACGTAATAACCGGAGATACGTTATGTCCCATGTGTGCATTATAAACACAGTGTATATGGAATAGTACACAAAAATAAATATAGAATATCATACCACAGGGTTGTAGTCTCGCAAAGGTACGTAGATTACTAAGGATCGAAAATTTATAACAAATTTAAGTTTCTGCATTGCTTTGCTATTACCACCGCAATTTTCTGTAATGCTTTTATTACAGAGTAAATAAATTATGTTTTTTTTTTTTGTATGGGGCGATCTATGCATTTCTGTAGCACTTATAAACTTATGAGCAAGTCTGTAAGCATCTAAAATACTTTCTTAGAAACTTGCACATACCTTTATTGATGTGAATAGAATCCAAGCATTAGTATCTGCACTACGCAATCTCTTGTTGTGCCTATCCTTACCTATTTCTTTATTCAACATTTTGTGATTGTAGCTTAGTATTGTTGGAATGAAATATGAGTAGCCCCAAACCGGCAATTTCTGCAATACATATATTCACGCTACTATATGGATGCAATAGTTTGCAACACCTGTATGCATTACCTCATCAGATTAAAGGTTGCAATAAAGATTGCTTTATATTGCAGGTAAATATACATTTTTGTAATTTTCGACAAATATTTATTATTAGGCTAGTGTTACAACACGATCTAATAATATTTAAGAATAATTTGTAATACTAACCATATTTTGTATTCATTTCGTTTACAATAAAAGTATGTTTATCATTGGTAAACTGGTTTCATATTTATACATGATGTTCTAGTTAAAATTTTCTTAACAATACAAATTTTATAACACATTTTCTCCGTGCAAGAAGAAGGAGAACGGGAAACTCAAATGACTGGAATTATTATAAAAGCTTAAGAAATCTAACTAACCGAACATTCAATCTCGAAAAGAGAGCATATTTTGATTTTATATCCCGGTCATCAGATAGTACAACGCTGTGGAAGCAACTTAATCGCTTGAATGTTTGCCCTAGTAAGAAAAAATACGACATACCCACACACCTCGCTGATGCCGACAAAATTAACGATTACTTTATTAATAGCATACCTTCTTCTAATACCTCTTCTCTACTTATCCCAGATATACTAACTAGTGCATTCGATACGTTCTCCTTTTCTTTGGTAACCACGGACACAATTTGTGGTATCATAAATAAAATCAAATCCAGAGCAGTTGGTTACGATGGTGTTGATATTTGCATGATACGAATGTGTTCCCCTTATGTTGTGCCGTTCGTCACTCATATTGTTAACTCATGTATACTACAAAATACATTCCCCACCTGTTGGAAGCGAGCTCTAGTCAGTCCTTTGCCCAAAAAAAACAGGTTGTTGATTAATAAAGACCTCAGGCCTATAAGTTGTTGCCTGCCTTATCTAAATTTTAGAACGAGTAATGGAACAGCAATTAAAAAGATATGTTTTAGATTTCAAACTACTGCCGGATGTCCAATCTGGTTTCCGTCCTGGACACAGTTGCACCACGGCCTTACTATGTGTAACAGATGATATCTTTCGAGCCACTGATGAAGGACTTATAACTGTTCTTGTACTGCTTGACTATTCCAAAGCATTCGACACCGTGGATCACACATTGCTATTAAACGTTTTGAAGGACAAGGGTTTTAGTCGGTCTTCGATTCTTTTGATAGCAGATTTCCTTTCAGATAGATGCCAATGTGTAAAATTAAATAACAAAATATCTCAACATTTATCGTTATCCCAAGGTGTCCCATAGGGGTCAATCTTGAGTCCCATCTTGTTCTCTTTATACACTTCTTCCTTCGTGCAATGCCTTAACTACTCTAAAATTCACTTTTACGCAGATGATGTGCAATTATATTTTTCTTTTAAAGCATCGGAATGGAATGAAGCTATAAAAAAAATAAATAAAGATCTATCTACTATTCAGTCCATATCTTCCATATATTCTCTAAATATTAATCCTTCAAGTCACAGTCTAATCTTTGGTAATAAAGATGTTGTCAACTTACTGAGTGGAGTGTTGGATGTAAATATCAACGGCACAAAAATTCCCATTGTTAACAGTGCTAGAAGTTTGGGATTAACACTTGATAACTCATTCCGTTTTCGTGAACACATATCTAATTACATTGCGTCATCATATTCAAACCTAAAGAAACTATATCCCTTCCGCGCGATTCTGAACAGAAATATCAAACGATCACTCTGCGATACGTATGTCCTCTCACGTTTTATGTATTGCGCCGAAGTATATGATGCTTGTTTGATGTTGTTACAAGTCATCGTATCCAAAAGATACAAAATGCTTGTAGAGATATATTCACGGTATTAGAAAATATGAACATATTTCACATAAATTAGTAGAAACTGGATGGCTTAATATGAAAAATAGAAGAATATTACAAACGTTAACTCTATATCATAAAATTCTCACCTACAAATGTCCGCCATACTTATATAAAAAAATACGTTTTAAACGGATGTGCCAATCTAACTACGAGGTTCGGGCCTTATATCCCCGCCACCACATAGACTCGCTCTGTTTGAAAGATCTTTTTCATTCGAATATATAAAAATATAATGACCTTCCTTCTGATTTGAAGATGTGCACAGTGGTCCAATTTAAATCAAAATTAAAATCATGCTTTGTCTAGATCGGTGATCTCGTTAATATGCGCTACACCTTTACTTGCAATTATATTTAGTTAAACGTTTACATTTAGAATTAGTTACTGCAGTTTCTCCTTCTCTCTTTTTTATTTTTTTTCTCTATACAGCTTTGTTGAATTTTATATAGTTATATATTCTAATTATATAATAAATATGTTTTTCTTTATTGGCTTACATGCACACACAATTTAGTATTTTAAGTTTTAGTATATAGGCATTTGTCACATTTTATTTTTGTTCAATCCATCAGGGTTAGGTAAGAGCAGTTCACATATTTATTATGTAACTGAGCCTCGCCCTGGGATTGTGCTTTCATTTCTTGTTGTTTTGTTGCAATTTGTACTCCATTTTGTTATAATGAATGCACAATAAAGTCACTATTATTATTATTATTATTATTATTATTTATTCAAACAGATTATTTTAGACAACTTACATTCGATGCTGAGCTTGAAATGGTCATTGACCAACATTTTTAACATCCATTGATGACATTGTGATTATAGAATATCTTCGAACAAATCCAGATTTTGGGATGATAGTTTTGTAAAAACAACACGGGCTGCAGATGCCCAGATGGAGACACAGGTTGTGAAATCGGCGAAAGTGATACCTTTCACTTTTTGAGGGTCAAAACAGAATTCTTATTTTTTTATTGGGCGTTGTTGTTGTGACATTAAACTAAAAGTTTTTAAAAATATAGGCACATTTTAAAACTTTTTATTTGTAAATACTAATCTCTTAAGTAAAAAAAAGCTGTAAATCCATACTTAGTAATTTGAAACTTTACTTTACAAATAATAATAAAAAAAATGTTTTGTTCAAGAATCTATTCTGTCTTTACAACCTATGCCTATACCTCCCCTCCTCTTCCGTCTATGTAAATCTATATCTGTTACCGAACTTATGGTAGGATTCTAATCACACATGTATCGTCTGTAACATTATATGTAAGGCTGTAAGCATGTATTTTTGCATGCTTAAAGATTTACTGATGCAGGCGCTACAGATATGCATAGAATCTCACCATTAATGTATGGTGTTACCGTATAGGCTCTGAACTGAATAAAATTCTTGTCTATTCTCTTGTTTTCTAAGATTTGGCATATCCCATAGCTGCTAACCACAGTGAATGGTTTTTTATTTCCAAAAACCCTAAATTTGCTATTGTATTTTTAGAATGCTTCTGTGCGCTGCTCTGAACCCACTTCTTATATCAGCGAATCTTGGACGCTAATACTATCTAGGAGAGACTTCTAAAATTATTTCATACAAAACAGTCATAAATAAGCAGTAAGTTCTTTTTCATACAACGTTAATAATTCATGTAATTCTTCTTTTACACATACTACAAATTTATTTTAGATGTCGAACAAACTCACCTTTTACTAGGCTACTTTTTGGACTATAAGCTATTATGTTTAAAAACTTAATAAAGTGATATTTATTTATGAATCAAGATGTCTCAATTCACGTGAAAAACCTTATTCATATAAGGTACACATATAATTCATTGTTTTATAAACCTCAACATTAAGACAGAAATGAAGAAACTTAGTTAAAGGTAATACAGTTGTTTCCAGCTAAAACTTTTACTGTAGAAGAGGTAGACAGTATAAATAAAATGTTGGGGGAATTCATGGCATTTTCAATTTTTTAGTTGCCCAGCACTAAATCAGTTGATTCATTTATTCAACAATGAGCATTCTTCCTGTTGACAAATAATACCATTTCGCGATTACCAGAATGCAACCGAATATGTGCTGTCATACCATTCAGCCTTTTTGTAAAAGTATTTTCCAATACTTTAAGAATTGGTCTTTACTGAACTCCACTTCAGCTTACACATTAGGGAACCGATAGCTCTTCCGCAATTAAGAACACAATAAAAGACTTTATTTTGCAAAGATTGTATATTACTGCTAAAGAGAGGCATTATATATGGAATGACTCATTTTATTTGTTAAGTAAAATAGTTTTTGCACATTATTATAAGAATCGATTTAGTAAATTATGAGATGAGTTATTTCATATGTAATGCCTCTTTCTGTTCATTAGGCATCGGCTTCTTTACATACCTACTAACTGCAAAAAAAAAAACAAAGATACGTTGTCATTAACTATATATTATATACATATTTTCATGATAAGTCTATGTTATTTATTACGAACTAGTGTTATGTCTACGTCTAAGATGCTTTTGCAAATTAGATTTTAATTTAGATTTAAACCAACAATTAGGGAAATTACAAGAAAATGTCGGTTCTTTCTGACATTCAAATTTTCTATGTCTCCATAATGAACGTTGTACTTGATATGTTTGCCCACAAGTTTCGCACCGGTACTGCTTTGTAAAAACACCTACAACATAAAAATAATTTAAGTAAATAATGGTAATTTTGTGATCTGGTTATTGCCTGTAGACCGCATTAAGAAAATGCTATAATAAGTATTTAATTGGGTTGAAGTGACGTTGCTAGACAAATATATAATGTGCGAAAATCGATCTGGAGGAAGATATCCATAAAACATATACATACGTCCTATGACTACTTGTAATGGTCGCTAAATATGTGGAATACCATTTACCGAAAAAACCTGAAAATTTGAAAGTAGATACATTGACGATGAGGGCGATTTGACGTGATCGAGCATGTAACGTGATGGTTTTTTAACTCTGAATATATAATATTAATAATATTTTGTTATGTGTAGCACAGGTCAATGGATTACAGAATAGACTGGATGATTCAATAAAGGTGACGACGGTTGTATCTCGGAAACTAGGCTAGAGTTAGCGGGAAGAAAACTGCAACTAATAGGCTACCCAGAACTTACGAAAATAGTTTAAAGTTTAAATTCTTCTCTAGGGGTGTGTCTGCTATGTACCATAAAGTCATATTATCTCAGAAAATTGCAAGTTGAGGTATTGTTTTAAAAGCATTGCTTGAAAGCTGAGTTGACCATATTTTCTGTTTAGTGACGTTTTTATTTCGTGTCTGCCATAACGAGGAGCCGGAAGCCAATAAATTTTTCAATATTTAAACCTGAATATTTCCTGAATCGTTCAACTTATCTGAATATTTTTGGGCGATCGAGCATTTTACGGTTTTTTTTCCAAAACATTTCCTTCTAACATTTAGTTTGGAAAAGATAAGCTAGAGAGGGTTTTCTATAGTGATTACATATTTTCGCAAATTTATGAAATCTTTACTTAGACGTTGGGACAATACCAGATAACGTGCGTCAAAAAGTCAACGAGATCAGACACGGCGTTTCTGAGAAAAAGGACATACGTAATGGCGTGTTTCCTATATGGATAAAGATATGTAGTAACTACTTAAACTTAATAATTCCCGTAATTCTTCTATTTACACCCAATTGGGTACATTATAGTTAAAGCAAAATTTGGAGCAGGGATTGTAGATAAGAGGTGTAATTTACTTATTAACATAGGCGCATAGATAAGTCTCGAGCAAATTCAGCTTTGTCGAGCTATTAATTATTATTAGGTGAGAGAAAATTTATACTCTCATAAATTCTTGAGAAGGAGGCGGTAGATAATAACATTTGTCTTATAATTCTTTGTTCAGTCACAGCAAAAAAAAAACAGCAGCTATTTATATTAAATTATATGTCCATGATTTTGAGTGGAGAGTAATTAATCAAAAATGGTTTTTGAAATGCATTTTATGTACATACATTTTAATCGGATAGTAACTTACAACACAAATTTGTACAAAATATATCAAATTCAGCTAAAATATTTCAGCTTGCTAGACTAGAAATAGGATCTTAACTACGACAACATAATATTGAAGAATTGAAATAAGAAAGGCAGAAGGTATCCCGTTTTAAGGAATAAACAATTTCCTTCTATATTTCTTTGTAGTTTGGATATCATATTAAACTCAGGATCGAAAGAATGCAAGTTTTATTATATGTCGCTTTTACAACATTCTTTTGTGCTAGAAACAGCTTTTCAGCAAGTAGGTACATATCCGAGCAGCATTTGTATCTAGATATAGAACCCTATAGTTTAACACGGTGGTAGTGGACTATATGTATTACATACACAAAGAAACCTGTATAGTCCGGACCATTAGAAATATAACAGCAGTTGTTGTAGTTTTTGTCGTACATAACCGTAGCAACAAAATTTAATAATAATGCCCTCTATTTCCAAATTGACAACCGGTATATTGTATATCATTAGGAAGGCTAACACAAAAGAAAAAAAATGAAATATGAAAAGTTATTTTATAATAATAATTATATTTCACAATGAAAGAAACTGTTCTATCTTATAAAAAAGCCTTGCTTATTAACATATGTTTTAATTCTTTTTTAAATTGTTTGATAGGGAATAGTTAAAGATGAATTGCTTCTTGTTGAATAATTATGTACATCCAACTGAGTTTTAAAATTCTCAAAATTATTTTTTGGAAAACTAAACAATTGTAAATGTATAATGACGGAATAGTTAATATTTTTAAATGTGTAAAATAAGGTTTGCAGTGTTCTCTACTACTAACTTTTAATATAGCTCTCACACATTTTTTTTGTACTTTAAAAGTTATTTCACTACATTCCGTGCTACACCCTAAAAAAAAATGTGGTAAAATTACTCCAAAAATAGATTGCAACTGGGTTACTTCCTGTTTTTGGGGTAGAAATATGATAAAATTACTCTAAAAATAGGAGGTAGCCCAGTTGCCACCTATTTTTGGGTCAATTTTACCACATTTCTACGCCAAAAATAGGAGGTAGCCCAGTTGCCACCTATTTTTGGGATAATTTTACCACATTTTTTTTAAGGTGTAAATTTACACTAGTAACTGGGCTACCTCCTATTGGGGTAGAAATGTGGTAAAATTACCCCAAAATGTGGTAAAATGACCCCAAAAAATTGGTATCTTTCTTTCCTTTATTTTTCTGTATGTAACAAGATTGTTTGCTCAGAATCTTCAATTGAATGCTGGGTTTCTTTATATCGTCACTATCATCGGTATCACATAGAAACAAACAAATGCCCGTGTTATCAGAAAAGAAATTCCTCGACAATACTCAGAAAACCTTTCGTCTAACAAAGGAGAAAACAAAATTTCAAGATTAATATTTGTAAACATTGTAAGGGAGTAAAGAGTTTGTAAACTTGATCATTATTATATGTATAATAAAAGAAAGCAGACTAAAGAGTTTTCTTTTCCAACAATTATAAAAATGTCAACATAGTACCTAGACAACTAAAATTAATGTATTATTTTTGCGTTATGGCAAAACGAGCAGGAATCAAAAAATCTAAAGCCGGCGTCAATCCAGCGTTTTGCGGCAACAGCTTGCGTTGAAAAACTTTACACGGCGCGGCTTCACGCGGCTGCATTTTCGCGCTACGACGCGGAGTGCCAAAATGAACACACCTAGTACAATTAAAGAACTCAAAATTAGTTTGTCTTTGCGATTCAAACTTGAATGTTTCTTTAAAGATTCGTGTAATACGCGTCGTACTGGAAAATCGTAAAGGATTACTACCGATTCGTGATGATCATAACTCTCTGTACTAATGCCGGGGGATTAGAATTCCAATGACTTCTAACATTATAGATTTTTATGAAACCATTAGTGTATTGGAAATGAATTATCTAAAATACATATCATAGTCATTTAAATTCATTTTTTCACAATTCTGGGTGGTTAAACCACTGATAAAAACTACTTTTCAAGCAGCTTTTACTTTTTATACAGGTTATAAAAGCTAATTATTTACACCTCCTATAATTTTTACGACCAACGTTTCAATGATATATAAATTATAAAAATTTCTATAATTACAATATATTTGATTGTATTTTACCCATCAAGATGATTTTCACCAGAGTATTTTAGAGTTGTTAATTAAAACATAATTAAATTACTAAATTGTGACTTAGTATTTTAATTATTTATTACTTTTTGTAATTAATTCATTTCAACTTTGAGAAAGATGGTTATTATTACTGAAACGTTGATCGTAAAAATTACCGTAGGGTAATAAAACTATTTTTTTTCCTCTAGTTTGTTCGCCATTTCTGGCTAATTATTTACCACTATTTGCCTGTGACATCTTTTACAAAGATGTATAAAGACCAACCAACATACCAATTTTATAAATACCAATACAGATTTTTTATACCTATCACTGTTAATTAAGGTTATTATACAAAGTCAAAAAAAAGATACGCAAGGAAATATGTGAAATATAAATATATTTGATAACAAACAGCCCATTAAAACACGTTGTTCACCCAGACCCACCAATTACCGTGGTAGATATACAAAATAAGTCATTTTTAGCAATTACTGTTCAAATGTTAGGAAAAGTGAGGAATTTCTTTAAGAATCGCTTTTGTTTAGAGGCAAATGGAAGCACTTTAAAAATGAGTTTGGTATCCCTTAGTCTCGTTTCTCACGTTTTTAATGTCTATTTTGTTATAGGTACATGCATTATGAACAAATGGACTAAGAATTCACATTTATGTTATAATATTGTCTATGCACGTAATAATATCTTTTGTAAATTCTTAGCTTAGCCGATAATAAAAATGATGCATTAAGTATGCCAGACATATGGATATTAACAATATATTTTTGTATTTAAAACACTTTAGAAATGCAAATGTTCATTAAATAGTTTTTTCATTAATTTTTATTAATTAATTAATTATTATTATCGGTTTTTCGTATTGAAAGAAACCCAATATCTTCCTTCTGACTATTGCACCACTGTTTTTCTTTCAACATCGAAGCTATCATTCTGATACCTCTGTTCTTTCTTATTATGATTCTTCATTAAGTAAATAAGTAAATATGTTATCAAATTAATTTGGTGTACTTAAATACATATATACAATTTTCTAATCTAATCTAAATAACAATTCCATGTTTACGGTAAACGTGTCCTTTCAGATGGCTATTATGTTTAAACTTCCTTAAGCACACATCGCATGTAAATTGAGGTTCCACTCCACACTCGAACTTCATGTGCCTTTTGAGGTGTCTCATGTGAATATACTTCTTCTGACATCGTAAACAGACGTGCTTGCCAGTGCTGTCAATATACATATCCGAAAATAGCGGATCTGAAACCCAAGAAATATTAGATTTAACGCCAAAAAGCAGGGTATCGAGTTACCATGCTAATTTAATGCCAGGAAAACAGATATAATGCAAATACACACAGTTCCTATAATTCACTAATCTACTTATGTTTGGCAGAAATTGTATTTGGTATCCTAATTCAGTGAGCGTTACAACGAATAAGATAAGATTTTCTTAAAAGGTTATCCGGGTCTTTATTTTATTTCTCAATTTTGGATAGATGGATCAAATATAAAAATAAACTTATATCAAAACGCATATTTGCGGGATACCTCAGATCACTTGTCCACTTTGCTTGCTTTCGCAGCTAGAATAATATCTCTAAAAATGACTATCTTTAACAGTTTTCAAGATAAAAGCATTTCTTTGCTTAACACAGAACGCAAAGCTGAGGCACAATACTGAACACTTCAGTACACCTTACTATGACACTATAATATAGTAGACCTATGTTTCAATAACTAAACTTCCAACGTCAGCAGCAAAAGTGAACTAAATAATTACATTAAAACCGTCATAGCTAAACATGGCAAATTCGACTCACATACGAGCGCGTACGCAAGCATTTAATTTAAATTATAAGAAAAAAAATATAAAACGTGCACGAACACTTATGACATTATGATTCATCAGTGAATGAAATACGATACGACTATAATAGATACTATTTCGCAAATCAAGGTTTTTCTCATTCCTACGCCACAAACCTGATAACCGAAAACGCTCGAAATATCCACGGCATGTGACATCGAAATGCCATGGCTAGTCATAGCTTTACCTGAAATATGTGGTGCAGTGAACGCAACTAGTCTAAGAAAAAAGATGTGTTAAGTCAACGCAAAATTGAGTTGTATATAAACAACAATAAATTGGGTTAATACAACACATAATATGTTAGTTCAACACTACTTTGCGTTGTGTTGAACTAAACTTTTAGGCACACCGAAGTTCACACCGAAGTAATGCGTAAATTTTGGGCAGAATGCGCACCGGAGGAATACGACACGCAATATAACAAGCCACATAACCAATAGCACGACAACTTAAATTTACAGGGTTATTGGTTGTGTGTTGCTTGTCGTTTTCGTGTCGTATCCGTGTTATATCACTCCGGTGTGAACTCTGCCTTAAAGACTGCTTCAACACTACATTCTTTTATATCAGCACTTTATGTGCTGTTTTAACCCAATTTATTGTTGTTTATATACAACCCAATTTTGCGTTGACTTAACACATCTTTTTTCTCTGTAGGATTGACAGCCATTATGCTCAACTCATCCCCAATTCGCAGTTCTGTGTAATTTTCCGTTTTTATCATTCTCGCTTTTAATTTTAAGCGAGAATGTTAAAAAACAAACAATCAAATAATAAAGCAGCTCAAACAAAAATAATATTCTAAAACTAAAAGTTCGTGCTGTGTGTTAATATGTTTATTAGTGAAATAAAATGGCGGCTAGATGCAATTAAAAAATATTGTCAATAGTTGGATATATTTAATTTATTAAAACTTACTTTAATGTTAAAATATCTTCTCACCAATTTAGTATTACCCTTTATCTAATGAATTTGAATGAAATAAGTTAATTACACAATTAGTTTAATAATTGCAAGAACTGCTTATTCTTATCATAGTCTACTGTAAAGATGGTAAATCAATCCTTAAGGATTATTATAAACTACCATACCAATTGAGGGTTATGCTAATGATGGTTCGTTAAACACATTATTAACTTGATTGTATTAGCCAAGAGCTAATTAATTTGTACTTTTTTCCAGATATTGTTGATGCTGAAACTGCAACTAAAAAGAAATGAGAAACGACAACATATCTTAATTCCTGAAAGGCGTGTTATTAGTTTTTAAAATACCAAATCGTTTCTGCCTTTAAGTAACTTTGAACGTTAAATTTTTGAATATTTTTTCCGTATTTTATTTTAACTTTGTAATACACCGTTAATTTTAATATATTGTAAATAAAACTATAACTTACATAAGACTTTAATTAACTGGTTATATACATCATAAATTTTTAAGTCATTTTGTTCTAGTATAAATTTTATTATTAACTATACCCTCTCATCATAATCTACCAACCAATTAAAATTTAAAAAGATCCGTAAATACTGTGAGAAAACTTACACTATAACAAGGCAAGAGCAGAGAAAGGATACGCTACAAGCACACTGAGAAAAATTTTTAAAAAAAAAAGATAATTCAACACAAAATATAGTGTTACCGTTTTTATGTTACCGCAAAAAGAGTGATTTTTGATGAAACCCTGCGTTTGATATATGTGACATTTTGGACTGACAATATTTAGTGTTGATTTATGTGTGAAAACTTTAATTATGTTAATTTTAATTTTTTAATTTACACACACTAATCCTTTGGGACACTATATACTATTTAATTATGTTGTTTTAAAATAATATACTTTCAAGTGAAAGCAAACATTACTTATTTTTTAGTATTTTTATAACACGATTTAGTATCACACCGCCCTGCACGGGATGTTATTAATTCGGACAATTGTTTCGGGAATGCCTAGATTTCCATTCTCAACCGTAGACCGAATTAATCAGGAAAAATTTAAGAAAAAGTACCTAAAACATATAACGTTATCTTTTTCCAAAGTGCTAGTACTAGTGCTTTTCTACGCTCGTTGACTGTCGAGATTCCAAAAATTAGCGACGAATGTAACCATCTTACTCCTATCCGCTCTGTCAAGTTTGACTGATGTAGACAACTCCGTTGGTATTTTTTTGATTATATGGCTTTGTATGTGTTTAATGTTTAAAAGTACACTCTTCACTAATTCAAGGTTTCCTATGTCGATATTATGTCTGGTATCGTTTATATACTATGCAACGCTGAATGATTCAAATCTATCATAGAGATAACTTGCTATGGGTTCCTTAAACCTAGTTCCGAGAGTACATTTCGTTTGTCCGATGTAAACTTTATTGCAACCACCACATCCGATTTTTTTAAATATCCGATCTTTCATTCGAGATGCCGGCTTCTTTATGCTGCATAATGCGTTTCCTCAGGTAAAGTATATTCATTTTTTTAAGTACTGTATTTTATATTTTTATTATATTTTGCTTAAAGCTTTCAAATCCCATGGAAAAGGGTCAGCATTAATTTTTTAATTAATGGACTAATAAAACTCCTACTTGACAAGGTGAAATTTGACAAAGAATTTCAATCCATTAAAAAGCAGGCGATAGATGATGATTACGTTTTTATAGAAATCTAAGCTAAAAAACTTATGTGCGCTTTGTATTGCTGAGCATGCAAGTTACATGGTGTCTGTGCATAAGATTTCCCTGATTGTTAAAATAATTAGCTAGTTTACGGCATGAATATTTTGCTAAAGTTAGTAGGCAAGTACGTATTTATAAACCAATATTTTATACTCTTTAGTGATCTAAATTTGTGTTAAATAATACCAGTAGCATAGTTTATAAATAGGTATTTGAAATATAAATCGTTAATTTAATTATTATTGGTTGAAATAATTAGGATTAAGTTATTGTTAAATATTAAAACAACTTCAACGTATTACAGTGCTCAAATAGTCGTCTTTGCTTCCATGTTTATATGGGTATTTTAAAAAGTTTGAAAGGTAGTCGGTAAGTCAAATTTCTCGCTCATAATTTTTAGGTCAATTGGACTAACGCTATGTGGTTACTGACTAGAAGAATTTGTGCTAACATTGCCATCTATGTCTATATGATGTATTTATTATCTATGGTCACATTCGTACTTTTATAAAAACATGAACTTTGAATTTGAATGTAATTGCAGCAATGTGCAATTATTTAGAAGTGTGTTTGTTTATTTTTAATTTTAGCCCAAGTAACACAAAGTTACGCATTGTACATGAAAAGAATGTTCGCTCATGTACAATATGATCAATTAAATTTACCCTCTAGTAGTTCATGGAATTTTTCTCTTGAAACTTCAGTTGGCAGCATTTAAGAACGTGTAAGTTGACTTATTCTATGGCGTGTGTGGTGCAGGTTATGTTATATCGTTGGCAGATTAGGTTTTGTCGGTTTGACAAATAACAACATACAAACGTTTCAGTTGAAAATATAGGAAGTTTAATAATAAAAAACAGCTACAATAAATGTTCAAAGTGAACTCCATCATTTTCTATACATAACGCTACTCTTTGTTTCGTGTTAGTGAAGGCATTCCTTAAATTTGGGATAGCTTCAGTAAGTGCTTCAATTGTATGAGGACGATTTGTAAATACTCTATTTTTAGGTGTGAATAAATGAAATAATCCATAATTGTCAAATCTGGAGATTTTCTGGAGATTATCCAACTATCAAAGGATTCATACAATAATTCTACCATTCTCTGGTTTTCGGGATACAGACAAGTTTAACAAAAAAAAGTCTGCTCTTTTTATGCAATTTTTTGATTTACAAGTAGGTTTCGCTGGCTCATGGGGAGGCGGGACGGGGAGGGGGGCGAGGGTAATTACCCCCATTACTCCCCCCTTGTATACGCGCGGTATCAATTGCCGCAATCTGTCATACGTTACTGAAAAATTTGAAAATTCTGCCCAAAATTCTTCTATACATGCTGCAAAGAGTACAACCATTCTCCAGTTTTCAATTTTACACCATTTCTAGAGTTTGATTCGATAATAAAAGCTATGATTTATTGTAAACATTTTTGAGTGTTAATAAACCATACAGTATACATGACAGATGTATTTCATTTGTCACTACCAAAATAATATTTTCAATAAATAACATTATGGCTTGCTAGAGGGTAAACTTAATTGATCATATTGTATTTATGTAGATACACATGTATATTTTACGTTATGTATTCGTTTGGTCACTGGTTTCATGTCTATTTAATATACTTCCCATAATTGTAAAGTACCCATGTGTGATGTACATACTGCTGTGGACGAACACCTTTGAGTTCGCGAGAGTTTTTTTTTAAGCGGCACAGATGTTAATTTTGATCCCGATTTACCTTTTTCGATGTCGCGTAGAAATTCTCACAAACATTTTTTTTTTGTATTTAAGTTTTTTTAATTGAATTGATTTGATTGTTTGATTAATTTTATGTAATTCTTCAGTTTATATTAAATTCATTCTTTTGTACATTTTGCATTTACCAGGAGTGTATATAGTTCATTGTGTTATTCTAGTTTTTTCTTTACGATTCGTGCGACTTTGTAGCACGCAGTTGTTCTTTTATATATATTACCGTGTTTGGGCCTCAAAAAGGAGAGTTCTCTGACGAGATGTCCGTGTAAGTAGATTGATATTTGATTTTCATTGCTGTTTTTTTGATTTTTCATTATTATATTTGAATTTTGTTCGGTTAAATTGAAATCTATCTCTTGAGTCAGGGAACTCAGTTAGATAATACGAGTTGTTGTAGTTTTTGTGCACAAATTTGTTATAAAATCTGTTATTATCATAATTTGTTCTAGAAGGGATTGTACGTTTTAAGAGTTTTATTATTTTTTTCCGTTTCTAGTTTTCATATTAGTTTTATTTATTAATCACCTCGGTGAAAGGTGAAAAGAAAGCATTGTGCTTGTGTTTATATTTCAATTTTGTAAATTTATTTGTTTTCCACGTTTAATGTTAATTTTAGTTGTTTTAACCTTGAGACCACGTGGATTATTTGAGAAGCAGAATTTTCTTCTAGAACAAATCTACCATTTTGTTTGTTAGAGGATTTTGAATTGTCCTTTGTAAATGTAAATTCAGGCAGGTTTTATTTTTGGCCAGGACTTTCAGTCGATGGTTTTGTTTTCGCTGCAATTTGTAATTAAATGTTTTTTTTTCTTTTTTTTTATATAATAAATTTTGATTACTTTCACCCACATTTTATTTTTATGATTAGTTCAATCTTGAAAATTACCTTGAGATTATTAAGTTTTTTGCGTCCTTTTAAATTTTTATCCACTGAGCTAGTTGATTTATTTTTTTTTTTAATTTCACTTTTCATATATGCTGGTACCATCAGTTCACAGCAATACGTTCATTGTACAAACATACTTTGTTCTTTGTAGATGCTATGTATATGAAATGTATACTTATAGGTTCATATACCTCGAGTATATGCAAAAATACACTGCATACGGTATGAATATTTTTCTTTTCATATGTATAACAATCGATGACAAGAAGTCTGAAGAGCTAAGCTTTCTTGAAGCTCTTGCTACTTCGAAACAGTATGAAAGACAGCAGTAGGTTCAAGCAGGTCCACCAGTGGTATCCCAAGACTTCTTGTCTTCGGTTGTACACAAGTCTTTTATACGATTTCCATACACACAATATCTAATTTTATTCATATTTCATACGTTCATTGAATCAACCATAAAATGAAATAAAATGACTTTCTGTGATTATCATGCTGAAACTGGATGGCGGTTACTGTCACCCTTGCACAAAGCGCGTACCCGATAGTTTTAGTTCTGAAACTATAGAGTACAAAAACGTTACCCCATTTGGTGTCTCTCCGAGGAATGTACGCATTATCAATAAAATCCGCATGCGTTACTCTGTGCAAATGCGGTATTGATTTTTTTTTTCTGGCATATTAAATATATTAAAAGGCCATCCCATCCAAAGTACATGCTGATCTGCTGTTTTAAAATATCCCCGGAGGCTCACACAATGAATCAGAGGTCTCTTTGTTTATGTTATTTATAACGGTAGAATGCAGTAAGTAGTGTGAACATTGAAAAAATAATCGATTTAAAGAAGTAGCAGCAATTTTATAAAACTTACTGAACATATTTCTTATCTACATATCTATTACATTTGTTTATAAATTTCCAATCATTTGACCACTTTAATCCTTGGCCTGTAAAAGTCAGTAAATTATCATCAAACAAATACATGTATTTATATATTTATACTTTTGATTATTATGCCTATCTTTCGATCTCACCAACCAGGCTTTAATCACTTTCACAATCTCATCATTTGCTGCTGCTTGAGTTTTCTTATTAATACGGACGGCTTCTGCAAATAATGTCTCAGATACTTTTGAGAGAGATATAAATGAATTTATAATCTTACTTTGTGGCTAATTTTAAATTCTTGAATTTCTTTTTCCTTTTAACGCCCTCCCAACTGTACAACATTCCTACTTCATTACTTAATGTGTGATATAAAATTCTTTTAGTGATTTCTTTTGTAGTATCGCCTCCTATGCGACTTAATTCAATGGCCTAAAAAGACATAGATAAGATTGGTATACAATATATACGAAAGGAGCACTCACTAATTTGTGAATATTTTCTTCGTTCTCATTTAAATATTTCTCAGGTCTGTAATATCTGTCTCATATTTGAAAGGCATTCCATCCATAATCTCCTTGAGTACGCTAATTTTAACATCCATATTTTTATTAACCTTTGATTGCAATAATACAGCTAAACTGTCTGATTGTCGATCCAACTAAGCATTAATGAGCCGCATTTGCCTCATCACTTGTGCCTGGAATTCTATAAAAAATAAAAATATCAATTAGTTTATCTAGAAGCTAGGTAATAGCATAAAATTTTTAAAAAAAGTAATACATTCAGACTTCTTTCTGAAATTAAATTTTACAGAACTTGTATTTCAGGAAGTGATATGATAAATGTGCCAGATACTTAGGTAAAACAGAATAATGCTCCATCGTAGTACATTTACAAAATTTGTATTTCTTATTAAAATACGGTACGGATAAGTTCAAGAAGCACTATTTTATTTTTTAAAGTAACTTACGTAATAAAGTACCACCTTTATGTATGTATTTATGTAAATAAAAGGGTGATGTTACACTGCGACCTAAAAGATCTATCGTGTTCCCTATTCTTGCTGCTTTAGAGCTGGCCTTCCAATCCTATTCCTTTCAGAAAGTGTAGGATGTCAAAGGGCCCCAGTCTAGGTAAGTCTCCCTCTTCGATTTCAGGTGCTCCCAGGTGCAATGCCCTCGAGTTGCACAGTGCTACGCAGTTTGAGAGAAGGTGGATGGGTGTTTCATCATGTTCCCTACAAAATCTACATTCAGAATCTTTTTCCAATCTAAGCTTACTCAGGTGTCTTTTCAGTCTACAATGGCCTGAAAGTATTCCTGTTAATATGCAAACATTGTTCTTACTCAGGTTGATGCATTCTGTAAACCTCTTCTGGTTATAAGTTCCCAGAAGAATTTTACTTTGCCTCATTCCCTGGAGATTTTCCCAGTAACTGGATTTTCTGTGCTCCATTTCTATTAAGTACCACCTTTAGATATAGCAGTCGACGAATTACTGGAAGATAAATTGGATAATATTCATGGTGTAGGTACTTTCGTGTTCATAATAATTAATGTTTGTAAATCTAGAATTTTGTGAATATGGTAAATGCGATTCTTGATGAATTTTTGTTACTTTCTTAGAAATAGGAGGATATTCATCGACCTCATTTTCAGAAATAGACAATAATGAAGAGCTATTGTATCTCCTAATATTAATTTATTGGTTAAACTATCAATAGCAGATGACGTTAAATTATCCGTGTTTATAGCTTTAGCAGCTCTCTTACAGGCAATTTTCATTTTATCTGTGGCAACAACACCTTAAAGTACTTGACTTACCATATTAACCTAGAATCTTTTTCGGATATAATTTCCTTTCGTTTTCAGCAGCTTTTGTATTTTGTAAAGCTATTCTTATGTCTCGCATCGACATGGTCTGCGGTGGCCAATAACTTCAGTGTAATTTTTTTTGTACCAATTACTAGACACCATTTCCATTGAATTTTCATCGGTAAACTCATCCTGTTGCAACATATACCTCATAAATGTCTGCAATATACATATTATTGTAATAATATGAAAACATGATATAATGTATCTATGTATACAACACAGGCCGGGTAAGCGAACCGTGATGTAGAAGATGCAAACACAGGAGGAAACGAGTTTACATGTAATCTGCACATGTGAGGAACTGAGGTAACTAGCAGAAAATATTTCTGTTTGGGCCTCGAAGGTCCAGTGTCCACTGGGCAAGATACTGGGCTTTATAGAGAACAGCAAGTTGCTCGAGTGGAAATAAGAGAATTAATAGGGATGGTATAATGAGCACCTAGCTCAAATGCTCGGACATTAAGTGCGCACCCTAACTTTAATGAATGAATGAATGAAGGTATAACCTTATCGCATTGCTCACAATTTAGGTATATTTTTATAAATTAATGTAGCGTAGGAAGACAGCATAATCGTTGCCAAACGGCAGTAATGCAACTTCTTGTTTGGTTTCATCTATCTTCCATTGAAAAGTAGCGTCAAGTTTGCGACAAGCGAAAACATGAAATAATGAATTGGTTTACAATCAGATCAAAAACCGAAAACAGGACTGGAGCTGGAATCTACGGCGGGGTGAGAATATAATGATCACCTTTCCATTAGGAAAATATGCCACGGTCTTCAGGTAGAGACATAAGCAATATTGCAATCTTCAACTGAAATCAATAACTTACGAAAATAAGTGGATCTATGTTGCGACAGACAGCCAGGCGATACAGAGTGCACTAGTGAACCCCAAGATATAATCAAGACTGGCTTGGGAATGTATTCGAGAACTGAATAGCATGACAGACCGCAAAAAAGTAACTTTGCTGTAGGTGTCCGGACATTTAGTAATCGAAGCAAACGAAAATGTCGGTGAGTTAGCAAGGAAGGGATAATCCGCTTCATATGTAGGACTAGAACTTGTTCTAGGGGAGTCTAAAAGCACAACCCGAGCGCAGGTAAGAAGTTGGGTCAAATAGAAACACAAAGAACACTGGAATAATACAACTAGGAAAATTCATGATAAGACCTTTATTGAGGAACTATGAAAAAAGGAGGTTGAAGAACTACTGCAGTTAAATAGGAATCATCTTCGTATAGTAACAGGACCCCTAATAAGGCACTGTACATTGAAAAGGCATCTACAGAAAATCGGAATCAACACTAGAGGTACCAACTGCAGACTGTGTAATGAGATGACAGAGAACGCAGACCACATTATGTGAGAATGCGAGCTCTGGACGTTAGAAGATTTCAGCTTTGTGTCTGACCTTCTTCGAGATATTGCAATTTTTTTAGCAGGTAGTTTATATTATTGTAAAGACTGCCTGAATAACATTTTTCAGCACCACGGGAGCCACATATAGTAAAAAAATCTGAATTCTGTAGCTTTATGGCGTTTACAACCACTAAGTGGTCTTGTTTTTCTTGAGAATGCCGAAGGATATTCTTGCAAAGCTGTTCCAATACTTCTGATATTTGGTTCACTTTCTGATCAGGTAATTTAAATTGTGGCTTTCCAAAATTTAAGCCATGCCGTTCACCATTTAACATAATCCTCTTCCAATGTGGACTTGGTAGATGAAAAGCATGTATGCCCTTTTGTTTTGCTTCAAAATGTAAATTTTTGAACGTTATGCAATTTTCATTTAAATAATAAATGCATTCATTTACGAAATACAAAGATCATTAGATTCCTCTAATTGTTTCTTGCCTCCATGATACAATCCAAGCATGAACACATTATATTTAAATAACGGAATGGATTTTACACTACAAACTATTAGATAGAAAGTAGTGGCAGTAATTTTCGTTATTAGAAGACCATCAACGTTTACTTCTAAATCTATAGACATATTTTCATTTGGCATAAAAATGCTGTTGTAAAACTTATTAATAATACTATTCTCAATATTAAAACAGTAAAAGTTGCCAGGATTCATTGGAGTCGATCGAAGCGTTCCTAATAATGTTCGTGAATCATTAGTTAAATGTTTCAAATGACGAATTTCATCCATCAATATTTTTAAAGGTTTACAAATACTATTAGGTGAAATTCTTTTTTTTTTCAAAAAATTTATGTGTTTAGCATGAACATTTATGTAACTTATAATATCTCCTAAATATATTTCCTTCTTTTTGTATTGCTTCACTTAAATCAAACTTATGGCGAGATTCTAATGCATATCAGCAGTGTCTGTAAGGTTATCTGTAAACCTGTAAGCATATATAATACATGGTTACAGATTTACAGGTAAATTACTAACACTATGTTAGAATAACTCTTTGAGGCTTTGTTATTTTTGATATCTGCCCCTTTTATTTATTGATTTTATTGTTACTACACAGTTAAAATATAATACCTGATAGTGACAGCAATATCTTGATTAAAAACATTAATACAACCTCTTTACGAGAATTAACTAAAGTAAAGGCTGTAGTTAATCGTTTTGTAAGTTTTTTCCTCTCTATATGTCTTCTACTTTGTTATCCAATCTTTGTAATATTTACCACTCTAACTTAACCCAGCAAGGAATACAGAGTCTAGTTGTGTAGTGCGTGTGACTTAATATAACAAGAACAACATAACTTTGAGGAAGTACTTACCTTTAAATTCTACAAAGATATAATACATTTGAAGAGATAATTCGTAACTTAACGCACAAAACTGGAGTAAGTTGAGCCACACGGTAAATAGAAAGTTCGTAATAACGGCACTCAATAGCTCAACCAAAGATCACTTAACCTGAAGTAGCTTATGCGTTTGGCGGCGACCGGCAGCACGCCGAAATTAATTTGCGAGATTTGCGTGCGATGGCGGGCGTTACAAGATCGAACTCAGTGACAGAATTAGTCACAGTAACGATAAACAGTCAAACTAACGATAAACAGTTAAATTCAAATAGCTATTTCTTCTGCGATTCTTCTCAGTTTTTATAATATTTACTGTAAAATAATTTACAACAAATTCTTATATTGCGGCAAATTGTTGTAAATGCAACATGTTTTTCCCTAAAATACGAATAAAATGTATGACATAATAATGTAATACAGAAATCAGATTATTTATAATTGTTTACAACATTGTTTTTTTTTGCACTTTAGTTCTAAAATGCCAAAATCAAAACAGAGATTTTGTTCAGAAATGTATATGAAATGTATTTACACAACAGAGTTTATACGTACTTGCACATTATGAACATAGAGCGAATATCTAATGGATATACTGTGTTACTTGGGATCTTATTGTAATTGGGTAACTCAAATTAATCGATTAGTAAGCAAAGAAAATTGTAGAAAGCATGTAGTAAAAATATTTACAACCTAGCTGCAAATTACAGCAAAATGAGAAAACATAAAATATTATCCTTCTATACTATGCCCTTCTCTTCTTGTATAGAAAGAATTGTCATTGTTGAATCATGTAGCGGTAAAATTTATTTCCACTTTCACAGCATTGTATTAAATAAGCATTCTGTTCTAACTTTTAACATTACTAAGGTTACCTTAATATTTAATTATAAAAAATTTCGTCAATGCTTTTTACCGTAAACTACAAACAAACAGCGCTATGAAAATCTGTTTTACGGTACTACTTTGACGATATAAGAGATAAGTACCGAAATGCAACTTTAAACACATTTAACAGGTAGCAAGTAGTTTAAGTAAGTCATGTATCTAATGGACTTTTCTAATTTAGAGGATAAAAATACTAAAATATTAAATAAAAAATATTAATTAAAGGTGCAAACGTGTAAACGGATTAAAATAAAAACAAAGAAAACAAAATTAAAAAATTCTGACTCCAAACTTTGTATTTACATTCAATTTTGGGTTACAAACAACTTTCTTTTATAAGCATTTAGTCTAAAGTAATAAACAATAGCTTCTTTATTCACATTTTCATAATTTACTAATACTCTGTACATCGGATCTTGTTTTTTTTCATTGTAAGAACAAAGAAAACAAAATTAAAAAATTTTGACTCTAAACTTTGTATTTATGTTCAATTTTGGATTACAAACAACTTTCTTTTATAAGCATTTGGTCTAAAGTAATAAACAATAGATTCTTTATTCACATTTTCATAATTTACTAATATTCTGTACATCGGATCTTGTTTTTTTCATTGTAAGCTCAGTTCTTTGACAAGCAATTTTTTTCACAAATAGTAACCTTTTGTTCGAAAATTAATAAAAAAAGGCTTATTCTTCTCGTAAACCCTATCCGAAGACACACTGGGTACTTATTCGCGCGAATGTTGTGTGTAGACTTGCTTGACTTTGGTACAGACTGATGATCACAGATAACATCTGACGGTACTCTGACCACATTAGAACCAATTGCAACGAATCGCAACGGTCAATAGATACTTACATCCATGTTTTAAAAGATGAAAAAAACCTTTAATTATAACCTGTCAAACAAACATCGGCTAATTGTGTAAACATGTGATTCTGACATTTCGTCGTTTGTTAAGTTCAAAGGGTTCTCAAATGTTTCACTTCACTAACCCTTTTAAGCAACGTAAAAGATAAACCCCATCTCACTGAAAGATTGGGTGTTTAAAAAATCGGATGTGGTGCCTATAATAAAGTTTATATTGGACAGACGAAACGTGTTAACGGAACTAAGTTCGAGGAACACGTAGTCAGTTATCGCTAAGGGAGATTTCTTTATCCAGTGTTACACAACATACAAACGATACCGGACATAATATCTATATAGGAAATCTTGAATACGTGTACCACCAAGCAAATTAGACGCATTCGAAACCACATATCTATATGAAAAAAAAAACCTTCGAATAATTTATTGAATCGAGAAGTTCAAGTTTTTCTTAGTGTACAAGATTAATATAGCTAATATTATGGCGTATCGTTCGCAAAGGCTTTCTTTAATTGTGATAATTTGCTTACTACAAACTGTTGGGTGTTAACTGATAATGCACACATCCTTTAATTTTATTGTAAATACGTTGACGTATACTTAGGTACATTTGTATCTGTAATAATTGTTTTTGGAGAATCTATTTCTTGTGAAATTCATTAAAACAACCTGGACAGAAACCTGGCAGCCCAGGGCAGTTCCTGCAGAAATAGATTACGCGTTTCGCTATCTTAGCGGCGTGCGCGCTCCGCACATTTTGATCCCTTAGTTTTGAGTAGCACAGTTTACATATTTCCTCTTTAATTTCCTGACCTCTGTTCCTATCCATAACAGCTCTGCTAATGTATCTCGTTCGTTTTCTCTTATGCAACGCTTTCTCACTTGTTTCCTCTTTATTCGCTTTACCTTCCATTGAGGGCTCTGGAAAATTTATTTTATTAGGTATGTACATTTAAATTACACTTAAACAACTATGTCAAATTGTATATTGCAAAAAAGTGAAAAGTGCCTGGAAGGTATTTTAATGCTTTTTTTTAATGTTTCCGTGTTACACTGGCAAGGGAACACCGGCAACTGTAAAATTTCGATTTCCAAGAAACTTTGTAGACTGAAAGAATACTGAGGTAGAGGCACTACGCAATTTTTTTTTCTGCCATCACCCCGATTTATGGTCCAGCCCCCTTCAAAATTTGTGAGATTTTTTCACACAATTAAGGACCTTTTTAACATAGCTTGCAACAAATTACATGGTCCTAAAGATGATGTAACCTATACTCCCAAAAAGGTAATAACGTGAGACGGAGTACCTCATATTCCCCATTTCTTAATAATTCCTCTCTCTCTCCCTCTTATTGGCAAAAAAGTAATTTCACGCAGAAAATGACGGTGTATAATAAATTTAGAAAATCAATAATATTTAAAAAATATTAAACATTGAAAATGTGTTTAATTGTAGTAATTTTCATACTGTAAGCTACTGGGTGTTAAGTCACAATGCACAAATTTCTTCAATTTTGTAAATATATTGATGTATACTTGGTTACAGTTGTGCTTGTAATAATTGTTTTTGCACAATCTATTTCTTGTGAAATTCATTAAAACAACTTGGACAGAAACCTGGCAGCCCAGGGCAGTTGCAGCAAAAGTAGATTACGCGTTTCGCTATTTTACAAGCGTGTGCGCTCCGCACATTTTGATCCCTCAGTTTTGAGTAGCACAATTTGCAATATTTCCTTTTTAATTTTCCTGGACCTCTGTTTCTATCCATAACATGCTCAATAATGGTTTCTCATTCGTTTTTTCATTATGCAATGGTTTCTCATTTGTTCCCTCTTTATTCGCTTTACCTTCCTCCGAGGGCTCTGGAATGTTTATTTCATTAGGTATGTGCAATATTTAAATTACACTTAACCAACTATAAGTTGGAAAAAAAGTGAAAAGTGCGAAGAGGTTATTTTAATGCTTATTCCGTGTTTAATTGACAAGGGAATACTACCATTTATTGATAAATTAACATAATAACGATACACCCATAAACCCCATGCGCCACTCAAAGGTACTACATGGGGTTATCTACTCTAATAATTATAATAATAATAAACTTAATTACTATTGCGGAACTAGTGATGGTTGGTATTGATAATATTGCGCCCGCGGAACCACTTTATACATCTCTCAGCATTCACCTACACCGAAAGAAATAAAAAGGATTATTTCAATATACGTTAGCATGTATTCAGTTAACTAAGAATTGGTTAACTTTGCTTTCTCTCAGTGTATGAGCAAGGAAAACAACGAAAACCTTACTCCGGGGCATCTTTTATTGAAAGAGTGCCGTGGTAGAAGAACTACGGATTGTTTTTTTGCCGAAACACCAGATTTAAGGGTACAACCGTCCTCCGAAGTTTGTGCGATTTTCTAATTTTAAGAACATCTCCGAAATTATAACAGGTATTAAAAAAACAAAATGTGTAGCAAATTACATGGTTCCAAAAATGACGTAACCTATACTCGTAAAAAAATAATATTGGGGGGCGAAGTACCCCACACTCCACATTTTTTTAATAATTCCTCTTTTTATTATTACTCAAAAAAAAAGCGATATCACGTAGAAAATGATGGTATATAGCAAATTCAGAGAATTCATAATAATTAAAAAAAAAACATTTAAAATAACTAAACTAAAGCTGTAAATGTGTATATTTCTTCTTCAACATCTGGAAACCTCACCTTAAATAATTTCAAAACCTGGTCAATTGATGTTTTTCTCCCAAACATACTCATTTTAAACTGTAACGCTGTTTATTATAACTAACTAACTTAATTAATTTTATTTTCGCTTTTTAAAATAATGTGATTTTGATCTCAACTGCACTATTCCAGTATCAATTTAATCCTCACATTTCACACTTATTCACATTATAGACAACTCAATATTATTTAGTCTACGTCTGGAACTCCATCCACTTGTGCATCCCCGGACATCATTGTTGACAAACCACTGCAGGGTCGGGTGTTAGAAATGAATTAGTCGAATAAAAAGAAACGGTCCTTGTATTACACAGAACGATATAGTCATAACTCTTGAATCCTAATTATAATATGAGTTGGTGTGTGTTAGTGTCAGAAATTTGAAAGTTCACAATAAAACCCTTACACCGAAGTCATTGCATTTTTATTAATTTATTTGAAACAGAACCACAACATATCTGTTTCTGAAAGAATGTTTTATACTATATAATATATAAATAAAGATTTAGTTTCACAGAATGGAAAGAATGTGAACTCAATTATTGTAAACACTTGTATTACTTAATCAAACATTATTTTACTAGAATCGTGTTTTTTATTACTATAAGCTGTTCAGAAATATGCAATAAAATAATAATAAAAAACGCATAAATTTGTGAATTTTTCTAATCTATTCTCCTATTTCTTTTAAAATATAAATTACTCCACACATTTGAAAATTTCCCGCAACAGCCTTACAAGATGACAACTAGGCTTAAAGGTCATTGAAAACGGACCACAAAAGACCAAAGGATTTTGCGAGCTCGTCCGTACTGATTATATACTGTGCCCTTTAAACATCTAACATGCAAAAGAGCTACAGTAACAGTACAACCTCTAGATGTGTTTACCTTTAGACCGTAGAATTTTTAACTATGGCATATTACATTTGCATCGAAAGAAATAATATCTAAGCTCCTGTATTAGCCGAATATCCTAGCGGGTTTTGACTAATGCGAGGGGCCGTGAGTTGATTCTTGCTCTGGTCACTTACCGGTAACCGGTTTGTTCCGGGGTTTAAATAATGATTATGAGGAAGAATTAGCTCTGCGGGGTACCTGACAAACAATAAATTGCTTAGGCTTCATATACCTCGAAAAAAAAAAAAACGCTGCAATATTTAAACCACAATTAGTCTTCTTCAAGATTTATCGACGTGGCGTGGCTGCAACACCTGAGCCCTTTGAAAATCCTGTAAAATTTTGTTTTGCCGAAAATGAAGTTCTACATCCTTGTGTAGTATTTGTAAGAAACCCACAATTGTGCGCTTTTCGCTATATTTGTGTTTTGACTTCTCTTACACCAACTATCATTATTGTAATAACTACATAGCTTAATTTTTATTATATGTAGATTAATACGATCTTGTAATATATATTAATATATATTCATAAAATTGCTTTACAGTATGTAATGTATATAACAATTTGCAAGTATTTTATTTCTCTAATTCTGTTCTGTTTTTAGAAAAGTTATTATTATTGCAAATATGTTAACTATATTTATACTGCATGAAATGTCACAAAATAGGATATAAGTGGGTACAAAATATTATATTTTCTTGAGAAAATAGTATAAAGAATGAATAATATTTTAAATGGTTGATATATAGTTTTATAACATTTTCTATTTAAATGTTTAGTGTAATTGTGTTTGTATTCTGGCTCAAGTAACATGTTCATCACATTAGCTACATTAATTAAGGGACATTGTGCCAAATTATAATATTAAGCTGCACGACAAATTTGGAACTTTCATCTTATACATACAGTCGTGGACTTTCGGAATGATCCGCTATATAGAAGTGAAAACCTCGCTATTCACACTCTATTCTATTGCATTTCACCATATAAATATAGAAACATTCTATTCATTCATTTGCATCCAACACATCTGCTCATATGTCGCGAAATAGAATAGACTTTGAATAGCGCGGTGCTCATTGCTGCACAGGCGATCATTCCTAAAGCTCACGACTGTACATTTAAACGTCTACCTGCGTATTCGAAGGTTCATGTTTAATTAC
Source organism: Protaetia brevitarsis (assembly GCA_004143645.1). NCBI lineage: Eukaryota > Metazoa > Arthropoda > Insecta > Coleoptera > Scarabaeidae > Protaetia > Protaetia brevitarsis. Next base: position 2,391,482 of record RXPK01000037.1, on the reverse strand, counting down.
ATATCTAATAAATCTTGATATAGAGTAAATTATATGTGAGTTTCTGAGAAATGTTGTTGTTCAAAATATTATTCTATAAATATATATTCTAATGTGCACTCTCAAGTAATTAATGATGTATGAACAAAAAGTCACAAAGTGTCAACTGTAAATCTACATATTCTGCTCATTAAATAAGTAAATCAAAATGTAAATCTTTAGTTCTTCGTCTTGCGCCCCAAATTTGTTAGTAGTATACGCACCTTTCTGATGATGTAGTAATGAAGAAATGCATAACATTTTATTTAAAAAAATATAGAAAACATAAATAAACTCAATTTAAATTGGAATTCACAGTGTGAAAATCATCAAATAGTGAATGTTTTCCTGCTAACACTGTTAATGAGCAAATGTAAATAAACTCATTTAGTAAATGCATCTGACAATATTTTATTATTTGAAGTATGTGCATAGATATTATTATAAAAGAAAAAAAAAAGAAACTATTAAGAAAATGAGGACAATGGGGTACTCCGTTCCTCATTATTGGCTTTCTACGAAGACAAGTTATATCATCTTAGAGACCATGTAATCTGCTACAAATTATGTTAAAAAAAGTTTTTTAATATTTGTTATAATTTCGGAGTTCTTTCTGAAAATTGAAAAATTGCGCAAGCTTTCAAGGGGATGGGGGTTGTACCTCTAAATTGGGCATTTTGGGCAGAAAAAAATTCCATAGTGCTTCTACCATGGTACTCTCTCGTCTGTAAAGTTTCATGGAAATCGGGATTTGACAGTTACCGGTATTTCCTTGTGAGTGCTACTGTTAATGTACAAGTTGAGGAGAAAAGGGATTTCACTATAAAAGAGACCTTATTTCATTTTTCGGTCGCTCATTTTTAACTGTAAAAATATTCCGTTTCAGCAACTCAGCATGATATTATGTATACGGATTTAAGGTATGATGAGTTATTCAAGAATATCGTGTGCACTTAAGGCAAGGACAACATGTTACAACTTTTAGACGTGTTATATTTGTTCCCACATTTTTGTATGAATAGCACCAACAGCTTTATAACATTTTTGTATTATTAAAAACTAAAGAAATTCTAGTCATCGAGTTAAAATACTTTTTAATGTTTTTATTCCTTCAAACTAAACTATGCTACAATAAAAGAGAAACCAAATGATGCAATTGGCCAGTTAATTCAAATGAGTGTTTCAGGTTAAATAAAATATCCAAATCAGGTCTATATGCAGCTATTTATACACCTATAGGTTCGGAATTCATTCTCATGAAAATGCTTTACTTTTGATGATGTTTGATCAGTAAATGTCTTGTCAAGTTGGCTCGTCTTTTGCTGCAGTATGAACAATAATCGCATTTATGTAATGGTTCTTTGCCGCAGTCATACTTGGTATGCATGTATAAAGATCTTTTTTGAGTATACTTCTTGTTGCACTTATAACAAGCGAAGGCACCTAAAATGAAGAATCTATTAATAACTTTGAAAAAAATATGAAGCCAAAGAACTTTTGCAAAAATACGTTTTTAATGAGAGACATAGCAAGAAGAGGTATATTGTTGTTGACACCAAACAGGTATCATGGCTTTGTCATCTTCTTTCTAACAGATGGTTTTCTAATCCCTAAAAGTCATTTTGCCATCTCTGAACCTGCTTGTCTTATTTTACCTACTTTTATAAAGAATATTTGTTGAAGCAGCATTGTGATTGGTTTACATAGCATGAGCATAGCATCCATTCATAACATTTCTGTGTTTCCTGTTCCTGTGTCAAACATAAATATTTAGATTATAGCTGTATTTTTCATTCTAGAAAAAACTTTTCGGTGTTTTTTTCAATCTCATGTTACATATCCTAAAGATATTTTTCGCTAGATAATGTTTCAAAAGTGGGAATACGTATAAGTACTTCGTTATTTTAAATGGAACAATCTGTACATTCTATTCCATTTCCCACTTCTACATAAAAATGATTTTATATAAACTATTATATGTCTATCTCTAGTAATAATACTTTTGGCTCGGAGATTCGCTTAGGGTGACGTAATTGACGTTTGCGTTTGTCTAGCACTAAGTATTTACATTTGTTACATTGAATTACGCTCACCCCCACAGAGGGTATTTCTGTACGATGCGAATTTTTCGAGATATTGCAAAATTTCAGGTTAAATGATTCACCCCAATAAAAGATTTATTTAAAGTCATCTTATTTTTTAAGTAGAATTAAAAATGGTATCATATATAAAGTGTCTGAGTTAAACTAGCGAAATAAGTATACCTTCCTATACTTTTATAAAACCTTTGTAGAAAAGATTGCATCCAAAATGAAATATAGACCTATAATCACAAATAAAATGTTTGCTGAGGCGTACATGCTGAAATAAGGAATTTTAACTGTGATTTTACTAAGACATAAATGATAAAACAAGGACTTTTTAATTATTAATATATTTTAAAAAGAATCCAAACAATACCAGTAATAAGAATAGTGCGCAACCCAATAAAGTTAAAACTAAGGCTATGTATTGTGGTATGTTTGATACAATTAAACAAAAGCTGTGAAGCACAAAAGGAGTTCTATATTATGTTAATTAAAACTATAAGGTTAAGTCAATTAAATTTTGTTTATTGTTTCTTCATTACCATTGGCTTGTTGCAATATTTTACTACCATGTTTTTAGTTAATTCACATACCTGAACAGTAAACATAAATGCTACATTACAAATTTTGTATAACACATGGTGGGTAGTTTTTTCCAACACACATTTTTAGTTTTTACCATGCGCGTAAGATTGAGCACTAACTTTGGAATTTACCGTATGTATATAAAAAATAATTAAACATAATTTCTTAGTTTAGTTTATCATATAAATTACTGATATCCTATTAAAAATCAAACAATATATACCGACACTTTCCCACTTCGTCTTGAGAATATGAACCATATTTGCAAAATGATATGGTATCTTCCATAAGTTCTCCAAACTCGAAGTGCGAAAAGCTTTAACAATTAAACCTAAATATTATACATATGCTAAAATTATTATCACAATTATTATGAAAATATTAAATACTAGATACCTAAGGTTGAAATATACTTTTGTCTTGTATTGATTTTTTAATGTGGAAATTTATTAACTTAAGGTATATGTAAAGTGCTAGGTGTAAAACGGTCTACAAAAGTACTACAAAATTTCGTAATAATAAAACGCACTTCAAAAATGTCAAAAAGAAGAAAATAGAAATGTTATTCAAATCATACACATATACAATGTGAAAAGTTAAGATACGATGTATTCATATATAGTTCCTTAGAAAAGATAAAATACAAAAATAGTGATTCGAATTTATTAAAATTGTATTGTCAAGTGCAAACTAGAAATTATTCTAATACTCTTAAATGAAAAAATATTCATATCATCAATAATAATAATGCGTTATATGAAATCCATCTTTACTTACAATTAGATATGTGTAACAGTGCTTTTTTCTTTTGAACAAAATTCAGACGCAAACGCCGTAATTATAATAACTATAACAAAATAATGTAATTGTGTCCAAATTATAAACATATTATGAAGAATATTATGCTTTATGTATTACTGTTACTACCGTCGCTTTTTTGTGTTTGCAAAACATCCGAAGATTGATTATGTTTTGACATTATATGTCTTTTCAAATTTGCATTTCTTCTCGTCTTGTATTCGCAATTAGGGCATCGAATTTGTGGGTCTATTCCGCAATCGTATTTCACGTGCGCATACAAGGAATTGCTGTGCCTATACCATTTTCCACACTTTGGGCAGGCGAAACCCCTAGTATCTAAAATTAGATATTTTTCAGTACACAGATTTATATAAAAAACCGTAATGATACTGAAAGTAAAAAAAAAAACACTTGAAGGTAGGAAATATCTTGGACATTTCAAACTTTAATATAATAGGCGTATTATAAAATTACACACAAAAATTAATAAAAAAGGAATTGGAAATTTAATGTAATAATTTAATTGCACAACAATTCATTTTACTATTTAACGTTATTAACTGGATCGATGTAATGCATTTTCTGTTGAAAAATTCAAATAATTACCAGAATAATAAGGGGAAATAAAATATTTTTTGAATTCAACAAGTTTCAATTCAATCGAAAACTTTTATATTTGGAAACTTGTAGGTTACCTTTGATAAAATGATTGTAGGTCTGTTGACTGGTCACTGTAGACTACATGCACCTGTAGATACTGCCAAGAGAAGGAAGAAACACCAGTTCATGTGCTGTGCCAATGTGAAGGCCTGGCGAGGACAAGGTTTCTAATAATGGGGGAGGAAAACTCCACAGCTAGTAGCTACATAAAGAAGCCGTCTCAACAGGTGATTAGGCCTAATTAATAGGGCAAAATTAGAGAGCGTCTCTCAGTAAAAGGGATCACAATTAGATCTGAAAAGGTCGCGGTGAAACAGGTTGCCTATGGCCTGTCTGTCCAATTCCTAATCTAATCTAATCTACATTTGGTAGCGTGTAAAGCAGAACGCGTGCTAGACCGGCTCGGATCGGTCAACCCGAAACGCCGCGATCGGAATTTTTTGTTATACCTAAAATTAAATGAAGAACCGCGCACTGACTCGAATTGGAAAATTATTAACCAGTGCGCGGTACTTCTTTAATTTCATTCATAGCAAAAACTGCCTATCATACCGTTTCGAGCCGACCCGATCGAGTCGATCAAGTGTGCGTTCTGCTTTACACTTTGATAGTAAATAGAGTTAAATTGAATTTTTAAATTCCTGTCGAATATATTTTCGGCTAGCTTGTGAGTATGATACGCAAAACAAGCATACAACGAAAAGACAAAAAAAGGTTAAATGTTACGTTTATTAACTTCTTAAATAAGACCGTAGGATTCTTGGAAGAAGGAAATAGTATAGTATTGAGGCGCCGCTGAATGTAACGTCACGTCGTCTCGTTAAATGGTACGATTTTTGAGAACAATATAGACTTCCAGGAAGGGGAGAGGAGTAAGAAAGGAATCGTGCATAAATCACCACGTTCGTTAAATTGATTTTAAATAAAGTTATTAAGCATTAACTGTATACATAATGCATGAAATGTATTACGACGTTTAACTGGTTTCATTGAACTGACAGAGGAACATCGCGAACTGTAAATCGCCGATTCTAATGAAATTTCGCCAGCTAGTAGACCCCATGGAGTGTCACTCAATGGCACTTTCTGTTGCTGCGGAATTTCAACTTTAGGGGGTGAAATTTATCCAAAATAACTTTTATGCGGTAGAGATAGAGAAAAAGTTTCAGTTGGAGGACTTGCAGCGTTTATGTAGCTCATTCGGTTGACATACCTGTTTATATGCACGGTGTTACAATAAGCAGGGAATGAATATATTGTGCTTACCTGATTGAATTTCAGAAATAGGTTATAATCACTCTATTTGGCAACGGGTACAATTTCAATGTTCATTCGTTACACATAAAGTACTATCATTATTGGTATTCGTGCTGTTCGTAATGTACAAAAGAAAACTAATTGTATATTGCCAATAATATTAGTTTATTGAGTTCATATCGTTTTGCAGATGTGTGGATTGAAATCGTAATCTATCGCCAAGGTCCGTATATGCAAGGTTACCTCGTAACTTTTCAGCCAATCAAGAGAAAGAGCGCGAACGCGTCATCAATATACAGTTTTTAATAAATAAAGTGGTGCATATATGTAAAAATAATAAATGGCTATTTGCACTCCCAAACTAAATATTCATCTTTTATAATAAAAAACGAATTTCTACTATTATGTAATAGTAAACATCAGACAAGTAAATCAAGAAAAATAATATTGTATAAATATAACACAAAAGTTAGAACTACACACATAGAGCATAACATTAAATTAGAAACTAAGAAAAAGTAAAGTAAAATGGTAGAAAGATAACGATTATATATTATCATACTAAATATTTATTCTTTATTCATTTATTCTAAACATAAGTAAATTGAGCTAACAAAATAACATTAATTTAAAAACTAAAAAAAAACTAAAAATTTAGAAATACAGATTTATGTAATTTTTTTTCTTGGTAAATTTGCATCCTTTAGATGTAAGTTCTCTCTTTTCAGTGATTTTTGTTTGTTTTAAGTTTAAATATTTATTTAAAAAAAAATCTTTATTTGGAAAAATTTTCATTTAATATTTTGTCAACAACGTGTCTTGCAATATACTTTTTATTATAACAGAATACCCCAATACTAACCATTTAATGTAAACAAACACGAGAATGATCGCGTGGCGCGTCATCACAGCGTCATCGTGTATCAACCCCTCCTTTCCCCGGGCCTCACCTACAACTTACGAGGTAACCTTATGTATACGGACCTTGATCTATCGCTACTTTGTATGCACAGCGTGTAGTGTTTAAACTATCAAGATAAATCAGTTGAAGCATACATATTGTTCTGCCAGTCTTCTGTCATTTCTACATCCAAATGCGCATAGCTTGAAAACTATCACGTATAGGCGTTTAACGCCTGGCGTACTTTTACACTGGCTTTCAACATTTAATGCAACCGCATTACAATATATACAGTATCTTATTAGAACAAAGAAATGTGAAAAAAATCATAATTTTGTAAGCATCCCTGTATAATTATTTAATTCAGGTCTATATACAGTACTCGATGACAAATAGAGTGATTGTGATCGATTTCTGAAATTCGATCAAATAAGCACAACATATGTCGTGCCGTGCGTATTTTAACACCCTGTATATAAATAGCTATATTAACCGAAAGGGCTACATAAACGCTGCAAGTGCTCTATTGAAACCTTTTTTCTATCTCTCACCGTTTAAAAGTTATTTTAGATAAACGAAATTTGATTGACAGTTCGCGAGGTTCCATTTCGAGTTAAATTAAATTATCGATAAAATTGAGTATTTAAATTCAAAGATTTAAAATTTGGAAATTGAATTGTAATACGTAACGTCAAATGTCTTAAAAATCGACTAAAAAGGGCATGAAGAATAATTAATTGTGTCCAAATATACACTAATACAAGGTAAAGAAAATGACGACAAAAGAACTGAAACTGAATAGAGAAAAAAAATTCCAATTGTTGCTCGTTACAAAAGAAAATTAAAATTAACTTACAGTTACGTTTGCGAGCAACACACACACGCGAACTCGGATAAAGACGGTATTCCTCGGACAGTACGGCTCTGACGATCGAACCTGATCGATCGAAATTTCGGAACAAAGCCAGCAACTGCAGATCCGCACAACGTCTTATCGATCGGCTTAACCGCAAATAACTTCAATCCAAAACAAAATATCGATACGATGATTTTTCTGGACACAAAAATCGCAGAGAGATGCTATACCGATGAGAGGAAATATAGGTTCAAAAGGGGTTGCTGGTCTTCGATTGCTTCTCGAAAGGGTCGATGGGAAATTCAGTCGAAGAATTCTTGTGCGCAGAAAAGGTAGCGTCTTTATATAGCCCCCGTAAATCGACAACCATCCTTAAAAGAGACGTATGAATGGGTGCAGGGAAAAGAAGGGAGCAAACATCTGGTTGGGTGCAATTGAATCGGATTACGGAGAAATTTATAAAGGGATTAAGAGTGCGTTAACGACCCTCAGTTTCATAACACGAAAGATATCAGACTTCCCGTGAAAATTATGAGATATGAGATGAGGTGTTATTTGTACCAGGTACCATTTTAGTTCAGCTGGCAGTAATTTATTACCTCGTTTATTGCTAACTAAAATAATACCTACACAAAAAAATTAATGTAGACAAATTTAGAAGACATTTTAAAATGCTAAATACATTAAGTTCTTATTGGGAATACTTATCTACTTAAATATAAATACTGACATATTTTCTTCAGAACTGCATATATTTAGTTTTTAAACTGCACGTACATGAGTCACTTGTTTACATTCCCACACCTAACTAACTATTCAGGTGTTTTTGTGATTTTATATCGATGAAAAGAAAACACAACATAGAGTACATGAGTTATTTAAGTGAAGATCGTCGTGTCAAATATAATGGATATTGTAAGCATAAACGGATATATTTTTTACAAAGCATGAGAAACACAATTTTTATTTTCTTTTTCATGAATTTACCCCAAGAAAGATACGAATGGTAGTTCATTTTGATTTGAAATACTATAATTATTAATTTGCGACGTCATCCTACAATAAATATTAAACATTCTTGAACCCAATTTTTATTTCGGGAAAGTGCTAAACCGAAGTCCGTATGCGACAGCCCTCTATATATGTTTCTACTTTGACTAGTCGATCTTCGACAGCCGTCTGACTCACACGCTTGCCTACCGTGATAGTGGGAGACCCTTCCCCCACAGTGCCGAGCATCGATGTATACTGATGACGCGTGACTCGACCAACGAGCTGGCAGCGGGCCCAGATACGGTTGGCCCCACTTCAATGTAATTTTTGCGTATACTACGACCACCCCTCTTCCGCTAACTCCGCGCGGATACCTACAAACGTCTGAAATCAGGGGACATCTAGACGTGACCCTAGTTCGCCGCTTGTCTGCATAAATAACTACAAAGCGCGTTTGGTCGCATCAAATCAGAGGAATCGCAACGTTGGTTCTGTACTTAAATGCGTGTCTGTGTGTAGGTATATTTATCGGTATATTCACAGAAAATAAAAGCTCCTTAACGAGTAATTTGTGATTTGCATGGTGGGGCCATGGCACCGTGGCTCTTTAAAAGGGGTCGCCCCTGATAAGCATCTAAAATACATATTTGCAGACTTACACCTAACCTTATGGGCACTACAGATGTGCATAGAATCCCACCATAAGCATAAATATTTACGTTACATATATTCTATACGTATCTTGTCGTTTTCTATACTGGTTAGAGAGAATAAAACAGCGTATAATTTTTTAACAAACTTACAAACGAATGATATTTGAAACTTTTCTTATTCTATCTTAGCAGTTTTGTTTGAACTTTTCTCCATAAATAACATGTGTCTCCACTTGAATAGCAATTTATGTCCAACGCTGTAATGACTGGCATAATTACAACTGACAATGAAGTAAATCCTTCTAAATTTAAAAATACCATTCATTTCTCTGCCGAGTAATTTTTTAACTTACCTTTTCCATACATACCTAGCGGTTTAATCATGTCATTTAATTATTAGGGATTAAAGAGCAAATAACTTCAGGTTCCCACCTCTAATTAAGAATTATTCCTAGCATAAAAGTTCTCGCATCAGTCGAAACTTTTACTTGAGTCTACTCACTACTACCCAAATTAAATTTTTTCGATTACTATATTTAGTTTCGGAAACATTAGGAAGCGCCACGTACAGCATATCGATTCGGATCGGTCGGAACGGAAAAGAACGGTCAGAAAATTTTGTTGTACATGAAATTAAGTGTAAGTACCGCGCACTGGCTTCTAACTGGTGCGATTTGAAGCACTCCGCAGTACTTCATTTAATTTTTTATATAGCAAAAACTTTCGGTTATTCTTGTCCCATCCGAGCCGAGTCAATGTATAGTGCATTTCAAGATATAAGAATATCATTTCTAATGTCTGCCTAGATTTTGTTGCATTTTCTATGACGCCAATTACCTGACTCCTCACTTAAAGAGTACGATTTAGAGCATATGAATCTGGGGACTGTATTGACTACAATTACGGCCCTATGAGATAATAATAAAAAGTAATTTTAATTCTAAATTGTTTTAGTTAATCAGCTGCCATTAATAATTCTGAAATCAATATATTTCTCTGGCAGTGTTACTCATTATGATGTGACTAGTGATGATGATATGGGAGCATGGCAGAGAAAGCATTTGTCCCAAGATACAAAACATTTTCCAATACAAATTTCAGTTCATTAGCTGCGATCAACCTTGACACTTGGAAATGACAGAAATAAACATTACTTGAAAACCATTCATGACCTACTTGCAAGGCTGTCAGCGAAATTAGCAATTAATGTTTCCTACAAATTCCGATATTTTCTTTTGGAGATAAATCTAGAACGGATAGATATCGAAATGCGGTTTTCACTGAAAATTCGCCAATTTAATGGCTTATGACACAGTTCATTAAATAGGATGGTTACATTTCTTTTTATTTTTTTTTAATCACAAAAATATGTAACCACTATATAATTCCATGTCAATTTAAATGTTAGAACAAAAATTAACTACTGTATACATCTTTGAGTTCCTTCACTTTGTGGCGACTTTGTATTGATCGTGTTAATGAAAGGGCAGAAAAAGCATTTATCACATGACGCAAAACAGATAATTCTCAATGTCTATTATACCCTGATGGAAGAAAATAATTAAGTACGAACCAAGAATATCGAACAAACGTCGTAATTAACCAAATTATCTTTTGGAACAATATATAAGCTAATTAAAAAAAAAGCGCAGGGTCTCTAAAGTAGAGAAGTGACATAGGAGCACAGAAAAAATGATGACTATGACATTGACACGAGCCCAACTGAAAAATATGCGTTTATTGATAAGATACATCCAAAAATATACGTTTGCCTGTAAGCAAAAGAATCTATCGCCAGTGATTAAGAGCGTCGCCTGAATGCTCGTACACACCAGAGGACAAGCACGAATTAAGTATAAGTAAGGCAAATATAGTGGAGAAAAGTTTAAATATCACAGTGCAACTAGCAGCCTGCATTTCGTTTCCATAGCGCTCACTGTGTACGGAAGATAGTCTATAGCCATCCCATCATCATTTAGCGAAAGCATAATATGGCTATGCCTACATTGAATTATATACCAAGAGCGTACTTTCGACCTGTCGATTGCTGTAATATGATGAAAAATATGACTTCTATTAGTTGACAAAGTCGAGAAAATACGCATGCTATTCTACTGGGCGGTTGTGTGTCAGATATACGATTCCGATTTACCATCTTCCAATCCGTACGCTATCACTGTTCTAACAGCAAGCACTTCCCGCTAATTATCTATCCTTGCGTAACTATCATAAAATGCTATCCCCACATCGATCTTTTCAATTTACATTCAAATCAAGATAGCCCCCATCTCCGTTTACTGCAGACGCGAGGAAACGATTCGCTAGACATGCGTAATCACTTAGTTTAGCCGACGCGGTGTTCGATTCATTTCTTTCATTTCTTAACAAGACGTTTTTGGGTATTGGAATTTGACTCCTCAAATTTTATAACAATTAAAAAGTTTTGATTGCGGTCATTGATTTTATAAAAAAAAAATAATGAAATATTATCGCCCGAGGAAAAACTTTTTATTGTGAAACAAATTTACGGTGGCAATTCAGCAGAAGTTACACATGATTTACCTATTTATTCGTAATACACTCCGACGTTTTGAAACTACGTTTACATTAGCAAAAAAACCAAAAACAAAAATGTCAGTGGTATCGAAATGAGTTTGTGCATTAGTGGAATAAAATCGGATAAAAAAAGTGCGAAAATGTCCATCATTTATACAATCGCCACCAAATATTTCTATTGTAAATATCAAATAATTGAATATTACTTTGGAAATATTATTGCTGTTTTTCCAGGATTCTAATAGTGATTAGGAGGAACGGGATCTAGGGGTTCCTGATACGCAATTAAATTGCTTAAACTTTATCTACCTCTTAAAAAAATCAATGTAAAAGTTAGAATTGGTGTCTTATTTCTAACTAGTCCTTATAACTAATAATAATATTTGAAAAGTAATATGGAATTATTGAGTAAAATATATTCAATTGGGGAGCCTTCGCGAACGATTCTACACCGAGTTAGCTTAATTAACATTTAACAGTTTTTATTCGATAACGCTTATCAATCTCTTTCAGTAATGCAAGTCCGAAATGTGCATCTTACATTTCTTCTATATATAAGCTCTCGTTAAGTTGCATAAATTTTCTTTCCTTTTAATATAACTGTGCTAGTTGCTAAGTTGTAAGCTATCGTTTTCGTCATACGTTTTGAATCTATTTTCCACGATATGTTCAAAGCGAGAATACAACCACCAACTACAACTTGTCATAACAATTTCCGTTCACACTACAATGAATCGTTGCTGTGTTACAGCTAACGACTGGGATTGCAACGTTCGCTGTAAGGCGGAGTTCACACCGGAGTGATACGAAAACGACAAGCGACAGAACCAATAACACAACAATTTAATTTAATTGTCGTGTTACTGATTGTGTGGCGCTGTTTATATTGCGGTGTCCGTACCTCCGTCAGTCGCATTCTGCCTAAATTTACATGGTACGTATTGTGTTGAGGTTGTGTCGCTTGTCGTATTGCAGTCTGTGTGTAGTGAACTCTGCCTAACAGTGAACACAGGCACTTAGCAGATCTAACGATATTTATTTAAAATACAAGAAGAAGCAGCAGTTGCTATTCCAGCTGCTAACGATAATCTCCGATTTAAGCAGCTGTAAAGGCGCGTCCCTACCTGCGTAAACATGCGTTCAGTCGAGGTCAAGTCTTACCCTGTGCTCTCAGTAGACGCGATTGTAAGCGTACGCGAGCGATTGCGATAAAATTCGAGTAAAATCAAATGGCGTCTTGTCGCTGCTGCCGCTTACGCTTAAAATCGCGTCTACTGAGGACACAGGGTAAGAAACTTTTTTTTTTTAGAAGTAATATATTTACATATTGGACTATATCACTCCGATTGCTTATGGCAAAAAAATGCATATCTTCACAGAACTTACGTTTTCTCGTTTGAGTCACAATGTCTATGCAGATCTGGACGCCTTTTAACGTATGCACGTACTATCTAAATAAAGTTTTCGAACGAAAAACAATTAAAACCGGTGAACCTACGAGACTAACAGACATAAACGCAAAAATCGTGCAGTACGTGTACTAGGTAACTGTTTTATTACGCCTCCGCGTTTACCTAACAATCTTTTCTGTCAAATAGGGTTGGATTATTTCAACCCTGCACGTGCTGGATGCATGTGTTTACTAACATGAGCATAGGTTTATATTCTTATTTGTTGTTAAAACTTAAGAGAAAGAAGAAGAAATTATAGAAGCGTAATATGAAATAATATATTATATATAATATGGCTAAAAACACCCCAAGGAGTTGCGCGCTTCAAAAAGCTTTCTAGATCCGCGGAAAAAGGGGTGGATCAGTCCCCATCTCACTTCTTAAACTATTTCTCAAATCTTCTCACTAATCTCTGCCCATAGTTTCTATTCTTAGTTTTCTCTTCCAATTGGTCACTCCTATCTTCTTCAAATCTTCCTCAACCTCCTTCAACCATCTTGTTCTAGGTCTCCTGGTCCTCTCCGTATCCTGGTTCCCACCGTAACATTAATATGTCGTGGCCGTCTCACCAGCTCTCCATACGTGCCCAGCCATTTATCTTTGTGCTTTTATTTTCTTACTATATCTTCTCCCTGTAGTTCTTGCGATATTTCGTAGTTCATTCTCTGCCTATATTCGTTGTTTGCGAGTTTCACCGGTCCCAATGATTGTTCTCATTATTCTTCTTTCCAAAATTCTTAGGTCCTCTTCGTCTTTCTTTGTAAGGGTCATCGTTTCTGCTCCATACATCATCGCTGGTCTTATAATCGAGTTGTAGATACTTAGTTTTGTTTTCCTTGTGAGCAGTTTGCTTTGTAGACATTTTTTTATTTGCATTAAAAACTCTATTGGCTGTTAAATTTTTTCTGCTATTTCGGTTTTTCTATCTCCAGTGCTCGATAGCATGACCCCTAAGTATTTAAATCTTTGGACTTGTTCGATTTCGTATTCCCCTATCTTAAGTTTTCTATTTTCTCGGTCTTTACCTAGCTTCATTATTTTTGTCTTGTTTACATTTAGTGCCAAGCCCATCTTCTCTCCCTCTGTCATCACTTCCTTCACATTTCTTCAAGTATACTTCTTTGTTTTGCAATTATAACCAGATCGTCGGCATATGCTACTAATTGTCCCCCTCCCGTCCAGATTGCCTCTGTTTATTTTCCTTAAGACATATTCCAAGGCCAGATGAATAATGTTGCTGATAAACGTCGCCTTGTTTCACTCCTTTATTAGTCACAAAACTATCCGTCTCTCCTTTTTGGGTTTTTATGCTGACTTTCGTTTGCTTCATTGTCATGGCCACTAATTTTCGCAGCTTGTAGTCTATACCTAGTTCTTTTAATGCTAGCATTAGTTTGTCTCTGTGTAGGGAGTCAAAAGCCTGTCTGAAGTCTATAACAGTAGCTCAAGTTCTATTCTATACTCCTTCGCTGTTTCTAATATTTGCTTCACAGTATGTATAGCATCTATTGTCGATTTGCCTTGCGTGAAACCACATTGATATTGACCTATCGTGTTCTTGCTGCTGCTAACTAGTCTCCTCTGAATTATAGTTGACATAATTTTGTAGGCAACGTTCATTAGTGTAATACCTCTATAGTTTTCACATTCCCTTTGATCACCTTTTTTATGTATGGTTACAATTTGCACATCGTCCCATTCTGATGGCATTCTTTCCTCCGTCCATATCTTATTTATAAGTTGGAATATTGTTTCATGTAATTTATCACCTCCATATTTTATAAGTTCCATATTTATACCATCTCTTCCTGAAGCTTTTCCATTTCTGCTTTTGTTTACTATCTCTTTTATTTCTTCCAAGCTTGGTGGTTCTATTATGTTAACCTGCTGTATTTCTTCTTCTACCAATTCCTGCTCACCATACAGGACATTCTCGGTTAGAAGTTCCTTAAAGTGGTTTGCCCAGATTTGCTTATATTGTGTTTCTTCTACTACTACTGCTCCGTTTACATCTTTGATTCCAGTTGTTGTGCCCTTATATGTTCTCTTTTGTTTCGCTAATTTTCTTAAAAAACTTCTTTGTGTTTCTATTTCTTTCTTCTTCTATTGCTATGATGTTGTTGTCTATCCAATTTCTCTTACAGTCTCTTATAGTTTTATTACATTGGTTTCTTAATCTTTTATACTTATCCTCGTCATCTGCTGTGTTTGTTTTGATCCATTTCAGTCGTGCTTTTACTTTCTTTTCTTGTATTTCTTTGCATTTCTTACCAAACCATCCCTTCGTCGTCGTTCCTTTCATTCTACCAATGTGCCTCTGCGCAGATTTTTCTATGCAGCTCTTTATATTCTTCCATTCTTTCTCTATATCTTCGTCCCTTCTGTCCTGTAACAGGTTGTCTAATTCCGCCGCGTATTTCTTTCTCTCAGTTTCATTGATTAGCTTGTCAATATTCCATTTTAACGTTCCACTATTATTCCTATTTGTTCTCCTGATTTTTTGTTTGATTGTGCTTAACACCATATAGTGATCGGAATCTGCACACGCTCCTCTGTAAGTTCTCACATTTTTCACTGAAGTTTGTTTTCGTTTGTTGATTAATATATGGTCGATTTGGCTCAAAGTTTTCTTATCGGGTGACACCCACGTAACTTTGTGATTTTTAAGATGCTTGAATTTCGTGCTGCCTATACTCATGCCTGCTGCTGCAGCTAAGTTACATAGTCTCTGGCCATTGCTATTCGTCGTTTCGTGTATTGTTTCTTTTCCAGCAACGAGGCCAACGTAGTCTTCCTTACCTATCTGTGCGTTAAAATCTCCTAGAATTATGAGGGTGTCTTCCTTTGGGATATTTCCTATTTCTTGTTCTATTCTTTGATACAACAATTCCTTTTCTTCCACATTTGCACTTTCTGTTGGAGCATAAACATTTAGCAAGGATATATTCATTGGTTTTGCCTCTATTCTTAAATATGCCAATCTTTCATTTATTGCTTTAAATTCTATTACATTATTTCTTAAATTACCTAGTATCATGAAAGCAACTCCATACTTCCCTTGCTTTTTGTCGCCTGAGTATCTAAGTGTAAAGAAGGTTTTATCTATTACACCCTGTCCCTTCCATCTCGTCTCCTGCAGCGCGGCTACGTCTACTCTGTATCTCTTAAGCTCATTTGCCACTTCTTGCATCTTTCCAGGTATCAACATGGTTCTGATATTCCACGTACTTATTCTTATTGATTTGTTTCTTTTTATTTCTCAGGTTTTGGCACTTAATATCATTTTCACAGTTATTACAATATTTATTTCTAATATCCCTAAATCTAATCTTACAGCTATTACAGTACTTATATCTATTACTAATGCTTATTTTATTTTTACTATCATGTTTTCCTATTTTTTGGTTGTCCATTCTGTTGGTCTTGCCATGCCTCTTTACTAGTTTTTTGGAGACGATGATTCCACTACTTTCCTTTCCTTGTAGTTCCATCTCCATTCCTTACCATCTGCTGTGATTTTATTGTATCCTATTTTTACAGTTTTCCCCTCTTCCCGCATTTCCTTTGCTTTTGCTCTTAATACCTTCATTTTCTCTTTCTGTCCCTGCGTAAGATCGTCTGTTATCCATATTTCCTCGGATGTAACTTTCCTTAGTTTATTTTTGGTTTCTAAAATTGCTGATTTTTCTTCTTTCCCTCTTAGTTCAATTAAACAAGTTTTGTTCCAATTTTTTGTGCTCTTTTGATGTCGGTTTTATTTCTAAGAATTTTCGATCATATTGTCATTTTCTCTTTAAGGCAATTGGATTATCTGTATCAATTACAACTCCACTTATAATCAAATTATTTTCTTTTTTCCTTTTCTAGTATTTCTATTACTCGTTTCAGTTCTTTATCTTCTGTTATTTTTTATTCTCCATTTTATCATTATATTTTCTTGTTTCAATCCTTGTTTCTCCTTTTCCCATTCTTCCTTCATCTTTTGTATTTCTAATTTAATATTTGTTATTTCCTCATACTTTGTTTATATTTGTTCTTTTACCTCCCTTATATCATTTCTAGTTTCTTTACTTTCCTCTTTCATTTCTATTTTTAAATCCTGTATTTCCGTTTTGATTTCCTGTTTCATTTGCGATAGCAATTTTCTTATTTCTTCCATCTTTGCTTTTCTATCTCCCCTTTATTTTCTTTTGTAGGTGTCCTAACTGTCACTCTACTTTTTTTAAACACCTCTTCCGCCTCGAAAGAATCTTCGGTCTCCGGCTTGTTCCTCTTGCTGCTCATTCAGGGTACTAATTGCACAGAAGTTCCAAGCTTAATTCGTGCCCTGATTTAAACAACTGGCAATCGTACTTTACTCGCTCTTCAATTTTAAAATAACTTTCAATTATTTTCGTCGTTACTGTATATTTATTTGTTTATACTTGCGAAAAACAGTTGTTATTTCTTTTTACTGAGTTTTTGCACTATCTCCTATGTATAAGTTTATCGCTGCGATAGAAACCGACCCCGGATCGACTCCTCTGAGGGCCCGCTTCTCTCAGCTTATTTTCGCATATATATTTCACCTGCCGTTACTAGCCTTTCTTATTATAATTAACAAGTTCTTACTAACTCAAAAAGGCTTACGTCAGTAACACTGCAACTCTCCACAACTCGCTTTAAAGATATTATTCGAAAATTTACGGAAAACCTTTTATTCACAAGTCACCGTTAAACATACACCTGCACTCTATCACGTCTCTGGAGCGACTCACATCGAAAATAAGTAAAATTAAAAAAAAACTAAAACTATTATTCTGAAAGAACATTTATATTTGACATTTTCGAAGACTTTTAATAGTTTGTTCCTGATTTATGTTAGTCTGTATCGCTTAATACCTAGTTTAATACAAAAAGCCAACATGCTGCATTGTTTTTGGAGACTCCATGTTAGAAGGCTCCCCTACAAAGAAAATACCTGATCTAGTAAGTGAACAATATTTGAAATATTGTGGGTGTATTTAGGATATCTGCTTTAATTTCCCTTTGTATTTTATTTTTTCGCGGTTTTTATTCATTGCAAGTAAGTGTAGGTATCTAATCATTGTTACAGTCTTCATGAATATAGAATAAGTCTAAAATGTTATTTGTATATGTAACTTTCAATGTTTTTCTTATTTGTTTCGATTTACAATATTTTACTTGTTAGAAGAAAATGTGTGAAGGAGTTGACAGCATTAGAACTTACTATAAAAGATGTGACTTGTTAATACTGCATAGGTTTATCACTGCGTAATTTGGTAAATTACCAACACTGGATATCATTTGTTTGCTAGCACATCTCATGACCTACTAATATCCAATATAAAATGTACGTTCTCTATGACTAAAAGTTACTATTAGTGAGAAACTAGTGAACGTTAGATATCTCAAACATACATATTTAAATAGGTTAGGCAAATAATATACGGTGTTTTGTAGGAAAAACTCATTTTATTTGTTTGAAACTTGGAATTTAGGCATATTTTTAGCAATTTTTTGCAAGAAATCTTAATACTTCAAAAACTATTAAGAATAGGTATACCAAACCCTAATGTCAATCGATGTAGAATTTTGCGCTGCATTCAATTCTGTAGTAAAAAATACCATGTCCATTTAAAACAAAGAGTTTGTTAGCTTAAAGGTATCCACATTGGAGGCGCGTTTTTGAACACCCTGTGTGTGATTCAGTAATTATTGCTATAACACCTTATAACTACGTCCACTAGAACCATTGAATATCTGCTATCTCATCAAATATTTGATTTTATCTGAAAGAGTACAAACGAAAATGAAAATATCTCAAAAACGGTCGAGTTTAGGGATAGGGAACCTTCATATAAACTAGTTGCAAATGACTCGCCAAATTCATTAGACCGATAAAAATTATACCATTCCATTTAAAATAAGAAAGTTGATATCAACACCATGTATACCGAAAGTGCTATAAAGTTGAAAATATTTTCCTCAAATAGATCACTGTGGGGCACGACTACATTGTAAGTTTCAAAATCAAATTTCTACTAGAAGTTGAAAAAAATCTAATGTCCCAGTTCGGTGGGACACCCTGTATACATATCAATGACACCCTTCGTTTTTTCAAAAAGATAATATAAATTAGAATTTACAGAGAATAATTTTCATTTCTTGGAATATTAATTTTTTTATTACATTCAAAACATTGAACAATTGAAAATAAGCAGTCATCAACATAGCTATGTTTCAAAAAAAATATCGCACCACATTTAAAAAAAATGTTAAATTAAACACTTTCAAAATTAATAATAATCATAAATGAAATAATAGGTAATAGACAAGTACTCATCACGCCAGTCTTTATAACGGTTTAAGGCTGCGCTCGCGGTGGTGGGGAGAGGTTGTCAAATATGACTTTTAAGCAGCACCAGGATGTGCTGGCCTTTATAAACTGGTAGGGACAATATTGCTTCAAGTATTATTATCGCACTTAAGATGGTATCAGAAGCGTTCCTGATTAGTGTGTTGCCTATTCCACCCCAAAGGCGAGAATCTGACTTTGAAAGCATCTTGTAAGCACAAACGTAGTTATGTAGTTAAATAAATAAGATAAATCTCCCATAACTAACAGCTTCTTGCGGGTTTCGCCGTGTGTGTGTGTAGTATTCCCTCTTTAGTTTTCTTGACCATAACATCCAGGAAAGAGAGATTTCCATTTTGTTCTTTCTCCATGGTAAACTTGATGGCTGGGTGCTGTGAGTTAATGTGTTCCAAGAACTGTTGTAGTTTTCTTCTCCGTGTTGCCATATTACAAAAGTATCGTCGACATATCGCAGCCAACACTTGGGTTTCATATCGCTGGAACTTAGGGCTTCTTCTTCAAATGCTTCCATAAACAAGTTGGCTATTACAGGTGATAAAGGACTTCCCATTGCTGTTCCGTTCTTCTGCTCGTAGTATTTTCCTTCATACAAAAAGTATGTCGTGGATAAGCACAGTTTCACTAATTCAATGATGTCTTCTTGTAGTCCAAGTTCTGGAAGTAAGGCCAGTGCGTCCTCCGTGGGTATGTTCGTGAATAGCGATATAATGTCAAAACTTACTAAAATGTCTGTAGGTTCAGTCTTCAGCGTAGACAGAATATCCACGAAATGTTTCGAATTCTTCACATACGTTGCAGTTTGTCCGGTATATGGCTTTAGTAAGTTAGCTAAATATTTCGACAAATCGTAGGTCGGTGATCCAATGTTGCTTACAATCGGTCTTAATGGCACTTCTTCTTTATGTATTTTTGGTATTTCATACAGCCTGGGTGGTCTAGCGGCTCTTGGTAGCAATCTGTTCTGCATCTCTTTAGGTATCGATGAAGTCTTTATGCTCTCCCTTACTGTTTTTGTGATCTTCTCCGTTGGATCTTTTCTTATTTCCTTGTAGGTGTTCTCGTCAAGTAGTTCATTCATCTTTTTCCGGTAATATTCTTTATTTAGTAGTACTGTTGCATTCCCTTTGTCTGCTTTGAGGATAACGATGTCTTCTTCAGCTTTCAAATTTGTAAGTGCTGCCTCTTCTTCCCTAGTTAGGTTGCGTTTCGGTGGTTTTGCTTTCTTCAATGCTCTGCTTACTTCTTGTCGCACTTCTTCTGCTTCGATGTTCGGAATTCCTTTGATCGCTGCTTCTACCTCCGTGATGATTTCTTCTGTTGGTACTCTTTTGGGTGCAATGACGTAGTTCATCCCTAAGGCAAGTACTTTGTTTCGTCTGCAGATAGTAGCTTCGTTGATAAATTTATCACAACGTTCTTCAGTGTACCAGGTTGCTCCTTGATCTTCTTTTCTTCCATCCTTGCAAACTTCTTCACTTGTGTTGTTCTGGATTTCTCGAACTCAGTTTCTGCTGCTTCCCAGGTTATGCGGTCGATAAGGTCCCAATCTTCTTTTGACATTTTGTTGGCTAATGTCAAATGTAGCTTCATGATCATCTTGGAAATCAGATGTAGCTCCGTATACACTTGATGCACTCGTTCTCGTAGTAAGGCTTCCTCCGTTCTTCTTAAGATTTTCTTTGCGGCATCCGTTGTTATGTGATGTTTCAACTTTACGAAGTTAGGTGTAATCTTCTTGTCTCGGCATCGACGTAGAAATGCCAAGTTGACAATAACTTGTTCTTCTTGGTGCGTAGAGAATTTAGTCGTCTAGTAGATAAGTACAATTCCTCCCCGTACAGGCTTGTGATAACACTGCGTAGGCTTTCACGGCCGGTGTAACTATAACTAACAGCTTCTTGCGGGTTTCGCCGTGTGTCAAAACTTTTGCTCGACGTTTCGCTGTTCATACTGACAGCTTCTTCAGGATAACTGAACTGATTCTCCATGGTCCGACATTCTTCTTATATACGCCCCTGGTGCATCCAACCGTGTAGTTTCCGCTCCATTGACCGTGACGGTTCGTAGTAGACTCTACCACGTGTTGCTAAGGTGGTACCCTTCTTCTCTGTTAACGGTTTTATTCTTTTCTATTTCTATGGCTTCCCTGATGAGTCTTTTCCCGTAGTTCTTGGTAGTAGTTATTACTTTTACATTCTTGAAATCCATTTTGTGTCCGGTGTCGTGCATGTGTTCTGCCACCGCTGATTGCTCGGTCCTTCTTAATCTTGCGTCCCCTCGTGTTCTTTTATTCTTATGTCGATGGCTCTTCCTGTTTGTCCGACATAGCACTGTCCGCATTGGCATGTTATCTTGTAGATACCTTCTGTGCGCCCCTTGGGTATCTTATCCTTTGCGGTCGGTAGATACTGCTGGATCGACGTTGCAGTCCCGAAGCGTACTTGTACGTTACGTTTCTTCAAAATTCGGCCTACTTTTTCGGTGACTCCTGCTATGTAAGGTAAACATGCCATCCCTCTTCGTGGTTCTGTAGTTGTCTCCAGTGTCGTCTTCTTCTTGGTGGCTCTCCTTATGTCGATATCAGTGTAACCATTTTTCTTTAGTGCTTTCTCCAAATGTATCTTTTCACTGGTAAGATGTTGTTCGTCACTGATGGTTTCGGCTCTGGATAGCAAAGTTTGTATTAATGTCCTCTTCTGCATCGGATGATGGTGAGATCTTGCATGCAGATATCTATCGCTGTGCGTCTTCTTTCTAAATAATTCCTCTTTTGTTTTCTTGACCATAACATCCAGGAAAGGGAGATTTCCATTTTGTTCTTTCTCCATGGTAAACTTGATGGCTGGTGCTGTGAGTTTATGTGTTCCAAGAACTGTTGTAGTTTTTCTTCTCCGTGTTGCCATATTACAAAAGTATCGTCGACATATCGCAGCCAACACTTGGGTTTCATATCGCTGGAACTTAGGGCTTCTGCTTCAAATGCTTCCATAAACAAGTTGGCTATTACAGGTGATAAAGGACTTCCCATTGCTGTTCCGTTCTTCTGCTCGTAGTATTTTCCTTCATACAAAAAGTATGTCGTGGATAAGCACAGTTTCACTAATTCAATGATGTCTTCTTGTAGTCCAAGTTCTGGAAGTAAGGCCAGTGCGTCCTCCGTGGGTATGTTCGTGAATAGCGATATAATGTCGAAACTTACTAAAATGTCTGTAGGTTCAGTCTTCAGCGTAGACAGAATATCCACGAAATGTTTCGAATTCTTCACATACGTTGCAGTTTGTCCGGTATATGGCTTTAGTAAGTTAGCTAAATATTTCGACAAATCGTAGGTCGGTGATCCAATGTTGCTTACAATCGGTCTTAATGGCACTCCTTCTTTATGTATTTTTGGTATTGCATACAGCCTGGGTGGTCTAGCGGCTCTTGGTAGCAATCTGTTCTGCATCTCTTTAGGTATCGATGAAGTCTTTATGCTCTAAGATTAAGTATTTTTACTATACAGTAACGTAACGACACAAAAGAAAATCGGAAGTGTACGGAAACATGAAATTAATAATAAAAAAGAAATTATGAAGAATAAGTATAGTAATAATTTATAATAGGTACTAACTTCTTACATTTCTATTAAAATATTAAATTCCTGTATTTGTAATGAATGATTTATTATTAATTATTATTATTAAAAGCATATTGAATTTTTAAATGAAAAAGAAAAACACTTATTGGAATTTTCATATTAATGTAGCATCTACTAGCAGTTTTCAAATATTTTGGCAAGCAGTTACAGTAACATATAATACACAGTTGGGAAACAAATAGATAGGTATATGGTATATATCAAAATCTAATTGCAAAAATAACCATCTCTAAATATAATGATTTTTATTTCTAATTTAAAATTATTGTGAAGTATGTAAGAAAATTCAATACTCTTTCTTAAAACACCTTTATTCTATTACATATACATTTAGACTGACTTCCCTTCGACCACTTCGACACCCTCTCCTTGTTTACGTTATCGTCGAACCCCCGGCATAACCATAACATATGCGCATTCCACAGATAAATGATATATAACGTACCTAACAGAAATACATAACAAGATATATGGTCTACTATACAGAGTGCTGATTGGAACCGAATCTTACAAGTATGTTTTAGAAAATCACATAGCTGATTTACCTACGTTTTTTGTATAAAGCAAGTATAAACAATAACACAAGACGCAGTCTTAACACAAGAATCGTATTTAAGCCTGCGATTGTCGCACTCTTTAAAAATTAAAACACGTAAATATTTTTGTAATGGGGTCTCAGGTCTCACAGACTAGGCGGTTAAAAGAAAAATAAAAATTATGTGAGCAGAAATGTCAAAAACGCCACAGTAAAATCCTCATCCAAATCCCTATTTCTTACGGCCCCAAGATGATGTAATGATGTCATGCAGTTGTTTTTATTTCAACGCCCCTCGATCATGGTCACATTCCGGTGTCAGGTTACAGTTATTTACTATGTATTTATTTTTCATCGCCTCGGCACGCGGTTGTTAGATATTCTGTGGCCTCGGCTCTCTGGCGTATCTTTGGTTGCCTGCTTCTCAAGAAATTTACTAAAAATAACCCCGTGTAATATTTGATATTCTTCCAATAAAATTAATTAGTTTCTGCATTTAGTGTTTAAATTATTTTTTTCATTATGTTCTAAATAAAATCATTCATCGCCAGATTCCTAATTCAGAATAAAAAAGAAATAACTTTCGGCGCCATCTTTCGGGTTGATGCCAAAGGTTTTTGCCTGCTTCAAGGGTTGTTTCATCTGTAAAATTGCAGATTATTTTTGGAAGTGTTGGGACAAGGTTTTGCGAAAATGACAACGTTTTTCGAAATTTTGTTAAAATGACTATGAAGTACGAATTTAGCTTGATTGTAGCTTGGGTTGCGTTTCCCTTTTTACATTTTTTAGCTTTACATGATACAATATTTTTTATAAACACCAAGGCATAAAACAACGTAAAATGTACTATTACTTCATCTTTTCAGTTTTTATTAATTCGTGCTACAAACGACAAAACCTTTTCCTAACAAATGTTACCGACTTTTGCGCTCTACTTTGACCTCGTGCGCAGCTTTAACAACTAACACTTCTCTACGCTCCGATATCTACCTTACCGATCAAACCGCCTTAATTGTTTATTCCAATTTAAGGTACAAGCATTAGCTAATAAGTTATATTAAATGTTGGAAAATACGTTAATATATGCAAATACATGCAATTGAAGCGAATTGGTAAAATTCCTTTGTTCTTTAAATATATCGTGAAACCCTCTATGCTCTTTTTCTACCTGCAAATTCGAGCTGAGCCGAAGTACTTGACTTTGCTATGTGGAAAATAGTTTCGATATTCGGTCGTAGCAAGGGGGAGAAATTAGGTAGAAAATTGGATTATTTAATATCCCAAGTAAACGTTGTATACTGCAGTTTGAACATGCTTTAAATTGAAATATCTCTTTCATAATTGGACCCAGTTGAACCTTAAAACTTAAACTCACATAGAAATATAATAAACTTTGGTATTCATAGTAAAATCTTGTATTAATTGTTTTAAAAACGTAAAAAAATAGCCAACAACAGAGGAAGACTTCATAAAACTATAGCTTCAACAAATATTAGCTATTGTAACCGTTTATTAATTACTATTTTTTTAAATAGAGATTTCAATAATATTTAATTATTAACATTTACTATTGTAAGACCCCACTTACGTGCAAGTAACGCTGTAAAATTGCTATTCATAAGAAAATAAAAACTATGTTTGGACTGGTAACATTATTTATTTATTTATAAACATGCTAATCCCAAATATAAACAATATAAACGAAATAATATTGCAAATCGTATTTGCCCACTATTACTAGCTGCTTTTATATTACAGAATATATATTCTTCTATATTTCTTGAATTAGGCTTGTAATTATTTATGCATAGTGTCATACAACAATCCTTTTAGAGCGATTTTGTTAAATGAAGGGATATACACCTTAATTGCAATAAATAACAATTTTAATAAATTACATCAATTTACATATTACTGAGAATAAAGTTTTTTTTTTTTTTAAATTTGAATACCCAAAGTAAAAGTTCATTACTTTTATGAGTATTGCCCAAATTTGCATTTGTCTTTTACAAACAATTACAAAACTCGGCCGTTTACTATAATTACCATTAATCCTCTATGTAATCCAACGACGCAAAGTATTTTTGAATGATGAGCTCATATATCTATATAATAGTGTTTAATTGAACAATAAATTTTTAAAAGCATTTTGTTGATAAATGTTTCAAATTTTTTTTGCAGATTTATGCATTTATATAATACAAAAAAATACATAAATCAACACAGACATTTTAAAAATTTATAAATTTGAAAATGGATTCATTCAAATATTTTTATTTTGTAAAAATAATAACATGAGTCCAAATGATTTTTTTTGCAGATTAATGCATTTTTTTTTTATATATTTATGTAATATTTATATATTAATAATTTTGTGTTGCAAGTATTTCCTTCTAATTCTGTAATTAGGAACAATATTAGGAGTATGCAGTTTTGTTGATCATTTAAATTCACTCATCATATAAATACTTAAAAAAAAGTTTTAAAAAAATTATTATTCTATCATGTAGGTATATGAGCACGTTATTCAACAAAATTTTACTCGCTGGATTATATAGAGAATGCATACTAATTATCGTAAGCGGCCAAGGTTTATTATTGCCGCAGATTGAAAGGTATATAATGAATTAATGAATTTGTAATTTGGCTATTCAAATTTCAAAGAAAAGCTTTATTCTTAGTAATGTGATAATAATTTATGTAGTTTATTAAAATTTCCCCTTAATACAATTGCCCTGTAAATCCCATTATTTGACAAAATGAATGATCTGTAGGACATGTGTGATTTTCTTACGAACAGGAATTTTACGGCGTTTCTTATCTATACATTTACCTGATTATTTTTAAACATAAAATAAGAGCTTTAGTTTTAAAACTCACTTGGTCTCAAGCTGTAAAACAGATATTTCAATTCAAACTGCGCCAAACCACAATATTAAACGTTTGCTTTTGATAATAAATAAACTTAGATCTACCTGATTTGCATAATTGCGAAGCGTTTTACAGCTGTATACCCCACTAAATCATTTACCTGCAACAGCCAACGCCAGCCGAACGCGCACCTGTGCAAATGATGAGTAGTTTTTATAGTCGCTGCATTGTAGACGACGACATTAAATAAGTCGGGCAGTGTACATATGATTGTTGCGTAGGGTAGTAATAAAACTTGAAAACCAGTGGTGTTTAGTAGCCCTTCTGACCACCGACAATTAACAAACTTATTTGTCTTTTTAATTAAAATATATGGAATATAAAATATTGGAATTTTATTTGTTTATGACTGTCCATGAAACAGTAATTAAAATTTATCACCATTTTTTAAAGAGAATTGAGAATAATTGGAAAACTAAGCCGTTTTCGAAAACATATTTATAACAAAAGATATTCAGGATTTAATATGGAGCACAATAAGCTATTTATAGATAGGGTATTCCATTTAAAAAGATTATCTTATTATTCCTTACAAGCTTACAGATCAATCGGTGTACTTAAAAATATTTTCAAATTATGAAGCTGTTACAACAATATACATACATTACAATTATCAAAATTTTAATTCAGCTAACAGTTATTTAATAAATTAATTTTATTATAACTACTAGTCAACATTCACAATTTCGACTACCAATTGTAGTCGTTTCGCGCGCAACTACTTGTTCGTATAAACAAGTGTATTCATGCAGATCTATGACGTGTAATTTTCTCGTTTGATTAATAATAAAACAATAATGTTCGGAGCTTACGATTATAAAGATTTGAGAGGCAGTTTACCTGTTTTTGAGGCCAATTTTGTCCAACCCTGTTGGAAATGCGAGAAAAAACGCGAATGCTTTGCATAAAAACACGGTGGCTACAACAACGGAGATATAACAAACATACGTGCATATACCTTGAAATTTGTGGTGTAGAGTTCAAAACTAATTCAAAAAAGACATATTTGTTTATGTGCTATAGAGCCCCTGTAGGAAGTGTAGACGTATTCTTACTGTTTGGAAGGTTGTTAAGCGATTTTATTATGTTAGACATTCTGACATTTGACCGGGATTTTAATATAAATCTCGCCATTCATTCTCAACAATCGAATTCTTTACGGAATCTTTTGTTAACTTTTAACTTGCTTGACTATTGCAATATTCCTACACGAGTTCAGGGTACAAGTGCAACTGTAATAGATAATGTTTTCTCAAATGAACGGCATCTGGGGGATACAGTGAAATCTCCCTTGAACGGACACCAACGGGACCAACTGAAGATGTCCGTTCAGGAGGGGTGTCCGCAGAAAAGAAATATGTAGTAGATACAACAAAAATCGTGCTTTAACGAAAATGAATATATTAAAGAAACTGGGACATTTAAATCGTATATGTATATAAATGTTTTTAAAATAAATAAGAAACTTTAAACTTACGAAAAAAAAGTTTATTTCTTTTAGATATATACAAAGTATAATATAATATGTACATAGATACACAGATGTAGTATGTAATACAAAACAGTGAAATGAATAGTCACTTTAAGGACGCAAAAATTCATATATTGTTGTTTGTCTTCTCTTTTTCTTTAAAATGGCGTCTTGAAATCGTATTTCTAATTTAGAAAGAAGCTCCAAAGACTCTGTATCTCCGTGATTTTCGACAAAACTTTTGAGCTGCTTGGTCAGGGTAATAGCTTTATCATAATTTGGGATAGCTTCTGTTGGCACTGGAACCTCATCGACATCAGAATCTCCAGAAAGTTCTTGTATTTCAACTGGATTTGTAATTTCTTGTTCTGAATCTGGATCTTCAACATATAAATCTTCATCTACGTTCAAAAAATCATTAAGGTTTTCATTATCTGTCATTTTCAATAAATTCTTATTTTTGAGGATATCTGAAAGTACACAAAGAGGCAAATCATCTTCTAGGCCAGATATATCAGCCTCAGTTAACTGGTCTTCACTTTGCATATTTGCATGATTAAATCCTGCTTTGCGAAGCAATTTTGAACTGTCTCTTGGTTACTTGGTCGCAAGCGGTTTTGCCAAATAAACTGCATCCAGTGGTGTAATTTTCTTATTAACTCAAAAGCTGTACCAGCAGTTTTAATGTTTACTAGCAGATGTTTGAGTATTAGACTTCCGTAATAAGTTTTAAAATTCTTTATAATCCCCTGGTCAAGTGGTTGACAAGCTGATGTACAATTAGGGGGTGAAAATAATATTTTTATATTATTTAAGCGAACATCTTTCGGATGAGATCCCGCATTGTCTAAAAATAACAAAATGTTTCTTTTTTCTTTAGCCATTTTCCAATCTAGGTCTTGCAACCACTCTATCATAATTTGTCCTGTCATCCAAGCTTTCTTATTGTATTTCCAAGTTACACGCAGGTTATTTATGTTAATGTTTTTAAAAGCTCTGGGTTTAGCTGCCTTACCAATGATTGGGAGTTTTTCTTTTTCACCCGCCATATTTGCACAATGCAAAATTGTAAACCTCTCTTTGGGATACTTACCCCCAATATATTTTTCCTTCTTTAATGTGAGCGTTTTGTCGGGTAGAGCCCTAAAATACAGCCGTCTTCGTCGGCATTATGGATATCTCTCGGTGAATATTCCTTAATCAAAGGACATTTTTTTAAAAACGATGAAACATTTTCAGCATTAACCGAAGCTCCTTTTCCGAAATCGCTTTAAAACTTATATTGTGACGGATTTTAAATTTATTGAGCCAACCAGAAGAAGCACTGAATGTAGAATGTCCCAAAGAAGCGGCTATTTCTCTTGCTTTACATCGTATTAGCGGACCTAAAAAAAATAAGTTTTTTGCGTTTTTGTCACGACAAACCTATTGGTAAACTCACTCTTTTATCTACATACATATTTTAGAATTTAATATGAAAAGAAAAATCAACGCATTAATATAAGAAAGTCTTATCTAAAAAAATCATATGCATACCTGTTAAAGAAATCTCCTTATGGCGAGCTGCTGTAAACCAATCATAACACAAATTTGCAGTTTTAGTACCATCACCGTCAAAAAGCTTCTTTTCTTCAATCAAATTGCTGTTCGACATCCATTTGTTTAGAAGGATTTCTTTATGTTTAATTATATCTGCAGCTTGTGTTTTTCCAATATTAAAACGCTTGGATAAGTTCCTTACACTTAATTTCTCTTTATTGTAAACTTCAACAATCTCAATTTTTTGTTTAAGCGTGAGAATTTTTCTATTTGGAGCCATTTCTACAATGAATGTGTCGCCCACTGTGTCTTTTCCGCATAGACGTCAGACTAATATTGAATGCAGATTCAATCGAAAGCGTGCACCCAAAGAATAAGAACGGTAAATCCCCGACCAACTTGGGGAAGTCCCTAATTCACGCCAGGCAGAAATGCGGGACATAGGCTGCGTTTGCACCGAAAGATTAAAGTTGGTAAACCTCCGGTTTACTCGGGGAAGTCCCAGCGAAATTGGCGCGCGGCGCGATTGAGAAATGCAATAGCAATACTCTCGATAAAAAAAAATAAGATAAGGCGTTTCTTTTTATTTTATTTTTTGTCCGGTTAAGAGAACATTTTCTCGTGTCCGCGTCCGTTCAAGAGAATGTCCGTCCAAGAAAGAGTTAATACAATGGAAATTATATGAGAGCCGGTCGGGGACCATGAGAAACTGTCCGTTTAAGGGAGGTGTCCGTGTAAGAGGGGTGGCCGCGAAGGGGAATTTCACTGTATATGCGTTGTTGATTGTCCTATATCTGATCACAGAATGTTGTTCTTTAACTTGCCTACCCTGGTGTCCAATTATCCCGCGAAGTATGTGTATCAGACACGACATTTTAACGAAGCCAATATATTGCGTTTTGTCGAAATGCTTAGTAGTGAATCTTGGGACAATATTTATAGCTGCGACAATATAAATCAAGCGTTCGACCGTTTTTATGTAACTTTTATGAAACTGTTTAATAATTGTTTTCCCATAAAACAAAGTACTCGTCGAGGTAGCCACGGTTGGGTTACGTCTGAAGTAAGGCAATCTAGCGAAGCTATCAGGGATTTGTATATTTTGCAAAAAGACTTTCCGATTTTACGCGATCTATATATACAACAAAAAAGCAGGCATTTTCAATTGCTAAGAAATGTTAAACGAAATTATTTTACACATAAAATTAATTCACCAAATAATCAGATAAAAACATGCTAGAATATTATGAATGAATTGTCAGGAAAAATTAAAAAACACGAAAATATAATCTTAAATAATGTACACAAAATGTAACACAAAAAAGGTTCAAAGTCAAATATAGCTAATTATCGGCCTTTAACAATCGGATCGAGTTTCTCTAAGGTGTTCGAATACGCTATGCTTGACAGATTATTGACACATTTGAACAAACACAACCTTTTTGACAAACCAGCAACATGGCTACAGACTAAATCATTCTACCATAACCGCGATGCATGCACTATATAAGTACGTAGTTAGAAACCTTGATTCGGGCGCACTTACAGTCGGGATATTTTGCGATTTGAGTCGCGCCTTTGACTGCGTCGATCATAATATTTTTCTTGCTAAATTAAACAGCTACGGAATTCGCGGAGTTGTAGCACAATGGTTTGAATCGTATTTGCGTGACAGGGTTCAATTTGTTGAAATACAATGCAGTAATAGTAAGTATGTTATAAAGTAAGATTCCTGTGTTGCCAATGGAAGGGGTGTAGCCAAGGTAGTGTTTTGGGCCTCTAGTCTTTCTCCTCTTCATAATGATATTGCGGATTTCTAGCTGATTACAACTTAACCATGTATGCTGATGACTTAGCGGCGTAGTATCTACATCTACCACTCACCGACAGAAAATAGATCAAATGCTTGTTACATGATATGGCTACATGGTTTTCTAATAACAAGTTATATTTAAACAACGAAAAACAAATTACATGATTTTTCATACAATTCAGACAAGAAGGAATATTATTACACATTCACGTACAAAATGAGAGATAAGTCGTGTCCGAGAAATATTTTTTTTAGGTTTGTATATGGACGAAACACTCTCTTAGAACTTGCATTGTGAAAAAACGGCAAATAGATTGATAGTTACTGTTACCAGATACGCACCTTAAAAACTATATTGAATTTAGTTCTCTGCTTCATTTTACTATGCAAACGTGCACACCAGAGTATCATACGGCATCACGGTTTGGGAAGCATCGCACAGTGGGGCCAAACGGCCGAAAAGCGGACAAAAATCCATATCTTGAGAACGGATAATTCTATCGAGATGCGGTTGATTTTATTGGTTCAGTGTGAAAAAATACATTAGCATGACACTAAATTTCAAAACCTAATTGTTTAATGTATACTTTATTAACAATGTTACCCACAAGTAATTTGCCTTTTGTCAGCGGACAATGAAATATCTGGTATAAGATTGAATTTTTCTTTCGACATATTATTTTCTTCAGAATATAAACATATAAATTTGAAAACTGTAAGCAAACATTAAGAAAATATTCACACAAATACCAATTGCCTACATAATTGTATAGTTTGTATACCTGAAGATAAATAGATTATAGTACAAAATATGTTCTTTACTAATCATCAAAATCTTAAATTTACTATTGGAAAGGAAATTTCTCAGATTTAACATTACAACGAACATTCTATTTTTTAAAAAATGTGTTGATTCCTATTAACCGATCTCCACTTTACATTGAAGTTACGCAAAAACCTTTTCTTTATTGCATTGGTAATTAAAGCTGTAGCTTGTAAAACTGTAATTGATAACTATAGAACCCATATTCACTTTGCGATTATTACGTTAGAAGTGTAACTACTTCGGAAATTGGAAGGGCTTTTTATATATGTAATGGTAACACCAAAAAAAAAAAAAACATTGAAATACTAAACATTTAAACATTAGAAGAATATAAATTCGGGAAAATGTCTGTGCTTACACATGGGGTGGAAATTAAAAAAAAAGAAAATGCATTTTGACGTATACATATATATTTAAGCCGCAAATTAAACATCTGTTGCGGTTACGAGCGAGTACATATTTAAAAAAATAATACGTAATAATACGTATTTAAAAAAAAAATATATGTACATACATCAAAGTGTAGTATATAATTTTTTTTATAAATATGTTTATTAGTATTATGCCTTTTTACTTACTTTTAAAAGAAAATCTTATAACTTCTTGTATTTTAAAATGACATTTAGAATGGAATTTGTAAGCTTCTTTGGTTATGGAATTCAGCAATTTAGTTGTTATTTGGATTGCAACATAGATGAGAGGTATACATGGTGCAGGTTAATAACATATTACATATATTTACAAAAACTAAAATATTTAACGGGTTATAGAAGGTGCAGCTTGTACTTGCGTGGGAGTTTTACGCGCAAAAGATACTATAAAAATTAATTTAATTAATGGACAAGTTATTCTGAAAGAATTACAATAATTAATAAGAGCCGTATATTGTTAATATGTTCTCACTTTATTTTTTTTATGTGTTATTTGTAATAATAATTATACAATTCTTAATAGGTATAAAGCATTTTTCTCTTTTAAAACAAATTTAATTGCATTAGAATATTTCGTACACCATTATATGCCGATAATTACTAAATATGCAAGTATATGGAGATGATACTTTCAGATTGTTTGCACTAATGCTTCTGATTCAAACCCAATAGGTGCCGATTTTAAAGCATGATAAAGCTTTTTTTTTAATGCCAAATTAAGGTGGTATTTATTATGTAACTGGCTGATTTACTTACTATGCGCTTAGCGTTAGTATCTATGTTATCATAGCTAACTTATATTAATTGCTATACAACTAGAAATCAGTGTATTTCTTAGAAATAGATGATTTCCGCAGCCTAGAATTTTGTCCGCTGTTGCCCCACTGTGCGTCGCCTGCTAGCAG
The DNA here is from genome assembly GCA_004143645.1 of Protaetia brevitarsis. Classification (NCBI taxonomy): domain Eukaryota; kingdom Metazoa; phylum Arthropoda; class Insecta; order Coleoptera; family Scarabaeidae; genus Protaetia; species Protaetia brevitarsis. The sequence continues at coordinate 2,358,197 of RXPK01000037.1, read as the reverse complement.
GACTGTATTTTTGGCTCAGAAACGCATAATCCGATGTATGGCTGGAATTCACTGCACAGAGTCTTGCAGGCCTTATTTCAAAAGGTGGAATAATTTTACCTATGCCTGCCTATACAGATATACGAACTCTTACATTACGTTTATGCGAACAGAGGTAATTTTCAACGCAATGAGCAGTTTCACGCACATAACACTAAGTCAAAGCAAAATTTCCGTGTCCCTAAACATTCTTTGAATATACCAAAATTCCCCCAATGCTTTGGTTTGAAACTTTTTAATGCCTTGCCTCAGAAATATCAAAATATAATATCGATTAATGTACACAGTATTAAATATATATTATTATTATTATTATTATTATTACCAACCTGAATCGAATTTAGTTCAGTAATAAATTATTTGAATAACAATTTATTTGGTCAAAAGTTATTCCGCTGATGCGTCATTTAAAAACGTTGCATTCAAATTTACTCAAATAATGTCCCATCACTTCGCCTGCCAATAACTAAATACTGAATAAAGAATAATTTATTTAAACCTTATTCAAATAATTATTTGGATAAAAATGATACCCAACACTGGTACACGCAATATATTGTTAAATGTCTAATAAAGTTAAACTTACTAGACAAATTTAAAAATCAATACTTATAATCCTTTTTAAATTAGCAAAAAAAAAAAATCGGCTGATACTCAATCATTCTTGAAGATTATAAAATATCTTATAAGTTATGTAAATAGCTTAATTTTGCTACTACTTTCTAATAGTCAATTCTGTATTTATAGGTATCAAGCATGTCAGGAACAAGAAAGAAAGAAACTCCAAAGAAGCTAAATCCCACTAGGACCGCAATCCCAGATGCTGAGCTAAATACGAAGTATCGGTTGCTACGTTAGTTGCTGCCATTCTATCAAATAATGAACACATAGAAAATTACCACGTCTTCACTAATCTAAAAGAAGCGTCTCCTTTCGACGATGTGGTGGCTGAAGTGATTTTCAAAGGAGAAGATACTCCTTATGCATTTGCCTTGCAATCAAAGCACATCGCTAAAGGTGAAACGCTTAATGTGGGAAAATACGTAAAGGGTTATAATGAAATATTCGATGCTGGGATTCAAAACCATAGGGAACATCGATATCGCCAAATTCATTTTTCGTATGTTTGCATCAATGAAGTGAAGAAGGCAGATACTATACATTATGCACAGCATAATCCGGCAACGAATCTTGGAGATCTGCGCTTGCTTTTCCAAATTGTCACATATTGACGTATAACAAACCAATAAACAAAACAGAGGAAGACTTCTTGAACAATTTCCACTTGTACTTATTTCAAACGCATAATAACGTTAAAGAAAATATAAAGAACCTTTGTAAAATAAAAGATATAAGCGTTATATTAAATTATGTCGATAGATTTCTTGAGAAAGACGTATTGTGGAAAAGAGGATTATGCAAAGAAGTGTTTCAAACTGAATTATTAAAAATTCGTCTCTCAGATTACATAATACCACCCACAGACATTATTCAACTCCCCGATTTACAAACTGCAATATGGAATAAGCTGATTTTACAATATAATGCTACAATCGTCAGGGCTGAAGCAAATATCGAAAAGAGTTTGTACGGATCTTGCGCACAAGCACTGAATCGCCTCCTCAATAATAGCGTTGACTGGGACGTCTACAAAACAAATTCCTTAGATTCTACCATCACCGATGAATTCAAAAGGCATTTTGAAGAAGACATATCAGACAAAGTTAGGCACTGGATTGTTACACCCACTACACTAAATCACTAATCGTAGAGTTATGGAAATGCGGCGAATTACCTCTGATATTGAGAAGCGATGACAATCTACCTGCGTTGAAGGATTACGCACATCTAAACAAGAGTTATGTTATAGTAACGGAAAATGTAGCTAATAAACGAGCAGAATGTGACAGTTACCAGTTGAGGGTTTTCACCCATGTAAGCGACATTAAATGCCTCGAAATGAGAGACGAATTCCTAAACTCCATTCCAGTATCACTTCAAGGCAGGGAACCTACCACGCTTCACAGCATCATAGCTCGCCATGAAGAATTAGCTACAACGTTATCATGTTCCCACATAATAAACTTAATGAAAACTAGACAAGCTTATTTGAGTAGAGAATGTCTGGAAGGTGATCATAATTTGATTTTCCTGATAGAAGATTCGACATCTACGGCTGAATATAACATCGATAGCATTAATAAAGTGATAGGTAATATTACAATACGGTGTCCATCAGAAAACATTACCAGGTATCGTAGTCGAATAAAGGAGAATCCACACCTTAAAAATTATAGAATCTATCATTGTGTCACGTCGTCGAAAAATGAAAATTTCACCTTGGTAACAGGAGACAAATCCATCTTAAAAGATTTCTTTGTGGACCAAGACGGGGAGGATGTCTACCTTCTAGAAGATAATCCTATACCGATTATTGGACCCAGCTTAAAATGCATCCGGCAAAATTATATTCCAAGATTTCTACGCGGTGCTGTCGTATCCAAATCAATTTTTGATTCACCAACAAAAGGCATCTGTTTCTTCTCTGGTGGGGACTTCAGTTACTTAGAGAAGAAAATACGAACACGTTTGATGAATTCGCCTAAAGATATAAAATTTGAACGTGAAAATGTCCTTATCGACATTAGAAATGAAGACCTAGAAAAATACTGGGAGAAAGCATCAAACTTAAAGTGTCCGTTACTTCATGTTCGGGTTGATGGCGTTTTGATGCAGTTGTGCAGATGCAAAAATTGGCGTGACCTGAGTGAACATATCCTGTATGGTGGACGAACAATCCCAGAGGAAGACGTTTTAGCAGAAATCACCAATGGAATTACTATATTGACAGGGGAGCCTGGTATAGGGAAGTTGTCTCTGTTCCAATCATTATTTAAAAGTCACGGCCTGGAAAAGTATATTATATTCCATAATCTTGTTGATTACGGTCGCTTCCTAGCAAACCAGAAGTTGGTACCGACTAATATTTCATTAGACTTCTTATTGGATCAGTTCAAAAGCAAGCAATATAAGGAGTTCCAGTCTGCTTTATTTGGAAAAACGGACAGACTATTAGTGCTTTTAGATTCATTCGACGAGATGTTGCCTGTACACAAGGAAAAGGCTCTGTATTTTATACGAAATTTGGCTGCCAGCAATATAAAAATTATTATTGCTTCTAGAATAATCGCAAATCATATCCTCATCGGTAATTTTGAAACTAGGATTCTCAAGGTAGACTCGTTAGGGCCGCATGACCGTAAAGAATACATTAGGAATTGCGGGCTAAACAATGAAATACTAACTACTATACCTGATGAACTCTCGCGAAATCCTTTATATCTAAACCTTTTAAAGACCATTGCTGAGAATAACGTTAACTTGGAGCGTTTCAGCAGATTAGCTCTGTTCGAAAATATCATACGCATAAAGCTAGATCAATATTTTGATAGATATTCTCTTAGTAATCACAATTTCGATAAAGACCTTAATTTAAAGCCTGTCTTGAAACTACATCTAAAGCTAGCGTTAGTGAGGATACTTGGTGCGGATGTAGTGGAAAGGTTGCTGAGATGGAAGTACGTAAGCGAGCTTCCTAATCCACTGAAATAGGGGATCATTCTGTCTATTGGCGATGACTGTCACCCAACCTTCGCACATGAGACATTTGCGGAGTATCTGGCAGCAGATTGGATAGTCAGAAATAAAGCGAAAAGCACCGCCAAGAATGTTTACCAAGAAATGTTGAAGCAGAACAAGCTGCATATCCTAAATATTCTTTGCGAGCATTTAGAATTGCATAAAGCTGTCTTAGAACAAAACGAAGAACAAATAGAAATGTATGCCGGAAAACATTCCCATTTGGAGGAAACTGATGCTCTAGGCAGAATGGCTATTCATGTAGCCGCTGCACACAGCAACTGGCTGTCGCCTTCGATAGGTATTATAATTCGCTGCATGCGACAGTTTAAAGTAAATTCTATTGCCTCTGATGATCTCATGGGATGGGATTGGGTACAACACATAAATCGCGACAATGACATCGATCTAAAACTCTGTAATACATTTTCAACGTCGGCGCTAGAAGCATACCTAAATTGCATAGTGCAAAAATTTACAGGCCGACGCCAAATTGCGCGTCCATAACTGTGGCAATCCGCTGAAGAGCAAAATATACATCCAAGCTCTGGAAACCGGTAACATAGATATGATTCGTGATTTGTTTTTCGTTGAAGATGCAATGTCCAATGGCGTATCTCAAGCATCCGTACATAGGAACTGCAAAGCAGCAGAAGCAGATTCGTTAAATTTAATACAGATCCGGCAGTGGACTCCCTTACACGTTGCTTGCATATACGGCAATGTTGAGGTACTAAGAGAACTGATAAAACTAAAGCATAGCGTAAATGCTGGAGACAAATTTGGTTGCACACCAATACACTACAGTGTTATAAATCCACCTAAAGTGTCTTTTGAGATGACAAAATTATTATTGGAAAACGGTTCAAAAGTAGATATTGTGAATCGTAACGGAAGAACCGCTCTTGATATTTCCGTTCTCACTGGAAACATAAATGTAACGCAATTACTGTTAGAAAAAATATATATAACATTATTTATGATATTCTTCGTCTGTAACCCAAGTAGCAGAAGCAGGCTGAACAGTGTAAAACTAGTGCACGATACATTGTATCACTTGTATATAAAATTTACGTACTTATTACTTACTTTTTTGTCGTTAATTTCAATAAACACAAAAAAGAGTCAAAAAAATATAAAATATTTATTTGTATTTACACCAAAATAATAGGGTCCTTTTCTCAAAGAAGAAAATAAAATAAATTCATTAGCCACAAACACAGCCTAAGTTTGAGTTAGAACACATTAGGACACTAAAAATCAGATCATTATAACTAAAATCTACAAAACTATTAAATACTATTGTATACCCTATACAGATATATGACACTTTATTTATGAAAACTAAATTATTACAAATCATCCTAACCCCGTGCTCCACCTGAAAAGGTACTACACGAGGCTACCTATTCTAAGTACTATATGGGTTCCATAACAATTGAAATGATCCTACTCTAACTAAATAACTTCCCTATGATTTTTAATAACAAAAATATAATACAGTAGCCTCGCGACCATACGAATATTACTTTTGAAAAATGATAAAAAAATGTAAAATGTGATTAGTTCACATAATCGCGAGTGTACTGTAAATCAGTCAGCTATCAGTTATTATTAAATGCGCCCATGGAACGACTTTCGTTATCTCCCAGCATTCGCCAAGGACACTGATTATATATAATATACTTATATAAAATCAATGGCCACGGAGTAAAGGAAAACCATGGCAGAAACTTTACTCTGGGAGGATCTGGGGAGAAGTCCCAGACCTTATTACTGATGGCCACAAATTATTATTATCCTTCTTCTTGAGTGCCGAAGAAGCAGCCCCCACGTCTCCTCAAATTCCGACAGCCTTGCCGTTCTCGCGTAGCTGCTCCCTTTTCACGCATTCAGAAGTTGAACAGGAAAGATGATGACCTAAAAACAAACAAACAACAGCGTACCTATTCTAATACTTAATAGTAACTTAATCCTAATTATTCTAACCAAGAGTAATTAAATAAATATTTATATTTTAAATATTATAGTTTAACACCAATTCGACCACTAAAGAGCATAAAATATTCATTTATAAGCGTGCTACCCTACTAACTATCTAAATATCATGCCGTAGCCTATCTAGTTCTTTAGCAACATTACTAAAAAATTCCCACCATTCGATCGACTCATTATCTCTAATATCTGTTTCGCGTCGCGGCCAATTTAACCCCTAGCTAATGCCTAACCTCCGTACGCGACCGCCACTCATCAGTGTGTGGACATTCAAATAAGACATGCCCCGCTGTATCTACCCCACCACACTCACAAAGCGAATCATTAACCCTACCAATTCTACATAAAAATGATTTAAAATTACCGTGACCTGTTATTAATTCTACCGCCTGATACGATAAATTAACCCTCATTTCCCTAAAACGTGTAACGCTACCGATAATTTCCTAGTCCACCTCCCATTAAGGTATTATCCCACCTACTCTGCCAATCATTATCAAGTTTATCCCTAAACGCTTTTTTAACTACACTAGCCGAAATTAGCCCAAATCTAATAATCAAACTATCTCCCTAGATACCGCCTCTTTCGCTAATTGATCCGCCCTCTCATTACCGATTGTACCTACATGAGCCCTAGTCCAAAAAAGTTTTATACCCCCCCGCGCAACATATCCAAGTATCTAAGAACAAATCGGTCGGATTTTTTAAATTCGCTAACGCCTCTAATACAGATAAGCTATCTGTTATAATTCTCACGTCCGCATTAATTCCCATTCGCGCCTACTATAAACTATTGCCTGATTTATTGCAACTAATTCTGCCTGAAAAATATTGCAATGATCCCCTAATTTAAACTGTTGATTATGTATATTCAATACCCCTATTATAAACAACAAAAGCCGCCCCTGTACCACCCTCACCCTTCGACCCATCCGTAAAATTTCTAAACCTCTCGAAAAGTGCCTATAAATTTATCATAACTAATACTTTTAATTCCGCGGATGAATTCGCCCCCTATATCTACTCGCCTTTCTAAATCGCCCGGTTCTAATCTAATTCCCGTTGCCGTAATCAAACCTCAAACCTATTTTATTCGCATCCCTACGAAATTTAAGTTCCATCAAACGTAAATCTACTGGTAAATACCCGAAATAACACACGCCGCGTCTGCCGAAATAGATGAATACGCGTTCGCGGCCTAACTGTTAATAATCTTTGCGCCCCGATTATTTTTTAGTTTCTTTAATTTTAACGCGTCTGCCCATATCGCCCCCGCGTACAACATTGCCGGTTCAATAGCGCCCCTATAAATAGTACCCGCCGCGTTACCGTTTAAACCCCACGTAACCCTAGCCGATGCTCTAATTTTATTGCTCATTTCCCTACCTTTCGCGGTAATATACTGAATATGCGCTTTAAAATTTAGTTTATCATTTAAAATAACCCAAGATATTTAACAAATTCTTTACAATAATTCTACCCTCCCTAATTTAAATGTAGGCTTTCTTTGCCTCGGTTTGCCAAAAAATACCGCCTCTGATTTATCCGCATTAAAATTTAATTTATTATCTAAACTCCAATTTAAAATATTTGCTAAAGCCTGATTAACAGATATATGACAGATGACCGATATTGTGCAGATATATAGAATAGAAATATGCACCTCAAAATGTAAAATTCAAATTGGAATATCACATATCACGTGATACCACGGAGAACAAAATGGAACATGTTGTGCCATCTAATAAGTATTTTATTAATAAAAATATAGGCCTTTGCGTTTTAGTTCATGTTACGAAAGTTGGTGGACGAAACGCAGCCTTAAAACACCGTTATTTTCTCTAGTTCGAGGGGAATACGCCAAACGTTAAAAAAAAAACATCCCGAAGAATGAAAAATCTCCGAGCAAAATATAACAATAAACAATAATATATACCAGGTAAGTTTGAATTAACATATAAAAATAAAGTTTACATTATAATAAGGCAATATTTAGCACCTAATGCTAATATTGTCGATTTTAAATAACTATCTTTAACAAATTCATAATTCGCCTGTAGAGTAGGCAACTGAGCACACGCCTCACTTTTGAATTACTTGTTCATTTAGTTTAGAATCCTGTTCTAAATGACTTTCAAATAGATTCGATACCTTAGATATCATAGCAATTTATATAGTTCAGCTTGAAAGCATTTTTTATTTATTTTTAAATCGAGAGTAAATGAGGCTCGTATCAAGCCAGCTAGACTTGAACTTTGCCAGTAGTCAGTAGTATCTATTCAATTGTTGTACTTGTATATTACATTTATATATTTGACTATAAAAGAGTTCTCTATTTATTTTTAAAATAAGCGTAAATCTTTAGTTGCTTCTTATTTCTTTCCTTGCGATTATTATTTATATATATATTCTTAGGCGTTTCTTACTTTTTCTACTTCGTAAATTCCTTATTCTTTTTGTTTCAAAGTACATTTTTAGTTATAATTCTTTTGCTCCATGAACAGTGAATTTTATTTGAATGGTTTAAAGATTGTATATTTCCTTTTCAGTTTTTTCTTGCTAAATTATATTTATATGTATTATATAATTATATTTTCAAATTAGCGCGGTAAAATAACGCTGCTAGTGACCGGATACGAAGCTATTTTCCAAGTGCACAGAATTTCGTTCAAGTTCAATATCTCTTCTTACTCATCTGTGACACTGTACTTTTCTATCGCGCATTGGCTCCGGCGCATAGCTCAACAGTTAGAGATAAGAACACGAATTTGTAGGGAGTGACCTTCCTGTAACTTCCCCATGATACATAGTGTAAACTTAATAATATCTATTCATTTTGAAAGCTGTGGAAAGAAAAGAAACGCTTACATTACGATATATAAGTATAAAAATACAAACTCTAAAAATACGTTTCTTAGTAATAAGTACGCATGGTTTGATGTTTGGGAAAATATCCGATCATCATATGTTAATGCAGTTACTATTCGTCGTATTGTGAGACGAGCACCTATTTACAGTGGTTGCTACTTCTATTCGGTAAGTACTTACATGTGTAACTTTAATCTGCCTTTTCGTTTGTTGTCTGTCTTGCTATTTATTATTTTTTGATCTCATGTAAGACTCGATAAAATTCAACATACTCAACTTCTTGAGGGTGGCGGTCTATTTAACTTCATTTAGTTTTCAAGTCATTATAATACTGACATTTCGATTATAGTTCTTATCTTTTTCAGTTTTATTTATTATTATAATTTTTAAGACAACTACAATTTTAAACTAATTCGTAATTATATACAGCGACCGGCAGAAAGTGGGAAGCATCTTTATAGATACTTTTTGTGAATGTATTATTTTTTTATATATATTCAAGTCTTCGAGATGTCACTTTTCCCCTGCCATCTAAAAAGTATTATAGCTGTACTAAAAACACCCAACAAATTAATAAGATTCCTTAAAATACTACATATTTGTAATGTATTACCTACAAGTTTTTATTTTCTCATTTTTTACTGTGATATCGCCCAGAATTTAGGGTGCCTATAACATTTGCTGGCAACTGTACTTTACTCTTAGCGTAGTTTCATATTTTTGGCCTTTCCTCGTACACAATTAAATTTTCGGCAGATTTGATGAGTGTTGTTTTGGTTTTAAGACATGCAGAAGTGATTTGTAAGAAAAAATATTCATTAAATTCAAAGACAAAAAATCTCCCATACGCTACGTATTTTCTGCCGGCACTGCATATATTAATATATAATATGATTTATCAAAAGTAAATACGTCCCATTGTTGGATCGGTTAACTGAACCACATATAATTTAGCAAAATTTTTATCTAACATACTTTCTTTGGCCTTCTCTGATAACCGACAACACTTCTTACAACATTAAAGATACCTTCACATTTGTCAGCACGATTAATGGTTTGATGATACCTTATACCCCAAAATTTTATTTTGATATCTCTTGATGCTGTTTCATTATTTACAAATACTCCTATCGAATTACTAATTGATATTTTGAAACAAATATGGTCTTTAGTTGAGCCACGCACTTTTCTTAAATGAAAAAAATATTATTTACAAATGTTTGATACGCCAATGGGTTCTCCCATTAGTCCAATTTTAGCAATGATTATTATGGATTGTTTACTAGATAGTGTTATACCTAAATTACAATTCAAAACATTTGTAATAATGAATACATTGATGACATTATTTACTCCATACCTAACGATATAATGGTAGATATTACTTTAAATATATTTAATTCTATCATTTACAATTCACTGTTGAATTAGAAAATGATCGTGTGTACCTTTTCTAGATTCCAAAGTTGTAAGATCAGAAAATAACATGATTATATTGTTATGTTAGATTGGTATCAATCAAGATCCACATCTTCTAGTAGATTCATTAACCTATATTCTGACCACCCTACCCAGTAAACACATTTATATCTCAGACACGTAACAAATACGTATCCTCTGATCTATCGATTTTCTCAGACACATAACATGTAAGGCACAGGTAAGCTTCATTGGGTGCGTAATGTCTGCATCAAGCATCTCTCTTTGATGTGTCTCTGAGACATCACATAGATATGATTCTGAACACTGTTATATTTCAGAGCGGTTATTATGTTCTCTGTATGATACATATTTAGGGCCGTTTTACACCTAGCTATTTATTGCGCAATTTATTGGCTTATTTAAAATTGTTACGTGTATACTACGTATTAAATCGTGTTACACACGCATAATTTTAAATTGGGCAATAGATAAGTAGGTGTAAAACGACTTTTAGGAATCGGTAAACGTCATTTTCGAAACTACATTAAGTTATATATTTATCCATTAGTAAATACATATAAATATTATTGGATTTACAAGATATAAAGAACTCACTTGCCGCTCCGTCCGTGTGTTCGTTATAATCCCTTGAATTATGACGTCACAACTCCTAAAAATGAAAATATAATGGTTCTACACAGTTCACAAACTTTTATGTTATTTCTTTGTCCGAACCATTCTGGCCTCCAATTCTTTTTGTGAATGATCGCTAAAATGAAATTAACATTTTTTAATTTGAAAACCGGCATGTAATTCACTTACGATTTTTGGAGTATTAAAATCATCGCTTAAAAGTAACTCGAAATTATTCAAACTTTGTTTAGAATTGAAGGGTAGTAGTTGTTTTATTTCCTCAGTACCGTCGTCCGCAGTTGATCCTTCTTCTATCTTGAGATGTTTTAGTGAAATAAAAACTTGAACCTTGAAAATAAAAGGCGGGGAATAATTCCTGAACAAATAAATGTGAGGTTAGAACAGACATTTTCACAAACATCGTCCGTCTTTATAAATAATAACATAGAATCAAAAACGTTAGTTTATAAAGTAAAAATATATTTACGTTTAATACCGGTTGGCACCCCGTTGTTAAATGCGTTCCAGTGCTTCAAATGTATTATAGTTAAAGTTAAACCAGTACAGAAACCGACACTGTGCAAATGGCGTAACACACGCCATTTGCACAGTCGCTCAGAAATTTCAAACTGCGGGAAACACAAAGAAATGTCACGAATAGTTCTTGAACAGCACCAGATCAAGGATATGTGATGTATTTTTAGGTACATCTCAGATACATCACTATAATGTATCTAGCACCACGTATCGCAGTTCAGTTCAGAAAACATTTAGGATACATACTGCTGTGCACTGTTGGTCCAAGCATAAAAATTTTAAGAGAAATAAAAATGTCAAACTAAATTTAGCTAGCTCAGCAAAAATGAAGTTAAAAGGGCGCCAGAGATTTATAATCTCAAGGTAGCTTCTGAAGAAGCTAAAGTGGGTGATTGTAAAATGACTTTCTTCAAAATTCCCAATAATTGAAATGGCAGATTCAAAAATAAAAGAACAAGTGATTTTAAAATGATATTTACAATCATTAAGTTTATTTTTTAAAAAAAAAGAAAAAAAAAACATTTGATACAAATTTGCAGGATAAAAACCGTGAATATAGGATTCTGGCATAAAACAAACCTGCATACGACTCTACAATTAAGAAAGGACAATGCAAATCCTTTAACAAACAAAATGGAAGATTCGTTCTAGAAGGAATTTCATAAAAAAAAAATCATCCACGCGGTCATGAAATCTAAACTATAATTTACACGTGGAGAAATAGATACAAATACATTGAAATTTAAAATTTAATAGCTCAAAGCTTCACTTCACCTTTCCCGAGGTGATTAACAAAAATACAAAACAATTAATAAGAAAACGGATAATTTAACACACTTACGCGGAATCCTCTAGAACGTTTTTACAATAATTACTGATCTAACATCCAAAATGTGTACACAATTAAACAATACAGCAATAATTAATTAGGAGTTCCTTGAAAGCTAATCAATCAAATACCCGAGCAACAATTTAAAATAAAAATGAATTTACCTCAACGGCAATAAAAAAAATAAACAACATTACTTACGGGCAACTTTCAACGAACTGCTTTTAACCTAACTAGGCCTCCCGCATATACATGAAATATACAATTCCTGCGTTGAACGCAGAACGCAACTCTAAGAAAAACTCTAACAAATAACCTAAACAATACTAGTACACGCAAAATGTACAAATAAATGATTTTAAATATACACAACTGGCCAAAAAGAATAATGCAAACAATTAAATAAAAATTCTTAATAAAACTTGGGGAAACTCTATCATTGTTTTGACAAGGCTGATAAGGAATAAATAAAAATACACATTTGAATTTCCGAAACCCGGGGTGCCATACCATAGCAATACGTTTATGTAGCATTTACGTATCTAAGTTACATAGCACTGTTCCTTAAATGATACTTAGGAGAGATGTAACAGACACATGTCTGTTTACTGGGTATGAATCAAAAATATAATATTGTTATCGCTATGAAAAACAGAGTTACACAGATTAGTAATATAAGATTCCTTAGCGTTAATTTAAAAAAAAATGTTTAATTTTATTTTCCGGTAATGGCTACCTTAAAGATATTCTTTCTAAATTAATCTATTCTCCAGATTCTTTGCATGAACATACAAATACTGATACAATTACCACTTTTAAATATTATATAACCTGCCTATCATATAGAAGGTTTAACCATTGATAATGGTTTAACTAATAAGGTAATCAAACATCTTAAAGATTTTAAAAACATCAAAATTGTAAAAACAATTTAACAACCATCAGAATAATCTTTTCTAAAATTAAAGATAAGACACCAATTTTAGACCATTTTAAAGTGAAGTTATATATTTGTATATAATATTCCTTGATTGTCGAGGTTGCTATGTTGGTTAAACTTCTCAAATGCTAAAAAATAAAATAACATAAAAGTGATAGTCGTATAGGTAAACGTTCATGTGATTTGTCCCTACTTCTTCAAAATTATGATAATACTGAAATTCTTAACGTTGAAAAATAATTACAAAAAACGGTTATTTTTAAAAATGGTACATAACAACATGTCAAAATTGAATTAATTTTAAAACAGATACAAATCAACTCAATCATATTTATTGTAATATTTTACATAATATCTAGTAACTTTACTATATTGACGAAAATATTTGACTATTTAACATTGCTAAATTAAAATAATTTAATTTATATTATTGTATTCGAATTGTAAGTATTATTGATATATGTTCATTATTATTGTTTCATATTCTGTTATAATATATTGTAGATTACCTCCTGAAATGACGAAATATTGAGGTCACAAAAAGATAGTTTTATTAAATAGACCGCATTACCCATATAATTTTTCAAATAAAATTATATTAATGTAAAACTTACCTAATCCAAAATGAATAGTTTTGTGCATTTACTCGATTTATTTTCCAACATTTTTTTAACACACGTTAAGAATACTTAAGTTGTCAAATGTTGGTACTGTTAAAAATCTTGGAGTTTTACTTGATGATAATTTAGACTTTGCTAATCATGTTAATGAATGTGTCAGGAGACCATAAGCTGTTTTGAGGATGATTTATGCTAGTATAGGTTTTTTGTCTCAAAAAATGAAAAAAAATGTTGTGTGAATCGTTGGTCTACCCCACATGAACTATTGTGACACTCTATATGATTCTTGTATTACATCAAATATTGTATTCGTAAAATTCTAAAAGTACAGAATTCTTGTCTTAGATTAATTTTTGGTATTAGACGTCGCTCACGGATATCACATAAGTTGTCGGAGGTTGGATGGTTGAATATGAAACATCGCAGGCTCTTGCACGCGGCCACGCTGTTCCAATCTATCATACTTACTCAGAAACCCCCCTATTTGTACAGAAATATCACTTTCAGGACCGACGTCCACAATGTAAATGTTCGTTTTAAGGGGACACTACCCCTCTATACACCACTCTGCACAGTTCAGGAGATGTTTTACTTATTGCATAACGTGTACATACAATAATATTCAAATTGATATAAAAAAAGAGCACTCATTAAATGTATTTAAGAAGAAATTACGTCAGCACCTATCCATTAGACAGCAGAGTGGATAGTTTACACTTTTACATTTTTTTTTGTGATCTTGCCATTTACCAATTGATGGTTTGAGTTTAATTTTAAGTTTTTATATATACATTTATTACTGGTAAACTAAATTGATTGGGGTTGAGTGCACTGAGAAACAAATTAAATAATCATAAATGAAAATACAATTATCATAAGTAAAAAATTCAGCTGGATAGGGGACAAAAGCACAGATTACTTAGCACTAGTAAAAAAGAGATCCTAAACACTGATACTAACAAGAAGCAATCTAAGTTACTTACGGCCTGATTCATACCGGTAACTTATGAAGTTACTTATGATAACTAAACTGAAGTAGTAAACCAAAGAATATATGCAGTTGCGGTAAATAAAAATTTGTTCATGTCAAGTAGATGTATTGCTATGAGTAAACTATTCTATAATGGGTATCACACCTTCATTATTAACCTCAATTAATGCCTGATTACTTGTGATAAGGAAACAGAATCATTAATGCACGATCACTAGATACCTGATATATAAAAAGTAATGGTTTTCTATATATATACAATATACTTACCTTAAATTTGTTGTTCAACTTATATATCAACAAAATTTAAATAAAAAGTAGTATTATTAGTAATAGTTTTATTTTGTATAGGACAAACATAGTGACTACCTGATATGAATGAAAGATATTGGTTTCACTTTAACAACAGTTTATTTTTAAACAATTTACGACGTAATGACTCATAAAATATATCTCTCAATAATGAAACAAAATGAACAAAGCAATAATAAAAGATAAGGTAAATGAAGCCCTCTTGAAACGTTATTTAGTTATTGAAATTATTTAAATGTTTAAATCTAAACAAAGGACAAAGAGAAATATGGCTTTGAAGTTACAGCTAATAACAAACAAGGAAATAATATATCTAGGCGGTAAACTTGCGGTTTCTGTTGGTTCTTTGCACTAGGCGTTTCTCGGCGAGTTGATCCTCTGTCCGCGTACGTCGGTTTCTTCGTCGCGGTATCCTTAGCTGCAGATGGCACTTGGACTGTCGGATCACTAGCGACGGCATCCACACTTTAACTTCACCAGCGGGCGCAGATATCATCACAGTGATGGGGAATTCAAATATCCCACTACGTGGTTTAAAACTACAATCTTTAAACATCCGATTGCTTATAGGCTCGGTACGGTACTTCTTCTTTCGCTGGGATTCTTTATACGGATGGTGCCTTAAGTTAACCCACCCGATATTTTTAATATATTTGCGTTGCAAGTGGCCTACAATGGCCGTACTCCTTGGCCACTCTTTTTCGACGACCTTTTTACACGTCCATCGTCCGTAACTGTTACTTGACGCTAGCCCGCGCTTGCGCGCGTAGCAATTTCGGGGACTATTTTATCACTCCGCCGCGTTAGCCAATCAGGAACACTAAAACAATCACGGGGTGGCAGCAAAACTCTAATAATCATAGTTGTGGCAAGTTGCTAGCTATTTAAGAAAATACATGAGTTTAATAGCGATCAGCATTCTTGTTACTTCTACTACAGAACCAACTCGTGTTACCGTATCGTCTAGTACCTTGATAGATAATATATTTGCTGAAGAATTACCTAACATGTATTCGCGTTCAGTTGGTTCGTCGCACGTTTCTGATCATAAATATCAATGTTTGCGGATGAAGTCCTCATCACGGGTGACACAAATAAATTTTTTATCGTCGTGACTTCTCGGAAAGTAATATCATACAGTTTCAAGGTGCATTAAATCTGAATGTTGGAAGGGCGTATATGATAACACTGACTTTAATCACAATTTCAGAACTTTTATAATATATTTTTGTACATTTTAATATTTGTTTTCCACTTACAAAACATCTTGTTAAACTTAAAGGTCAGCGCCATGGTTATAACAATGATCTTAGACAGATGGCAACAGAACTGCGTGAACTGTCTACTCTGTATGAGAACACTAGTAATTCCAATATCTGAATCTGTATAAACTAAAAAAAGATCATTATACTAAAGCCGTTGAAATAACTAAAAAACAATTCTATAACAATTTAATTGCAAATTCAAAGAACAAATCAAAGACGTCTTGGTCAGTGATAAGGAACACCACCAAATCTAATAATGAATCTGGACAAATTTCAGTATATGACGATAATGGCAGTCTCATAAGTGCTCCTGAAAAAGTTGTCAGTTTGTTTGGAAAACATTTCAGTAACGCATTTGCAAATGTAGCTAGCCCGGTTATCAAGTCTGAGTTGGTTAATACCAATATATACCTGTTTCCTGCGGATGATTGTGAAGTAATCAACGTTATTAAAGAAATATCCACTAATAATTCTGCTGGAATTGGTGAAATACCTTGTTTTCTTCTTAAGTTTGTAGTTTATGATATTTCAAAACCATTACTTCATTTAATAAATCGAAGTATGGAGACCGGAACATTTCCAAACGAGCTGAAAACGTCCAAAGTCATACCCATACATAAAGGAGGTAGCATTAATACATTAGATAATTATCGCCCCATATCGTTACCCTGTGCATTTACCAAAGTCTTTGAAAAAATAATTAATAATAGATTAACATCGTATCTCTCACAATACAAGTTGTTAAGTAACAGTCAATTCGGATTTGTTGCTGGTAAATCAACGTGTAACGCAATTAACAATGCATTAAATGCTGTTTACAATGGTTTTAGATGGAAGGGAGAATTATGTGGGATTGTTCTTTGACCTAAGTAAGGCGTTTGACACCCTGGATCACGATATTCTACTTGAAAAATTATCAAGGTTGGGTGTGCGTGGCATTGCACAGGATCTGTTTAGATCATTTTATCAGACCGAAAGTCACTGGTCAGATCACGGTGTCAGGGATGGTGTTGAGCGGTCTTTTTATTCGACTGCTGGAGTGTGACGCATGGCGTGCCACAAGGGTCAATTATTTGACCAATTCTATTTAACATATACGTTAATGATCTTTCTTTGAGCCTTAGCAATTGTGTGTTGTCGCAGTACGCTGATGATACCAGCTGCATTATAGTAGGGTCGTTTGAACAAATCATAAATACAGCTAACAGTACGATCAGGGAAATGATAGCGTGGTGGGAGCCAAGGCTCACCTTGAATGCAGAAAAAACGGAAGTACTGTATTTTAAATCGGGGCATTCTCGTAATGCTCTTAGTCCATATATTAAATGCAACGGTAAGTCGATATGTCAGAATTCTTGTTGTAAGTTTCTGGGAGTTATTGTCGACTGTGATTTGAGGTGGGAACAACACTGCTCTAGTTTGAACAATAAGCTAAGCTCCGCGGTGTATGCGATTCGTAATCTTCGGCGCTGCTGCGACATTAATGTATTAAAATTATTTTATTATGCTTACGTTGAGACCCGGTTACGTTATTGCGTCATTTTCTGGGGCTCTTCATCATATGCGCAGCAGTTGTTCATTAGCCAGAAACGTGTCCTAAGATGTATGGTTGGAATGGGTTCGGGAGAGTCGTGTCGGAATGTTTTCAAAGAACTTCGAATATTAACATTACCTTCGTTATATATATACGAATTATTAATATATTACAAAAAGAACGAACGCGATTTTATCAGAAACAGTGATAATTACGGTAATATGTGCACTAGATTTCGGCACGACTTGAGCGTGCCTTCCCACCATACAAAACTGTTTGAAAATGCCCCTTATTATAGGACTGTATCATGTTTTAACAAACTGCCGAAGCAAATAAAAGAGATATCTTCACTTAACCTGTTTAGAAGGGCGGTAGTTAATTATTTACTGGACAACACGTTTTACAGTATATACGAGTATCTAACAATAAGTGCATAGTTTTCAATTTTCTGTTTGACTCCCATATGTATGTCTGTTTTGATATATAATACTATGTATATATGTATCTATTTATATGCTTATTGACAATGTCGATGTTCTTACGAACGAATGACAATAAACATTATTATTATTATTATTATTATTATTATTACTAACCGCGTGCTGTAGTCATAAGTAATACGTTACTTAGCACAAATTCGTCAGGTACGCTGTGTAATAGCCGTTAATAAAAGTACTATTTACAGTAAGAAGTTGCATTCAGGAAACTGAGTTTAGTTGCAGATATTAATTGAGGAGAATAGTTCCAAGTAAAACTTTATCTGTTGTAAATAATTTTTTATCAAGTAAACACTTGGCCAATTTTTCTCAGTGTGGAAGAACAGATGCTGCTATGTAGCAGTAACTGAACTCCGCCTCTTTTTTCTTCTCATTGTACGACATGTATATAATTATTGTTATTGTTTTGAAAAGGAAAATAAAGATATATTATTATTATTAATTATTAATTATTATTTATTATATTATTTATTATTTTTTATTATTTTATTATTAATTATTATTATTATATTATTATTATTAAATGTATATTATTCTTCCGACGTTCACAACATGCTAAAATGGTATTTAAAATCTAATTAAAAGTGTTGACAAATTTGCAAAGTGCTTGTTTTTAATTTAAGCTCTTAGCTTTTGTTTCTACACAAAATAATGTTATTATGGAACTAACGAGAATTATTCAACGTTTGAAAACTTATTTTATTATAGATGCACAAAAAACGCTAATTGTCGATAGTGGATGAACGCGCTAAAACTAATTAAGAAAAATAGTAAAAGTTCCAGCTCTTTGACCAGTATTCTAATTCTTCGTGAACGATCACGTCTACGGTAACGCCAGGCGATCCCGACTTATTGTCAAGACTTGCTGTAGTCTTACTCTAAGATCATTGGTCTCATGAACTTGCCAGAAAAAGCATTCGTATGCATTTCCATGCTCTGCTTCTCTGTGCTATTCACTATCCCATTGAATACCAGCAACGTCGTCATTTTCGAATTGATTGTTTAAAACAAAAGTTTTCCATTTTTTATCTTTTGTAGGATGTTGTGTACAATTTTATCTATTGCGGTTTCATATATTCTTATCACATCCGCGTTTTTAAACAAAGTGTTATATTAAATGAAAATATGCAAGGCAATTATTAGAATTTTTATTTCATTCTTTCATTATTTCAAAATCATACAGAACAGCAGAACAACAACATTTACATCGAAATGTAAATATAACATTTCCATCATATAAAATTAAATAAATTTGCGTATGCTGATAATCGGTATAAGATATCATCATATAAGTGTCCCTCTAATTTTATATACCTGATTTTCTGATAGATTTATAAAATCACTATTCGCCAATAATCTTATTTTACCCGTTGACTAGCTGTTGTAAATTATACAAATTCTTATATGTCTCAGCAGGTGAAACAACCCGTTGACCACGGCTTTTCAGTCTTATAACACCAATGTCTCTATACTGACTGGCTTCAAATTTGATAATTAGGACTGTAGTTTTCTTTTTACAAAATTCGACGTCAGAATGTTCCATCTTTGGCAAATTAAATGCGAATCTAAAGGCCGCTCTACAGTTCGCAATTTTTTTTATTGCATCCAATAAAATTGCGTGCAATACAAATAGCGCATACGCATTCAATGGATTTCTATCAGCTGTGTGCAATTTTATTGGTGTTTGCACGGAATAAAACTGTCTATAATATTTCATTGCGCGCACATTTTATTGCACGCAATACAAAAAATTGCGAACTGTAAAACGACCTTAAGCTCCACAAATCTTCGATTAATGCAATCGAAGCTACAGCACACTGAAATAGTAATTAAAAATTATTTGCAAACAATTTTGAATTATGCATTGCTCGGAACGCAGTACTTATAGTTTCGGTTGCATAAATAATCGAAGATTCGTGGAGCTTCAATTCGAATTAATTTGTTAAAGATGGTATAATGTATATTATGTTATAGGTTTTTAGTTCAGGTCTAATGTGTAGTGTATTTATTATAATTTAAGTAATAAGGAACCAACACGTAGATGTTGTGTGTTTATTCGAGGCTAAATGCAGAGTGAGTACAAAATGTCCACATTACACAAACAGGTATACAAAAGTGTGTGTGCCACAAAACACATGCATATATATAAAACATCACATGTATACATATATAAGTTTTGTATCTATGATACAGGGTATCCTACACTCCTTCCTTATTGCCATTTTTCCTCCGAATAGCGATCCGGTGGTTTGGAAATTCTAGACGTTCTTCGAAGTGTAGCGTGGAGTTGATGGGTTCTATTGGAATAGATTCAGCTTCCTTGTTCTTGAAACTAAAGGTTTAACATTCTCCGAAGATTGTATGGGAGGCGTATTATTATTTTCAAATAATGATGTATGATGTTCATATGATTGAATTTTGATTTACGTGACGTCGATAAATCTTATTTTCAGAACTAATTTCATAAAAAAGATTACCTATTTGCATAAAATAGTACCAAATTTCAATTTATTATCTTTGTATAGTCTCTAAAAAATACCTTTTGCCCGATGCAAATTCTTTAGTGGGTTTCGATATTTTATTATAATTTTGTTGTTGATCAAAAACTCTATTAGGTATATTAGGGACCATTAGATCTAATCTTGATCTAAATTACGTTTGAACATGAGCATTGCTGGACTTTCCCCTGTCGTTGAGTGAGGTGCTTTGCGATAATGTAATAAAAAATTATTTAATTTCGTTTTTAAATCTTTAGTATCGTCAAAAGAACGTAGAGCTTTCTTAATAGTTTGAACGTAACGTTCAGCTTGTCCGTTTGACGATGGATAATAAGGTGCAGACGTCATGTGTTTAATACCATTTACCTGCATAAATTGTTGAAATTCATAAGATACCAATTGAGGTCCATTATCAGATACTAATGTAACAGGCAATCCATACCGTGCAAAGCATTCCCGTAAATTTTCAATGGTTGTTTTCGTTGTTATCGACTTCATTGTGTACACTTCAATCCATTTAGAGTAGGCATCCACAATGATTAAGAAATAATGTCCAGCATAAGGACCAGCAAAATCAATATGAATTCGTTGCCACGGATCACTAGGATAAAACCAGGGGTGCACTGGTGCATTCTGAAGCTGATTGGCCCACCTAATACAGTGTACGCACTGTTTAGCAATATTTTCTATATCATGATCGATATTATGCCAATAACATAGCTACGAGCCAAACCTTTCATCTTCACAAATGCCAAATGACCCTGATGTAATTCATTCAGTACACTATCACGTAGACTCTTTGGTATTACAACTCTAATACCTTTCAAAATACACCCCTGCTCCACAGAGTAATAATAATAATAATAATAATAATAATATTTATTGTTGTAAGTTTCACAGAAAGAAAACAGTAACAACGTCAAAAATAAACACTTTCTAAATTAAATAAACTTAAAACAAAATTCTACATCTATATAAAGAGAAATTAATATTTGCTTGACACGCATAAAAATGAATAATGAAAATAACAGAAAACAAAAAAAGAGAAGCAAAAATTCTACGTAAACATAAATTTATTCTAAACTAAAATATAAGGAAAGTAAATAACTAAATTAAATAAATATTCAGGGATAACTGACAGAACTATTAATTAAATTAAATTTAATTAAAATAAATTAAATTAAATTAAATTGCGAGCAGCTCTTCTATGGAATAAAAATTATATTGTTTCAAATACAGCAGGAGATTGCGTCTGAAAAGTTTAGTTGTGGCAGAAGAATCTACTAAAGAAGTGACTTTATTATAAAGTTTTATTCCCATATTATTCGGACCTAAGCTACTTAAATGGAGAGTATCAGCCGGTCTATGTATATCGTTTTTCGACCTAGTATGATGTGAATGAATAGCAGAGTTGGTTTGAAAAGATGTCTATTGCAATGAATGTAGCAACACACTTCAAGTATATATAATGATGGAAGCGGTAGTATATTTAAAACACCAAACACTGGTCTGCACGACTCCATCCTTTTTATTCCTGCGATAGATCTTTGAGCTTTTTGAGCTACAAATACCTCGTGAGCAGTAGGCGATGTACCCCACAAAACAATACCATATTTAAGTCGACTCTGCACCTCAGCATAGTATACAGAAAGTAACGTGTCAACTGATAAATAGCCTTTTAGTGAACGAAATAAATATGCTTTCGTTGAAATATTTCTTGCTAGGTCTTGGCAATGAGTCTTCCAAAGCATATTTGTCCTGCAGAACAATTCCCAGAAACTTTACATTACTCGTTCGGTGTAGTGGTATGCCATTTATACTTAATGTTGGCGACTCAATATTCCTTTGCCTAGTGTGGAAGTGTAGGAATTTTGTTTTTTCTGTACTCAGAGACAGTTTATTGCTAGCAAACCAGGCATGTAGAGTCTCCAATAAATCACTTACCACCTGCCCATGTGTATCATCAAATGGTAGAAGAAGCGATATGTCGTCAGCATACATCGTCGTGTAGGCATCTGTGAGGAATAATGCAATGTCATTTATATATAGATTAAAAAGAACGGGCCCAAGAACTGTTCCCTGCGGTACTCCATTCTGAACAGGCAAATAATGCGATCTAAAGGAAGTCATGTTCCCAGCAGCATCCGAAAAAGTCAACCTCACAAAATTGCATTCTACCTCGGAAGTATGATGAAAGCCAATCAGCAGCATTACCTCTGATACCATATTGTTCTAATTTTTCAATTAATCTGGTATGCTGAACACAGTCAAAGGCCTTTTGAAGGTCACAAAAGATGCCGATAGCAGTTCTACGTTGCTCAATATGTTCTAACAGTTTAGTATAGAAATTTATCAGAGCCGTGGAAGTAGATCTATTTTTCCTAAAGCCATGTTGTGTATGGGTTATTATATCGCATTTGTCAAGAAAACTGTTGAGGCGATCAAGCATGCAGTATTCAAGAACTTTAGAAATAGTCGACGTTAGTGCAATCGGTCTATAATTTAGCGTATGCTCCGGGTTACCTTTTTTGTATACAGGAATCACAACACTTGTTTTTAAAATATTGGGAAAGACACCATCTGCGAAAGACAGATTCACTAAATATGTTAAAATAGGCGCAAGTTGTGATCTAAATTCTTTAACTATGATTGAGGGAATGATATCAGGTCCTGTTGAATTTGTGTTTTTCAACTTTCCTATAATAGTATACATCTCATATATAGTAAACGGTTGAAGAAACATAGTTTTACTATTAATTTCAGTTTTATTATCTACAGTTGCATCAGGAATATTCACCATTATGTCGCTGGAGATGGACTGGAAAGACTTATTAAAAACATTAGCTATTTCCTGAGGAATGGTAATAGGCGCGTTATCTTTAATAAAGTAATATTTTTATGCTGTTTCTGTGTACCATTCCAGCCCTTTACTATTTTCCACATTGTTGACGTTTTTTGTTCGGAATTATTTATGAGATTATTATAGAATTTATATTTTGTTTCATCTATTAAGTTTTTGTGACGTGCCTTTGCTGCCTGGTAACAGTTTTTTAGTTGTGGATGAGATTTCTGTAAAATGTACAAATCTTGTACATTTTCACTTGATTTTTTGATTTCATAGTTAATCCAGCATTTTGAATTAGATTGATGATTATACTTTCGGGAACGGGTAACTGGAAATGCGCGATCATAGTGATATGTAAGTATATTCATAAAGGAAGAAAACTTTTCACTTGTATCTACAGATGCAAATACGTCACTCCAATCTTCGGTTTGTAAGGAGTATTGAAAATGAAATTTGTTTTGACTAGTAAACTGCCTTTTCTCCGTGAATTTGGGAAGACTATGCGGCTTTAAATAACTTTCGGATATCTTCAGTTCAATAATACTATGGTCGGATATATAGTTGTCATCTACCGAAGTATGAATGTTTTCTGTATCAATATTTGTAAAAATATTGTCTATAAGGCTGCTTGAGTTATTGCAGACTCTAGTACATTCATGAATAGACATTCTCAAACCATAAGAAGCCATAGTGTTGATCATAATTCGTTGTTCATGGGAAGATAGTTTCAAATTAACATTAAAATCGCCACAGATAAAGAATATGTTATGATTCACAATAAGTTCATCCAACATCATAGAGAGCTGCGTAATAAAATCATTGAAACTTGATTGAGGAGGGCGATAAATATTAACAATGTTATATGTCTGCTTATTGATTTTACAACGTATGCCACAAATTTCAAATAGGTTATCAAGCGCAAATTTGGAAAGATCTAAAACTTGAAATTGTAACTCTCTGGTAATAAAAATACAGCAGCCACCTCCACTCTTATTAGATCTGCAGTATTGACTACCTAACATATAATTATCTAATTTTAAACACTGCACCTGACCAGTCCTCAACCAGGTTTCAGTTAAACAGACAAAGTAACTGTTGTAGTTGGATAATAATACATTTAGTTCATCAATTTTCCCACTTATAGAACGTATATTTAATAAGAAAATAAAGCTACTAAAATTACTATCTACATGAGGTGTTTTCAGTGATTGCTATTCAACATTATAAGATGTAATTAATCTGGACCTGTCCAGCAATCTATTGAAGCATGAGCATGCCTTATCAAATACAGTATGATCAACAGAAAATTTAGTTTTATACTTATTATTACTTTCAACGCAATTTATACATTTTAAAACTTCACAGTTGCATTCTTTTAGGGAGTGATTGCCGGAACAATTAGGACAATTAACAGAAAACTTACAGTCTTTACTAACGTGGCCGTACCTTGAACATTTATAGCAGCGTATTATATGAAATGATTCTCGTATCTGGCACTTTTTCCATCCAACATACAGGAAGCCTTTGCTCAGGAGCTCGCGAAATACTGCGGGATCAGTCTCAATTATAACATGGGCAGTAGGTGTTCTTCCAATAATACGCACTATCTTCAATGTTGAGGAGGGTAACATATTTAAGCTATTCTGTAGTATCAATTTATCACAAAATTTGTCTTTCTCCTGGATATCTTCTTCGCTGACACCATAGATAATAATCTTAGGATTGACTTTGCGTGGTATTTCAGCATTAAATTTATCTTGAAATTTTTCAGTTATATTCTCTTTCAAAATATTCAAGTTTTCAGAATCATTACAATTTACTATTACAGAGCCATTCTTTTTAGTAACTATATTATTAATTTTAATGGACAAAGCTGCCGGATTAATTACCTCCTTTAATTGTTTACAGGTATCTGCAGAAGACTGATTTTCATTAATTGGTTTAATGATTAGCGAATTTTTCTTGGCTGCTTTCAAAACAGAGCTATACGATGGCGCCATCTGTAAATTGGTAGGTTGACTAGAACCTATCGGCAACATTGAAACATCTGCAGATTTCTCTAGAAATTCAATTTTTTCTCTCTGTAGTTTGTTGACAATTTCCAGTTCATGAATTATTTTATTCAATAGAGTATGCCCCATATTGATTGACATCAGGATTTCCTGTTCCCAAAATTGAGCGATAAAGTAGTATTAACTCAGAATCCTTCCTTGTTTCTCTAGCAATAATTTTTGGGTCTATTACTGTGTTAATTTGATTAATTTGAAAAACTTGTGGTTCGTCTACGATTGCATCATTTGCATATTCAGTGGGAAATCTCGAAACAAAGTCGGCATTAGAATGACATTCTGTTTTACGATATTTAATAATATAATCCAACCCTTGCAAAAAAATTGAATAATGTAATAATCGCGTAGCCGTTAAACAAGGTGCAGATTTATTATTTGCAAAAATTCTTTCGAGTGGTTTATGGTCCGTATATAATATAAAATGTCTACCATACAAGTAATTAAGAATTTTTTAACACCCCAGTAAATGGATAATGCTTCTTTATCAATTTGCGAATAATTTTTTTCGTTTTATTTAGCGTACGTGATGCGAATGCAATAGGTCTTTCACTCCCATCTGGAAAAATGTGGGATAAAACGGCTCCAATGCCATAACTAGAGGCATCAGTTGCTAATACTAATGGCAATTTTGGTGAAATGAGCTAGAACGCGATTTGAAGCGATTTCTTTCTTTACCAATCGAACGCTTCCTGACATTTTTTTATCCAATTAAATCTAACTCCTTTTGAAGCAAATGGTACAGAGGCTGCAAAACCATTGCCATGTTGGGTATAAAGCGACTATAATATGTGATTAATCCAATAAAAGATTTGACTTGACTTTGATTTTGAGGTGTTTAGCCTCAAAATTGTATTAATTTTATCTTGAGTTTTGTGTAACCCTTTAGCATCCAATACATAGCCTAAATAAGATATCCTTTCAGTTAAAATTTCACATTTTTCTTTTCTTAAATAAATTTTGTTCGCGGACAGATTTGAAAGCACCTTTGCAAACGACGCAAGTGCTCTTCCAAACTCGAAGATGTTATTTTAATGTCATCATAGAATACTTGCAACCCTCAACATTACTGAAAATCGATTCCATATGCCTCTGCCAAAGTGCTGGCGCATTAGCAACCCGTACATTAAACGATTCATCTTATACAATCCTTAGACGTATTAATTGTTAATCAACTTTGCAGTCTCATCTGTTACAGACATGTGCATATAAGCTTCACGCACATCAAACTTGGAGAAAATCACCCCATCCGATAATTTTGATAAAATTTCTTCTATATTGGGTATAGGATAGATATCGGGCTCAATAAATTTATTCAATGTAACTCGATAATCGCCACATAACCTAATCTGACCAGTATGCTTAACGATAGGGACTATTGGAGTTGCCCATTCAGAAAAAGAAGTTTTAGTAATTAATCCTAAATTTTCTAATCTATCTAATTCGTCTTCTACCCTTGATTTAATCGCGTAAGGTACGGCGCGTGCTTTACAAAATACTGGTTTGGAATTAGATTTAATAAACAATTCGGCTTTTCCGTTTTTTTAGGCAACCAATTTGTTCTTCAAAAATATCTGAATAATTATTAACAAGTTCATTTATTTCCGCTTTAACGTTAATATTCACATTTTTAATTTCTGCCCAATCTAATTTTAATTTATGCAACCAACTACGGCCTAAAATTGTATCCAAATTATCCTTTATGACATAAATATCATCTATAAAACTCCTGATTTTTATATGCTATTTTAACCGTTGCAAATCCCAAAACTGGTATTCGATTTCCATCATACGTTTGTAAAATTACATTGCATTTTTTTATAGGTACATTAAGTTTATGTTCTTTAAGACATTTTTCCGAAATTAAAGAATAAGTTGCACCCGTATCTAATTCCATTTTTACATTTCTATTTTCAATTTTAGCATCAAGGATAATTTTAGGAACTAGGTTACGTTTTTGATCTCCCTGCACCATTAACACTTCTGCAACTGCCCCTGCGTCATCGACCACATTTACAGATTTACTTGCCGCGAATGAGGATTTTTTTCTACAAACTTTAGCTAAATGACCAACTTTCCCACATTTATTACATTTGTAATTGCTAAACCAACATTCTGAAGGATTGTGATTATTTTTACCACACCGATAGCATGAAATATTCACGTTCCGAGTTTTTTTGTTTGCTACGCTATGGGTTACCTTACGTTTTTTAATCATAATTGCTGTTAGAAATTGTTTGCATATGAGTTTTATTAATATTAACACATTCGTTACCTTTAAGATTATGAACACCCAGCAAAACTTGTTCATCAGCTAACGCTTTTTTAATAACCAAATCTAAAGTTAAATTATCGGTTCGCAAAAAATAATTTTGGGTTTGCTCATTTCTTATACCATAAATAATTTGATCTCTTATTTCTTCATCTAATCTACCTTCACCCTAAAAATTACAATTTACTGATATTTCTTTTAAACTCGATAAAAAATCAGCAAACGGCTCTTTTTCCGCTTGTCTGCGTGAACGAAAACGTTGCCGCTCCGTACAAACAAGTGGTTTGGGGTTTAAATAATTACTTAATATTTCTTTAATTTGTTCAAAAGTTAATGCTGAAGGTTTATTTGGTACCGTTAGTGTTCTTAATTTAGTATAAGTACTAGCCCCCATACAACTGAGAAAATATTTTACCTTTTTTTCTCCAGCCAGCCCATATGCATCCACAAAACATTCGAATCTCTCGATGTAGCCATTGAATTCTTCGTTCTCCGGATTGAATTCGGAAAAAAGCGGAGTTTGTTTGGCCATTTCGGGAAATTTTGCTTCTCTTGGGTCGATGAATGAATTTTCTTTCTTCAGTTTTCCTTATTCTTCTTTGTATTGATCCAATCTTCTCCAAACAATCGTTTATTTTTTTTCTTCCGGATACGTATATTTCCTTAGTTTTGTCGTTTAATAACTTTCTTTTATTTTATTTTTGTAATATATGCTGTGAACTGATTGTCCAAGCATATAAGTTTAAAGAAATTAAAAATGACAAAATTAATTTAGCTAGCTCAGCAAAAATGAATTTAAAAGGGCACCAGAGATTCTTACAACTCAGAGTAACTATCTTAAAAAGTAATAGTGGGCGTTTGCAAAATTGACTTTCGTTAAAATCCCCCAAAAATTGAAATGGCTGATTCAGAAATAAAAGAACTATTTAAGATGATATTTACAATCATAAGATTTATTTTTTAATAAGAAAAAAAAAAAAAACATTTGATACATATTACAGGAAAAATGAAAACCATGAATATAAGATTCTGGCAAAAAACAAACCTGCATGAATTTACAATTAAAAAGGACAATGCAAATCCTTTAGCAAACAAAATGGTGAATTCGTTCTAGAAGGAATTTCATATACCACAAAAAAAATTCACGTAGTTTCAAAAACTCAAAACAAACTACAAATTAATTCAAATAACGTAGAGAAACAACCAAAATCACAAATGAAATTTAAATCAAGCTCACAGCTTCTCTTCACCTACCCCGAGGTGATTAAAATACTATTAAATTATAACTACAAAAAAAAAAACGGAAATTTAAACTCTAAACGCGTTACTTCTAAAACGAATATTTATTAAAAAGCCTTACATGTAATTGTGCACAACGATCTAACACCAATTAAACGAATTACTAGATGGACGATTTTAAATACAACAAATCAACGAACTACATCTTAAACTGAAAAAGGATTACCAGAAACGGTAACCAAGACAACTAAACAAGACTATACACGCGCTCGTCTATCTGATAACTCCTGGGCCTCAAGGTAACCTTTTCATATATATATATGAAATTTACAATCTGCGTGCGATGACCGCAACGCATCGCAAAGAAAAAACTAGCAAATAAACTATACAATACTGGTACACGCAAAATGTACAAATAAATGAAATTAACTATACACAACTGACCAAATAAAATGATACAAACAATTAAATCAAAATTCTTAGCAAAATTAACAAAAATAAGAATAGTGGAAACTCTATCATTGTTTTGACAAGGCTGATTTGGAATAAACAAAAATACACATTTAAATTTCCGAAACCCGGGGTGCCAGACCATAGCAGTAGGTTTCTAATAATACTTTTATAATTAATATGTAAATCCTCGTCGCCACTTGTAGTGTATTTATTATAATTTAAGTAATAAGGAACCAACACGTAGATGTTGTGTGTTTATTCGAGGCTAAATGCAGAGTGAGTACAAAATGTCCACATTCACAAACAGGTATACAAAAAGTGTGTGTGCCACAAAACACATGCATATATATAAAACATCACATGTATACATATATAAAGTTTTGTATCTATGATACAGGGTATCCTACATAATGTAGACTATATTAATATATCTGCTTTAAAAACGTCCCAGCTTTCGTTATTTTCAAGATACATTCATTGTATATATTAACCAAAACTTCTACATGCCTTTATTTGTTTGTTTAGTGGCAATTTCTCTCGCCATAGATAATACAGATACATATTGCATTTGGCTTTCGGTTTTTAAGTGATGCAAGATAGGGATGGCTGCTCCGGATCGGACCTGTTCTTTCGGAGCTGGTTCGCTTATCGGAGTAGGTGCACCAAGTTCACTTTTCGTAAAAGAGCGGGTTTGCAGGATAGGAAATACCTATTCAGATTCAGTTTTGTGTGATCTGTGACCTGTTACAGTTTGTTTGTTTTTGAGAATTTGACACGTTTAGGTGTGGTTTGTGTATTGTATAACTCGTTTTTTTTTTAAAGTAAAATATTTTTAAAAGTATTGTTTAAGAAAAATTGTAAAAAAATAAACAAATGGAAAAATGTTAAAAACATTAAAAAGGTTTGTAGAAAATTTTAAAAAAGCAAAAATATTAGTTTTTTTTAATGTGAAAAAGTTTTAAAAATGGAAAAAATATCAAACTGTACGTTCTAGGAGAAAACCCGACTAAATTAGGAATATTCAAATATAACAGTCTTCCCACTTCGCTACATTTGCTTCTGCATTCATGGTACTAGTGTAATAAAAAGAGTAGAGTTTACAAGAAGACCTGTAGATCTGTGAAACTGATTTCTTGCACAACAAGTTCAGAGCCGGAGTCGGAACTGGTGCACCTACCCGTATAAAGAGCAGATCGTACCATCCCTAGTGCAAGAGGTAACGTAATACTAAAAGTTTTACGGGCCCCGCTGTTAGTAAGAAAGGGATGGTGCTAGGCAGTAGGCCTCTATGCTACTCAGATCTTACAAATGATCTGAGTTGGCCTACATTGCTAGAACGAAATGAGTTTCAAACTCTAATATGATTTATATATTTTAATTTTATTGCTTTTGGAAACAGCTGTGACATTATAATAATAAAAAATGCACTCACTACAGTTTTCGAAAAAATTAAAAAAAGGAATAGCCAAATGTTGAACCACAGTGTTTTAATACTTATCCAATGAATTATTCATTTTAAAACAATAAGAAGTATATAGCGAATGGGATCAACATTTATCAATGAATACTTTATTTATAATTTTAACATGTTATTACCAAATCGACATTAATATTTTCGCAAAACTCTTGAATTAATATTTAGCATAATAGCCATTATTGGTAATACACTCTGCTAATTTTCTTGTCATAGAAGCAACTAAATTTACGCA
This sequence comes from Protaetia brevitarsis, assembly GCA_004143645.1. Lineage (NCBI taxonomy): Eukaryota > Metazoa > Arthropoda > Insecta > Coleoptera > Scarabaeidae > Protaetia > Protaetia brevitarsis. The sequence continues at coordinate 2,326,994 of RXPK01000037.1, read as the reverse complement.
ATAATTAGTGCCTCGAAATTTCTCCCAAAAAGTTTGCGCATGTTGAGTGAGGTGTGCGACATTTCTTTGTTGAACACCATGTTGCTCCAAATCCTCCTACTGTGTTACCATAGATGCCCACATATTTTCTATAGGATTAAGGTCGGGGGATTTTGCAGGCCAATCCAACAACTCCCAGTCATTATTATCAATGAACCACCTTTTTACAATTCCAACAGTATGTACCGGGCTGTTGTCCTGTACAAAGATAATTACAGGTGTATCCATACATTGCATCCTCTATCGAAAAACTATAGGTGTCCCTATACCTATCTTTATTGCTTCTTTTGGAATTAGTGATTTTCAGAAAACGTAGTTTTTAATTATTATTTAATTAATAGTAGGCGGTGGAAAACAATTTTATGTTTAAGAGCATATAAAAAAAGATAAAACATAGTATGAAAAAATAAAATTTATTGAATACAAGATAATCAAAAACGAAATGTTGTATGTATTATGGAGGTATAATAAAATTACTATAAGTGTTGTAAATGACCTTCATTCGCTTGCAAAAACTATGAATCCTAATGTAAATTCATATTGTTGTAGCGTGTTTTATTTGTTCAGGATCTATGCTATCAAACGCTTTAGTTACTCAGCGCTTTAATTATACTTTGGTCTATACTTTGACCGAATACATCAGCGATTTTTTCTATCCCCATAAATAAAGATCCAAGGTCGTTAAATCGGAAAACCTTGGTGGCTAAGCTCAAGGTTTCATTGCGTCCAATCTATCTATCATTAAACATTTGACTCACTATACGATTTACTTCATAAGAAAAATGAACTATGTCCCATCCATTTAGTACCAGCAATATCTCCGATCAAACAGAGGCAACGGAATGTCTGCTACGCATTGCCGCAGAATTTCGGTATGTTGCTGTTTAAAGGGCTATAAATAACTTCTGAAACCATATTAATATTCGTTCCCAAAAAGCAGGACGGCGAGTTTCATGGTCAGGACGAAACGCTTGCAGGATGTTAGAGCCGTATGCGTATACAACACTTATAGCAATTTTATTGTACCTACATAATACATACAACATTTCGTTTTTGATACTATTTAATTCTTTTATACGCTTTTAAAATTAAAAATGTTTTCACCGCCCACTATTAATTAAATAATAATTAAAAACTATGTTTTCTGAAAATCACTAATTCTAAAAGGAGCAATAGAGATAGGCATAAGAACACCTATAGCTTTTCCATAGAGGATGCAATTTTACATCACATGGTCTAAAAATATACAGGGCCCCCCATTAACCCTAGATTATAGGAGATCCTGTATAATTTTGTTTACTTTTCATTCCCTGGTTAAATAGTAGAGGCCGCTGTCAACATAAAAACTCTCTATCTTTTACTGTATAGCTGTTATACGCTTTTACAGCATCATGTTTTTTTTGAGCTTTTTTTCACAAAAACCAAAATAACTCGGAAACGGTAACCGATAGGTAAATTGACTTTAAAATTGCTAGTAGAACTTAAAAATCCACTAAAAAGTATAGATTTCTATTTAAAATATCAAAGTTGGCCATGACTTTCGATATAACCGGAAGTGCGACATAGATACAATTGTTTTTTTTTCTAAAGAGGCCATAGCCAACTATACTTAACCGCAGAGTTTCAAAATCTAGATATCATTGCAAAGTCAAAAACTTTTAATGGACAGGTTCCGTGAATCATCCTATATAGAGATACGCAACTGACCGTGTCTACTAGCTGTGGTGATCGTGTTGAAAATGACAGTTACGGCAGTGATTTAGGTGATCCTGTCTTTCAAGTGTTTTGCCGCAATAATTGACTTCCAGAAGAATAACCCTTCATCAGATGCGACCGCAGTTATCATATGCTTAACCGGCTAGACCCTTTGCTCAAATGATGTCCAATCACTTCGTTTGACAGTAACTTAATACTGAATAAAGAATAATTTATTGAAATCTTATTCAAATAATTATTTGGATAAAAAATGACGCTCAATTTAAAAATCAATACTAATGACCCTTTTTAAACTAATACTCAATCATTATTGAAGATTATAAAATATCTTATAAGTCATGTAAATAGCTTAATTTTGCTATTACTTTCTAATAGTCAATTCTGTATTTATAGGTATCCAGTATGTCAGGAACAAGAAAGAAAGACAGTCCAAAGAAGCTAAATCCCACTAAGACCGCAATCCCAGATGCAGGAGCTAAATACGAAGTATCTGTTGCTACGTTAGTTGCTGCCATTCTATCAAATAATGAACACATAGAAAATTATCACGTCTTCACTAATCTAAAAGAGGCGTCTCCTTTCGACGATGTAGTGGCTAAAGTGATTTTCAAAGGAGAAGACACTCCTTACGCATTTGCCTTGCAATCAAAGCACATCGGTAAAGGCGAAACGCTTGATGTGGAAAAATACGTGAATGGTTACAATAAAATATTCGATGCCGGTGGATTCAAAACCATAGGGAACATCGATGTCGCCAACATTCATTTTTCCTATCTTTGCGTCAATAAAGTGAAAAAGGCAGATAACTATACATTACACATGCATAATCCGGCCAGCGCATCTTGGAGATCTACGCTTCTTTTTCCAAATTGTCATATATTGACGTATAACAAACCGATAAACAAAACAGAGGAAGACTTCTTGAACAATTTCCATTTGTACTTATTTCAAACGCATAATAACATTAAAGAAAATATAAAGAACCTTTGCAAAGTAAAAGATATAAGCGGTATATCAAATTATGTCGATCGATTTTCTGAGAACGATGTATTGTGGAAAAGAGGATTATGCAAACAAGTGTTTCAAACTGAATTATTAAAAATTCGTCTCTCAGATTACATCATACCACCCACAGATATTATTCAACTTCACGATTTACAAACTGCAATATGGAATAAGCTGGTCTTACAATATAATGCTACAATCGTCAGAGCTGAAGCAAATATCGAAAAGAGTTTGTACGGATCTTGCGCACAAGCACTGAATCGCCTCCTCAATAATAGCGTTGACTGGGACGTCTACAAAACAAATTCTTTAGATTCTACCATCACCGATGAATTCAAAAGGCATTTTGCAGAAGACATATCAGATAAAGTTAGGCACTGGATTGAGCCACCCACTACACTAAAATCACTCATCATAGAGTTATGGAAATGCGGCGAATTATCTCTGATATTGAGAAGCGATGAGAATCTACCTGCGTTGAAGGATTACACATCTCTAAATAAAAATTATATTATAGTAACGGAAAATGTAGCTAATAAACGAGCGGAATGTGACAGTTACCAGTTGAGGGTTTTCACGCATGTAAACGACATTAAATGCCCCGAAATGAGAGACGAACTCCTAAACTCCATTCCAGTATCACTTCAAGGCAGGGAACCTATCACGCTTCACAGCATCATAGCTCGCCATGAAGAATTAGCTACAACGTTATCATGTTCCCACATAATAAACTTAATGAAAACTAGACAGGCTTATTTAAGTAGAGAATGTCTGGAAGGTGATCATAATATGATTTTCCTGATTGAAGATTCGACATGTACGGCTGAATATAACATCGATAACATTAATAAAGTGATAGGTAATATTACAATACGGTGTCCATCAGAAAACATTACCAGGTATCGTAGTCGAATAAAGGAGAATCCACACCTTAAAAATTGTAGAATCTATCATTGTGTCACATCGTCGAAAAATGAAAATTTCACCTTAGTAACAGGAGACAAATCCATCTTAAAAGATTTCTTTGTGGACCAAGACGGGGAGGATGTCTACCTTCTAGAAGATAATCCTATACCGATTATTGGACCCAGCTTAAAATGCATCCGGCAAAATTATATTCCAAGATTTCTACGCGGTGCTGTCGTATCCAAATCAATTTTTGATTCACCAACGAAAGGCATCTGTTTCTTCTCTGGTGGGGACTTCAGTTACTTAGAGAAGAAAATACGAACACGTTTGATGGATGCGCCTAAAGATATAAAATTTAAACGTGAAAATGTCCTTATCGACATTAGAAATGAAGACCTCAAAAAATACTGGGAGAAAGCATCAAACTTAAAGTGTCCGTTACTTCATGTTCGGGTTGATGGCGCTTCAATGCAGTTGTGCAGATGCAAGAATTGGGGTGGCTTGAGTGAACATATCCTGTATGGTGGACGCAAAATCCCAGAGGAAAGCGTTTTAGCAGAAATCACCAATGGAATTACTATATTGGCAGGGGAGCCTGGTATAGGGAAGTCGTCTCTGCTCCAATCATTATTTAAAAGTCACGCCCTGGAAAAGTATATTATATTCTATAATCTTGTTGATTACGGTCGCTTCCTAGCAAAACAGAAGTTGGTACCGACTAATATTTCATTAGATTTCTTATTGGACCAGTTCAAAAGCAAGCAATATAAGGAGTTCCAGTCTGCTTTATTTGGAAAAAAGGAGAGACTATTAGTGCTTTTAGATTCATTCGACGAGATTTTGCCTGTACACAAGGAAAAGGCTCTGTATTTTATACGAAATTTGGCTGCCAGCAATGTAAAAATTATTATTGCTTCTAGAATAATCGCAAATCATATCCTCATGGGTAATTTTGAGACAAGGATTCTCAAGGTAGACTCGTTAGGGCCACATGACCGTAAAGAATACATTAGGAATTGTGGGCTAAACATTGAAATACTAACTACTATACCTGATGAATTCTCGAAAAACCCTTTGTATCTAAACCTTTTAAAGACCATTGCTGAGAATAACGTTAACTTGGAGCGTTTCAGCAGATTAGCTCTGTTCGAAAATATCATACGCATAAAGCTAGATCAATATTTTGAAACATATTTTCTTAGTGATCACCTTTTCGATAAAGACCATCATTTAAAGCCTGTCTTGAAACTACATCTAAAGCTAGCGTTAGTGAGGATACTTGGTGCGGATGTAGTGGAAAGGTTGCTGGGATGGAAGTACGTAAGCGAGCTTCCTAATCCACTGAAATTGGGGATCATTCTGTCTATTGGCGATGACTGTCACCCAACCTTCGCACATGAGACATTTGCGGAGTATCTGGCAGCAGATTGGATAGTCAGAAATAAAGCGAAAAGCACCGCCAAGAATGTTTACCAAGAAATCTTGAAGCAGAACAAGCTGCATATCCTAAATATTCTTTGCGAACATTTAGAATTGCATAAAGCTGTCTTAGAACAAAACGAAGAACAAATAGAAATGTATGCCGGAAAGCATTCCCATTTGAAGGAAACTGATGCTCTAGGCAGAATGGCTATTCATGTGGCCGCTGCACACTGCAATTGGCTTTCCCCTTCGATAGGTATTATAATTCGCTATATGCGGCAGTTTAAAGTAAATTCTCTCGCATCTGATGATCTCATGGGATGGGATTGGGTACAACACATAAATCGCGACAATGACATCGATTTAAAACTCTGTAATACATTTTCAACGTCGGCGCTAGAAGCATACCTAAATTGCATAGTGCAAAAATTACAGTCCGACGCCAAATTGCGCATCCATAACTGTGGCGATCCGCTCAAGAACAAAATATACATCCAAGCTCTGGAAACTGGTAACATAGATATGATTCGTGATTTGCTTTTCGTTGAAGATGCAATATCCAATGGCGTATCTCAAGCATCCGTACATAGGAACTGCAAAGCATCAGAAGCAGATTCGTTAAATTTAATACAGATCAGGCAGTGGACTCCCTTACACGTTGCTTGCATATACGGCAATATTGAGGCAGTAAGAGAACTGATAAAACTAAAGCATAGCGTAAATGCTGGAGACAAATTTGGTTGCACACCAATGCACTACAGTGTTATAAATCCACCTAAAGTGTCTTTTGAGATGACAAAATTATTATTGGAAAACGGTTCAAAAGTAGATATCGTGAATCGTAACGAAAGAACCGCTCTTGATATTTCCGTTCTCGCTGGAAACATAAATGTAACGCAATTACTGTTAGAAAAAAATGCCGTCATCACCTGTGTACCAGAAGAAATGCTGAAACTTTTACTTCTTGCCGTTAACAGGAAAGATCGAGATATGGTGGAGTTACTACTTAAATACCAAACAGCTACAGACAATATAACTAAGGGATTTATGCATGCCTGCTCTGATGGTAATTCCGAAATCGTGGAATTATTTCTAGAAAAAGGCGCTGACGTCAACAGCGCCACAGAAACGAATGAAACGCCGCTTATGCTCGCTTCTAAACAAGACAATATAGAGGTCGTAGCGTCACTATTAAAGAACGGTGCTAATGTTGACAGTGCAACAAAATATGGTAAAACTCCGCTAATGTTCGCCATCGAAGAAGGCAATTTAGGTGTCGTGGACTTACTATTAAAGAATGGTGTTAATGTCAACAACACGTATATAGATGCTAAAACTTTGCTTATTTTCGCCACTGAAAAGAGCGATTCAGACTTTCTAAAGGTACTATTAGGAAACGGCGCTGATGTCAACAGCCCAGCAACAGACGGTGGGACGCCGCTTATGTTAGCCTGTGGAAAAGGGGATTTAAACATCGTTAAATTACTATTAGAAAACGGTGCTAATGTCAACTGCACAACAACAGATGGTAAACCTTTGCTTATATTCGCTACTGAAGAAGGCTATTCAGGTATCGTAGAGGCGCTATTAGAAAACGGCGCCAACGTCAACTGCACAGCAACAAGTGGCAAAACACCGCTCATGTTCGCCTGTGAAAAGGGTAATTTAGATATGGCAAAATTACTATCAGCAAACCTCGCTGACGTCAACTGGGCAACAACAATCGGCAAAACGTCCCTCATGTTCGCCTGTGAAAATGGCAATTTAGATACTGTAAAGTTACTATTGAAAAACGGTGCCATTGTGAATACCGAAACAACAGAAGGTGAAACGGCACTTATGTTCGCCTCTAAATGGGATCACTCATACAATATCGTAAAATTATTAATAGAAGAAGGCGCTAATGTCAACTGGAGAACAACAAATGGCAAAACGCCGCTCATGTTCGCCTGTGAAAATGGTAATTTAGACACCATAAAGTTACTATTAGAAAACGACGCCATTGTTAACCACAGAACAACACAAGGTGAAACTGCGCTTATATACGCTTCTAAATGGTATCACTCGTACAATGTCATAAAATTACTTTTAGGAAATGGCGCTGATGTCAACTGCTCAACAACAAATGCTGAAACGCCACTTATGTTCGCTTGTGAAAAGGGTAACTTAGATATCGTAAAGTTACTATTGGAAAACGGCGCTGATATCACGTGCAGAACAAGAAAAGGTGAAACAGCTCTTACATATGCCTCTAGATGGTATTATCCATACGTCGCCGAGTCATTATTAAAAATAGGGGCTAAGGTCGACAGCCCAACAACAATTGGTAAAACACCGCTTATGTTCGCCTGCGAAATCGGTAATTTAAATATGGTAAAGTTATTATTAGAAAACGGCGCTAATATCAACTCCAAAACAACGGATGCTGAGTCGCCCTTAATGTTTGCCTGTGAAAAGTTTGATTTAAATATTGTGAAGTTACTATTAAAAAAAGGCGCCAATATCAATTATAAAACAACCACTGGTAAAACTGCGCTTACATTCTTCTGTGAAAAAAGCAATTTCGCTTTCGTAAAGTTACTATTAGTAAACGGCGTTGAAGTCGACTGCCAAACAGCAAATGGTAAAACGCCGCTTATGTTAGCCTGTGAAAAGGGTGATTCAAATATCGTAAAATTACTGCTAGAAAACAGCGCTGATGTCAACAGTGTATCAATAAATGGCGAAACGCCGCTTATGTTTGCCTGCCAGAAGGGTAATTTAGGTATCGTAAGATTACTGCTGAAAATCGACATTGATGTTAACTGCACAACAAGAAACGGTGAAACCGCGCTTATGTTTGCCTGTGAAAAGGGTGATACGGATACCGCAAGGTTACTAATAGATAACGGAGCTAATGTCAATTGCAATAAAACAGATGGCAAAACGCCCCTTATGTCTGCCTGTGAAAACCGTAATTTGAATATCATAGAGTTACTATTAAAAAACGGCGCTAATATTAACTGCAAAACAACAAAAGGTGAAACGGCACTGATGTTTGCCTGTGAAAAGAATTATATAGATATCGCAGCATTCCTATTAGCAAACGGCGTTGAAGTCAACTGCCAAACAGCAAATGGTAAAACGCCGCTTATGTTAGCCTGTGAAAAGGGTGATTCAAATATCGTAAAATTACTGCTAGAAAACATTGCTGATGTCAACAGCGTATCAATAAATGGCGAAACGCCGCTTATGTTTGCCTGCCAGAAGGGTAATTTAGGTATCGTAAGATTACTGCTGAAAATCGACATTGATGTTAACTGCACAACAAGAAAAGGTGAAACCGCGCTTATGTTTGCCTGTGAAAAGAGTGATACGGATACCGCAATGTTACTAATAGATAACGGAGCTAATGTCAATTGCAATAAAACAAATGGTAAAACGCCCCTTATGTCTGCCTGTGAAAACCGTAATTTGAATATCATAGAGTTACTATTAAAAAACGGCGCTAATATTAACTGCAAGACAACAAAGGGTGAAACGCCGCTGATGTTTGCCTGTGAAAAGAATTATATAGATACCGCAGCATTCCTATTAAAAAACGGAGCTAATGTCAACTGCAACACAATAAGTGGAAAAACGCTTGTTATATCCGCCTGTGAAAAAGGTAATTTGGAAATCGTAATATTACTATTAGAAAACGGCGCTGATGTCAACTGCAAAACAGCAAGTGGTAAAACGGCCTTTATGTTTGTCTGTGAAAAGCTTAATCAGTACGCCATAAGGATGCTATTACCAAAGGTCGCTGATATTAACCGGACAACAACGATGGGTAAAACAGCACTTATGTTTGCCTGTGAAAAGGGCAGTTTTCGTGTCGTAAAGTTACTATTTGATAACGGCGCTGATATTAACCGCACAACAGTGATTGGTAAATCAGCACTTATGTTTGCCTGTGAGAAGGGCAATTTCAATGCAGTAAAGTTAGTATTAGAAAAAGGCGCTGACATTAACTGCACAACAACAATGGGTAAAACAGCGCTTATGTTCGCCTGTGAAAACAGTTATTACGACATCATAAAGTTACAATTAGAAAACAACGCTGATATTAACCGTACAACAATGATGGGTAAAACAGCACTTATGTTTGCCTGTGAAAAGGGTAATTTCAATGCCGTAAAGTTACTATTAGATATCGGCGCTGATATTAACTGGACAACCACAATAGGTGAAACAGCGTTTATGTTCGCCTGCAAAAACGGTAATTTCAACATCATAAGGCTACTACTAGAAAGAGGCGCTGATGCGAACTTTGATACAATAAATAAGGAAACGCCACTTATATTCCCTGAAGAGAGTGTAATTTTTATGTCATAAAACTATTAGTAAGATACTGTGCTAACAAGAGAACACCGGCAACTGTCATAATTCAATGAAACTCTACAAACTGATAGAATACCGTCGTAGAAGCATTATGTATTTTTTTTTTCTGTCCAATCGCCCAATTTATGGATAGAGCGCCCTCCAAAGTTTGAGTGATTTTTCAATTTTTAGGAATATCTCCGAAATTATAACAGATATTGGAAAAACCTTTTTTTATATAATTATAGCACATTACATGGTCCAAAAAATGACGTAATCTATCTTCTAGAAGGAAACTAATAATGGGGGTGGAAGTGCCTCTCACCCTCCATATTTTTAAAAATTTCTCTTTCTTATCTATCAAAAAAGGCGTTTTTACGTAAAAAACAATAATGTATAACAAATTCAGAGAAAACAATAATTAAAAAATAGTAATAAAAATTCAACATTAAATACTAGAAAACTATCAGATGCATTTATTAAATGAGTTCATTCATGGAAAAATAATTATAATAAAATGGAATAAAAAGGAAAATACAGCAATAATTAATTGGTTATGTACGTGAATAGTTGTTTTTTTATTCTATTAGCGTTTTTCCTCATATTTAAACTTTAGTGTTTTCGCTCCAAATGCATATACATATAATTTTCACAATTATGCACAAATGTCATTGCCCAATGCTGTAATACTCTAGACTAAACAGATGTACTTGCGATTCCTGTTGTTGTTATTGTTTCTTTTGTCAGCATGTAGCTCGCAATATATTGTCATGGTACAAGCATTTGTTATTATTTACTGTAAAGTTACTTGTAAAGTTACTAGTTTTACTTTTATGTTTTTTAAAAGTGATAAGGATAAGATAAAAAAGGATATAAAATGTAACAGTAGACAGCCAGACAAAGTCCAGGTGATGTAGGAAATCTCTACATTTAACAAGTCCTTCAAGGCATTTTGCTTCAGAATGTTTCCTTCAGGAAGTAAAGATAATCAGTAGTGAAATACCTACTCATCGAAATTGGATATTAGAATTTTAATACAAGTGTATTTTGATAACAGATATTGACAGATCAAAGTTGGGTTTAAGTTCAGTTCAAATGAACTTTTTTACGTTTTTACACAACAAAGTTTATCACATTCATTTTATCCACAATTCACCTATATCTGTTGGGTAATTTTCACCAACGATGATTTTTCTGAGATACGTTCCTGTCCTGAGCCATTCTCCGTGGTTAGAAGTACGAAATACGAAGGCCCCCATTCAGATGTCCCTTTCCGACCTGCCGCCCTGATGTCCTAATGTTGGACATTCTGATTTACCCATCTTTTAAGCATGGAATTAGTCAGATGAACGTCCCGAAGGCGCGGGAATTTTTGAAAAACCGTGTTATTTTTTTTTTAATGATGAATTTATATTGCAAAAAGTGGAATTACTGACCAAAAACGTATTTGTTATTTGTTAAACGAACTCATGTAACTTATGCTACTAGGATGTTTAAAATTTGGTATAAAATAATTTAATTAAAGTATTATTTTTAAAATTTATTTTTTTTTATACCGGGCTGTATGCTATTCTGTAGCATTACAATATATATGCTACATATATATACATTTAAACGTTAAAATTTACATACATGTTTAAATTGATATAAAGGACACCTTATACAATATTTTCTCGAACACTAAATACTTTAATTTTTAATTTACTTTACCACCTTTTTACAATTTTCTACATATTTTTAAATATCGGTATCTTTATTCATAATACAATCACATATAATTTTCATAAAGTTTAAATTAAATGGTAATAATTTATATTTAACTTGCGGAGTTCGAAGATGGCCATCACAGGCCGAAACATGTTACTCATCTAAGAATATTAAATAAATTCGAATGGAAAGCACCATATTATTTTAATTATTTTTCTATTAATATCATCCATTCACGTAGTAGAAATAGCGAGTTCATTCATATTTGATATATTTTTTTAATTACAATATCATTCTAGTACTGTATCCTCAGAGAAGTGCTGTTTATGTTAAGTATCTTTGTTTTTCTGTATACTATATTAGTAAATTAATAATAAACATTTTTGGCATACCATTGTCTTTTTTTTAAGAACATTTGCTTTCGATATGTAATAATTCTTGTTGGGATTGGAAGGCGCGCCACTTGAAACCTGTTACTTTTCGGAATCGAGAAAAAACTCGTTAAAAATGATTAATGCTGTTTTCTATTCGTATTCTTGTTGTATTTATAAACAGTATATGATGTGGAGATACAATAAAGTGCGTATTTAAAACGGCATTAGCAAACCAAACGAAGTTTCCTCCTCGAAGTTTTCAAGTTACGCGCTTCCCAATTCCAACGATGATTATATAATACCTGCTTCCTATATATTTGATTTTAAATTTCCCGTGAAACACAAAAACTAGCGCACCCTAATTTCTACACCGCGAACTACGTGCTCTAAAATTAATGCACATTTTTAACATTGAGTTTAGTCATAATCTGTGTACGAAGTACTATCCCCACATGGATCTTTTCAATTTAAATCACTTCAATATAGCCCTCATTCCGTCTACTGCAAGGTAGCTGTGGTTCGATTCATTTCGTTTATTTCTTAAAAAGGCGTCGCTGGGTATTGGGGTACGGTCCTAAAATTTTATAACAGTCAGTAAGTTTTAATCGCTGTCAGTAATCTTATAAAAAATGGAATATTATATGCCCGAGCAAAAACTAATTATTGTAAAACAATTTTACGGTGGCAATTCAGCAGAAATTGCACGCAATGTTTAATATGTAAGGGAATTAGTTTTTAATTTTAAACCTTTAAGAAATAAAATTAAAACGTGTTAGTATATAACAATTTTATTTAATAAGTACATATAACTATAGAGGGTTTGCAACGTGTAATACACCTGAAATAACTTTGTGCTTAGTACACTTCCCAAATCCCATCTTGTGGAAATCGAAAGAAATGTCCTACTTAAGGAATGCTGCTGCGGCCGTCGACAACAAAATTGTTAACAACCATTGATATTAACACTATCTGATAATTTAAGGTTAATTAATACTATAACTACACTTACATTGTACCTATTTATGTCTATGCAAAGCAACGTCAAGATGCTCGAAAATAGAACAGACACTGGATATATACGCTACTTTAACGTTAACGCGTTCAAAGTGGCAAAGACAATATGCGATAAGCTACCATGATACAAGAAAATGCTCATCTAAAAACCAGAACTCGTCTTTTTCGCGCATGGCCCTCAGATACGTCATCACTCGACTGTCGCCATTGTTGTTGAGGTATTTTACCAAATTACCAAGTTTATCTTAACAACACTAACACTTTATTTAGGTTTTATTTAATGTTTTGTGTGAGCTTCTACTACTAGTAGTTTCGATTTACGTGTATAGGAACTTTATAGTTAGGTGTTATAAGTTCGTTTTAGGTTCTGTGTGGATAAACTTTTTATAAACGTTGTAGTGGAAATTCTTGAGTGTTAATTGTATTTGTTAGAAAGTTATGTTATTTTTTAGTTTGTGTTATGCGCATGCCCAAGCGGCACGTTGTATAATGTTTGTTAGTCGTCAGACACAGTCCACGAATACACGTCATTAGAAACACGTCGTTTTATTTTGAGTGCTATTAAAACATCAGTTTCAATCATTTTGTTTCAATAAAACACACAACAGTATTTCTTTGTAATATTCAATATATACATAAAGATGTGGTAATCAAATTTATTCGAACAATGACTTTCATTCGTTTGACGGAGTATAATAAAAAGAATTGATAAATGAATTTGTAAGAAAAAAGAAAAATATAACACTACACTCACAATCAGTAATTCTTTCTTTTTTATCTGCATTTTCTTTATTCCAACACTGTCTGCATTAATGTTTGTACCCAACTAGTAAATATTTCATTTGCCATTAAAGAAATATGAACCACTCACAATTAGTGAAATTTTAGTACGTATAAGTACAAACAAGTATGAAGGTAAGAGCTAAAGAACTGTAGAACATCTTCAGTTAAAGTAAAGCTCGTAATTATTAATGCTTTATTTGCTTCATTTTTTTTTTTACCCAGGAGGAAATCCATTACGGACGAAGTGTGGGACTCCAGTACGGTTAGTGCAAGTACTGTATACCCACTAAAACCTCCTGCATCTGCGGCCTCAAAACACACCCAGAACCGTCACGCAACATCTAATCAGGTGTGTCCGGTATAAGCTACATTCCTGCTCCACTCTTATTAGGGTCTCATCTGCCTCGTTCTCTCTTCTAGTTCTTTGTCCTTCATGATAGCAGAGATCGTGGACTGGATGTCTCTCCAATTAGCTGGGGTCTCAATCATGCAGGTTATAAGGGTCTCCGGCGTAAGTGTATATCCTATTTTCATATAGGTTTCCGCCCTCACACGATCCCACCTTTGACACGCAAAAATGGTGTGCTCCACGCAGGTGTCAGTGTCGTCCTTCTTAAACCTCATAGCATAGGCTCTGAAGATGCCGTGTCCGCTTAGGACCTGAGTAAGATAGTAGTTCAGGTGTCTATGCCCACAACCAATACAAACTCTGACATCACTAATTAACCTTTTCGTCCACTGGCCAACCACGTGCTCGGTCTCCCATCTCTGCTGCCAGGTGTCAACAATGTTACTTCTAACTTGAGACTTAACCCCTACCATATTCGCGGTTCTATGTTGATGTACTTGGAGGTCAATCGGCACCGTGCCCGTAATCACCTGGAGGGCTTTTCCAGACACTGTTCTAAACGCAGATGCCACACGTAGGAGCATGTTTATCTTGCCGTCCATGGTAATGCCCAGATACTTCAACGTCCTACCCGGAGTTATTTTCACCCCCTCAAGCTGGAAGGAAACATGCTCTCTTTCGCGAGGACCTTTCATTACCACCGCTTCCGTTTTCTCAGGTGCCAGAGTCAGCTGATGCTTCCTGATCCAGTCACTAATCCGTGCGAGGCACTCGTTTGCATCAGCCATCAATACTTTCTCATCATCAGCGCCCACTACCAGGGCTAGGTCATCAGCATAAGCAATGCTAACTGCATTGCCGGCAAGTTCCAACGACAGGATATCGTCATATAGCATATTCCAGAGCGTCGGCCCAAGTACCGACCCCTGTGGGACTCACTGGCTGATCTTCATTGCCTCTGCCTTGTCAAGCATTATCTTTCTATTAGTCAAGTAGCTTGTTATCAGATTCACAAGAGAGTCAGAGACGCTTCGCTCTCGCAGCTTCTTGACAATTAAATAATGACTGGCCGTGTTAAAAGCGTTCCTTTATATCAATAGTGATTAGGGCACACCACCTGGTTTGATAATCTTCCGCTATGTTGATGACTGTTTCTACGGCTTCTATGGTGGATTTGCCTTTCCGGAAACCATACTGATGAGTATGCAAACTCCCCCTTTCCTGTAACTCTTCCTGCAATCTGTTCCTTATCAGCGTTTCCAGTAGTTTGCCTACCGTATTTAACAAGCAGAGCGGTCGATAAAAGCTTGCCGACTCTGGGGGTTTTCCACCTTTTGGTATTATATTTCCAGCTGTCTGGGAATTCTTGCTTTCTCAGGAGATCGTTCATGATTCCCAGGAGAAACTCGGGAGCACAACAGACCACCTCTTTAATTACTTCCCGGGGGTATCTTATCCAGACCCGGGACCCTACCGGATTTCATCGTTTTGGCGGCACATATCAGTTCCTCAATCGAGAAAGGCATTGCGATAGGTGTTATAGCTTTCAATTTCAGCTCATTAGATGTAGTTGGGAAGAGGTCTTTAATTATCTGTATTATTTGCTTCATTGCACTAAAATAAGCAATAATGAAATGTTATACTAAAAGCAAAAAATGCTTTACATCAACAGAATCACTCATCACAAAGCAATTTTATGGCTGTATTTCTTAATGAAAAAATGCACTAATTACAATGATTTTTTTTTTTCAAAATGATCTTGCATTCAATTGAAAATTACATTTTAAAATGTGAATTATTTAAAAATATTGTTTCAATGCAAATTTTTTGACATTTCAGCAATGGATTATTATTTGAAATATTTATATTTTTAATTTTTTACATATTGCGGGGCATTGAATAAACGTAAATTTACTTTTAGATTTAGCCATGGCGGACAGGAAATTTGCACATGGTAAGATTGTGTAACCAACATGAAAATATTGAAATTCCCTGCATGGAAAAAAAATCGGTTTTAAGTAATAAATGAAAGTAAATTAAATCAAAATAGAAAAAAATAATATAAAAATTACGTATTACCATGACTGTTGTAGTACTCGTATTACAATAATATCATTGCAACACTATAGTGTTTGAATATACAATTATTTTGTAAAATTCTGTTAGGAAAATCATACTACTATACAAATAGGCAATAGCTAAAGTGCATATTTTTAAAACTAAGTTTTATTTATTTATCATTTAAATTATAAGCATTATTTTCATTTCAAAAATTACACAAAAATAAAAATCCTTTTTTTAATATTGTAATGTTTATTATATTAGAAAAACAAATGAGGAAATATCAAATATAAGCAGGAATATGTGCATGAAGTAATTATAAAACCAGTTATTTATTGTGCAATGTTGAACTATTTGGTGACTGTAGTATTTGAGCATAATTGCCACAAAACCAGATTCTGCAATAGATAGTCCTTGACGTTGTAGATGTAGATGTAGACGTCATTGTTACTTCAGTAACCAGTATTTTTCGTTTTTGATTTTCAGGTTTCTAAATGTACAATGTGGTAAATGATTTCACTGCAAATCTATTACTTGTTTCAATACATACTGTGGATCACTTTTGCACGTAGGTTGGTTGGAAAGAAACGTGTTGTTGATTGAGATGAATTTCCAATGTTTTATTCCTTTTCTTTTTTACAATTGAAAGAATTACAAGTTTCCCAAATGAAGTGCAAATTGTTAATAATCCTATTTTCATAAAGCGACCTTATCTTCTCCCTGGTAACTTATTGTTAGTTCTTACGGGTATTATATTACCTTCCCGGGAACTGCATACAACGCATGCATCAGCTTTTGCTTTTTTCACGTGAAGTGGGAACGCAGATAAAGTTGCTTTACAATTACATCATAATTTAATATACAGAGCTTCTTGAAAGTTAATCAGTTTGAACTAATAACGTAATTGTAAAGTAATAAAAGGGGAGCACACTAATACATAACAGATCTATAATTCGGTATCCTGGTAAATTGTCTTCATTACTCTCAATTTCAACTTCTATTTCCAACTGGTAGTCCATAATACGAAAGATGACAAGTTTAATTTCAGTATTGCAATGATTTACCCACCATCACTCATAACATTATTTATGATATTCTTCGTCTGTAACCCAAGTAGCAGAAGCAGGCTGAACAGTGTAAAACTAGTGCACGATACATTGTATCACTTGTATATAAAATTTACGTACTTATTACTTACTTTTTTGTCGTTAATTTCAATAAACACAAAAAAGAGGCAAAAAAATATAAAATATTTATTTGTATTTACACCAAAATAATAGGGTCCTTTTCTCAAAGAAGAAAATAAAATAAATTCATTAGCCACAAACACAGCCTAAGTTTGAGTTAGAACACATTAGGACACTAAAAATCAGATCATTATAACTAAAATCTACAAAACTATTAAATACTATTGTATACCCTATACAGATATATGACACTTTATTTATGAAAACTAAATTATTACAAATCATCCTAACCCCGTGCTCCACCTGAAAAGGTACTACACGAGGCTACCTATTCTAAGTACTATATGGGTTCCATAACAATTGAAATGATCCTACTCTAACTAAATAACTTCCCTATGATTTTTAATAACAAAAATATAATACAGTAGCCTCGCGACCATACGAATATTACTTTTGAAAAATGATAAAAAAATGTAAAATGTGATTAGTTCACATAATCGCGAGTGTACTGTAAATCAGTCAGCTATCAGTTATTATTAAATGCGCCCATGGAATGACTTTCGTTATCTCCCAGCATTCGCCAAGGACACTGATTATATATAATATACTTATATAAAATCAATGGCCACGGAGTAAAGGAAAACCATGGCAAAACTTTACTCTGGGAGGATCTGGGAAGAAGTCCCAGACCTTATTACTGATGGCCACAAATTATTATTATCCTTCTGAGTGCCGAAGAAGCAGCCCCACGTCTCCTCAAATTCCGACAGCCTTGCCGTTCTCGCGTAGCTGCTCCCTTTTCACGCATTCAGAAGTTGAACAGGAAAGATGATGACCTAAAAAACAAACAAAACAACAGCAGTACCTATTCTAATACTTAATAGTAACTTAATCCTAATTATTCTAACCAAGAGTAATTAAATAAATATTTATATTTTAAATATTATAGTTAACACCAATTCCGACCACTAAAGAGCATAAAATATTCATTTATAAGCGTGCTACCCTACTAACTATCTAAATATCATGCCGTAGCCTATCTAGTTCTTTAGCAACATTACTAAAAATTCCCACCATTCGATCGACTCATTATCTCTAATATCTGTTTCGCGTCGCGGCCAATTTAACCCCTAGCTAATGCCCTAACCTCGTACGCGACCGCCACTCATCAGTGAGTGGACATTCAAATAAGACATGACCCGCTGTATCTACCCCACCACACTCACAAAGCGAATCATTAACCCTACCAATTCTACATAAAAATGATTTAAAATTACCGTGACCTGTTATTAATTCTACCGCCTGATACGATAAATTAACCCTCATTTCCCTAAAACGTGTAACGCTACCGATAAATTTCCTAGTCCACCTCCCATTTAAGGTATTATCCCACCTACTCTGCCAATCATTATCAAGTTTATCCCTAAACGCTTTTTTAACTACACTAGCCGAAATTAGCCCAAATCTAATAATCAAACTATCTCCCCTAGATACCGCCTCTTTCGCTAATTGATCCGCCCTCTCATTACCGATTGTACCTACATGAGCCCTAGTCCAAAAAAGTTTTATACCCCCCTCGCGCAACATATCCCAAGTATCTAACAACAAATCGGTCGGATTTTTTTAAATTCGCTAACGCCTCTAATACAGATAAGCTATCTGTTATAATTCTCACGTCCCGCATTAATTCCCATTCGCGCCTACTATAAACTATTGCCTGATTTATTGCAACTAATTCTGCCTGAAAAATATTGCAATGATCCCCTAATTTAAACTGTTGATTATGTATTTCAATACCCCTATTATAAACAACAAAAGCCGCCCCTGTACCACCCTCACCTTCGACCCATCCTAAAAATTTCTAAACCCTCTCGAAAAGTGCTATAAATTTATCATAACTAATACTTTTAATTCCGCGGGATGAATTCGCCCCCTATATCTACTCGCCTTTCTAAATCGCCCGGTTCTAATCTAATTCCCGTTGCGTAATCAAACCCTCAAACCCTATTTTATTCGCATCCCTACGAAATTTAAGTTCCTCAAACGTAAATCTACTGGTAAAATACCCGAAATAACACACGCCGCGTCTGCCGAAATAGATGAATACGCGTTCGCGGCCCTAACTGTTAATAATCTTTGCGCCCCGATTAATTTTTTAGTTTCTTTAATTTTACACGCGTCTGCCCATATCGCCCCCGCGTACAACATTGCCGGTTCAATAGCGCCCCTATAAATATGCGCTTTAAAATTTAGTTTATCATTTAAAATAACCCCAAGATATTTAACACATTCTTTACAATAAATTCTACCCTCCCCTAATTTAAATGTAGGCTTTCTTTGCCTCGGTTTGCCAAAAAATACCGCCTCTGATTTATCCGCATTAAAATTTAATTTATTATCTAAACTCCAATTTAAAATATTTGCTAAAGCCTGATTAACAGATATATGACAGATGACCGATATTGTGCAGATATATAGAATAGAAATATGCACCTCAAAATGTAAAATTCAAATTGGAATATCACATATCACGTGATACCATGGAGAACAAAATGGAACATGTTGTGCCATCTAATAAGTATTTTATTAATAAAAATATAGGCCTTTGCGTTTTAGTTCATGTTACGAAAGTTGGTGGACGAAACGCAGCCTTAAAATACCGTTATTTTCTCTAGTTCGAGGGGAATACGCCAAACGTTAAAAAAAAAACATCCCGAAGAATGAAAAATCTCCGAGCAAAATATAACAATAAACAATAATATATACCAGGTAAGTTTGAATTAACATATAAAAATAAAGTTTACATTATAATAAGGCAATATTTAGCACCTAATGGTAATATTGTCGATTTTAAATAACTATCTTTAACAAATTCATAATTCGCCTGTAGAGTAGGCAACTGAGCACACGCCTCACTTTTGAATTACTTGTTCATTTAGTTTAGAATCCTGTTCTAAATGACTTTCAAATAGATTCGATACCTTAGATATCATAGCAATTTATATAGTTCAGCTTGAAAGCATTTTTTATTTATTTTTAAATCGAGAGTAAATGAGGCTCGTATCAAGCCAGCTAGACTTGAACTTTGCCAGTAGTCAGTAGTATCTATTCAATTGTTGTACGTGTATATTACATTTATATATTTGACTATAAAAGAGTTCTCTATTTATTTTTAAAATAAGCGTAAATCTTTAGTTGCTTCTTATTTCTTTCCTTGCGATTATTATTTATATATATTCTTGGGCGTTTCTTACTTTTTCTACTTCGTAAATTCCTTATTCTTTTTGTTTCAAAGTACATTTTTAGTTATAATTCTTTTGCTCCATGAACAGTGAATTTTATTTGAATGGTTTAAAGATTGTATATTTCCTTTTCAGTTTTTTCTTGCTAAATTATATTTATATGTATTATATAATTATATTTTCAAATTAGCGCGGTAAAATAACGCTGCTAGTGACTGGATACGAAGCTATTTTCCAAGTGCACAGAATTTCGGTCAAGTTCAATATCTCTTCTTACTCATCTGTGACACTGTACTTTTCTATCGCGCATTGGCTCCGGCGCATAGCTCAACAGTTAGAGATAAGAACACGAATTTGTAGGGAGTGACCTTCCTGTAACTTCCCCATGATACATAGTGTAAACTTAATAATATCTATTAATTTTGAAAGCTGTGGAAAGAAAAGAAACGCTTACATTACGATATATAAGTATAAAAATACAAACTCTAAAAATACGTTTCTTAGTAATAAGTACGCATGGTTTGATGTTTGGGAAAATATCCGATCATCATATGTTAATGCAGTTACTATTCGTCGTATTGTGAGACGAGCACCTATTTACAGTGGTTGCTACTTCTATTCGGTAAGTACTTACATGTGTAACTTTAATCTGCCTTTTCGTTTGTTGTCTGTCTTGCTATTTATTATTTTTTGATCTCATGTAAGACTCGATAAAATTCAACATACTCAACTTCTTGAGGGTGGCGGTCTATTTAACTTCATTTAGTTTTCAAGTCATTATAATACTGACATTTCGATTATAGTTCTTATCTTTTTCAGTTTTATTTATTATTATAATTTTTAAGACAACTACAATTTTAAACTAATTCGTAATTATATACAGCGACCGGCAGAAAGTGGGAAGCATCTTTATAGATACTTTTTGTGAATGTATTATTTTTTTATATATATTCAAGTCTTCGAGATGTCACTTTTCCCCTGCCATCTAAAAAGTATTATAGCTGTACTAAAAACACCCAACAAATTAATAAGATTCCTTAAAATACTACATATTTGTAATGTATTACCTACAATTTTTTATTTTCTCATTTTTTACTGTGATATTCGCCCAGAATTTAGGGTGCCTATAACATTTGCTGGCAACTGTACTTTACTCTTAGCGCAGTTTCATATTTTTGGCCTTTCCTCGTACACAATTAAATTTTCGGCAGATTTGATGAGTGTTGTTTTGGTTTTAAGACATGCAGAAGTGATTTGTAAGAAAAAATATTCATTAAATTCAAAGACAAAAAATCTCCCATACGCTACGTATTTTCTGCCGGCCACTGCATATATTAATATATAATATGATTTATCAAAAGTAAATACGTCCCATTGTTGGATCGGTTAACTGAACCACATATAATTTAGCAAAATTTTTATCTAACATACTTTCTTTGGCCTTCTCTGATAACCGACAACACTTCTTACAACATTAAAGATACCTTCACATTTGTCAGCACGATTAATGGTTTGATTATACCTTATACCCCAAAATTTTATTTTGATATCTCTTGATGCTGTTTCATTATTTACAAATATTCCTATCGAATTACTAATTGATATTTTGAAACAAATATGGTCTTTAGTTGAGCCACGCACTTTTCTTAAATGAAAAAATATTATTTACAAATGTTTGATACGCCAATGGGTTCTCCCATTAGTCCAATTTTAGCAATGATTATTATGGATTGTTTACTAGATAGTGTTATACCTAAATTACAATTCAAAACATTTGTAATAATGAATACATTGATGACATTATTTACTCCATACCTAACGATATAATGGTAGATATTACTTTAAATATATTTAATTCTATCATTCTATCATTTACAATTCACTGTTGAATTAGAAAATGATCGTGTGTACCTTTTCTAGATTCCAAAGTTGTAAGATCAGAAAATAACATGATTATATTGTTATGTTAGATTGGTATCAATCAAGATCCACATCTTCTAGTAGATTCATTAACCTATATTCTGACCACCCTACCCAGTAAACACATTTATATCTCAGACACGTAACAAATACGTATCCTCTGATCTATCGATTTTCTCAGACACATAACATGTAAGGCACAGGTAAGCTTCATTGGGTGCGTAATGTCCGCATCAAGCATCTCTCTTTGATGTGTCTCTGAGACATCACATAGATATGATTCTGAACACTGTTATATTTCAGAGCGGTTATTATGTTCTCTGTATGATACATATTTAGGGCCGTTTTACACCTAGCTATTTATTGCGCAATTTATTGGCTTATTTAAAATTGTTACGTGTATACTACGTATTAAATCGTGTTACACACGCATAATTTTAAAATGGGCAATAGATAACTAGGTGTAAAGCGACTTTTTAGGAATAGGTAAACGTCATTTTCGAAACTACATTAAGTTATATATTTATCCATTAGTAAATACATATAAATATTATTGGATTTACAAGATATAAAGAACTCACTTGCCGCTCCGTCCGTGTGTTCGTTATAATCCTTGAATTATGACGTCACAACTCCTAAAAATGAAAATATAATGGTTCTACACAGTTCACAAACTTTTATGTTATTTCTTTGTCCGAACCATTCTGGCCTCCGATTCTTTTTGTGAATGATCGCTAAAACGAAATTAACATTTTTTAATTTGAAAACCGGCACGTAATTCACTTACGATTTTTGGAGTATTAAAATCATCGCTTAAAAGTAACTCGAAATTATTCAAACTTTGTTTAGAATTGAAGGGTAGTAGTTGTTTTATTTCCTCAGTACCGTCGTCCGCAGCTGATCCTTCTTCTATCTTGAGATGTTTTAGTGAAATAAAAACTTGAACCTTGAAAATAAAAGGCGGGGAATAATTCCTGAACAAATAAATGTGAGGTTAGAACAGACATTTTCACAAACATCGTCCGTCTTTATAAATAATAACATAGAATCAAAAACGTTAGTTTATAAAGTAAAAATATATTTACGTTTAATACCGGTTGGCACCCCGTTGTTAAATGCGTTCCAGTGCTTCAAATGTATTATAGTTAAAGTTAAACCAGTACAGAAACCGACACTGTGCAAATGGCGTAACACACGCCATTTGCACAGTCGCTCAGAAATTTCAAACGCGGGAAACACAAAGAAATGTCACGAATAGTTCTTGAACAGCACCAGATCAAGGATATGTGATGTATTTTTAGGTACATCTCAGATACATCACTATAATGTATCTAGCACCACGTATCGCAGTTCAGTTCAGAAAACATTTAGGATACATACGTTTATATAGCATTTACGTATCTAAGTTACATAGCACTGTTCCTTAAATGATACTTAGGAGAGATGTAACAGACACATGTCTGTTTACTGGGTATGAATCAAAAATAAAATATTGTTATCGCTATGAAAAACAGAGTTACACAGATTAGTAATATAAGATTCCTTAGCGTTAATTTAAAAAAAAATGTTTAATTTTATTTTCCGGTAATGGCTACCTTAAAGATATTCTTTCTAAATTAATCTATTCTCCAGATTCTTTGCATGAACATACAAATACTGATACAATTACCACTTTTAAATATTATATAACCTGCCTATCATATAGAAGGTTTAACCATTGATAATGGTTTAACTAATAAGGTAATCAAACATCTTAAAGATTTTAAAAACATCAAAATTGTAAAAACAATTTAACAACCATCAGAATAATCTTTTCTAAAATTAAAGATAAGACACCAATTTTAGACCATTTTAAAGTGAAGTTATGTATTTGTATATAATATTCCTTGATTGTCGAGGTTGCTATGTTGGTTAAACTTCTCAAATGCTAAAAAATAAAATAACATAAAAGTGATAGTCGTATAGGTAAACGTTCATGTGATTTGTCCCTACTTTTTCAAAATTATGATAATACTAAAATTCTTAACGTTGAAAAATAATTACAAAAAACGGTTATTTTTAAAAATGGTACATAACAACATGTCAAAATTCAATTAATTTTAAAACAGATACAAATCAACTCAATCATATTTATTGTAATATTTTACATAATATCTAGTAACTTTACTATATTGACGAAAATATTTGACTATTTAACATTGCTAAATTAAAATAATTTAATTTATATTATTGTGTTCGAATTGTAAGTATTATTGATATATGTTCATTATTATTGTTTCATATTCTGTTATAATATATTGTAGATTACCTCCTGAAATGACGAAATATTGAGGTCACAAAAAGATAGTTTTATTAAATAGACCGCATTACCCATATAATTTTTCAAATAAAATTATATTAATGTAAAACTTACCTAATTCAAAATGAATAGTTTTGTGCATTTATTCGATTTATTTTCCAACATTTTTTTAACACACGTTAAGAATACTTAAGTTGTCAAATGTTGGTACTGTTAAAAATCTTGGAGTTTTACTTGATGATAATTTAGACTTTGCTAATCATGTTAATGAATGTGTCAGGAGACCATAAGCTGTTTTGAGGATGATTTATGCTAGTATAGGTTTTTTGTCTCAAAAAATGAAAAAAAATGTTGTGTGAATCGTTGGTCTACCCCACATGAACTATTGTGACACTCTATATGATTCTTGTATTACATCAAATATTGTATTCGTAAAATTCTAAAAGTACAGAATTCTTGTCTTAGATTAATTTTTGGTATTAGACGTCGCTCACGGATATCACATAAGTTGTCGGAGGTTGGATGGTTGAATATGAAACATCGCAGGCTCTTGCACGCGGCCACGCTGTTCCACTCTATCATACTTACTCAGAAACCGCCCTATTTGTACAGAAATATCACTTTCAGTACCGACGTCCACAATGTAAATGTTCGTTTTAAGGGGACACTAACTCCTCCTATACACCACTCTGCACAGTTCAGGAGATGTTTTACTTATTGCATAACGTGTACATACAATAACTGATATAAAAAAAGAGCGCTCATTAAATGTATTTAAGAAGAAATTACGTCAGCACCTATCCATTAGACAGCAGAGTGGATAGTTTACACTTTTACATTTTTTTTTGTGATCTTGCCATTTACCAATTGATGGTTTGAGTTTAATTTTAAGTTTTTATATATACATGTTGAGTGCACTGAGAAACAAATTAAATAATCATAAATGAAAATACAATTATCATAAGTAAAAAATTCAGCTGGATAGGGGACAAAAGCACAGATTACTTAGCACTAGTAAAAAAGAGATCCTAAACACTGATACTAACAAGAAGCAATCTAAGTTACTTACGGCCTGATTCATACCGGTAACTTATGAAGTTACTTATGATGAGTAAACTGAAGTAGTAAACCAAAGAATATATGCAATTGCGGTAAGTAAAAATTTGTTCATGTCAAGTAGATGTATTGCTATGAGTAAACTATTCTATAATGGCTATCACACCTTCATTATTAACCTCAATTAATGCCTGATTACTTGTGATAAGGAAACAGAATCATTAATGCACGATCACTAGATACCTGATATATAAAAAGTAATGGTTTTCTATATATATACAATTATCATAAGTAAAAAATTCAGCTGGATAGGGGACAAAAGCACAGATTACTTAGCACTAGTAAAAAAGAGATCCTAAACACTGATACTAACAAGAAGCAATCTAAGTTACTTACGGCCTGATTCATACCGGTAACTTATGAAGTTACTTATGATAACTAAACTGAAGTAGTAAACCAAAGAATATATGCAGTTGCGGTAAGTAAAAATTTGTTCATGTCAAGTAGATGTATTGCTATGAGTAAACTATTCTATAATGGGTATCACACCTTCATTATTAACCTCAATTAATGCCTGATTACTTGTGATAAGGAAACAGAATCATTAATGCACGATCACTAGATACCTGATATATAAAAAGTAATGGTTTTCTATATATATACAATATACTTACCTTAAATTTGTTGTTCAACTTATATATCAACAAAATTTAAATAAAAAGTAGTATTATTAGTAATAGTTTTATTTTGTATAGGACAAACATAGTGACTACCTGATATGAATGAAAGATATTGGTTTCACTTTAACAACAGTTTATTTTTAAACAATTTACAACGTAATGACTCATAAAATATATCTCTCAATAATGAAACAAAATGAACAAAGCAATAATAAAAGATAAGGTAAATGAAGCCCTCTTGAAACGTTATTTAGTTATTGAAATTATTTAAATGTTTAAATCTAAACAAAGGACAAAGAGAAATATGGCTTTGAAGTTACAGCTAATAACAAACAAGGAAATAATATATCTAGGCGGTAAACTTGCGGTTTCTGTTGGTTCTTTGCACTAGGCGTTTCTCGGCGAGTTAATCCTCTGTCGGCGTACGTCGGTTTCTTCGTCGCGGTATCCTTAGCTGCAGATGGCACTTGGACTGTCGGATCACTAGCGACGGCATCCACACTTTAACTTCACCAGCGGGCGCAGATATCATCACAGTGATGGGGAATTCAAATATCCCACTACGTGGTTTAAAACTGCAATCTTGAAACATCCGATTGCTTATAGGCTCGGTACGGTACTTCTTCTTTCGCTGGGATTCTTTATACGGATAGGGCCATGAGTTAACCCCACCAGATATTTTTAATATATTTGCGTTGCAAGTGGGCTACAATGGCCGTACTCCTTGGCCACTCTTTTTTCGACGACCTTTTTACACGTCCATCGTCCGTAACTGTTACTTGACGCTAGCCCGCGCTTGCGCGCGTAGCAATTTCGGGGACTATTTTATCACTCCGCCGCGTTAGCCAATCAGGAACACTAAAACAATCACGGGGTGGCAGCAAAACTCTAATAATCATAGTTGTGGCAAGTTGCTAGCTATTTAAGAAAATACATGAGTTTAATAGCGATCAGCATTCTTGTTACTTCTACTACAGAACCAACTCGTGTTACCGTATCGTCTAGTACCTTGATAGATAATATATTTGCTGAAGAATTACCTAACATGTATTCGCGTTCAGTTGGTTCGTCGCACGTTTCTGATCATAAATATCAATGTTTGCGGATGAAGTCCTCATCACGGGTGGACACAAATAAATTTTGTTATCGTCGTGACTTCTCGGAAAGTAATATCATACAGTTTCAAGGTGCATTAAATTCTGAATGTTGGAAGGGCGTATATGATAACACTGACTTTAATACACAATTTCAGAACTTTTATAATATATTTTTGTACCATTTTAATATTTGTTTTCCACTTACAAAACATCTTGTTAAACTTAAAAGGTCAGCGCCATGGTATAACAATGATCTTAGACAGATGGCAACAGAACTGCGTGAACTGTCTACTCTGTATGAGAACACTAGTAATTCCAATATCTTGAATCTGTATAAACTAAAAAAAGATCATTATACTAAAGCCGTTGAAATAACTAAAAAACAATTCTATAACAATTTAATTGCAAATTCAAAGAACAAATCAAAGACGTCTTGGTCAGTGATAAGGAACACCACCAAATCTAATAATGAATCTAGACAAATTTCAGTATATGACGATAATGGCAGTCTCATAAGTGCTCCTGAAAAAGTTGTCAGTTTGTTTGGAAAACATTTCAGTAACGCATTTGCAAATGTAGCTAGCCCGGTTATCAAGTCTGAGTTGGTTAATACCAATATATACCTGTTTCCTGCGGATGATTGTGAAGTAATCAACGTTATTAAAGAAATATCCACTAATAATTCTGCTGGAATTGGTGAAATACCTTGTTTTCTTCTGAAGTTTGTAGTTTATGATATTTCAAAACCATTACTTCATTTAATAAATAGAAGTATGGAGACCGGAACATTTCCAAACGAGCTGAAAACGTCCAAAGTCATACCCATACATAAAGGAGGTAGCATTAATACATTAGATAATTATCGCCCCATATCGTTACCCTGTACCCTTTACCAAAGTCTTTGAAAAAATAATTAATAATAGATTAACATCGTATCTCTCACAATACAAGTTGTTAAGTAACAGTCAATTCGGATTTGTTGCTGGTAAATCAACGTGTAACGCAATTAACAATGCATTAAATGCTGTTTACAATGGTTTAGATGGAAGGGAGAATGTAGTGGGATTGTTCTTTGACCTAAGTAAGGCGTTTGACACCCTGGATCACGATATTCTACTTGAAAAATTATCAAGGTTGGGTGTGCGTGGCATTGCACAGGATCTGTTTAGATCATTTTTATCAGACCGAAAGTCACTGGTCAGTATCACGGGTGTCAGGGATGGTGTTGAGCGGTCTTTTTATTCCGACTGCTGGAGTGTGACGCATGGCGTGCCACAAGGGTCAATTATTGGACCAATTCTATTTAACGTATATGTTAATGATCTTTCTTTGAGCCTTAGCAATTGTGTGGTGTCGCAGTACGCTGATGATACCAGCTGCATTATAGTAGGGTCGTTTGAACAAATCATAAATACAGCTAACAGTACGATCAGGGAAATGATAGCGTGGTGCGGGAGCCAAGGGCTCACCTTGAATGCAGAAAAAACGGAAGTACTGTATTTTAAATCGGGGCATTCTCGTAATGCTCTTAGTCCATATATTAAATGCAACGGTAAGTCGATATCTCAGAATTCTTGTTGTAAGTTTCTGGGAGTTATTGTCGACTGTGATTTGAGGTGGGTACAACACTGCTCTAGCTTGAACAGTAAGCTAAGCTCCGCGGTGTATGCGATTCGTAATCTTCGGCGCTGCTGCGACATTAATGTATTAAAATTATTTTATTATGCTTACGTTGAGACCCGGTTACGTTATTGCGTCATTTTCTGGGGCTCTTCATCATATGCGCAGCAGTTGTTCATTAGCCAGAGACGTGTCCTAAGATGTATGGTTGGAATGGGTTCGGGAGAGTCGTGTCGGAATGTTTTCAAAGAACTTCGAATATTAACATTACCTTCGTTATATATATACGAATTATTAATATATTACAAAAAGAAAAGAAGAAGAATCAGAAACAGTGATAATTACGGTAATATGTGCACTAGATTTCGGCACGACTTGAGCGTGCCTTCCCACCATACAAACTGTTTGAAAATGCCCCTTATTATAGGACTGTATCATGTTTTAACAAACTGCCGAAGCAAATAAAAGAGATATCTTCACTTAACCTGTTTAGAAGGGCGGTAGTTAATTATTTACTGGACAACACGTTTTACAGTATATACGAGTATCTAACAATAAGTGCATAGTTTTCAATTTTCTGTTTGGCTCCCATATGTATGTCTGTTTTATTATAATATATGTATATATGTATCTATTTATATGCTTATTGACAATGTCGATGTTCTTACGAACGAATGACAATAAACATTATTATTATTATTATTATTATTATTATTATTATTATTACTAACCGCGTGCTGTAGTCATAAGTAATACGTTACTTAGCACAAATTCGTCAGGTACGCTGTGTAATAGCCGTTAATAAAAGTACTATTTACAGTAAGAAGTTGCATTCAGGAAACTGAGTTTAGTTGCAGATATTAATTGAGGAGAATAGTTCCAAGTAAAACTTTATCTGTTGTAAATAATTTTTTATCAAGTAAACACTTGGCCCATTTTTCTCAGTGTGGAAGAACAGATGCTGCTATGTAGCAGTAACTGAACTCCGCCTCTTTTTTCTTCTCATTGTACGACATGTATATAATTATTGTTATTGTTTTTGAAAAGGAAAATAAAGATATATTATTATTATTATTATTATTATTATTATTATTATTATTATTATTATTAAATGTATATTATTCTTCCGACGTTCACAACATGCTAAAATGGTATTTAAAATCTAATTAAAGTGTTGACAAATTTTGCAAAGTGCTTGTTTTTAATTTAAGCTCTTAGCTTTTGTTTCTACACAAAATAATGTTATTATGGAACTAACGAGAGTTATTCAACGTTTGAAAACTTATTTTATTATAGATGCACAAAAAACGCTAATTGTCGATAGTGGATGAACGCGCTAAAACTAATTAAGAAAAATAGTAAAAGTTCCAGCTCTTTGATCAGTATTCTAATTCTTCGCAAACGATTACGTCTGCGGTAACGCGAGGCGATCCCGGCCCATTGCAAAGAGTTGGAGTTTCTTCGTTAATGAATACATTTCAACTTGTTCTTTTAAATTATTTAACCGCTCAATAAATTGCTGTAGTCTTACTCTAAGATCATTGGTCTCATGAACTTGCCATAAAAAGCATTCGTATGCATTTCCATGCTCTGCTTCTCTGTGCTATCCACTATCCCATTGAATACAAGCAACGTCGTTATTTTTCGAATTGACTGTTTAAAACAAGAGTTTTCCATTTTTTATCTTTTGTAGATTGTTGTGTACAATTTTATCTATTGCGGTTTCACATTTTCTTATCACATCCGCGTTTTTACACAAA
This sequence comes from Protaetia brevitarsis, assembly GCA_004143645.1. Classification (NCBI taxonomy): domain Eukaryota; kingdom Metazoa; phylum Arthropoda; class Insecta; order Coleoptera; family Scarabaeidae; genus Protaetia; species Protaetia brevitarsis. The sequence goes on along the minus strand of RXPK01000037.1, from coordinate 2,296,413 downwards.
GTGTTTTATTAAATGAAAATATGCAAGGCAATTATTAGAATTTTTATTTCATTCTTTCATTATTTCAAAATCATACAGAACAGCAGAACAACAACATTTACATCGAAATGTAAATATAACATTTCCATCATATAAAATTAAATAAATTTGCGTATGCTGATAATCGGTATAAGATATCATCATATAAGTGTCCCTCTAATTTTATATACCTGATTTTCTGATAGATTTATAAAATCACTATTCGCCAATAATCTTATTTTACCGTTGACTAGCTGTTGTAAATTATACAAATTCTTATATGTCTCAGCAGGTGAAACAACCCGTTGACCACGGCTTTTCAGTCTTATAACACCAATGTCTCTATACTGACTGGCTTCAATTTGATAATTAGGACTGTAGTTTTCTTTTTTACAAAATTCGACGTCAGAATGTTCCATCTTTGGCAAATTAAATGCGAATCTAAAGGCCGCTCTACAGTTCGCAATTTTTTTTTATTGCATCCAATAAAATTGCGTGCAATACAAATAGCGCATACGCATTCAATGGATTTCTATCACCTGTGTGCAATTTTATTGGTGTTGCACGGAATAAAATTTGTCCTATAATATTTCATTGCGCGTAATTTTATTGCACGCAATACAAAAAATTGCGAACTGTAAAACGGCCTTAAGCTCCACAAATCTTCGATTAATGCAATCGAAGCTACAGCACACTGAAATAGTAATTAAAAATTATTTGCAAACAATTCTGAATTATGCATTGCTCGGAACGCAGTACTTATAGTTTCGGTTGCATAAATAATCGAAGATTCGTAGAGCTTCAATTCGAATTAATTTGTTAAAGATGGTATAATGTATATTATGTTATAGGTTTTTAGTTCAGGTCTAATGTGTAGTGTATTTATTATAATTTAAGTAATAAGGAACCAACACGTAGATGTTGTGTGTTTATTCGAGGCTAAATGCAGAGTGAGTACAAAATGTCCACATTCACAAACAGGTATACAAAAAGTGTGTGTGCCACAAAACACATGCATATATATAAAACATCACATGTATACATATATAAAGTTTTGTATCTATGATACAGGGTATCCTACACTCCTTCCCTTATTGCCATTTTTCCTCCGAATAGCGATCCGGTGGTTTGGAAATTCTAGACGTTCTTCGAAGTGGTAGCGTGGAGTTGATGGGTTCTATTGGAATAGATTCAGCTTCCTTGGTTCTTGAAACTAAAGGTTTAACATTCTCCGAAGATTGTATGGGAGGCGTATTATTATTTTCAAATAATGATGTATGATGTTCATATGATTGAATTTGATTTACGTGACGTCGATAAATCTTATTTTCAGAACTAATTTCATAAAAAAGATTACCTATTTTGCATAAAATAGTACCAAATATCAATTTATTATCTTTTGTATAGTCTCTAAAAAAAATACCTTTTGCCCGATGCAAAATTCTTTAGTGGGTTTCGATATTTTATTATAATTTTGTTGTTGATCAAAAACTCTATTAGGTATATTAGGGACCATTAGATCTAATCTTGATCTTAAATTACGTTTGAACATGAGCATTGCTGGACTTTCCCCTGTCGTTGAGTGAGGTGCTTTGCGATAATGTAATAAAAAATTATTTAATTTTGTTTTTAAATCTTTAGTATCGTCAAAAGAACGTAGAGCTTTCTTAATAGTTTGAACGTAACGTTCAGCTTGTCCGTTTGACGATGGATAATAAGGTGCAGACGTCATGTGTTTAATACCATTTACCTGCATAAATTGTTGAAATTCATAAGATACCAATTGAGGTCCATTATCAGATACTAATGTAACAGGCAATCCATACCGTGCAAAGCATTCCCGTAAATTTTCAATGGTTGTTTTCGTTGTTATCGACTTCATTGTGTACACTTCAACCCATTTAGAGTAGGCATCCACAATGATTAAGAAATAATGTCCAGCATAAGGACCAGCAAAATCAATACGAATTCGTTGCCACGGACCACTAGGATAAAACCAGGGGTGCACTGGTGCATTCTGAAGCTGATTGGCCCGCCTAATACAGTGTACGCACTGTTTAGCAATATTTTCTATATCATGATCGATATTATGCCAATACACATAGCTACGAGCCAAACCTTTCATCTTCACAATGCCCAAATGACCCTGATGTAATTCATTCAGTACACTATCACGTAGACTCTTTGGTATTACAACTCTAATACCTTTCAAAATACACCCCTGCTCCACAGAGTATTCCCCATATTGATTGACATCAGGATTTCCTGTTCCCAAAATTGAGCGATAAAGTAGTATTAACTCAGAATCCTTCCTTGTTTCTCTAGCAATAATTTTTGGGTCTATTACTGTGTTAATTTGATTAATTTGAAAAACTTGTGGTTCGTCTACGATTGCATCATTTGCATATTCAGTGGGAAATCTCGAAACAAAGTCGGCATTAGAATGACATTCTGTTTTACGATATTTAATAATATAATCCAACCCTTGCAAAAAAATTGAATAATGTAATAATCGCGTAGCCGTTAAACAAGGTGCAGATTTATTATTTGCAAAAATTCTTTCGAGTGGTTTATGGTCCGTATATAATATAAAATGTCTACCATACAAGTAATTAAAGAATTTTTTAACACCCCAGTAAATGGATAATGCTTCTTTATCAATTTGCGAATAATTTTTTTCGCTTTTATTTAGCGTACGTGATGCGAATGCAATAGGTCTTTCACTCCCATCTGGAAAAATGTGGGATAAAACGGCTCCAATGCCATAACTAGAGGCATCAGTTGCTAATACTAATGGCAATTTTGGGTTGAAATGAGCTAGAACGCGATTTGAAGCGATTTCTTTCTTTACCAAATCGAACGCTTCCTGACATTTTTTATCCCAATTAAATCTAACTCCCTTTTGAAGCAAATGGTACAGAGGCTGCAAAACCATTGCCATGTTGGGTATAAAGCGACTATAATATGTGATTAATCCAATAAAAGATTTGACTTGACTTTGATTTTGAGGTGGTTTAGCCCTCAAAATTGTATTAATTTTATCTTGAGTTTTGTGTAACCCTTTAGCATCCAATACATAGCCTAAATAAGATATCCTTTCAGTTAAAATTTCACATTTTTCTTTTCTTAAATAAATATTTTGTTCGCGACAGATTTGAAAGCACCTTTGCAAACGACGCAAATGCTCTTCCAAACTCGAAGATGTTATTTTAATGTCATCATAGAATACTTGCAACCCCTCAACATTACTGAAAATCGATTCCATATGCCTCTGCCAAAGTGCTGGCGCATTAGCAACCCCGTACATTAAACGATTCATCTTATACAATCCCTTAGACGTATTAATTGTTAATCAACTTTGCAGTCTCATCTGTTACAGACATGTGCATATAAGCCTCACGCACATCAAACTTGGAGAAAATCACCCCATCCGATAATTTTGATAAAATTTCTTCTATATTGGGTATAGGATAGATATCGGGCTCAATAAATTTATTCAATGTAACTCGATAATCGCCACATAACCTAATCTGACCAGTATGCTTAACGATAGGGACTATTGGAGTTGCCCATTCAGAAAAAGAAGTTTTAGTAATTAATCCTAAATTTTCTAATCTATCTAATTCGTCTTCTACCCTTGATTTAATCGCGTAAGGTACGGCGCGTGCTTTACAAAATACTGGTTTGGAATTAGATTTAATAAACAATTCGGCTTTTCCGTTTTTTAGGCAACCAATTTGTTCTTCAAAAATATCTGAATAATTATTAACAAGTTCATTTATTTCCGCTTTAACGTTAATATTCACATTTTTAATTTCTGCCCAATCTAATTTTAATTTATGCAACCAACTACGGCCTAAAATTGTATCCAAATTATCCTTTATGACATAAATATCATCTATAAACTCCTGATTTTTATATGCTATTTTAACCGTTGCAAATCCCAAAACTGGTATTCGATTTCCATCATACGTTTGTAAAATTACATTGCATTTTTTTATAGGTACATTAAGTTTATGTTCTTTAAGACATTTTTCCGAAATTAAAGAATAAGTTGCACCCGTATCTAATTCCATTTTTACATTTCTATTTTCAATTTTTAGCATCAAGGATAATTTTAGGAACTAGGTTACGTTTTTGATCTCCCTGCACCATTAACACTTCTGCAACTGCCCCTGCGTCATCGACCACATTTACAGATTTACTTGCCGCGAATGAGGATTTTTTTCTACAAACTTTAGCTAAATGACCAACTTTCCCACATTTATTACATTTGTAATTGCTAAACCAACATTCTGAAGGATTGTGATTATTTTTACCACACCGATAGCATGAAATATTCACGTTCCGAGTTTTTTTTGTTTGCTACGCTATGGGTTACCTTACGTTTTTTATCATAATTGCTGTTACAAATTGTTTGCATATGAGTTTTATTAATATTAACACATTCGTTACCTTTAAGATTATGAACACCCAGCAAAACTTGTTCATCAGCTAACGCTTTTTTAATAACCAAATCTAAAGTTAAATTATCGTTTCGCAAAAAATAATTTTGGGTTTGCTCATTTCTTATACCATAAATAATTTGATCTCTTATTTCTTCATCTAATCTACCTTCACCCTGAAAATTACAATTTACTGCGTGAACGAAAACGTTGCCGCTCCGTACAAACAAGTGGTTTGGGGTTTAAATAATTACTTAATATTTCTTTAATTTGTTCAAAAGTTAATGCTGAAGGTTTATTTGGTACCGTTAGTGTTCTTAATTTAGTATAAGTACTAGCCCCCATACAACTGAGAAAATATTTTACCTTTTTTTCTCCAGCCAGCCCATATGCATCCACAAAACATTCGAATCTCTCGATGTAGCCATTGAATTCTTCGTTCTCCGGATTGAATTCGGAAAAAAGCGGAGTTTGTTTGGCCATTTCGGGAAATTTTGCTTCTCTTGGGTCGATGAATGAATTTTCTTTCTTCAGTTTTCCTTATTCTTCTTTGTATTGATCCAATCTTCTCCAAACAATCGTTTATTTTTTTTCTTCCGGATACGTATATTTCTTAGTTTGTCGTTTAATAACTTTCTTTATTTTATTTTTGTAATATATGCTGTGAACTGATTGTCCAAGCATATAAGTTTAAAGAAATTAAAAATGACAAAATTAATTTAGCTAGCTCAGCAAAAATGAATTTAAAAGGGCACCAGAGATTCTTACAACTCAGAGTAACTATCTTAAAAAGTAATAGTGGGCGTTTGCAAAATTGACTTTCGTTAAAATCCCCAAAAATTGAAATGGCTGATTCAGAAATAAAAGAACTATTTAAGATGATATTTACAATCATAAGATTTATTTTTTAATAAGAAAAAAAAAAAAAAACATTTGATACATATTACAGGAAAAATGAAAACCATGAATATAAGATTCTGGCAAAAAACAAACCTGCATGAATTTACAATTAAAAAGGACAATGCAAATCCTTTAGCAAACAAAATGGTGAATTCGTTCTAGAAGGAATTTCATATACCACAAAAAAAATTCACGTGGTTTCAAAAACTCAAAGCAAACTACAAATTAATTCAAATAACGTAGAGAAACAACCAAAATCACAAATGAAATTTAAATCAAGCTCACAGCTTCTCTTCACCTACCCCGAGGTGATTAAAATACTATTAAATTATAACTACAAAAAAAAAAACGGAAAATTTAAACTCTAAACGCGATTACTTCTAAAACGAATATTATTAAAAAGCCTTACATGTAATTGTGCACAACGATCTAACACCAATTAAACGAATTACTAGATGGACGATTTTAAATACAACAAATCAACGAACTACATCTTAAACTGAAAAAGGATTACCAGAAACGGTAACCAAGACAACTAAACAAGACTATACACGCGCTCGTCTATCTGATAACTCCTGGGCCTCAAGGTAACCTTTTCATATATATATGAAATTTACAATCTGCGTGCGATGACCGCAACGCATCGCAAAGAAAAAACTAGCAAATAAACTATACAATACTGGTACACGCAAAATGTACAAATAAATGAAATTAACTATACACAACTGACCAAATAAAATGATACAAACAATTAAATCAAAATTCTTAGCGAAATTAACAAAAATAAGAATAGTGGAAACTCTATCATTGTTTTGACAAGGCTGATTTGGAATAAACAAAAATACACATTTAAATTTCCGAAACCCGGGGTGCCAGACCATAGCAGTAGGTTTCTAATAATACTTTTATAATTAATATGTAAATCCTCGTCGCCACTTGTAGTGTATTTATTATAATTTAAGTAATAAGGAACCAACACGTAGATGTTGTGTGTTTATTCGAGGCTAAATGCAGAGTGAGTACAAAATGTCCACATTCACAAACAGGTATACAAAAAGTGTGTGTGCCACAAAACACATGCATATATATAAAACATCACATGTATACATATATAAAGTTTTGTATCTATGATACAGGGTATCCTACATAATGTAGACTATATTAATATATCTGCTTTAAAAACGTGCCAGCTTTCGTTATTTTCAAGATACATTCATTGTATATATTAACCAAAACTTCTACATGCCTTTATTTGTTTGTTTAGTGGCAATTTCTCTCGCCATAGATAATACAGATACATATTGCATTTGGCTTTCGGTTTTTAAGTGATGCAAGATAGGGATGGCTGCTCCGGATCGGACCTGTTCTTTCGGAGCTGGTTCGCTTATCGGAGTAGGTGCACCAAGTTCACTTTTCGTAAAAGAGCGGGTTTGCAGGATAGGAAATACCTATTCAGATTCAGTTTTGTGTGATCTGTGACCTGTTACAGTTTGTTTGTTTTTGAGAATTTGACACGTTTAGGTGTGGTTTGTGTATTGTATAACTCGTTTTTTTTTTAAAAGTAAAACATTTTTAAAAGTATTGTTTAAGAAAAATTGTAAAAAAATAAACAAATGGAAAAATGTTAAAAACATTAAAAAGGTTTGTAGAAAATTTTAAAAAAGCAAAAATATTAGTTTTTTTTAATGTGAAAAAGTTTTAAAAATGGAAAAAATATCAAACTGTACGTTCTAGGAGAAAACCCGACTAAATTAGGAATATTCAAATATAACAGTCTTCCCACTTCTCTACATTAGCTTCTGCATTCATGGGTACTAGTGTAATAAAAAAGAGTAGAGTTTACAAGAAGACCTGTAGATCTGCGAAACTGATTTCTTGCACCACAAGTTCAGAGCCGGAGTCGGAACTGGTGCACCTACCCGTATAAAGAGCAGATCGTACCATCCCTAGTGCAAGAGGTAACATAATATTAGAAGTTTTACGGGCCCGCTGTTAGTAAGAAAGGGATGGTGCTAGGCAGTAGGCCTCTATGCTACTCAGATCTTACAAATGATCTGAGTTGGCCTACATTGCTAGAACGAAATGAGTTTCAAACTCTAATATGATTTATATATTTTAATTTTATTGCTTTTGGAAACAGCTGTGACATTATAATAATAAAAAATGCACTCACTACAGTTTTCGAAAAATTAAAAAAAGGAATAGCCAAATGTTGAACCACAGTGTTTTAATACTTATCCAATGAATTATTCATTTTAAAACAATAAGAAGTATATAGCGAATGGGATCAACATTTATCAATGAATACTTTATTTATAATTTTAACATGTTATTACCAAATCGACATTAATATTTTCGCAAAACTCTTGAATTAATATTTAGCATAATAGCCATTATTGGTAATACACTCTGCTAATTTTCTTGTCATAGAAGCAACTAAATTTACGCAATAATTAGTGCCTCGAAATTTCTCCCAAAAAGTTTGCGCATGTTGAGTGAGGTGTGCGACATTTCTTTGTTTGAACACCATGTTGCTCCAAATCCTCCTACTGTGTTACCATAGATGCCCACATATTTTCTATAGGATTAAGGTCGGGGGATTTTGCAGGCCAATCCAACAACTCCCAATCATTATTATCAATGAACCACCTTTTTACAATTCCAACAGTATGTACCGGGCTGTTGTCCTGTACAAAGATAATTACAGGTGTATCCATACATTGCATCCTCTATCGAAAAACTATAGGTGTCCCTATACCTATCTTTATTGCTTCTTTTGGAATTAGTGATTTTCAGAAAACGTAGTTTTTAATTATTATTTAATTAATAGTAGGCGGTGGAAAACAATTTTATGTTTAAGAGCATATAAAAAAAGATAAAACATAGTATGAAAAAATAAAATTTATTGAATGCAAGATAATCAAAAACGAAATGTTGTATGTATTATGGAGGTATAATAAAATTACTATAAGTGTTGTAAATGACCTTCATTCGCTTGCAAAAACTATGAATCCTAATGTAAATTCATATTGTTGTAGCGTGTTTTATTTGTTCAGGATCTATGCTATCAAACGCTTTAGTTACTCAGCGCTTTAATTATACTTTGGTCTATACTTTGACCGAATACATCAGCGATTTTTTCTATCCCCATAAATAAAGATCCAAGGTCGTTAAATCAGAAAACCTTGGTGGCTAAGCTCAAGGTTCATTGCGTCCAATCTATCTATCATTAAACATTTGACTCACTATACGATTTACTTCATAAGAAAAATGAACTATGTCCCATCCATTTAGTACCAGCAATATCTCCGATCAAACAGAGGCAACGGAATGTCTGCTACGCATTGCCGCAGAATTTCGGTATGTTGCTGTTTAAAGGGCTATAAATTTGAAAACGCGTTCTTCTATTCTTCATTAAGCAAAATTCCTCAAAACTAAATACATTTTGAAGGCTAGTCTCACGAATTAAGCGAGGGTTTTGCGGTGCCCAGTAGCGCGTTTGTTAACAATACTTTCTGGTAAATATGAACTGATCCGTCCAAATAACTTCTGAAACCATATTAATATTCGTTCCCAAAAAGCAGGACGGCGAGTTTCATGGTCAGGACGAAACGCTTGCAGGATGTTAGAGCCGTATGCGTATACAACACTTATAGCAATTTTATTGTACCTACATAATACATACAACATTTCGTTTTTGATTATCTGGTATTCAATAAATTTTATTTTTTCATACTATTTAATTTTTTTATACGCTTTTAAAATTAAAAATGTTTTCACCGCCCACTATTAATTAAATAATAATTAAAAACTATGTTTTCTGAAAATCACTAATTCTAAAAGGAGCAATAGAGATAGGCATAAGAACACCTATAGCTTTTCCATAGAGGATGCAATTCCACATCACATGGTCTAAAAATATACAGGGCCCCCCATTAACCCTAGATTATAGGAGATCCTGTATAATTTTGTTTACTTTTCATTCCCTGGTTAAATAGTAGAGGCCGCTGTCAACATAAAAACTCTCTATCTTTTACTGTATAGCTGTTATACGCTTTTACAGCATCATGTTTTTTTTGAGCTTTTTTTCACAAAAACCAAAATAACTCGGAAACGGTAACCGATAGGTAAATTGACTTTAAAATTGCTAGTAGAACTTAAAAATCCACTAAAAAGTATAGGTTTCTATTTAAAATATCAAAGTTGGCCATGACTTTCGATGTAACCGGAAGTGTGACATATATGCAATTGTTTTCTCTAAAGAGATCAGAGCCAACTATGCTTAACACCAAAGCTTCAAAATCGAGATATCATTGCAAAGTCAAAAACTTTTAATGGACTGGTTCCGTGAATCATCCTATATAGAGATACGCAACCGACCGTGTCTACTAGCTGTGGTGATCGTGTTGAAAATGACAGTTACGGCAGTGATTTAGGTGATCCTGTCTTTCAAGTGTTTTGCCGCAATAATTGACTTCCAGAAGAATAACCCTTCATCAGATGCGACCGCAGTTATCATATGCTTAACCGGCTAGACCCTTTGCTCAAATGATGTCCAATCACTTCGTTTGACAGTAACTTAATACTGAATAAAGAATAATTTATTGAAATCTTATTCAAATAATTATTTGGATAAAAAATGACGCTCAATTTAAAAATCAATACTAATGACCCTTTTTAAACTAATACTCAATCATTATTGAAGATTATAAAATATCTTATAAGTCATGTAAATAGCTTAATTTTGCTATTACTTTCTAATAGTCAATTCTGTATTTATAGGTATCCAGTATGTCAGGAACAAGAAAGAAAGACAGTCCAAAGAAGTTAAATCCCACTAAGACCGCAATCCCAGATGCAGGAGCTAAATACGAAGTATCTGTTGCTACGTTAGTTGCTGCCATTCTATCAAATAATGAACACATAGAAAATTATCACGTCTTCACTAATCTAAAAGAGGCGTCTCCTTTCGACGATGTAGTGGCTAAAGTGATTTTCAAAGGAGAAGACACTCCTTACGCATTTGCCTTGCAATCAAAGCACATCGGTAAAGGCGAAACGCTTGATGTGGAAAAATACGTGAATGGTTACAATAAAATATTCGATGCCGGTGGATTCAAAACCATAGGGAACATCGATGTCGCCAACATTCATTTTTCCTATCTTTGCGTCAATAAAGTGAAAAAGGCAGATAACTATACATTACACATGCATAATCCGGCCAGCGCATCTTGGAGATCTACGCTTCTTTTTCCAAATTGTCATATATTGACGTATAACAAACCGATAAACAAAACAGAGGAAGACTTCTTGAACAATTTCCATTTGTACTTATTTCAAACGCATAATAACATTAAAGAAAATATAAAGAACCTTTGCAAAGTAAAAGATATAAGCGGTATATCAAATTATGTCGATCGATTTTCTGAGAACGATGTATTGTGGAAAAGAGGATTATGCAAACAAGTGTTTCAAACTGAATTATTAAAAATTCGTCTCTCAGATTACATCATATCACCCACAGACATTATTCAACTTCACGATTTACAAACTGCAATATGGAATAAGCTGGTCTTACAATATAATGCTACAATCGTCAGAGCTGAAGCAAATATCGAAAAGAGTTTGTACGGATCTTGCGCACAAGCACTGAATCGCCTCCTCAATAATAGCGTTGACTGGGACGTCTACAAAACAAATTCTTTAGATTCTACCATCACCGATGAATTCAAAAGGCATTTTGCAGAAGACATATCAGATAAAGTTAGGCACTGGATTGAGCCACCCACTACACTAAAATCACTCATCATAGAGTTATGGAAATGCGGCGAATTATCTCTGATATTGAGAAGCGATGAGAATCTACCTGCGTTGAAGGATTACGCATCTCTAAATAAAATTATATTATAGTAACGGAAAATGTAACTAATAAACGAGCGGAATGTGACAGTTACCAGTTGAGGGTTTTCACGCATGTAAGCGACATTAAATGCCCCGAAATGAGAGACGAACTCCTAAACTCCATTCCAGTATCACTTCAAGGCAGGGAACCTATCACGCTTCACAGCATCATAGCTCGCCATGAAGATTAGCTACAACGTTATCATGTTCCACATAATAAACTTAATGAAAACTAGACAGGCTTATTTAAGTAGAGAATGTCTGGAAGGTGATCATAATATGATTTTCCTGATTGAAGATTCGACATGTACGGCTGAATATAACATCGATAAATTAATAAAGTGATAGGTAATATTACAATACGGTGTCCATCAGAAAACATTACCAGGTATCGCAGTCGAATAAAGGAGAATCCACACCTTAAAAATTATAGAATCTATCATTGTGTCACGTCGTCGAAAAATGAAAATTTCACCTTAGTAACAGGAGACAAATCCATCTTAAAAGATTTCTTTGTGGACCAAGACGGGAGGATGTCTACCTTCTAGAAGATAATCCTATACCGATTATTGGACCCAGCTTAAAATGCATCCGGCAAAATTATATTCCAAGATTTCTACGCGGTGCTGTCGTATCCAAATCAATTTTTGATTCACCAACGAAAGGCATCTGTTTCTTCTCTGGTGGGACTTCAGTTACTTAGAGAAGAAAATACGAACACGTTTGATGGATGCGCCTAAAGATATAAATTTAAACGTGAAAATGTCCTTATCGACATTAGAAATGAAGACCTCAAAAAATACTGGGAGAAAGCATCAAACTTAAAGTGTCCGTTACTTCATGTTCGGGTTGATGGCGCTTCAATGCAGTTGTGCAGATGCAAGAATTGGGGTGGCTTGAGTGAACATATCCTGTATGGTGGACGCAAATCCCAGAGGAAAGCGTTTAGCAGAAATCACCAATGGAATTACTATATTGGCAGGGGAGCCTGGTATAGGGAAGTCGTCTCTGCTCCAATCATTATTTAAAAGTCACGCCCTGGAAAAGTATTATATTCTATAATTCTTGTTGATTACGGTCGCTTCCTAGCAAAACAGAAGTTGGTACCGACTAATATTTCATTAGATTCTTATTGGACCAGTTCAAAAGCAGCAATATAAGGAGTTCCAGTCTGCTTTATTTGAAAAAAGGAGAGACTATTAGTGCTTTTAGATTCATTCGACGAGATTTTGCCTGTACACAAGGAAAAGGCTCTGTATTTTATACGAAATTTGGCTGCCAGCAATGTAAAAATTATTATTGCTTCTAGAATAATCGCAAATCATATCCTCATGGGTAATTTTGAGACAAGGATTCTCAAGGTAGACTCGTTAGGCCACATGACCGTAAAGAATACATTAGGAATTGTGGGCTAACAATGAAATACTAACTACTATACCTGATGAATTCTCGAAAACCCTTTGTATCTAAACCTTTTAAAGACCATTGCTGAGAATAACGTTAACTTGGAGCGTTTCAGCAGATTAGCTCTGTTCGAAAATATCATACGCATAAAGCTAGATCAATATTTGAAACATATTTCTTAGTGATCACCTTTTCGATAAAGACCATCATTTAAAAGCCTGTCTTGAAACTACATCTAAAGCTAGCGTTAGTGAGGATACTTGGTGCGGATGTAGTGGAAAGGTTGCTGGGATGGAAGTACGTAAGCGAGCTTCCTAATCCACTGAAATTGGGGATCATTCTGTCTATTGGCGATGACTGTCACCCAACCTTCGCACATGAGACATTTGCGGAGTATCTGGCAGCAGATTGGATAGTCAGAAATAAAGCGAAAAGCACCGCCAAGAATGTTTACCAAGAAATCTTGAAGCAGAACAAGCTGCATATCCTAAATATTCTTTGCGAACATTTAGAATTGCATAAAGCTGTCTTAGAACAAAACGAAGAACAAATAGAAATGTATGCCGGAAAGCATTCCCATTTGAAGGAAACTGATGCTCTAGGCAGAATGGCTATTCATGTGGCCGCTGCACACTGCAATTGGCTTTCCCCTTCGATAGGTATTATAATTCGCTATATGCGGCAGTTTAAAGTAAATTCTCTCGCATCTGATGATCTCATGGGATGGGATTGGGTACAACACATAAATCGCGACAATGACATCGATCTAAAACTCTGTAATACATTTTCAACGTCGGCGCTAGAAGCATACCTAAATTGCATAGTGCAAAAATTAGAGTCCGACGCCAAATTACGTGTCCATAACTGTGGCGATCCGCTCAAGAACAAAATATACATCCAAGCTCTGGAAACCGGTAACATAGATATGATTCGTGATTTGTTTTTCGTTGAAGATGCAATGTCCAATGGCGTATCTCAAGCATCCGTACATAGGAACTGCAAAGCAGCAGAAGCAGATTCGTTAAATTTAATACAGATCCGGCAGTGGACTCCCTTACACGTTGCTTGCATATGCGGCAATGTTGAGGTACTAAGAGAACTGATAAAACTAAAGCATAGCGTAAATGCTGGAGACAAATTTGGTTGCACACCAATGCACTACAGTGTTATAAATCCACCTAAAGTGTCTTTTGAGATGACAGAATTATTATTGGAAAACGATTCAAAAGTAGATATCGTGAATCGTAACGGAAGAACCGCTCTTGATATTTCCGTTCTCGCTGGAAACATAAATGTAACGCAATTACTGCTAGAAAAAAATGCCGTCATCACCTGTGTACGAGAAGAAATGCTGAAACTTTTATTTCTTGCCGTTAACAGGAAAGATCGAGATATGGTGGAGTTACTACTTAAATACCAAACAGCTACAGACAATATAACTAAGGGATTTATGCATGCCTGCTCTGAAGGTAATTCCGAAATCGTGGAATTATTTCTAGAAAAAGGCGCTGACGTCAACAGCGCAACAGAAACGAATGAAACGCCGCTTATGCTCGCTTCTAAACAAGACAATATAGAGGTCGTAGCGTCACTATTAAAGAACGGTGCTAATGTTGACAGTGCAACAAAATATGGTAAAACTCCGCTAATGTTCGCCATTGAAGAAGGCAATTTAGGTGTCGTGGACTTACTATTAAAGAATGGTGTTAATGTCAACAACACGTATATAGATGCTAAAACTTTGCTTATTTTCGCCACTGAAAAGAGCGATTCAGACTTTCTAAAGGTACTATTAAGAAACGGCGCTGATGTCAACAGTCCAGCAACAGACGGTGGGACGCCGCTTATGTTAGCCTGTGGAAAAGGTGATTTAAACATCGTTAAATTATTATTAGAAAACGGTACTAATGTCAACTGCACAACAACAGATGGTAAACCTTTGCTTATATTCGCTACTGAAAAAGGCTATTCAGGTATCGTAGAGGCGCTATTAGAAAACGGCGCCAACGTCAACTGCACGGCAACAAATGGCAAAACACCGCTCATGTTCGCCTGTGAAAAGGGTAATTTAGATATGGCAAAATTACTATCAGCAAACCTCGCTGACGTCAACTGGGCAACAACAATCGGCAAAACGTCCCTCATGTTCGCCTGTGAAAATGGCAATTTAGATACTGTAAAGTTACTATTGAAAAACGGTGCCATTGTGAATACCGAAACAACAGAAGGTGAAACGGCACTTATGTTCGCCTCTAAATGGGATCACTCATACAATGTCGTAAAATTGTTAATAGAAGAAGGCGCTAATGTCAACTGGAGAACAACAAATGACAAAACGCCGCTCATGTTCGCCTGTGAAAATGGTAATTTAGACACCATAAAGTTACTATTAGAAAACGACGTCATTGTTAATCACAGAACAACAGAAGGTGAAACTGCGCTTATATACGCTTGTAAATGGTATCACTCGTATAATGTCATAAAATTACTTTTAGAAAATGGCGCTCATGTGAACTGCTCAACAACAAATGCCGAAACACCACTTATGTTCGCTTGTGAAAAGGGTAACTTAGATATCGTAAAGTTACTATTGGAAAACGGCGCTGATATCACGTGCAGAACAAGAAAAGGTGAAACAGCGCTTACATATGCCTCTAGATGGTATTATCCATACGTCGCCGAGTCATTATTAAAAATAGGCGCTAAGGTCGACAGCCCAACAACAATTGGTAAAACACCGCTTATGTTCGCCTGCGAAATGGGTAATTTAAATATCGTAAAGTTATTATTAGAAAACGGCGCTAATATCAACTCCAAAACAACAGATGCTGAATCGCCCTTAATGTTTGCCTGTGAAAAGTTTGATTTAAATATTGTGAAGTTACTATTAAAAAAAGGCGCCAATATCAATTATAAACCAACCACTGGTAAAACTGCGCTTACATTCTTCTGTGAAAAAAGCAATTTCGCTTTCGTAAAGTTTTTATTAGAAAATGGCGTTGAAGTCAACTGCCAAACAGCAAATGGTAAAACGCCGCTTATATTAGCCTGTGAAAAGGGTGATTCAAATATCGTAAAATTACTACTAGAAAACAGCGCTGATGTCAACAGTGTATCAATAAATGGCGAAACGCCGCTTACGTTTGCCTGCCAGAAGGGTAATTTAAGTATCGTAAGATTACTGCTGGAAAAGGGCATTGATGTTAACTGCACAACAAGAAAAGGTGAGACCGCGCTTATGGTTGCCTGTGAAAAGAGTGATACGGATACCGCAAGGTTACTTATAGATAACGGAGCTAATGTCAATTGCAATAAAACAAATGGTAAAACGCCCCTTATGTCTGCCTGTGAAAACCGTAATTTGAATATCATAGAGTTACTATTAAAAAACGGCGCTAATATTAACTGCAAAACAACAAAAGGTGAAACGGCGCTGATGTTTGCCTGTGAAAAGAATTATATAGATATCGCGGCATTCCTATTAGAAAACGGAGCTAATGTTAATTGCAATACAATAAGTGGAAAAACGCTTCTTATATCCGCCTGTGAAAAAGGTAATTTGAAAATGGTAATATTACTATTAAAAAGCGGCGCTGATGTCAACTGCAAAACAGCAAGTGGTAAAACGGCCTTTATGTTTGTCTGTGAAAAGCTTAATAAGTACGCCATAAGGATGCTATTACCAAAAGTCGCTGATATTAACCGGACAACAACGATGGGTAAAACAGCACTTATGTTTGCCTGTGAAAAGGGCAATTTCAATGTCGTAAAGGTACTATTAGGTAACGGCGCTGATATTAACTGCACAACAACAATGGGTAAAACAGCGCTTATGATCGCCTGTGAAAAGGGTTATTACAATATCATAAAGTTACTATTAGAAAACGGAGCTAATGTCAACTGCAACACAATAAGTGGAAAAACGCTTCTTATATTCGCCTGTGAAAAAGGTAATTGGCAAATCGTAATATTACTATTAAAAAGTGGCGCTGATGTCAACTGCAAAACAGCAAGTGGTAAAACGGCCTTTATGTTTGTCTGTGAAAAGCTTAATCAGTACGCCATAAGGATGCTATTACCAAAGGTCGCTGATATTAACCGGACAACAACGATGGGTAAAACAGCACTTATGTTTGCCTGTGAAAAGGGCAATTTCAATGTCGTAAAGGTACTATTAGGTAACGGCGCTGATATTAACTGCACAACAACAATGGGTAAAACAGCGCTTATGATCGCCTGTGAAAAGGGTTATTACAATATCATAAAGTTACTATTAGAAAACGACGCTGATATTAACTGCACAACAAGAATGGATAAAACAGCACTTATGTTCGCCTGTGAAAAGGGTGATTACGATATCATAAAGTTACTATTACAAAACGGCGCTGACATTAACTGCCCAACCACAATAGGTGAAACAGCGTTTATGTTCGCCTGCAAAAACGGTAATTTAAATATCATAAGCCTACTATTAGAAAGAGGCGCTGATGCGAACTTCGATACAATAAATAAGGGAATGCCACTTATATTCCCTGAAGAAAGCGTAGTTTTTATGTCATAAAACTATTATTAAGATACTGTGCTTACAAGGGAACAACGGCAACTGCCATAATTCAATGAAACTCTACAAACTGATAGAATACCATCGTAGAAGCATTATGTATTTTCTTTCTGCCCAATAGCCCTCCAAAGTTCCAAAGCGATTTTTCAATTTTTAGGAATATCTCCGAAATTATAACAGATATTGAAAAGCTTTTTTTAATATAATTTGTAGCACATTACATGGTCCAAAAAATGACGTAATCTATCTTCTAAAGGAAGATAATAATGGAGGAGGAAGTACCTCTCACCCTCCATATTTTTTAATAATTTCTCTTTTTCTTATCTATCAAAAAAGACGTTTTTCCGTAGAAAACGAAGATGTATAACAAATTCAGAGAAATAATAATAATTGAAAAATAGTAATAAAAATTCAACATTAAATACTAGAAAACTATGAGATGCATTTATTAAATGAGTTCATTCATGGAAAAATAATTTAAATAAAATGGAATAAAAAGGAAAATACAGTAATAATTAATTGGTTATGTATGTGAATAGGGATTTTTTATTCTGTTTGTACTTTTTCCACATATTTAAACTTTAGTATTTTCGTTCAAAATGCATACACATATAATTTTCACAATTATGTACATTCCATGATGTAATACCTAGCAAGTTTGTTCTTATTGTTTTTTTGTCAGGTGAGTATCTGCGGCAATATATGGTCATGGTATATAGTGTAAAAGTTCTAAGTTTTACTTTTATGTATTTTAAAAGTGATAAAGATATAACAACAAAAAGAGATATAAAATGTAGCAGTAGACAGCCAGACGTAGTCCAGGTGATGTAGGAAATCTCTGCATTTGACAAGTCCTTCAAGGCATATTGCTTCAGAATGTTTCCTTCAGGCAGTAAAGATAATCAGTAGCGAAATACCTACACATCGAAATCATATATTAGAATTTGAATAGTATATTTCGCTAACAGATATTGACAGATCAATGTTGGATCTAACTTAATTCAAATGAACGTTTTTTTTTTTTTTTTTAATTAGTGCATTTATTTTACTTAAATTTAGTCTAATAATGGTTTTGTATGTGTTTGTAATCCAAATGTAACGATATCTCAACAAAATACAGGAAAAATTGCTGTAATTCGGTAAATTTAACATAGTAATAAGTTTTGAAAATTTTTAAATATATTTTTCTCATGATCTAAAGACAACTTTATCTTATAATGAATGTAAGGTGATTCCAGAATTTTGCAATAATTATTTATTTTAATTTTGTGTAAACATTCCATAGTTCATTTGGTTGCTTGGGCATTCTCAAGTATTCAATATCTTATATTCCCCTCCCGTCACTGAAATTAACGGACTTTCTGAGGCGGTTTGACCCCTTGTCGAAAGACAATCGCTATCAAAGTCCGTTAGAGAGTTCCAATTCAAAAGGATTCACTAGCCAACCTCGGTGAGAGACGGACGTGTCTCGATTAATTTTGTAAAATTTAATGGCTTTTGATAAAATTCAATTTACTCCAAAGTTCAACCTAAAAATGATTATTAATTGTTAAACAAAGTTTATCACCTGTCCTAAGCCATTCTCCGTGATTAGAAGTACGAAGGCCCCTATTTAGATGTCCCGTTCCGACCTGCCACCCTGATGCCCGTTGAATTGACCCCTCCAAAGGTATTCTGCGTCCAAATCAACCTAAAAATCAACATATTACTTTAACCCTGATCCAAATCTTATTATACTTATAAGAAATTTCATTTTAATACGTTCGGCAAATTTTGGGGTTAGTAATTTTGTATACCCGCTGAACAGTTTGTGACCACTGAGAGTTTATAAGTTGGTAGTTATCAATGTAGTAATCAATTTTTGAAACATGATTTTAGCCGTATTAATTTTTTTTATGATAAATTTATATTGCGAAAAGTGGAATTACTGACCAAAAACGTATTTGTTATTTGTTAAGCGAACTCATTTAACTTACCTGATATTATAATATCCTTATTTATGTTGTTTTTATAAGGTTTCACATTTCGAACTTTTTTATTAAATAAAATCACTTTGGCTGCACTTAAATGTTTTCTTTATCGTACAAAATTGATCATAATTGATGTACAGCTCCTCCCACAAAAAGGATAATAATGTGAATCGCGATTTTGATTATATATTCTTAGGTTGAACTATACATACAACTGTGTTTATTGGAGGTAATTTTATTCATGCCAGCCGAAGAGTAGCCCACATACGTAATGTTTACGTAATTAACATTCGTAATGTTGTTATAATTAAGAAAAAAAAAAGAAATTGTCTTGAGAATAAATCACCCTTATTTTTAAAGATATGAAGAAGTTCCATTGGAAAAAAAGTACTTCAAATTCCTAAATATGCCAAAATACCAACTTTCAAGTAAAAACCGAAAAACATTTTTACAAAAAAAAAATTAAAAAAGAATTTTTTCAATGTTTGGCTCATATTGTGTAATTTTGTAGAATTCCATTTCTTTGATTTCTACTTTGAAAATTTGTATTTTGGCACATTTAGAGAGTTGAAGTACTTTTCGCTAATGGAGCTTTTTGGTATTTTTAAAAATAAGCGTGTTTTATTTTCAAGACAATTATTTTTTTCTTAATTTATAGCAAAACCACCCATTTTAACTAAGTTTGAATATAAAATATGTTTTTCAAAAAGCACCAACTTTTATCTTACATAATTCTTTTTTTATAAATTCAACAATAAAAATTTTTCCCATTTGTCTCATACTTATGTTCAATATACATCATACAAAATCATATAGACTCATGTTGTTGTCTTTACGGAAATAAGAATATTTTAATGAATCCATTCTCAATGTTATAAAATTTTTAAATTGTACTCATATTTAATTATACTTATTCTAATTTTATTAATAATTTTGGTGCAATATTCCCTCCAATTCTGAAATTAGAAACATTGGAGTATGTAGTTTTGTTAATCATTTAAATTCATTCCTCACGTAAATATTAAAAAAAAGTTTTTACAGAATTGTTGCTCTGCCACATTTAAGTATATCAGCTCATTATTCAGTAAAATTTTACTCGTTGGGTTACAATGAGGATTCATACTAATTATGGTAAGCGGCTGAGTTTTATAATTGCCCCAGATTGAAATGCATATAATTAATGAGTTTATAATTTGGGTATTGAAATTTCAAAGGAAAGCTTTATTCTTAGTAATGTGATAATAGTTTATGTAGTATATTAAAATTTCTGTTTAATATAATTGCTCTATAAATAGCATCATTTAACAAAAAGTTTAACAAAGGATATGTATGATTTTCTTAGGAACACGAATTTTACGATGTTTCTTACCTGTGGGTAATTATAATAATAATATTTATGGAAACTAAAGGTAATGAACTTATGAAGTATTGTTTTCTAATACATTTCCTATTTTAAAAATAAATTATATACAAATAAAGTAAATACAATTTAAAAGAAATAACCCAGCAATTAATACACAGAGATTCAAAATGATTGTCAATTTCGCTCCTATAGATAGTAACAGGGTGTAGGTATATGCCGCGTGTTTGTAATGAAGGTTTGAATTAAGTCAGTGTTGGAACATAAGAAAGTAAACGGATCTGTCATAAATAAGGAAAACGTAACCTATATTTGAACTCGCATTATATAAACGACTATGGATTGGTGTTTCTGCTTGTAAAAATGAAATGTAATTAATTTAAGTCTTTAGCAAATTATGATATTACAATTCAGTACTAACTGGTGTTTAAGTAAATTTATTTATTACTTTAAATTATAACATACAATTAGTATAATTATTAAGTGACAAAACTGCATCTCTCAGTTCTTCTATGGTATGCATGCGGTTTCTATAGATCCTATTTTTTAGATAGCCGAACATGAAGTAATCTAATGGGGTTAGATCAGACGATCTTGGTGGCCATCTTTGTGCTCTAACGAACCTATCAGCAAAAAACTGTTGAAGATATTGGCAGGTTTGTCGAGCAGTATGTGCTGGAGCATTATCGTGCTGAAAATAACCTGCTTGAAGCTCATTTTCTTGTAACTCTGCAATAAACAATTCCAACATCTGTTGGTAACGTTGGGCTGTTACAGTTTCCTCTAAGAAAATTGGCCCTATTATTCGTTGCCTGGACATAGCTAACCAAACTCCAACTTTTACGGGATGCAATTGCGTTTCTCAAAATTCGTGTGGATTTTCTGCAAACCAGATGCGATAATTTTGTGAATTGTTAGATGAAATCGGCTTCATCCGAGAAAAATGATTGTTTAGCAAGTCATCGTCCCTTAAATTGTTATTAAACCAATGACAATATTCCAATCGCCTATCGTGATCTAATGGTAATAATTCCTGTACCGTAGAAACTTTATAGGGATGAAAATGTAACTTTCTTTTGACAGCTCATTGCGCTGAAGTATATGATAAGCCTATAAAATTTTAAAATGTAATAAACTATTTCACTTAATGTTAATATTGATTTTTTGCCTGTTTGTTGAGCTATTACCACAGATAAATTCCCTTATTTTCTTACAGTATTCAGAAATACTATTGTTGGTGATATTAGATGTAAATATAAACGATTTGAAAAAAATTATAAGATAAATAATCGAAAGATACTACAACACGCACGCCAATGTCGCTAAATGTCAAGAAAATTCATTTAATGTATGAAATTTGTATGTAGCTAACTTCGCTCATTAAATTGGTAATAAGTATGGATAAATTTTTCCGGAAAACAGTTTTTTTTCTTACGACAATCATTTTGAATTACATGGTATAACCAGATTTGTTATATACATTACTAGATTATTTTTAAACATAAAATAAGAGCTTTAGTTTTAAAAGTCACTTGATCTCAAGCTGTAAAACAGATATTTCAATTCAAACTGGGTTCAAACCACAATATTAAAGGTTTCCTTTCGATATCAAATAATCTTAGATCTACCTAATTTACATTTACAAAATTAATGTCGTTGTGACTAACAAAAGTTCTCATCACTTGGAGAGGCGCGCATACGGCTGGCATCGGCTTATGCAGGTAGGAGATTTATTAGGGTACCTACGTGTAAAACACCTGGCTATCATGAAAGTCAGATAGTTATTAAATGTAGTTTTAACAGTCAGTGCGCTATGGACGACATTATACTGTAATAGAACTGAACCGTCATTTTACTTGGGTTCGAGTCTCCAATTGCTGATTTCTTTTAGGCGGAAGAGTTTGGAGATTCTAGGATTAGGACTTTAAAATAAAAATGCACAAACCATCATGATTCAAATGTATTATTCATCAAATTGATTCTCCTATCGTACATAAATATCTTTTTAATCGAGAACACCTACAATTAGAAACTCAATTAACTAATATTAAAACCATTGTCCAAAATACCAATAATAATTACACAACAAGCATTACAGGAGTTAATAAAATCTGAGATCTGAACAACACAATCTAATTATATCACGGATGCTATTTTATGAATAATATTAATGTTACAATCATTCTTACAGTAAGGAATTATCTCCATTTCGAAATGATTTCCTTTTTCATTAGAACACGTGCTATCCGAATTAAGTACCTAACATATACACAAAAAACAAAGTTGTAAAATTGTCACATTTGATTTCTAAACATTATGTAATTAGTTTCGTCTATTAGTCTAAACTGAAACGAGCGCATTTTCTAAATCAAAATCTAATTAAAAAACAAAAAAGAAAAAGAAAATTAAAGCCTTATTTGATTGAATAATAGACAAATTATTAGTGAAGCTAATGAGCAGATATTATTGCGAAATAAAAATATTAAGACTTCCTAATGGCTATCAGTTAAAAAAAAAAACGTTCAAATTAAATTTAAAACAGGCGGATTAACACTAAAGAATAGTTTCACTTAAAATTAAAGAGGAATTTCTAGTTTGCTCCCTCATTGTCAGTGTATTTAGATGACAAGCTAAGGTATATGTGGTGATTGACTATTATCTGATTATCAACGGAACATACTCTGTATAATTGTACGGGAAAATTTGCCAAGACTACTACAAATTAATCTAAGCTGAAAAGAATCGTTACAATGTTCTAGTCGAAACAAGCACTCTGATATGTAAAACACGAATTAGTAATAAGATATATTTAATAAGTGCGTGATGTTATATGAATTAAAATCGCTTATTGTGTTGAATGGTAAGAGAAAGCTCTTTTGAAACATACCAGCAACTACAATGCAGCAATAAAAGCATTTGTTGAGTCAAATGCCAAAGCACTTCAACTAGACAAGTGTGAATATTACTAATTTATATAAATAAAGTTTTTGTAAAAAAATCACTTGTAATTTAGCTGTATCACCATAATATAGAACCAAACTTTGTAAAAGTTTTATAGACGCCAGTTTCTTTTATATACAATGTGGTCCATTAAGTGTGCAAGAAAAGGGAATTTTCTTTATTAGTTGCACAATCGTAAAATAAATACCGCCAAACGTTGGTGCATGCCTGACATCTAGCCTAGGCACACTTAGACTGTCTTAAATTGAAAGAAATATGAAAATCCGTATAAGCGTAAAATACCCTCATTTCGAAGAATACAGCAAAATATTATTAAAACTAGTTGTTAGAATAAAAAATACACCCAAATATAAAGGCCTGGTATTTTAAAAAAGAAAAAAAATCATAAATTTTGTATTAACCCCTGTATATTTGTTTTTTAAATATTTATATATTTTTACATATTTAAATTAATAATCTCTTTTCAACAACTTCTTTCATATTTCATCAAATTTGGAAAATCAATTTAGGAGTACCTACTTATTGATAAACGATCATAAATTTCATGTTTCTTGCAACAATATGTCACTCAACGCTAAGATTTTAATAATATTACTTTTGATAAGGTAAATGGTAATGTCAAAATGACAGACGTCTTATTTTTTTGGTTTAAATGGCTCAGGATTTTAGAAAACGAAATGAAATTATGTATGTTTATGTAGATCTCAAAGTAATCCTCAATATGTATAGTATTCCTATCAATAAAGAGGACTTGAGTGATAGGAAAGGAAGGGTAATTGGTCGTGCATTAATTCATATGTTATATACACACTTCTATAATACTTCTTCTTCATAAATTCATTTTTAAGCTAAAGCGGAATTCCTTTTTGCGTTTCTATGATAACAAAATAACATATTTTTGACGCCTATAAGACTAGCGTAAAGTTTGGCACAATATTTTCGGGATATAGGATCTGTTATAGTGTAAGAGCCGTTAAAAAACTCGAGATCATCAAATTTAAGCACTTTAAAAAACTAATTTCTCAGTAGCACAGACAAAGATAGTTGTATTGGATTAAAGACTTACAGTTTAAAGTACTAAGATAAAATAAAGAATAAGGTATGATATGCTTGGTTACAAAATATCTATTCGCAGTAGACAAAATGATTTTAAATGAACTATATTTTGTTTGTTAAAGACGTACCCCACCCTTCATTACTATCGAAAAAAGCGACGTTAGGTGCCCCAATAATTAATCTTGGATAAGTTGGTAAAAAATTTTAAAATCGTAAAACTGTTTGCATTGTCATAAAAGTAATAGAAATATCTTCCAAATGAGCTTCTGTGAAATTACTTCCCCATTTAAAATTTTAAAGACAGCTACCCCCTCTATTTTACATTAGAAGCCATGTGCGTATCTCAATAACCAAAAAATCACAAATTGTCTCTAATTTCACCTTGTTTTTGTTGGATTGCTCTATCACATTCCTTTCAAAAAAGTTATGAACGGGGAACCACAATTTACGACCTCACTGTATTTATTCCTAATACAGAAATCAATTTCTACATATGTAACCTATAGTCGTGAGCATCACAATGTAGAAATGACATTCAAATTGTTTGTAATACTCAACTTTGTTTTAACTCTATCCGTCTTTTGACGGCACAGAGAGCACACTGCCGCCATAATGACGTCAATTATTGGTAATTATTCGTCGGGTACATCATAAGACGAGTAATTGACGTACCTACGACGCACAGTGGTTTAGGATCTGATATACGCGATCGAAACCGACAATTTCATCTTTTCCCAATCGTTGCAAAATTGTGATATGCTACTCTTCTTACATTAGTTCAAGTTCTAGGCTGGAATTACAACTGATGCATTACAGAAATTAAAGATACACGCTTTCAAAGATCGTAAAGTTCACATCTTTTAAATAATGCGATTCTAATGTTTATAAATTCTTCACATTGTCCAAAGAAATTCTTTGGAAATATAACTGCTTTATGAGTTTATAATGAAATTCTTATCATAATACTATCATTAAGTGCGATTAAGGGTATTAGAAATTTATCTTTTGTTTGCTCAAGCCCCTATATGCAATTATATGCATATTTCTTATGAAGTAGGTAATTAATCGAAGTATCAATAAAGAGGACAACTTAGGACGGAATGTGGTCAAAATAATATGTTCCTTAATGAGTTATAAATATAAGGAAAGTTTATTTACATGCCCCTACGTGCCCCTGAAGGTGGCAGGTAGGGTATGTAAATAAGGGTAGAGCTAAAGCCTATAAAAGGCTGCAAGGCATGGGTATATAAAATCATTCCACAGAGCTTTGTTTTGTTAACTGTTATGTGTTTTTATAAGACTTTATATCGGTGTTTCCACTTGCAAACTTTGTTATTTTCTTGTGTTTTTTGTTTTCTTTTCGAATTGCCGTATTGTGGCCATGGCGAATCGGCCAATCACACGTATGGTCCTGCATGAAAAATTATGGAATTTCATGAAGAATCCACGGAACTGCGGAAAAATCGAGTTCTTGATTTCCTGAAAGAGCATTTTCAAACCAAATGGTGACGAAATTGCAACAAAGACTCTTGTAATTTTACCAGAGAATCGTTTTTCTCTCCTATTATCGAAATTGGAAAAGTGCGCACAGAATGAACAATCGCTTCTTAGCAAAATTTGGCTGGTTGCAAGAAGAATAAAGTTTCCTGAAGTAGTTCTTCGTTGTATTCCCGGTCCTTCTTCTACTAGCGGGGGCCGACCATCGAAAGACTTTAAGGATGCTTCAGTGGTAATTAAACGTCGAAAAACCGAACAGTTAAGAAAAGAGAAATCGACTGCTGAATTAGCTTTTGCGACATCAATGAAGCTAAGAGAAAGTGGTGATCCAGCTGGGGCACAGCTTCTCGAGGAAATGACCACAACAACCCCTTCACGGTCGAAGCGAATTTTAACTCGTTGGAGATCTCCACATTATGAACAGTCAAGTTATTCATTAGGAAGAAGCCGTTGCGCTTTTAATTTCTGCAAATCTGACTAAGACACAGTACACACATTAAGAAGTGGAGCTAACCAGCAAGGACATGCTTTGTATCCGCCGTATTATAAAAGTCTTAGAAAGGAAGAAGCTTTTTACCCATCGCAAATTTCAATCTCCGAAAAAAAGTGTGAAGTACACCTGCAAAATTTATTAAATAACACTTGTGAAAGTATTTTTAAATGTATTTCACTTGAAGCACGAGAAAGTTCATTAGTTTTATTGTGTAAGTGGGGTTTTGACGGCAGTTCGGGATACACACCGGTATAACATCAAAGTCAAGATGCACCACGTGCGGATGATAGTATTTTTATAACATCTTTGGTTCCGCTCCAATTGATCGATGAAAAATCCACAGACATTATATGGAAAAACCCGCGACTGCCTCTAAGAGATATTGTCGCCCAATAAGACTTCAATGGGTGCATGAAACTGCGAATATTTCAGCACAGGAAGAAGCGGCCCGTGAAAAGTGAAATTGAAAATTTGATCCCATATGTCTCTCCAATAGGAAAAATCAATTTCAAAATGTGTTTTAACAATGGTGGACGGGAAAGTCTGGCAATCGCTGACAAACACTTCAAGCATGACTTGCTATCTTTGTGGAGTAAAAATTTCACAAATGAACAATATAGTATCTCTTCGGCAACTGCCAGTTGATCCGAACTCTTTAGAATTGGATTGTCTGTTTTACATTCGTATATTCGTTGTTTTGAATGTTTACTACATATTTCATATAGGCTTGAGCTGCAAATGTGGAAAGTTAGCAAAGCAACAAGGAGGCTTTCGAGACACGGAAAAGAAAGATTCAATCAGAATTTCGAGAAAAAAATGGTCTTCTTGTAGACATTCCGAAAACTGGATCTGGAATACAAATGATGGTAATACTGCAAGACGTTTCTTTCAAATCCATCTCTATCAGCGGAAATTACTGGATTGACGAAGGATTGATTAACGTTTTGGTGTAATTTTGCGTACAATCAACAGTAATTATGAATCAATATCGATAACTTTGAGTTGTATTGTTTAAAAACTGCCGAGATATACGTTTCATTATACAACTGGTACTACATGCCTCCCTCCGTTCACAACTATTGATCCATGGTCCAATTATTGTAAAAGAAGCAATTCTTCCTATTGGTGAACTATCTGAAGAGGCTCAAGAATCGAAAAATAAAGACATGAGGCGATATCGTCAACACCACACCAGAAAAATTAGTGCGGAAAAAGTAAACGAAGATCGTTCCACCAGACCTCATCCTTAGTTCTGATCATTGTTAAGTTCATTTAGTGTTACGCAAAGACCAATAGGAAGTTAGACGACGAATGTTGCAATTGTAGACTTAAACGAGATGAAAAGACACTTTGTCCCTCGAAGAACAAATAGACTTGAGTGGAAGAAGAATTTTCAGAGGAAGAATCATTCTAAAGGTTTTATCAAATTGACATTTATATTATTATTACTATTACTATATTATTATATTGCGACTATAACCAAGCATATTATTAAAAATTTTAAAAATAAATAAAAATTTATTGAAACAAAGTTTTTTATACACTTGTATAGTTGCACCTTTCCTAAACGGTACACACACTTTCACCCTCACTGTAAGTTGAAGATGACATGGTGTACCAAAACTCTTTGCGTCAGTTGCATTCTACATGCCTGAAGCCCTATGGTTAAATTTTACCTCGTTTGGTCAACATATTTAAGGAGCTAGAGGTTTTCGATCATGTATATCGGATCCTAAACCACTGTGCGAGCGTAGTTTACAAGACGTGCATTTGACGTACTAAAAGTCGTCTTTTTGACGTCTTCAATTGGTCAGGTCATTATAAAGGTTCAACGGTCCACAGATACATCAGACTAAAATTGTATTATGTGTTAACATTTAGCAGATCTTTTCTTGAACCCAGTAACAAACAATATAAACATTATTGCTAATTAATAACTATGTATAGAGACACGGGAGATAATCTCTTAAATTTATATGAAGCAACTGAATACTGCATATCTCAAAATAGCTTACTATAAAATTTTGAATGTCGTATTTTAAGTGCACAATACATTTTAATGCTTGATTTGAACTGAATAGAAAAAACAGATCCCATCTCAATACATAATTGAATAACACGCCTCACAACGGGTAGCACAGGATGCCTCCAGATGCATATGTTCGCGGTTGGCGTGTTTCTTATACCCCCATGGAGTTTTATACGTTAACCGATAAGAGTGTGTTTTTCCTTTGCGAAAGTTCTTGTGATGATGTTATTGGTATGAAATGTTATATGCCTACCTATATTTACAATTAGTCCATCTTATAATGTAGAATGAAAAGATAGATGTATTAGAATAGTTTTACATTACTGTATTTGCAAATTGTACATTAGAGTCTTAAATGTTCTTTAACAGTGCTATTTTCACAATTTGTTGTTGAATTTAAACATTCAAATTTCATTCAAAAATAAATGTATTCTCTCTATGTTACACTTTTATTTTTGCCCTAAAATAAGTCATATATTAAGAGATGAAAGTACGTCAATCCAACGTATCAAATAACGTACTGAGTTCGTCTTAAAATGACGTCGGTGGGGTGTGATGTTAACTCGTCATTTTGACGTCCAATGTATGTAATTTTCGACATCGTAGTTCCATTTAACGACGTCATTATGACGACAGTTTGTCACCTGGAGATCGATGTGCGATAAGATTAATAGGCGATAATCTTCTAGTTTATTGTATATTACCCCGTTTACGTATGACTTGTAAACAACATAGGTTGGGCTGAAATATACAGTCCAGCAATTGGCGCGCTGGATTTTATTTGGGCTTTTTTTATTTTTGTTTTATTGGCAGAGCAAACTAAGCATCCAAAATCAGGACAAAAAATAATATACTGAATGAATTATAAATTCATCTCTGGTCAGGTAATGCATGAAAAATTAAAATAATTATTTTTTTTTAAAATAATTACTAGAATGTAACGCGACACGTGACAACTGTTTATAGACTTTATCTTCATATGATGACTTCAGCATATTTATAAGAATATCAGTAAATTCAATGTTCTCGACGGCATACAATTAATGATCTCGATTTTTAACAGTTCCTATCATATGAAACTTATCCATGGAGAATTAACATCCAATCTGAACAGAGAGAAATACAAGTGAGTCAGGGTGTTTGGGCAATACATTTTCTCTATCTTATACAGTGACTGGCATAAAATTTGAAATATACGATTTCTCTAAACTGAGTATTATGCGGGCTAAGTCATTATGATATTTTGTTTGAAACTACGTGAGGTGCCTCTGTCGTAAGTTGGACAACGTAACCACCGCTTTATCAAGGAAAAACTATTAAATATGAAATTAAAGTGTAAAAATTTGATTTTATTAGTTTGTTTTGGAACTCTTAAAACACCAATGGTGCCAAATTTTAACCCCGAATGGTCTGGTGTAACAGTATAAAAATATTTAGTAAGGGCAAATGACCGTGGACGATGATTTTTATCGATATGTAGATTTCTAAAAAATCGATGTTCATTGATTGAAATCGCTATAAATCACATCTGTTTGATGTCATTTACATTTAAAATAAAAAATATTGGTGTTTTATTTATTGAGAAATATTTTTCACTAGGCAATTGATAAGCGTTAGATGGTGTCAGATTTTAATACATCCAAGTATAGAAAAACTAATAATAAGAAAAAAACAAATACGAAATCGTAGCAAGAAATTTAACGATGCAATTCAAATTAACAAAAATATTTTTGGAACATTTGAATTTTGTTTGCTGGAAGTTTTGTTTATTTTACAGAATAGAATATTATTGTTTACAACTTATAAGAAGAACATATATACTGTCAAAGTTATTTATAAATGTCATGAAATAATTTGAAAAATACTTTTTTCGAATTTGATATTATATACAAAGCAAGGGGGCGTCTTAGATGTAGCTGTTTATTTATATTTGTGCAGCACTCAAATATCTCCGTTCAGGCTTTCATTGAAAAGTAAGAATTGCTAAAATAATTTATATTTTGAATATGTTTTAAACACTGTAACAAGATAAAATATATAATTGTATTACTTATTTAAATAAGTAATAGCGACATTTTCTTTATTTCTTCTATTTTATTGTAAATAAAAAAAGATAAAACAAGCAGGAATAAAGAGTCACTAACAATTTAAAATAATAAAACAAAAACTTGGTAAGTCTTTTTATCATTAATTAGAAATAATTCACGTATTATTAATATATCAAAACATTATAATTTTCCACAACAATACATTTGAAAATGACTGGTAAGTTTGTTATATCTAGCGGCACGTTAAATTTAAACGATTAAAAAAAATGTATTAAAACTTAATATATCCAATCAACGCCCCTCAAGACTTCTACTCAAAATATTGATGCAACTAGGCCAAAAACAGGGAAAGCTCGTTTCACTAAATTATGTTAATTATTGTTACTTTTCATTGTAATTTCATAAGTTTTTAAAATTTGTAACCAGGTAATACTTTCTAGATTTTCCTTTGTAAATATGAAGTTCTCGTACATGTGAATACAGAACCTTACATAATATTCTGTACTGACTTCGCAAAACTATGTAGGTACAGACGTATGTAGAATATATAGATACATATGCAAGTCCCTGACCCATTCAGAGCCAGCTACAAACATTTAAAGGTAGGGTTGGTTAGTATGTTTAACAAATAGTCGCTCATATCTCAAAATCTATTAAAGATAAGTATAGGGAATGCTGATATAAAATGATAAGGGATGATATTTACTTTCTAATTTCGAATTAAAATACAGGGTGTTCTATTTTTAAAAAATGAGTTTTCTGCGTTTGAAAATATGTCACTTTGCTCCTCAGTTTTGAACCACCTGTATGTAAGATGTAAGGCGTGTGTACCGTTTCTTAGGGAAGAAAAGAAAGACAAACTCAAATAACTCAAAAAGCGGCAACAGGTCGTTATGGTCGTAGAATCCAAAAATGAATAAAAATTATATCATTCTATTTAAAATAACAAAGTTGACATTTATTGCCGGTCAACCGGAAGTGATATTTTAGTTAAAGCATTTTACATTTATAGTTCCAATCGAACAGATAATGGTGCCAAAATCTCAAATATAAGTAGATAATAGAACTTCATAAACTTTTAATGAACCACTTACGTAGAATACCCTGTATAGTTCATACTTTGGTCGCTTGGGTGCAACACATGCTGTGCAATGTAGAAGACGTCCCGATGTTGTTTAGGTTATCAAACCGCATTAACCACCTTCACGTTCTTATTCCGTACATTTTGTGAAATTTAGAGAATTTTTCGAATAATATAGCTTTTACAAAATGTCGGCTAGCAAAAGCCCTCGACCTCTGGATCGATCGAAAAGGAAAAAAGGAAACGGGAAAGCATCGTGCTGCCAGCAGAATGGGTTGCAGTGGTGGAAAACAGATGCCGCATATTGACAGTAGTTCCAGTTTGCCAGGAAATGATTTTAAACTTTAGCGATCCTTTCAATGGCATTTTTAAGAAGTGCGTGTAAAACCGAAATTTCGTATATCATCTTATCGTGTCATGGAATACACGGCAAGGGGCGTGGAGTGTAGCAGTTTGGCGAGTGCCTTCCTTAAGGACTTATTCGCCCTTCAAAAACATGGCGTAGCGTTGGAACAAAATATGTGCCTTCTGACTGTTTGTGGTTTGAAGACCTGGGGTTAGACTCTGTGTACAATAGAATTCTATTATAGTTTTCTATAGTAGAATTCTATGTTTGAAGTCGGTAACATGGTGAATTGCTACTCTGTGTGTCTATAAATAGTGCAATGAATTTAGGAATAGAAATATAATCCCTTAAATGGGCGAACACCAACCGTTTAGAACTTATTGGCGTGACGTCCTAGTATTTTTTATGAAAAAGACAACACACAGGTAGCATTAAGTGGGAATAAAGAAGTTGTTTAGGTTAGTACTGCGAAAAATATTTGTATATTTTATTCGCTAATCTTTATTTATTGATTTAAATGTTCTCAATACATTAATTATGGGTGTAGATGAAGAAGAAGCGTTACAAGAAATGCGCATCTTTAATATAAAACGACGTATTCTACGCGAAAAAAGCGATCCGTTTATATATTCCCAAATCATTTCCAAATATTACACACCTCTTTTAATCTCAAACAAGTAAGCTGTGAAGTAAGCCATCAACTAGTAAATGCTATCCTTTTCTAAACGATCTATCTATCCTTCAAAGCGGGGTGTGTCGACGTATCGCCTTTAGGCGACAATATGGCGGCATATAGAAATCGACTATTGCCACACAGAGTACAAATGCTGTAGAAATGAAGCGATAAATAGAATTCTATTGTACACAGAGTCCCACCCCTGCTGTAGTGTCAAGGAGAAGAAGAACTCGTGGATAACCAAATAGAATGCAATGTCCTTAATAAAATAAAAGTGAAACCGCGATTATAGCGCCCTCTACTGTCAGGGGAGAACTATTGGCGGTAGAATTCAAAAATAGGTATTTTTAATATTAGTCAATAATTTTAGGTTTTGCTGGTGAACGTGAAAAAACAAGAGATGTAGTTATCGATTAGCATTAATCTTGTGGAAATCGAAAACTACCTTATCCCCTTTTTCACGTGCATCAGCGATTTAATTACTACTGAAAAGTAGAAAGAAAAATAATAAATGCTTATTAATTACTTGTATTTATTAGAAATTTAGGTAAAAGCATATACGAAACTAAAAATTCACGAATCTAATAACAAACCTGCAATAAATATTCATTTTAATATTTGCAGACAGTTTCTATCCTATCTCTCTACCATATTCTATGCAGATTACTAACAAAAAAAAAAGCAATAAACACGACAGTAATAAAGGAAAAGTCCAAAACGCAAATAAACATAAACAGAGCACCTAGCACAACACACGTTCAATGGTTCAAACCGTTTAACACAACAGCCAGAAGCCCGAGAATATGAGAGTACCATGACAGATAACAAGTATGAAGATAATTTCAGACTGTGCAAAGTGATGACATTTGCCTCGACGTATATATAGGTCTCCATATCCCTCTAGTGCAAGGCTGTCGCCTATGGTGCACTTTAGTCATACTTTGGGCGGCATGAGCGATATTATGCCGGATAAATTATTATTGGGTTGTGGGTCTCGATCGATTAAGGCACAGATCTCAACGTGCCTTGTTTACTTTTCTCTTCGACCCAGAAGCCCGCTCTGCGGACAGGTCTACACAGTCGCGAATGCGACGAACCAGAACCTTTGGGGGAGGTTTGTCCTGGGGCTCAACGACACGGGCGAGGAGGGGGTTGGAAGATTCGCCCGCCCTCAACCATGACCGGGCAGCCAGCTCCAAGAGCTGGTCCTTCAACGATGGAATTTGAAATCGTCACGAAGCTGTTGGTCCTCACCATCCATGGGCCCCCGCAATCAGACGAAGCATGCGGTTCTGTAGGACCTCCATGGTGGTGAGATGTGACTTGGCCATGGTGCAGAGGACGAGCGCCCCATACGTCAGGATCGGCCTCAGGCATGCAGTATAAAGCAAAAGCTTGGACTTCATATCAAGACTGCTGCGCCTAGCCAGCAGCGGCATCAGTTTGATCTTTGCGGCCTGAAACCGACCCTTAACCTCTTTGACATGACGATGGAATGTCAGCCAGCGATCGAGGACGAGCCCCAGGTACCTTACGTGGTCCGCCCACGGTATAACCACACCGTCGACTTCGATCCTGTCCGCAGGAATAGTTCGCCGCCGCGTGAAGCGGACGGCCACTGTCTTATCGGCATTAATTTTCAATTTCCAGACTTGGGCCCATTCGGTGATAGCGTCGAGTGCAGACTGCACCCGACGGATGAGCATGTTTTCGTTCTTACATGTGGCGTAGACTGCCGTGTCGTCGGCATAGATGGCCAACTCCACAGCGGGGTGTCTCGGTATATCGCTGGTAAAAATGATGAACAATTCCGGGCCCAACAAGGAGCCCTGCGGTACCCCAGCCCCAATCGGGCGGGCTGATGACAGTGTAGCCCCGACCCTTACGGAGAGGGTGCGCCCGTCCAGGTAGGATTTTATCAATCCGACCATGCTGGGGCTAATGCCAATCCTCGCCATCTTGTGCAACACCCGTCGTGCCAGACCGAATCAAAACCCTGGCAAAAATCTAAAAGACTGCCACCGTGGTCTCTCTCCTCTCGAAGCCATCCCTGACGGCTTCAGTCAAGCGGAGTAACTGAAAGTCGGTCGAAAGACCCGCCCTGAAGCCGAACTGCTCGTCAGGGAGGGGGTTTATTACGCTCATCTCGTCGCGTAAACGCGACAATATGATGGCCTCTGCCACCTTAGAAAGAGAGGAGAGAAGACTTATGGGTCGATAGTTTTGGGGAAGAGTGGATCTTTCCCGGGTTTCGGAATGGCTACGACGGTGGCGTGTTTCCAGATGGTCGGGAAATAAGACAGGCGAGTATGGCGTTGATGATCTTAACAAGCGCCACCAACGGCGCGGGGGGGTAACCGCTTCAGGGCACGGTTGGTAATGCCGTCGGACCCCGGAGCCTTGACATCAGAGAGATTTTGAACAATGGCCGATACCTCGCCAACATTAGTGGGGGACAGTGATGACGTGCCCCCACCCGACACAACCGTGGCAGCAGTTGCAACTACTTCGGCGTCCTCCTCATCAGAGGAGTCGACCTCCGGAGCGCTGCCACATATACTCTCGAGGTAATCGGCATGCGCCTCCGCAACCCCAGCGTCGTCCGCCACCATTCCCTGGGCACTATGCAAGTGGGAAACTGCATGTCGCGCTCTGCCGCGCCCAAGATATTTCGTGATCATATGGCCAGAGACATCTATTGGTATGGGAGAGTTGAGCTGTCATGACAGGTTTCCCTTTTTCTTATTAAGATTACATACCGTGGAAGAACCTACTCAGCTAGAAGAAAATAGCTTTACAGATGATTAGTTTGTGTTTATGTATTACTTTTGATAACATTTTGTTAATAAATTGCATTGAAATTTGTTTGGTATTTTTTTTTTACCCTTCGGTGCAAAAAGGTTTCTTTTTGATATTGTTATTCAATCAAATTTAAAAAAAAAGTGTATTTAGTGAGTATATTACGTATTCTCATAGAACTAGAGTTTCAAGTTTTTTTGCTTCTCCTGGAAAAATTGCTAAAATGAAGCTGCCTCCTTTTTGCACCGGTGCTCGGTGTCTTCAATTCCACTCCCTAAAGTTTAAGTTCCGTAGCAACAGAAAGTGTCCTTGAGTAACACCCCACAGGGTCTACAAACTGGCAAAGTTTCACTAGGATAGAAGACATTTTGTTCAGAATTATGTCTGATACCTCGACCATAGGTTTGGCCACTTGATTGCGGAACACTCTGTGAATTTGAATTAATGGATTTCCCAAATAAAATTTTCACCATATTTTTAAGACGAAAATGTCCCGATAATATGCAGGTATTTTGAAACATCGTTTAAAGATTTTAAGGGCATGTAGTACGATCGAAAATAAGGTTAAAAGTCAATATAAACATATGTTCACAAATCAACGTTTACGAATAACAGCGAGTTGTCCTAGTATACACGATATAAATTATCCAGTAAACAGTGGCTTATCAGCTATTGTTTTATGACAGTTAATTTTGACGTTTTGTGCAATTGTAGCAATTACACAATGGTTGCGTATTCTAATACTGAAATGAGCGATATGGTGTTCATGTACGGTCTTGCTAATGGGAATTCTTTACAAGCACGTCGCTTCTATTCTGAAACGTTTCCTAATCGCCAACTGCCTTCGCATGTGATGTTTCAGACGGTGTTTCAACGACTAAGAGAAGCTGGTCGTTGGAGAAGCGTTCTGATGCTGGACGGCACAGAATAGCATGTACTCCACAGATAGAAGATCGAATTTTGAATATTATTGATGAAAATCCTAAAAGTAGTGTTAGAAAAATTTCGACTCAAGTGGATGTAAGCAGCATCTTGTTTGGAGAACTCTTTATGAGCAACTCCTATACCCTACCATATCAACGGGTACAAGCCCTTACTGCTCCGGATATCAGCGAGAAGGGCTTTTCTGTGAGTGGTTTTACGACAGCTGTTGATCGGCCAGTTTCGCTGATAAATCCTTCACTGATGAAGCTGGTTTTACTAAAAATGGAATATTTAATTTCATATCAATCACGTTTGTGTGACGAGAATCCTCATGCTACCGTGAAGCAGGCACCAGCAACGTGTCTCTTTAAAGATCTGTTAGGCATGATAAGAAGAACGTTTTAGGACCGATTGTTTTGCCACAACGCTTAACAGGTCCTGCATACCTCGAGTTCTTGGAAAATCTTTACTAACTTTTGGAAGATTTACTATAAATCTATGACCAAACCTCTGTTTATGCAAGATGGAGCTCCACGCACTTTACGCGTGCGTTTAGGGAACATATTTAACAATGAATTCCCTGGAGAATGGATAGGGCGAGTAGGTCCATGCTTGGCCTCCAAGGTCTCCCGATCTAAACCGTTGGACTTTAGTATCTGGGTTATTTGAAAAGTTTAGTGGTACGCAACACCGGTAAACGATCTTCCAGAGTTGCGCCAACGAATAGAACACTGTTGTTAGATAATACAGAAAAACCTTGTTTTTTTTAAAGAGTGCGCGCTTCCTTTGAAAGCAGATGTAGATCTGTGTCGAAATGGAAGAACGTCATTTTGAACAGCTTCTTTAGTTATAATCTATTTTATGTAAACTGCAATAACATCTTAATAAAAACCGCTAAGCAAACTTAATTTGCAATTGCGATAAAATCGCTGTTTTCTCGCAAACAGTTAATTTGTGGACATATGTTTATTATGACTTAACCTTATTTTCGATGTACTACATGCCCTTAAAATCTTTAAACGATGTTTTCCAAACATCCTTAGCAAGTATACTAAAAAAATTACTTACAAGGAACACCGGCGGGTGTCCCCCTCGATTTCGATGAAACTTAACAAGTCGAAAGAGTACCTTAAATAAGAGACACGTATTTTTTTATATCGGCGTATCCGCACGATTTTGGGTACAGCCCTCCCAAAGTTTGGACGATTTTTCAATTTTACAAAATTTCCTAAATTATAACAGATATTAAATTTTTTTCTTACCATAATTTGCAGCATATTGCATGGCCCTAAGGGGTGAGTCGTCCGTATTCGCAAAAAGTTAATAACGGGGACGGGTACCCGTACCCCCCATTTTTTTACATTTTTTTTCTTTTTCTTATTCATCAAAAGAAGGCCGATTTTACATAGAATACGATGATGTATAACAAGTTTAGAAAATTAATAATTGTAAAAATAGAAAAAATAATAATAAAGCTTCAAAATTAATAAACTTGTCTATTGATATAAATCAAATGAACTATAACAAAATAAGTTTTTATCCTTAAATAATTTCCAGCATAATACATGGTCTCAAGGTAGATATCTTCATAAAAAGCTAATAACGCGGGGGTACCCCATACCCCGCATTTTTTAAAATAAGTTTATTCATTATTCATCAAAAAAGATCGCTTTTACATAGAACACGGTGATGTATAATAAATTTAGAAATTAATAATAGTAATAAATAACTCAATATGTACGTGTCTATTGTGATGAATTTAAAATGCACTTATCTACGCATACGTGAGTTTAATTAATTATTCAGTCACTTCAGATATAATGGTAATTTGCATTATAAATTTAACGCGATAGGGATCTGGTGATTAATCATATTATTATATAGATAAAAATAAATCCCCGAATGCATAGTAATTAACCACGAACGTTTAAGTGGTCACTCTGCATTTAGGAATAGGTATATAAGACGAGTATTCCAAATGAGAACATTAGAAGTCGTTTTTCGTGCAGTGTAGGTCAGTACCTATAGTTTCGCACAATGGCGCAATATAGCAAATGTGTTGAACATACGATTTCAAGTTTCTAGCATCGCAACAATTCCTTTGACACCGCAAGAAAGTGAGTTGCATGATGCTTGAAAATATATTGTATCTGCTCAACAAGACGCCATGTTCTCCTTTAAGATGTAACGGATTAGAGTTTGAAGAATTAGCAGAACACACGAAGCGCAATTTGTGGAAAAAACAGCAGAAGACGAAGAAAACAATTATGAAGATATTCATGTGTTCCTGAAGAAGGGGGTAGGTTATAGACTAGATTACAAAACTAGAGCTGTCGACTACTGGAAAAGTAGTAAATCCAAGCCACGTACTTTGGAGGTGTCATCCAAAAATTCATATATACCATAATCGCATTACAGTATGTCATGTATTTAAACATTTATAAGCATTATAATGTTTTTCTAATTCTGTTCTATTGTTTCCGAATCTTGTAATAGTTACAAACACATTAGTTATATTTATGCTCCATTGAATACTTACATTGTACACTACAATTGCACGAAAAACTTGAAATAAATTAAAAGATATATATGTATGTATTATTTAATCCTTGTCCTGTGTAGCAAATTTGTCATATATACGCACTAAATGATTATGTATTCTAAGAATGAATAAATTTTATTTAAGGAAATATATAAAACGCAGTCACTAACTGCAATTTGATTAAACGATTTATTGCTACCACCGATAAAAGTTTCGTATAGTATATAGTATAAGTTAGTAGGCATAGAAAGGTTTGACCATAGCTTGTCGAGTAGATACAATTCTAAATTAAGAAATATTTAAGTAAGGAGAGCAGTAGAGTAACGATAACAAATAATTGTTGTTAATGTACTATATTATTATTATTACAATTATTTTTATTATTATCCTCCAAATTCATTACCATTGTTTTATGTAAAGCGATCTTTTTTTTGATGAATAATGAATAAACTTATTATTAAAAAAATGGGAGTTATGGGGTCCCCCCCGTCCCCCGTTATTACCTTTTTGCGAATACGGACGACGCCACCCTTAGGGCAATGCAATATTGCTGCAAATTATGTTAAGAACAAGAAAATTTAATATCTGTTATAATTTAGGAAATATTGCAAAAATTGAAAAATCGTCCAAACTTTGGAGGGGGCTGTACCCCAAAATCGTGCGGATACGCCGATAAAAAAAAATACGTGTCTCTTATTTTAAGGTACTCTTTCGATCTGTTAAGTTTCATCGAAATCGGAGGGGGACACCCGCCGGTATTCCCTTGTAAGTTAAAAGTTTTGTCTAATTTTAATAACTCGGTTAGAAATAATAAATCTGCCATTTTAGTGTCACTTAACTACTTTGAAAGCGGAGGAAAGAATACGAGTTGATCTAGTTATCATTATTTTAAAGAAGCGTTTATGTTACAAATAAATGTCACAAATGAAAAAAAAAACGATTCAAAACAAAAAATTTATTTTGTTGATTTAATTAATATAATATACACAATTGACTGAGTTTGTCTTTAAATAATAATAATAAAAAAAATTATGCAAATTTTATGCCGGTCACTGTGTTTCATTTAAAACAGATTTGATTTAAGTTAAAAACCAAAATCCCCAACATCGTCCTTAGATTAATTACAAATATCCAACCTAAAACAGCACAACACAGAAATGAAGGCGTTTATTAAACTGCGTGTATAAAAGCATGCAATAGCGTACTACATGTGTGGCAAATCTGTGTGAATCCCCTAAAATCTGAGAAGCTATTTTTTTTTATCTTGATATAGCACAATTAAGCGGTTATCTGTTTTTTTTTTCTCGGTTAACATTAGATTTTATCGTGTAAAAAAATAAAATTATTATTATTATCTGACATCGAAGTTGATTACGTTACCTTTCGCAATATTGCACGCATAATTCTACGTCACTGATTCGGAGTGGGGGCGCGTTTGTGTCGTCACATCAAATCGCTGTTAAAATTCGTAAAATGATACAAAAACGAAAAATCACACAAATCCAGACAGACATTAATTAATAATAATAGAACACACAAGAAAATTGTTTATTGCTGATGCAGAAATTTTTGAAGGGGCGTCCGTCGCGCGGGGGAAACACAAGAATAATTAATTATCACAAAGTATCACTGAAAATCGATAATGTTAAAAAAAAAATGTATATATGTATATATAGTGGGAAAATTAATAAATATCGCAGAATCATAAAATAAAATTGCGGGGAAATTAAAGATTATTTTTGCGCTCCCCCCGGGACGGACGCCCTTGAACAAAAATATATATATTAAAAATATTATCATTACTATTAAATAAAAGGTATATGTATATATATATGTAATAGGTATATAAAAACATAAAATTCAACTACACGCTACAATGAGAACAATACATTAAAAAAAAAAAAACATAGATTAAAACCATGTACTTCGGAAGTACAATCACATATCAATTATTACAAAATAATAATAATAATAATAAAAATTAGAAAGTGTGAAATTAATACAGAGCCTTTAAATTTAGTAGTCTTGTCCTGTTTTGTACATTATACAATTACAATTATCGTAGTACACATAACATGATGTCTCGTAATATGTAATAAAAAAAAAAAAAATCAGTGGCAGGCCGATTTAGTCCGCGGGCTAAAACGTCCGGACACTAATAATTCTTCGGGCGTTACGATTTGGGAGGGGAGGTGGAGAGAAGAGTGTGCGCCGATGAATTTAATATTTTACCGATGATACACAGCGAAATAATTTTCCCTTTTTTTTGTTTTAAGATACCGTATGCCTTCTCTAACTCTCAACATCTTTCGCTCTCACTAAACTTACTTCATGATGATAATGATGATGATGAGTTTATTTTACTAAATTAGCGATTAATTTAATATATACCATCTTATATATTATATAGAATAATTTTTTTTAATATATTTATATATATTCACAGTTATTACATAATTAAAGCATCCTTTCCTCATTTTTTTTTTTTTTAAATATCTAATTCTCATTTCATTTGATCTAACATCGAACGGATTGTATATCGATCAATTGATTAATTGTTACGTTATCTTAGAAACGAATGGATGAGCGAATGCGCGCGTCGTACTGTAAAAATGATCGTGCACGGACATCTCAGTTTCAATGTGGTACTGGAAATTTTGACCCGAAACTTAAAACGAACGTTAATGTCAATATAATCGAAAAAATAATAAAAAATGCACGATCAAATTTCTTCCATAAAAAAAAAAAAAACGTTGTGTATAGCGTATTTGACTGTCACGTGTATGAGTTTTGATTCTGATTTTGTGCGAACAATTAAAAAAAAAAAATGTAGTCATTATATACCATTATTATATAATAGAGTATGTTTCTAGAGTTTTGTAATTTTGGAATCGTCAATTAATTAATTATAATTAAATCGGCTGTGATTATGCCGATCTCTTTTTTTTATTTCCTTACTGGAGATATTTTATTTACTATTTCGTTTTCTTCTGTTTATTGTTTTCGTTATTGTTATTTTTTTGAATTTCGATTGATTTGTATATAACGTTTTGGACGATAGATCTGCTGGCGTCAGGTACCGTATGAGCCGAAATGTACATTTTCGAAAGGTGGTGCCGCCGACGAAGTAACACGATGATAATAATGACGATGGTGACGATGATGGCGATGAGTAGCGGATTGTGGTGGGAGTAGCTGTTGTAGTAGTCGTAAGAGTACTGCCTCGGATGATCTAGCCAGGTACGGTGACAGCAAGGCGACAATGGCTAATTACTAAGTTTCACCTGGTGCTACCTGGAAAAAAAATAAGGATAATAAATCACAAAATATATAACTAAAGCCGATTTTACGTTATGATAGATAGATAGATAGATAGATATGTATTATCATTGTTTATATACATACTAGTTAGTCAACCTTATGGACAAAATAGTTAACGGATTTTTGAACATTTTGGACAAAAGCAGTAGATGGTAGCACGCCGTTGATGTCCGTCTCGATTTAAATATAAACTTTATAGTTAGACTACTACATACAAGATGGCTCTCTTACGGGTCGGTAAAATATTATTTAATTGCAATAGTTACCTCGTAAGTTTGGGGGGTTTTAAGGCAGATTGTAGGTGAGGCCCGGGGAAAGGAGAGGGTGGATAGGCGATGACGATGTGATGACGCGCCACGCGATAATTCTCGTGTTTACATTGAAATGTTTGTTTTATTAGAAAGAATAAATATTTAGTTTGACAATATATAATCGTTATTTTTTTACCATTTTACTTTACTTTTTTTTAGTTTCTAATTTAATGTTATGCTCTATATTTGTGTAGTTCTAGTTTGTGTTATATTTATATAATATTTTTTTATTTGATTTACTTATGTTAATTATTGCATAATAATAGAAATTCGTTTTTCATTATAAAAATAAACATGTAGTTTGGGAGTACAAATCGCCATTTATATTTACATATATGCACCACGTTACTTATTAGGTTTGTTTATTTGTCTGATCTAAGCAGATCCATGGAATTTTACGCGTTTGTTTGTATTTTA
Source organism: Protaetia brevitarsis (assembly GCA_004143645.1). Lineage (NCBI taxonomy): Eukaryota > Metazoa > Arthropoda > Insecta > Coleoptera > Scarabaeidae > Protaetia > Protaetia brevitarsis. The sequence continues at coordinate 2,253,353 of RXPK01000037.1, read as the reverse complement.
GAGCATGATTTGTGCGTGTTTGTTTGTTTAGAGCAAGCAAATCCAGATCACAAAGAGGTTCCTCTTTCTGCTCGCGATCTGACGTCCGAGCAATTACGAGCAATTTGTGCAACATAACCTAATCGCGCTTAACACCGTGTTTTAACTGTCGTTTGTAAATGTAATCCGATTTATACCTGCATCAAATATGGATAATATAATGATACCAATGTGATTGATGTAAAGAACGATCATTATATTTTAAAAACTTTACTTGGTAGGTACATAAATACTAGTATATGATGCATTTTTATTGTTGTCTAGATTCATTAGTTTGAAAAATTACTTTTACTTTTCCTATTCATAATAGCTGTGACAATTGCCCTCAAGTTACTCTGATGACGTCAGTAGATACTGCTCCAAGCACACAAACAAACAAAGCTATTAAAAACAGCATACATGATGACGCGTTGGCGCTCCTTCTCTTGATTGGCTGAAAGGTTACGATGTAACCTTGTATATACGGATGTTGCCCCCAAAGGTTACGTCGTAACTTTTCAGCCGCTCAAGAGAAAGAGCGCGAATGTGTCATCATGTATGGTGTTTTTAATAAGTAAAGTGGTGCATATATGTAAAAATAAATGGCGATTTGTACCCCCAAACTACATATTTTTATCATTATATAAAAAACGAATTTCTATTATTATGTAATAGTAAACATAAGTAAATCAAGTAAAAAATGTTTTGTATATATAAGAAAAACTATATAAATTTCCCGTCTTTACACCAGTTGAAGTTAGCGACAGTACCGCTATACACGGGAGAAGCGAAGATAGCAATAGGAGAGAGGAGGAGAAGAAGGTTTTCGTATATACGTTCGAACGAAAAACCCGCGTTTTATTAAAATTTTAAATATAAAAAGGCTATCGAACTACAGATTATATATTATCAAACTAAATACTTATTCTTCTTAATAAAACAAACAGCTTCTGATTATTATATAATCATAAATATAAGTAAATTAAGTTAACAAAACAACTTATTAAGTTAAAAACTAAGAAAATAAAAATTGAGAAGTAGATTTATGTTTTTTTTTTCTCGGCAAATTTTCGTCCTTTTAGATTTAACTTTTCCCTTTTCAGTGATTCTTGTTTTAAGTTTAAATATTTTATTCTTAAAAGAAAAAAAACCTCAATTTAGAAAATTATTCAATTAATGTTTTGTCAACAAGAACGTGCCTTGCAATATACTTTCAATTTCTTTATATTTATAACAGAATACCTCAGAATTCTAATTTTCTAATGTAAACAAACACGAGAATTATCGCGAGGTGCGTCATCACAGCGTCACATGCAGCCACCCTCCCTTTTCCCTAAGCCACACAATTCGCCAATGCCAGTAAATCACCGATACGGATTCCGTCGTTTCCGCAGATGGATAACCTGGCGATACCTGTTATATTTATCACGTTTTCAAATAAATTTACATTCACCGATAGAGTGCACCACTTCCCTGAGCAATACTTTATTTTTCCGACAATGCATTACGTTGACTAACTAGATATATTTAAACAATGGTATTATCGCTTGTCATTACTATAGTATTGACATTCCGTCCTATATTGTATCATTTACGTCAGTGCTTGCAAATATTATACTAGTATATACATTTGGTCAAAGATGTGTAGTTCCGCTGGCGTAATCTAGAGCGGCGCCACTGCAGTTTCTCCGCGGTGGAAGTTAAAAAGCAGCGAGGCAAGGGACGTACGAAAATAGGCAATGGCCCAAGTGAACTGTGTACTTGATAATATTTCTATTATTCGTATTTAACTTACCATATCAGGCTTCTTACAGAGATATTTTTTAGACTACTAAAATATTAACGTTTTATGATGCTTACATTTTGGAAGTTCTGTGTTTTGTTTTTAAATATAAATTGGAGTTTTCTACTGACACTTCACATGGTCACAATACGCGTCGAATTAATCATTTATTACCCTCCCATGCACAAATTATCGTTATTCCAGAAGAATTTAACCTATGTTGGCTATAGGTCGTTCAATAAGCTACCCAATGAAATCAAAACATCCAATAATTTACACCATTTTAAACGTAAAGCTAAATCGCATTTAATTGAGTTATCTTGTTATTCAATCAATGATTATTTTTTATAATTTTATTTTTAAGTTTTATGTCATTCTTATTTCTCTATGGATACTCTCTTTATTGACGTTATTTTGTATGTTCACTTTGTTTATATGTTCATAAGTTTGAAATACAGAGCTATATTTTTTATTATGGAAGCACTGGAGTATTACAGCTATGGGTAATTCAGAAATCTATTCCTATTGGCAAAATTCAAATTTCCCACCATAATTTTTAGTAACATTCGAGTCTAAATTACCAACGATTTTGTATTAAATTAACGATCTTGACCAGTAACTATAAATGATCGCGGCAAATATGAATTCTACCCCCTGGCATATAAATAAATGGTCTGAGGATTTATATTTATCCAAATTATTTTACAGAATGAATGTATGTTTGGAGAGTTGTTCTTTATGAATCTATCTATTATACTTTATTGCTATTTAATTAACGTACTAAACAGAGATACACTATAATCGATGATTTTTATTGATGATTTATAAAAATTCCAATTTTATGATTTATTATAAAAAAAATCTGCATTTGCACTTGGTTGCATACCTATAAAATTTTCTAGTATCATGTAGCATTTCCAAAAGCAATCTGAGATTTCCTAAAAGCAGCGAACGAAAAAAAAAAAAACCTTTCTTAGAAACAAATGCGGGAAATTTGAATTCTGCTAATTCTCTCCTTCTTTTTCTATTTTTTTATCATTATTTTGTTACAAATATATATAGTTTGACAGTTCTAACCATTATAAAATATGTACAATAATATAATTTTCCAACAATTATATTTTCTATTGATTCTACAAACGAGTCAGAAAAAGTTCAAGAGCGACAAAAACTTATGATCTGAAGCTAGTTATACTTGTACTTGTACACTTTGATAAAAACAAAATTGAGGAAAATACCTTAAAAGTGCAACCAGATAATAACAATGGCACATATTTTTTTTTTTGTAAAGACCCCTCCCAGTAAACCAAATTCAAATTTCGCGCAATTATTTTTAGTAACTTCAACATTCAAGCATGAAGTTACCTACGATTTTGTATTACATTAATGGTTATTTGAATACCTTTAAGTTGAAGTTTCTAAATATAATTGCGGAAAATTTGAATTTTGTTTACTGGGTTGCGATTGAAACTTGTACTGTAATGTTTTAAGTTACATTTCAAGCAAAATGATAAAAAACATCTTGTTCTATTCGCCATCAACTATCCTATGAAAACAGTAAACAATAATTTTGGAAACAAACATGAGCTTATGTTTTTCAAACATCATGGTATTTCTGAGAGTGAATTCCAAAAAAAAAAAAGAAAAATTTATAGATTTTATGATACACTTTTTTAATGTTTTCTGATATTTTTGTTTCAGTTTTTAGCAAGATAATATTCTTTCGCTGTTAATTGCAGATATATTGATAAGAATTAGCAAAAAAAAAAAACATAAATTTATATATCAAGAAACAAAGATTATTTTAAATGTATGTCCACTAGTCCACTAAAAGCAAAAATATTTTATCACCGCAAATAAATCAACAGCGGTAAATGAGATATAATATATACTATGAAAAAGTTAATAGGCATTTGACAAAGTAAATAACAGCAAATATTCCGTGTGTAGCTCGCTTTAACACAAAAATATGTTTTAATTTCATTATAAAACGAATATTAATCCATTAAGCCAATATGTATGTTTTGGTTTTTGTTTTATTTATTAAACTGTTACTTGTTTTGACTTTAATATTAAGTTCATAAAAATTTTGCGAAATGACAATTCATTTATGAATGCTCTACCTCTTCGCTGCGCGCGCAGTTAAACCACTTTCATTCGTCTCGCACCAACTCTTCGGTTATCTTATATTTTTACGCGTTTGTGCAACGGAAAATTCCACTTACGTTTAACCACGTCGGATCAGGTTTAATATTTGTTTGGTCGTACACTTTTCTAAAATCAGCCTAGCTGGGACATCTATAGTACGCCAGCGGAACTATTCTTTGCACGTATATATATTTATATTGTATTTGGTGCTTGGCATTGCAGGGGAAGGATGTCTCCCACCATGATGGTAGGGAAATCTAAAGCAAGCGTGTGAGTCAGACGGTCATCGAAAATCGGCTATTGAAAGTAGAAATATATGTGGGATAATAATAATAATGATGTAAGTATTTTTTACCCATAGAGAGCCAGCTACAAACATTTAAAGATAGGGCTACTTAGTCTGTTTAACAAGAAGTCGCTCATATCTCAAAATCTATTAAATAGAATGATAGTATTTACTTCCTAATTTCGAATTGAAATACAAGGTGTTCTATTCAAAAAAATGGAGTTTTCTGCATTTGAACACATGTCACTTTGTTCCTCAGTTTTGAACACCCTGTATGTTAGAATGTAAAGTGTGTGTACCGTTCCTTAGGGTTATATCTACATTCATAACACAGCAAATTTGAAGTCTCTACTTGCAGTATTAACCGAAATATTAATTTCTCAATGATGCAATGATTATGACTAAAAAAAAAAGAAAAACTTAAATAACTCAAAAAACGGCAACATGTAGCTATAGGAATGGCAAATGAAAACTGACGTATTTATGGTCGTAGAATCCAAAAAGGCGCAAAAATTAGCTCATTCTATTTAAAATAACAAAGCTGATGTCCATTTCCGGTCAACCGGAAGTGATATTTTGGTTAAAGTATTTCACATTTATAGTTCCAATCGAACAGATAATGGTGCCAAAATCTCAAATATAAGTAAATAATAGAACATCATAAACTTTTAATGAACCACTTACGTAGAATACCCTGTATAAAGATGTAAAATGTAATATTAAAGTAACAAAAAAAAAATAATGAGTACGTAAATATTGTTAACGGTTAGGGCTTGCGATATATGCGTATACATCTATTTCGGCTGACACGGCGTGCGTTATTTCGGGTTTATTACTAATAGATTTACGTTTAAGAAGAACTCAAGCTTCGAAGAGATGCCAATAAAATACGGTTGGAGGATTTAATTGCGATCACGATGATTATATTAGAAGCGGGCGATTTAGAAAAGCGAGTAGATATAGGGGGGGGAGAATTCATCCCGCGAATTGAAGGTATTATAACAAATTTATAGGTACTTTTAGAGAGAGTCTAGAAATGTCTACGGATGAGTGGAGGGGTGAGGGTGATCATGGGAGGCTTTTGTTGTTTATAGTAGGAGTATTGAAATATATGATGAAAGGCCTAAATTAGGGGATTATTGCGTAATCTTCAAGCAAAATGAAATGCAATTAATGGGGCGGTACGATATATTAAGCGCCAGTGAAAATTTATACGAAACATATGAATTGTAAGGGATAATTTATCGGCATTAGAGGCGTTAGGAATTTAAAAAAATCCGGCGAATTTATTATTGGGTCAAGCTTTTTCAGACTAGGGCTCACGTGGGTACAATCGGTACTGAGAGGACGGATCAATTAGCAAAAAGGGCAGTGTCTAGATATCAGATATCAAATGGAGGCTTTTGAACTCCCTATGCCACGGTGGCGAGAAATTGTTGGCCCAGGCGGATGAGAGAAACGGTTTCTGACCCGGAGAGGACCAAGGTGCTAACTGGAAACAGCTGAGCTATTGAGGCCGGCCGGGTTTAGACTACCAAAGACTTTCCAAATTTTAAAGATCCACGAAGAGGCGACATGATCTCCCACTTGGATTAAGAATATGAATTTAATTTTTATTTTTTTTTACATTAACACGGACTAGTATTTGCTCTCAGAGTAAGGTTTTCGTGGTTTTCCTTGCTCATACATTGAAAGAACAGTTAACTTCACTTAAACTAATTTTTACTAAATGCATGTTAATATCTGTCAAAATAACCTTTTCAGTTTCTTTCAATGTAGGTGAATACTGAGAGATCTATGAAGTCGCTCCACGGGCGCAATATTATCAATACCACCGTCACTAGTTCCGCAATAGTAATTAGGTACTAGTTAATTAGAATAGAGAACAATGACATGTTAGGAACAATGAGATAATTAGAGTAGGTAGCCCGCCCCATGTAGTACCTTTGAGTGGAGCATGGGGTTTAACCCTAGTCCTACCAACGTTTTATCGTAACGTGTCCTACCAAGGTGTGCCTCACAGGCACACATCTATTTGTACACATTGTTGATGTAAATAATAGCAAAATATGCATTATTTATTTCATGTAGTAGGTATACAGTAAGATTAAAACATATAGAAAGAATATTGTGTGTCAGAAGATATAATTTAAAAATAGTACAAGATAGTAAAATATTTGAAAGTTATTTATGTAGTTTGCAATTTGTGCACGTGAGTATTTTCTCTGAATGTTCACCACAAACCGTTTGCTTACACTTATCACATAACTGTGTTGACATTCTGCTTTTCTTTGATGGGCAAATACAGCACCGTTTCGTTTTTCTTACTTCTCGAGCCGAAGACTCCCCTGTGGTTGGTACTTGATTCAACGTAGTTTGTATCAATGAAGTATGACTTTTATGCAAGCCACTCAAACTACGACGTCTAATTTGCCCCAGTACTAATTCTGTTGTAATTTCTCGTAAGAAAATTTTGCGAAGTCTTCGTTTTTTGGAAATATGCCAGTCAAGAATGGATATTTCTCCAAATGACAAATGAAGCTACTCACACACATCAATTATATTGAAAAAATAGACCACAGGCCACCTATTAGTTTTGCGTTTCACTGAATATGTATGTACCATCTGATCAAGTGTATCCACACCTCCTTTCGTGGAATTGTAGTACTTTATTGATTTCAGATTTATTTTTATTTTCCTCATCAATGGTGGAGTCGTTGTGCATTGTAGATATAATATGACACAGCGTTTTTCTTAGGTACATAAGATACCAAAGTCATTGTCTTCCGAAAACCAAACAAGTTGCTTTCAATATTCCGTCGCCTGTGAGGTAAAAAATTTGGTGGTATGCAGCGCTTATTTTTTCTGAGCGTTCCTACACAAGTTAGGCCTTTGGTAAGCAAACTGGATGCAAGCCTCGTAGCTGGTGAAGAAGTGTCGAACATAATATTCCTTTTAGTTCTCAGAAAAGGTTCACAAAGGTCTTCAACCACCTTTTGTGCTAAGTTTTCTGCTCTGTAGAGACCTTCTTTTCCTAAGTACGGTATACCACGTAACGGATAACTAGTTCCACTATCGCATATTCCACCAAATTTTCATACCGTACTTTTCTGGCTTGCTTGGCAGGTACTGTCGGAAAGATACACGACCTCTAAAAGGCACCAGTTGTTCATCGATGGTTAGATTACTGCCAGGAAGATATATTTCAGCAAGTTTGTATTAACACGGTCCCACAGGTCTCTAATTGTGCCAACTCGTCCTTTTGCCTTCGGAGGGTTCTGGTCGCTTTATCGTCAAAACGAATAAATCTTAGTAATTGAGTAAATCTATTTCGTGACATACATGCTCGATAAACAGGATTTCCATATAAAGGATTCCATAGCTCATTACAGTCCACCATTCCTTGTTTATTTCTTCCAGCAGTAATCAAAAGGCCCAAGAAAGCACGGATTTCAACGTCGTCAACTGATTTCCACAAATCGCCAAGGATACGAACAGCCTCCTTATTAGTGAAAGTAACCACAATACCAATAACCGTATCATCAAAAAACAAATTGAATGCGTCACAAGGAGTATCAACATGCACTCCAGGTGGAAGTTTCACTTTGTTCAAAGCTGTTGTAATTATGTTGTGTGCACTGTGTTTTTCCCTTGGCAATAGGCCGTGGCATCCACTCGGTACCATCTTTTCTAATAAAAGTTTGCGAATGGCCGGGCGGTTCATCATTAGCATCACTATCGTCACTTTCCTTCTGTTTTCATCGCTTTCTTCATCGCCAGTTTCTTGATAATCCGCTTCACTAGAAGAGGTTTCGTCATTTGGCTCTTCTTCATCTTCATCATCATTTACATTCCTTCCCAAATCCTCATCACTTTCGTACAATGCATCGAGCAACTCCTTTTCAGTTAGTGGCCGGCGTCGGTCAGTCAACCAATCGGTCATACTTTCTGCATAAATTTCAAAACCAAATAAGCATAAAACAACAAATCTATTTTTACTGGGTCAATCAAAACTTTATTTTGCTTACCTGGTCTATACTTATACTCTCCACTAGGTAAAAGAAATAAAATTAACCAATAGACACCTAAAACGAGCAATGCGTTCGTTAGGAAAGTCACAAATACACTGATAGCAATGCAGTTTGTAAGCTGACTGTTTTAGCAAAACGCATTAGGAAATTCCCCTTCATATGCAACTGGAAGTTCTTACATACAAGGGGAAAGTCCCGAAATATAAAGCATATCTTATTACGGGGGATTTACCCACATACCTAGTTTTAAATAACGTAGCAATGCATTTTATAGTATAATAACAGTATGTGCCTCAAAGACACACCTTGGTAGGACGTGTCGGTAAAATTATGTTTAATTTTTTTAGTAAAATAGGAAAAATATTTTTAAAAAATTTTTTATGTCATTCTGTGTTAAAGAGTTTATTTTGAGAATACAAAAATCCTCCAGTCTGTGGACAGTTAACTTACAAAGTTCCAGCAATTTCAAAATCAATTGTGTCTCAAAAGCACACCTTGAGTTTAGGGTTTAAGCATTTTTTGTCTTGTATCGTTTTAATTTATTAATAAATGGTGGTGTCTAGGGGAGATGGCGCAATTAAGTATAGGTTAATTTCGGCTAGTGTAGTTAGAAAAGTGTTTATAGATAAACTTGGTAATGATTGACAGGGTAGGTGGGATATCACTTTAAAAGGGAGGTGGACTAGGAAATTCATTGGTAACGTTAAACGTTTTAGGGAAATGAGTTCGTCGTATCAGGCGGTAAGATTAATAACGAGTCACGGTAATTTTAAATGATATTCACGTAGAATTGGGAGGGTTAATGATTCGTATTGTGGACGTGTGGTGGGGTAGATGGAGAGGAGCATGCTTTTTTTTTTTTGAAAGTAATAGATCGTAGTGGGCGCTGGCTGCTCTGCAAGTTTCAAAAACAAATTCCTACTAGAAGTTCGAAAGAATCTAATGAGTTACTTTGGTGGGATAGCTTGTATTATAATATGAACGTTTTTTGTAATAATAAACATCATTTTCCAAAAATTTCATGGTGGAGCGTTTTTATATTTATTTGAAAGATTGTGTCAGCGTTAAATAAGCTCACCTGTGAGAAATGATGCCATTAATTGGTGCCGAAACCGTTGGCAACATCTCCAATTCGACCAAAAGGGGAAAGTGATCCGAAAATATGTGCGGATGTGGGCAACCGACGATCTTATGTTCCCTTAGCCAATCAGCGGAGTGCGGCCCAAGTAATCCTAGCGGTTTCATGGTGTGCTTCGTGTAGAAAATGTAATCGATTATACCCTTAAAATCGTACCTGAACAGAAACAAATACATAAAGCAAAATCGTCGATCAAATCGAAGACAAAACTCTTTTCCGCACTCACGTATAGTTGGTATAAGGCATGATATCCTCACTGTATGCCGAGGCGAGTTTGAAGGAATGTGTGAATTCATTGGGTTTATCACAGCTCAGTATCTTCTCCAGGCAGGACTTGTAGCTGAGGTCCTTGAAATCCTTGTGGTCCTGGGAGACGCGGCCCGCGTTCAGGAACTCGATCACCCCCGAGTCCGGCAGCGAGTTGAAGTCGCCACACAGCACCAGTTGGATATTGCTCGGCTCGATGTTGACGTTATCTTTGGAGCGGAGCGTCTGCGCCGACTCCTCCAGGATACCTTTCAGCTCGTTGCTCAGCATCATCGTCTGGATGAGTTTCACGTCGCAGAACTCCGGATCCCAGTGAATGTGCGCCGTGCAAACCAGCAGGGGCTGTTGGACGATCACAGAATCGGGAGGAGCTACAAGCAGGAACAGTTTAGTAAATTTATTTGAATGTTTATATACAGCGTGGCCGAAAAGTCTGGAAACACTCAAATAACAATTAATAATTTTTTTTCAAAAAGCCATTGATGGCTGAATCTTTTGGGCTGCTATAATGAAACACTTGAACAATTGCAGCAACTATAAAAAATCGGATCTGTCTCATATCAGGTTTGTATTATGCATTTAAATACACAAGAATTACGTTTAAAAATAAGGTGGTATTAAAAAAATGGGAAAAAATATCCATGCAAACAACATCAATATCAAGATGTAAAATTACAAGGACAGGTGGAAGAGCATCGTCAGACGAAAACCTGGAAAATCTAACAGAAAACAGCATCGCACAAATTGCAACTTTGTGTAGACACCAACACTGACTTGCTCGTGGTGATAAATAAGTAAAATTAAGAAATAATATTTTTTCGTGAAGAACATCACTATTGTATTTACATAAAAATATGTCTGTTTTAGCTAATTGCAAGTATTATTTATACAGTGAGGTCGTAAATTGTGGCTCCCCCTTCATAACTTTTGAAAGGAGTGTGATAGAGCAATGAAACAAAAACGAGGTGAAAGGCTCTGCTGCGATAAGCCATTGAAAAGTGCCCCTAAAGCTATCGGGCTGAAATTAAAGCAAATGAGTACTACTGTCGCACATACTGTAAATATCAAAAATTAGCTCAATCGATGCCACCCCATTCGAGATATTAGCACAAGGGTGGAAAAATTCAATATTTTTTTTCTCAGGAATTACTTAAGCTATCACGTTCAAAAAAATTATGTAAGTAAACACTGATTATGGGCATTCTATAAAAAATAAAGAACTAATTCCTTCCACTCAGTTCAAAGTTATTATTATTTTCCCTTTTTTAGGGGTGGTTTTTTTGAGTTTGGTTCAAGGTGCCAACTTGGCTTTTTGTTATATTAGACCGTATGCATTTAGGTTTATTATATATATTTTTTTAGTTTTTTCTGTGTGGTAGAACATGTAAATAAAAAATAAAATCTCTTTGAATGATTTTAGCAGGAGCAATTTGTTATTGGTTATTTTAGGGTTAAAATTCATCGATTAATTTTCAGGATTATTTATATAAATGTTTCAGCCCTATTAGTTATAAAAGCACCAAAATATAGAAAAGCATATTGTAACAATAAAATAATATTTAATTCCATACACGCAGTTCAAAGCTATTATTATTTTCCCTTTCTAAGGGTGATTTTTTTTGAGTTGGGTTTAGAGTTCCAATTTAACTTTTTATTATACATGAGTGTATATTTATATTTGGGTTTATTACATATTTCGTCAAGTTCTTTCAATGAAGTAATACAAATAAAAAATAAAACCTCTTTGATCTTAGCAGCAGCTTTGGGTTATGGATTATTTTAAGAATAAAATTCAAATTATTCATTGATCGGATTCAAGATTATTTATATGTACATTTCAGCCCTAATATCTATAAAAGCATCGACATATAAAAAAGAATATTGTAACAATAAAATAATATTTAATTCCGCGCACGCTGTTCGAAGTTATTTTCTCCTTTTGGGGGATGTTTTTTCAAGTTGGATTTAACAATTCGACTTGATTTTTTGTTACCTATAAATCTATGCGTTTTGGTACAATATATATGTTTTTATATGATATAACATATTGACATAAATCAATCAAGTCTCTGTTAGATATTTACTGTTCTAGTAACAACATAATTCTATCCACATTTGTTATTGCAACAAGCTATGTATTTATAGTTGTTATAATTTTCTTAATATTGAACAGAACGCTATTCGTATTTTACTCTTGTTCTTAGTGCCAAATAGATATACACATTTATTATACATATTTCTTTAATCAATGTTCTGAGACGTGCATAATTTGTTTTAATATGACAATTATTTGATTGTGAGAGTTTGGAGACTGTTGTTTAATGTAATTTCTTTATGTAGAATAAACAGCAGTGCTGTAGAAAGTAAGTTAAAATATGTTCTCACATAAGTGTATTAATCGCGGTGGTTTGATAATAAAAATATCTGGAAGAATAAAACTTAAACAAATAAATAAACGATGAAGATGATAGAAATACTTATTTGGAGCTATTCATTCTTCCCAGAAGAATCAGTGAAAGTTTCAAATCAAGAGCATACTTCTCAGTTCATATGACATCACTTGTAAAGAATTTATTAGGAAAAAAGTATATAGTAAACCTAAATGCAGGCATTATACTATACAGCAAAAACTCAAGTTGGAACCTTAAATTCAAAAAACCACCCTCCAAAGGGAACTTTGAACTTCGTGTACGGAGCTAAATATTATTTTATATTGATTATGAATACATATATCTTAATAATAAATGTAACAACAGATAATATATTATATAATAATATATCACTTAATATCACTTATTCTTACAGAATTATTTTTTATAGCTCAGTGCTTTCATAACTACTAGGGCTGAAATGTACAACATATACATAATCCTGAAACCGCTCGATCATTTTCCTTTTTTATTTGCATGTTCTACCACACAGAAAGAGAACTTAAAAAATATATAATGAACCCAAATACATACTTTCAACTACGTATACGGAAATAAATATTATTTTGTTGTTATAATTTTCTTTTTTTTCTTTTTTTCGATACTTTTTTAACTACTAGGGCTGAAACATACATACAGATAATCCTGAAATTGATGGATGAACAATTGTTTAACCTAAAATAAACAATAACAAAATTGTCCTTACTAAGATCATTCAAAGAGATTTATTTTTATTTTACATGTTCTACCACACAGAAAAAACTGAAAAAAATATATAATAAACCTAAATGCATACAGTCTAATATAACAAAAAGCCAAGTTGGCACCTTGAACCAAACTCAAAAAAAACACCCCTAAAAAGGGGAAAATAATAATAACTTTGAACTGAGTGGAGGGAATTTGTTCTTAATTTTTTATAGAATGACTATAATCGGTGTTTACTTACTTTTTTTTTGAACGTGATAGCTTAAGTAATTCCTGATAAAAAAAAATATTGAATTTTTCCACCCTTTTGCTAATATCTCGAATGGGGTGGCATCGATTGAGCTAATTTTTGATATTTACAGTATGTATGACAGTAGTACTCATTTGCTTTAATTTCAGCCCGTTAGCTTTAGGGGCACTTTTCAATGGCTTATCGGAGTAGAGCCTTTGAGACAATTTGTGATTTTTTTTGCCTATAGAGATATGCACACAATTTGCGACCTCACTGTATATGACAACTATATTCACAAACCTTCATTTACCTTATCATCCTGTTACAAATTTTCGAAACATTTATGTGCCATTATGACTGCTTATCAGTTATGAGTTACATAAGATGATTTAGGTTTTTCTGATTCCGAAATAGAGGTTGCTTTTAAGTCGATAAATACACATAAAGTAGATATTGTGTTAAGGGCTTATGAGGTAGTATCGTATTTTTTCAGGTAACTTTGTAATAAATGTTTAGATACAGCATTTTTTTTCCGTATTGCTAAAAACGTCAATTAGTTAAGGTTATTCCTAAGCCGGGTAAAACTGATATGACAGTTCTAAATAATTATAGATCTGTTAGTCTCTTGACGATAATTGAAATATATAATCAAAAGTTTAAATTAGGAGATAATTGTAATAGCTTTCAGGCAGAATCACTTGCAATAAATCAGATAGAACATTATATTAGGCGCGAGTGGGCATTTATACGGGAGAGATATTTGATATAGGCGTTAAAAAATCCGACTGATTTGTTGGGATATATACGAGAGAGTAGTGGTAAACCCTTTTGGACTAGGGCTCACGTAGGTACAATCGGTAATGAGGGGGCGGATCAATTGGCGAAAGAGACAGTGGCTACGTGATATAGTGCGATAATTAGGTATGGATTAGTTTTCATCACAATATTTTATTTTCTGATAAGATTAGCTATGTTATTCATGTAACTGTTAATTGAAAACTGGTCTCACTAGATAGGTGAAGCGCAATATTCTAAAAAAAAATTAATGCATAAGCGCGTATCAGATGACAAAATTATGGGACCTTTCTTCTGTTTTAAGAATAATTTAAGAGGGAAAAGTTTTTGTAGTTTTTAAAGGATGAACTGATTTCAGAGTTGGTAGTACTCTCACAAGAATGACCACGGTTTTTATTCGACCAGAAAGTACCATCTTTAGCAATATGTCTCCTTTGATCTCCTCTTGATTATACAGCAGATCTATGTCGATATCTTGATGTTATTTGCGAAACAGTAGGATTAGGAAGGGCGCGTCAATGCAATAGCTAGCGTAATTTCCGGATTTAATCCTACTTGATTACTTGTTGTGGGGTTAAAAAGTAAAGTATACTGCTATGGCATGGCTCCCCGGTTGTTTGAACTCTATGCTGTTAATTTTCCAAGATCAAGCTTTAGCTTTGCCGGGCGCAAATTCTCACTTAAATTTAATATGTGTGTATTTTGCTAAGAATTTAGTAGTTTTGTTTGATGTACTTAATTGTTCAGTTAGTAAGTTTATTTTCTTTCCTTTATATGTTTAGCATTTGTTTATCTTGTGTTAGGTCCTTCTTATAAGGCTTATTCTATGATTTATGCGGCTGACGCAGCGCGCGCAGTTGCTAGTTTGTATATACGCGTAGTAGCGCCTCTTTTAGGGCTCAGTGTCTGAATCATTGTCGCGAATGTAAGTATATGTAAATTTTGAGCTCTTGCATCCATTTTGCGATTTTTCATTTGTAAAGATTTGTTCGTTAATTTTATTAATTTTGATCATTATTCAGACATCTCCGCTTATTAATTGGCGTTGTAATATTGTGCACAATTTATGTATAAGGCCCGTTAATAATTTTCGTTTTAGAAGTGATCGCGTTTAGAGTTTAAATTTTCCGTTTTTTTTTTTTTGTTCTAATTTTATAGTATTTTAATCACCTCGGGGTAGGTGAAGAGAAGCTTTGGGCTTGTATTTTAAATTTCATTTTGTTTTTGTTTGTTTCTCCACGTTGATTTAATTAAATTTTAGTTTGCTGTGAATTTTTGAGACCACGTGGATTTTTTGTGGTATATGAAATTCCTTCTAGAACAAATCTACCATTTTGTTTGCTAAAGGATTTGCATTGTCCTTTTTAATTGTAAATTCACGAAGGGGTTATTTTAATCCAAGACCTTCTGTCTTAAGGTTTTTTCCCCTATTGTTGTTAATTATATGTTTTTTTTTTCTTTTTACAATAAAAGTTAATGATTTTAAATATCATCTTAAATAGTTTTTTATTTTTGAATCAGCCATTTCTATTTTTAGGGATTTTAAAGAAAGTCAAATTTTACAAACGCCCACTTTTACTTTTCATGAAAGTTACTCTGAGATCTAAGAATCTCTTGTGCCCTTTTAAATTCATATTTGATGAGCTAGCTAAATTAATTTTGTCATTTTTAATTTCTTTAAACTTATATGCTTGTACAATCAGTTCACAGCACGTTACCAAAGGTTGCAATTTGATCGAATTAATTACAACTGCAACATGTAATATATGGAGGAATCATGTCAAAATCAATACATTACTTTCAGTTTCTTTTTCTTTTTTATTATATGCCAAGATTTCCAAGATCAACACTTGCTTTAAATTTCTTTTTTAAATATTATTTCTTCAAAATTACTTGTATCAAAAAATTCCTAATGTAAAATTTTCATTTAGAGAATGACGGAAGTTGTCCAAAATTGAAGCAAAAATTCTACAATGACATTTGAAAAAACAAAAGCTCAATGTCGTCAAAACTTTTTCAAGTTCATTGCAAAAATGCCAAAAGTTCCTTTATGATTTTCTTTTCCAAAAAAAAAATGCTATTTATGTTGTTGTTTGGGTGACTTCAGATTTTTCGGGCACATTGCATATTATTTTAAGTTTTACTTATGACAGTAGTAAGGAGAACTTACCGTTTTCCCACGCCGCTTCAGTTGTTTGCAGAAGAGCCGCCAAACCAATGTTATCCTTCGGCATTACCCTGTTCAGCATGTGTTCCAAACCATCCGCGTTCGCCATGGCCAACTGATTAAATTCAACTAGGTGCTCCTTGATCAAAGTGAATCTAAGACGAAAATAGAACTAAACTAAAGCGATTGAATCCTTAATAATGCAGGCATAAATTACTTTGAGGTTCTATAAAAGACAGCACAACCATCCACGAATTTCCTCTCATTCTCTGCCATGGTTTTCGCCCTGGATTTTGGCGAATAAATCCCCGCGTAGCCGTCTTGCTTCAACTCCGGTAGAAAGAAGTTATAGAACTGGTCCATCTCCACTTCCTGCAGATTGATTATGTCGGCGCTGTAGTGCCTTATCTCCTCGAGGATGCCCTTCTTTCCTATAATCCCAACTCAACGCCCAACTGGGGCAGTAACTGTACATCTGTCTCGTGGCGTATTTATCACAAAGTACGTTATAGCACATGACGGTAAATATACCTGCAAGTAGAGTAGCAATGAGTCGCATTGTGAAGGTAATGGAGTAGATCAAGTATGGGCAACCTTTGAAATGTTGTGGGCCAAACTTTAGTGTGCAAATACGTTCGCGGGCCGCATTTAAAAGTAGTGTTCATAATTTTTAGCGACAGATATCAGACATGAAATAATACGACAATGTTACTATAATGCAATTTATTAAAATAAGAAAATGAAATGAAAAAAAATAGGTACATTATAATTAAATCGTGAAATTTGGAATTATTACAAACTGCGAAAGTTAAATAGCGACAACGAAATCAATGAGATCCTTGAGCTTGAATTTTGGAAACTAATCCATCGATGTTTAGATGAATTCCACTGATACAAAGACGTAAAGAATTTCCCAAATTATCGTCAGTCAGCCTTGTACATTGTTTTGATTTATTAACTTTCATCATTGAAAATAACTGTTCGCATTTATAAGTACTGCCAAACGCACAAATCAATCTTCTTGTAGTGAGCTGAGTAGCTAATAAATTGAAACTGTCTTCCATGTTTTTAAAATCGTTAAATGTATTCGAAAATTGCTCCGACAGTAACTTGAGTTCTTCAGCATATTGAACATAAGCAGTATTTTCAAACGCAGAGAACGTGGTGAAATGGTAACTGTTACCAGACAGCAACTGTGCCTCCCACAAGCGGATTTTATTTTGAAACGCTTTCAAACCGCTGTACAAATCATTTACTAGCTGTCCTTGTTTTTGAAGTTTCAAATTTAAATCATTCAAATGGCCTGTAAGGTCGACCAGAAATACTAAGTCACATATCCATTTTGGGTCACTCAATTCAGATAGTGGTTTATCTTTTATTTGCATAAAAATCTGCTATCTCATTTCTAAGCTCGTAAAACCGTTTCAGCATTTTTCCTTTGCTTAACCATCTGACTTCACAATAATATGTTACGTCGTCATATTCGGCTGATATTTCATCCAAAAACGCCTTAAACTGACGATGGTTAAGCCCTCGGGATCGAATAAAATTGATGGTTTTTACTACCACATTAAGTACATTCTGGAGTCGAATGGACTTAAAACACAAGTTCTGTTGGTGGATAATGCAATGAAGGACTATCAAATCATCTTTTTGCACATTTAATTCAGTTGCTTTTCCATACAAAATTCCGAAGAAACCTTTACGTAAGCCGACCATAGAAGGTGCACCATCTGTGCATACACCAACTAATTTTGACCATGGCAAACCAAAACTTGTGAATACCGTTTCAACTTCATTAAAAATGTCCTCTCCTGTAGTGGTTCCTTTTAGCGGCTGTAAAGCAAGCAATTCCTCAGTAACAGTGAACTCCTTATCAACACCTCGAATAAATATAGCCAGTTGAGCTGTGTCAGACAAATCGGTGCTCTCGTCTAATGCTATGGAAAATGATTCAAAACCAGCCATATACGGTCAGTCAAAGTTGTTTTTGTATTATTAGCCATCATTTCTATACGTCGGGCAACAGTTCGTCTTGACAAACTAATTTTTTCAAATTCATTTTTCTATTCAGGACACAATACACTGCAAACTTCTAACATACACTCCTTGATAAATTCTCCTTCGGCAAATGGTTTTGATGACTTTGCCAATTTTGAACTAACTATAAAACTAGCTTTCACAACATTATGAACTTGTGTTCTTTGTTTATGAAACATTTGCTGCTGTTTTTCCAAATTTGCGGTAAGCTTCTGGATTTTGTCTTTTCTTATTTGTCCTGTCAGTGAATGCAGCATAGGATGCTTAGTTGAGTAGTGCTTCTTTATATTGAATTCTTTCATCACTGAAATGGATTCATTACACAGCAAACAAATAGGCTTACCATTGTGCAAGATAAAAAAGAATTCTTCAGTCAATTTTTCTTGAAACTGGCGACCCTCTGCATCTACTTTTCGTTCGATAAACTTAATAACAAAATATTATAGTATAGCATCAAGATCACAATACAAAACAAATTGACGACACGAGCACAGTCATAAGCAAATTGACGGCACTAGCAGTTCGCTAGGATATTACTTGTCGAAGTTATCACCTCGGTACCTCAAATAGAACTGAACTAAAGTCCGGGCCATCCACCCCCTTATATAGGCAAAATGAAGGAATGATCTAGAATCGTCTAGTGTAGAACATTTGAGAAGCTATAATCTTTTGTTGCGTCGCCAGTGAGGCGGTAAACATCAAAGGCTTTGATGTTTGCCGTCTCACTCTTTGATGATCGCCGCCACTCGGCTTGCTCGCTCACTTTTCCGCAGGAGCAAGCGACAAACCCCATATCACTCGATCTTCCTCATTTGGAGTGAGTATGAGTAAGTAGTGTAAAATTTTTTTTGATTGGGTTTTTCAAAATGTCTCGGGGGCGGATCAAATCTTACAGCGGGCCGAATCCGGGCCGCGTGCCGGCTGTTGCCCACACATGCATCAAACGATTAATTAGGAGAAAAAAAAAGTTAAATCCTATCTTTGAAAAGGTTGTTTGTCACTGTCAAACTTCACTTTTCAACAATTCGGGAATGACTTTTGTCCAGCTACTTTGTTATAATCGAAACACTGTGCGACTTGTTAATTATATTTTTGGTATTATTAATAATCATAGAGAAATTGTTTAATCAGAGTAGGCACATTTAAATTATTATGGATTGCATATGGTACTTAAAATAGGTAGGCTCGTATAGTATTTTTAGGTGAAGAACGGGCTTTAAGATGAATTGTAATTATTTAGCTTTTCATAAATAAGCACTTAATACTTACTTGTAGGGCGGCTTCTGTCAGGTCTTGTCAAAGGTATCCAAGGTCTCTGGGGCGGAGCCGGTGTCGTCACTGTAACAAGAAACAAAAGGATTACGTGATGTTATGCGTGGCATTTTAACACGTCTTCATTGTAATTGTAATACTCATAAAGCTCGATGATATTATCTATCTGAAATTGCGCTTCTACAAAACAATTACGGTCCATTAAGTTGAAATGAATTAATATACAGAGATGTCAAAAAAAAAACCATCGATCAATAAAATCTATTTAAAATTGCAAAAAAAAAAGAAAAACAAAAAGAAAATGTAAAAGTCGTTGCCGCTGCATATATCTCATGTAATGTATTTTTTATTTACATAATTCTCAGTAATGTTTTAGATTTAACACGTTTTGTTTGTTTATATTAAATAAATACTAGACCCTACGAAGAATGTACTAAAACAACAAATGAGAAATTTAATCGTATAATTAATTATAACTAGAAATGGGTTGCTACGAAGCAAACTGCAATTTTGTAGCAGCTAACAACCGTTATCAGTTTGTAGCAGCTGTTCAATATCAAAAGAAGCTGCTACTTTTTGTAGCAGTTTCCTGATATAGTGGACAAGTGCAAATGTTGTGAAACATACATTTATATTCGTAGCAGTAAGTATAGCAGTAATGCAGTGTATAAAATGTAGTAATGTTTAAAACTGCTTCTTTACGTTAGCAGTTACAACCTGCTTCTGAAAATGTTTCTGAATATGTTGTGTAAAGGGAGTATCGTGCGTTGGATTCTCGAGCCTGCAAATTTTGTCGTATAGAAGTATTTAGATCGTCTTGATGACTCTAGAATGCGCTTGGCGCAGAAGGGATTAATTTTTTTTTTTCAATGATTAAATTAATTATTTTTCACACCGCTGAGAAATGGCGAAAAAATAATGTAAATGAGTAAATTGATTTTTAATTTTTTGATAATTTATTAATTTGTTCCATTTTGTAGTTGTAACTTCAGTGCTTATGTAATAAAAAAAACATTATTTTGATGTAACTATTAAATTGAAGAATTTAGTAAGTTTTTGTGAAATAGGTTGAATATGTTCTCTTATTATTAAAATCACATTGATATTACTATGTATACTAAACTATTGCAATATAAGTTGGTTGTATTTTATTTTAGTAGTAAACTTTGGTGGTAACTTGTAATTGAAAGACTAACAATAATTTGTTATTATTTAATTATTTGTTTTGTAACTGGTTATAGTAATACAATAACAACTGAAGTACAACTTGAAGAGGCACAGTGTGGTTTCAGGAAGAGGCTAAGGAGTTACAGGATAATATATTCATATTGAAACAACTGCTACAGAAAAGTACAAGTAATGATAACATATGTGTGGCTTTTATAGACATAGAGAAGGCTTTTGACTGTATACCAAGGGATCTGATATGGAAAACCTTGATAAAAGAGCAATAAATAGCAAATTAAGAAACGCAATTGCTAGTATATATCATAAAACCAGAAATTATGTCAGAGTGGGTGCAATGCAGTCGGAAGAATTTAACTAAGGAAGGATTGCGACAAGGGCGAGTACTTAGTCCTACACTCTTTAGTATAGTCCTTGATGACATCTTGAAAGAGATTAAAAAGAAAACAAAGAAACTACAAATAAGGTATAAAGACATGATGATAGTGGAAATCGCGGAAAGTGCCTTTGCCGACGATTTGGTGGTGTACGCGGGGAATATAAAGGATCTGCAGGCAAATTTAAATATTTGGGAAACAGCTTTGAAAAAGAGAAATATGAAAATAAATGCAGAGAAGACTAAAGTTATGTCAATAGGGAAATACGATAGGAAAATAACAATTCATAAAGATTATAGAATAAGTAGAAATATTTAAATATCTGGGAATAAATCAAGAAGGTAAAGAGGAAGCAGAAATTAACAACAGAATTGAAAGTGGGATAAAATTATATTACGCAATGAACAACGCTTTTATAAGGAAGAAGGAGATTTCAAAGAAAACAAAAATAACGGTGTTTAACACAATATTTAAACCTATATTGACGTACGGCTGTGAGAGTTGGATCTTGAATAAACAAACTAAGAGTAAAATACAAGCGTTGGAGATGAGGTATTTAAGAGCGGTTAAAGGTGTCACCTGAAGTGATAGAATAAGGAATGAGAAGATAAGAGAAG
Source organism: Protaetia brevitarsis (assembly GCA_004143645.1). Classification (NCBI taxonomy): domain Eukaryota; kingdom Metazoa; phylum Arthropoda; class Insecta; order Coleoptera; family Scarabaeidae; genus Protaetia; species Protaetia brevitarsis. Next base: position 2,231,863 of record RXPK01000037.1, on the reverse strand, counting down.
AATTAGGAGTAGAGCCGATTTTAGAAAGGATAGAGAGACAGAAATGGTTTGGACATATGATACGTGATATTACTATGTATATATATATATATATATTGTTATAAATTCAGGAAACATTTTATTGTAAAAAACAGTTCAATTTTGTGACACTATCTATGCATCATTGATGTTTTTTACCGTAAAAAAAATAAAAATGAACTAACAAACATAATAAAGTTAGTAGTGTGTTAAATAAATGACAAGCGTTCGCGTTAAGAAAAAAAACACCTTCTAGATATAACGAATATACGAACATCGCATCGGCTTAAGTAAGTAAGAGAATAAAAAATAAACAGAATTCGCTAATAACTACATAGAAATATTGTTTTTGTCAAGCCCGGGTGGAGACAAATTTATTCCAATACTTATTTTGTATAACAACCCCACACAATGTAAGTTTCGCTGATTAGGTTTCCTAGTTCTTATATCGATTTTGGTCAAGAAATACCTATGCAACAACGTATGATACATATCATTATACAGAGTGACATAGAAAAAAACAACAATGCGTAGCACCAGAGGAACGAAAAATAACAAAAAGAAGTTCCTATACACTAATGGCCGATTGCTTTTTTTTTTCAAGCTACAAACTGTTTTTTATATTCAAAGATTGCAAGTTTTTTACAATAAGAAAATAACAAATTAAGGTATTTCTGCTTTTAACTGTAATAATTAGGAGTAATTTTTCCCAAGAAAATTTTTTCTCCTCACGCAGGATTCGAACCCACATCCCGTTTGCCGGACGGACGCTTTACAAATCAAGCTAGTAGAAGACGAGGTTCGAGCGTTTTAATCGAACATATGTCGATATTAGATCTTGAAAAGCCGGCAGGACGGCAAAAGCCATTTAATTATTACAGTTAAAAGCAGAAATACATTAATTTGTTGTTTTTGATATTGTTCTTGTATTTTAGTATTACCTAGGCAATAAAACATATTTTAAGGTAGGCGGTGATTTCATGAAACAAAACATTTAGTAAATGCCAAACCAATATTAGCATAGTGTCTTGAAAGTTTTATTTCAAAATGATGCGCTATACTTTCGTAGAATACAGGGACATGACCATGTGTTACGGCGAAGTTCGTTCAAATTCTTCCGAAGCTCAACGGATCTATCGAGAGAAATACGCATTAAGGCAAGTTCCTAATGTTAGGGCATTTATTGACGTACATAGACGTTTGGGAGAAGCTTTAAAAAACAAAAAAATGATTCTGGAGTTAACAGAATTCGTCGTATTGTTGCAAATGAAGAAGCTATTTTGCAAATAGTAGAAGACAATCCTATAATAAGCACCAGAAGAATAAGTGCAGCTGTACCGAATGTCAATCGTGAATTTTCCCTAACAGATTCACGATTGACAAATTCATGTATTCTTTGAATAACCATACAAGAATGTCGCTGTTCGAATAGTCATTTCTATTAACATTGCGTTGTACAAAAGTGTAATTACGATGATATACATAAACACTTATGGTTAGTCCATGAATTTGACGTTAATCCCATTCAGAGCCAGCTACCAACATTTGAAGATAGGCTACTTAGTCTGTTTAACAAAAAATCGCTCATATCTAAAAATCTATTAAAGATAGGTATACGGGATGATATTTATTTTCTAATTTCGAATTAAAATACAGCGTGTTCTATTTAAAAAAAAGAGTTTTCTGCATTTGAAAATATGTCACTTTGTTCCTCAGTTTTGAACACCCTGTATGTTAGAATGTAAAGTGTGCTTACCGTTTCTTAGAGTAATATCTACATTCATAACATAGCAAATTTGGAGTCTCTACTTGCAATATTAACCGAGATATTAATTTCTCAATGATGCAATGATTATGACTAAAAAAAAAAGAAAAACTTAAATAACTCAAAAACGGCAACATGTAGCTATAGGAATATCTAATAAAAACTGACGTATTTATGGTCGTAGAATCCAAAAATGAGCAAAAAATTAGCTCATTCTATTTAAAATAACAAAGCTGATGTCCATTTCCGGTCAACCGGAAGTGAAGATACTTTAGGGCGGTGTGCAAAGTTGTAGAAACAGTTTATCTGTTTAATATTTTTTACATTAACACCAATAGTTAAACAAAATTGCTACAAAAAGTAGCAGCTTTTTTAAACTGCTAACCAAAAGTAACAGAAGCTGGTTGTAGCTGCTAACGTAAAGAAGCAGTTTAAACATCACTGTAAACGAAAGACCAGCCAGAATATAGTGAATGGGTTTCTTTTTGAACGAATTTTTTATAATCTTCTTTTATATATAAATCAATTAGGGCGTCCAAAAAGTCTAGGCGTACCAATTTCGTTGGCCCACCTTGTATGTACGAAAATATAAATATTCATGCCTTAGAGTCATTCACATTACCGCATAAACGATCCAACTGACCCTGACTGTAGTAGAAGTTTACACCATTTTTGGTCACGATCCAATATATTATAACAACGCAAATCTTCTACCGGTTTCCTTTAAACACATCGAGAATTTAAAATAAAATAAAAAAAAAATACTGACAGCAATTTATATGTATTAACAAGCCGCCAAAGACTTGTTGTTTTTGTTTAGGTGGGTAAAAATCGAAACCGTGATTATATTTATTAATAAATGCTATAATTATATGTGTGTTGTAAAATATCGCTCCCCAACATGATAATCGTTTTTTTTTGTCTCCGCTTTTGTTCGTCCAACACATACTTAAAATGGTAATCGTGTATATGTTACAAGACCTAATTTCTTCCTAATTAGTAATCGATCAATACTGGGAAGGTGGCAGTATAAGTAAGTAAAATAGACCACCTACCGCGTACAGAAACTGGTTCATCTTCCAATTAAAATACGACAAGTATCTCGTATTTTACTGCGTTGTCGTATGTATATCTCAATTCCCATGCGAAACGGCTATTTTTCCGCGTAAAAGACAATGGTCCCTTATACACAACGCCGATGCGTGCGTAATGTATAATGAGTGATAATGCAGAACGAAACGAGGAAGAGTAAAAAAGAATCGCTGTAACACAATGCATAACATCCTTCTCTGACTTCGGGGTAGAAAAAGAATCACGAACGAAGAGGCACGATCTAGGCGCAAGCAAGTGCCTTGACTACTCACAACAAACAAGAGATAAAAAAATCTCTTTATGTTGAGCCTATTAAACAAACAAGAGAGCTAGCCAGGTTACAAGTGGTTAAAAAGAAGACGCTTCAAAAATTCAAATTTTAAATTCTTTATTGGTATTAAACACGTATTTAAATTGGCGATGAGCGATATATAGCTACTGGTGATTTATCAGCCGCTATTGAAGAGTCGCTTCAGCAATTTGTTATGGGAAAGTCAAAATAGCGAAGACGAAAAGAGCGATTTATAACTACTTACAATAATCGCCACCATTTTTGCTAAACCGATAGCCTAAATCGTCCCCTAGAGCTGAATGCTTTAGGGTTATATTGAATATAAAATAGGAAAACTGATTTACTGTAACAAATTTCTGGGAGAATTTTTTCAAAGAAAAATTAATCCCAAGCAGGATTTGAACCATGCACCCACCGTTCCGGACGGCCGCTCTAACCAATTGAGCTATTGGGACTATGCCAATTCAAACCTATGAATGTCGATATATATAATCGAACATATACTTGCTTTACTTTTTTACTTTAGGGTTAGTTTAGCCATCTAACAGTAAGTAACGAATGAGATTATACTAGGGTTGGGATGGCTTATTGAACTATTTCACCGCGACATTTTCAGACCTATTGTGACCCTCTTTTCCTAGAAGACACTCTCTAATGTTGCCCTCTTAATGAGGGTTATCATCCTAGAGAGGAACTTCTTTGTGTAGTTACTAGCTGTAGGGTTCCAAACACCTATTACTAATAATGGACTGTCACATTGGCACAGCACATGAACTGGTGCTTCTTCTCTCTTTTGGCAGAATCTGCAGATAGCATCACCTACACTCTAAAAAATGATGGTAAATTTACCTCACTGGTATGTGAAAAAACATGAAATATAAGGTAAAATTACACTAAAAAGAGGGTAAACATCAGATTACCACAAATTAGGTATAAGTTGGTAAACCGACTTTGATGGAAAAATACTTCAATAAATGAAGTAATTTTCTCCCACTTGGGGAAATTTGCTTAGGAGCAAGGAAAAATAACATATTTCGTGGAATATTACACCTTATGTTGGTAAAAATACAATATGGACAATACAAGGGACATGAAATTCTGATTATATATATTATACATATGCATCTGTTATTTGATTGGAACACAAAAATGTTTTTTTTTAACATTGCATTATATTGTGTCGCTTGATCAAAAATTAAACCCGTTACGAGAATGCATTACATAGCCGTCGACTATACAACGCGCAAGCGTTTGAGGTACGCAGTTTGAATACAAGTGCGGCATCTACACTGATGGCTTCAACGCATAAATGTAAATGGTGTGTTTTTCATTTTGTCTTGCAAATAAAGATTGAGGTAAGTTCATTTTACATTAATTATGTATTGAGATGATTACCATGTACTTAGCTATGAGAGCACACAAATAATAGACATACACCTGCGTATGGATATCTAATATGATATACTGAGAACTTAACCTCAATAGCATTTGGCGGTATTGTTGCTACAAGATATGATACATTTATTTAAAGTTTTCAACGTGCAAGTGACACGCAGGAAACTACCGTTTCAAACTTTTCAATTTAAATAACAGAAAGTCTTCGTTTTGAAGGAGTCAATTCTTTTTTTTTTTTCTTTCATTAAACATTTGGAAATATAAAACGACTAGTGTCTTGCCGTTATTGGAGGCTGTGTTTTCGTTGTTAAGTGATGATACAAGTAAAGTAAGGAAGAGACTATTTTGGTTTTACTCTAGGATTTAATGACAAAAGTAAAGTAGGTATTAAGCACTTATACATGCAAATGTGCAAGACCGCAGGACGGCAAATTTGAGTTCAATAGTTAATCACGACATTATTTATGTATATACTAGTATTGCGGGAATCGCCAGATATCAAAAACCGGTTAATCGATTTTTATTAAAAATCGGTTTTTAAAATTCAGTTTGTAAAATCGATCTTTAAAACCAGTTTCAAACTAAAAACAATACGTATTACTTTTTTAAAAGTGCTTAAATTCGAAGAACCTATTTAAGCCGCAATAATCTGCTTTTAAAAACCGGTTTTGATTTTGAAAACCGGTCTTACCGGTTACAATTTTTAAAGACGATTAATCACTGCATCCAAACCCCGGTTTCACATAAAGAGGCTTCGATTCGCAGCACTATTATCTACATACAATATATTTTTAAATGCTAAATTTATTAAAAATTTTCAGGATAAATCTAAACTTGAAGAAATTGAGGTGAATACACCGTTGATAATATGCTTGGAAGAAGGTATTAATAAAAATGTTATATATATATGTTTTTTGAGTATGAAGTCGCATTCTTTAATGGTAGAGAGACAATTATTAGACCCAACAGATTCATTTCGTTCTGCATTACAACAAATGATGGCGGCATATTTTAATTTTCATTTGCAGTACGCAAAAGAGGCTTCTAACACATTAGAAGTTCTGCAGAGGTATTTTTTTTAAAATATAGCCTGAACAGAGCAACAAAAATAAAAAAGCTCCAAATCCAAACTCAAATTGATAAGATTTTTTAATGTATTTTGTTAGTCAAAATTTATTTTATGGTTACATTCAACTAGATCTTTGTATTATAAATACAACCAATTCTTAGTAACTATTGGCTTTTCTTATCGACCTTTCTGCCAACATGTTTACTCTTTAAAACATTGCTTATTGAATTTAAAAATTTATTGAAATTATTGTAAACTCTCTGTAATCCAACTAATTAATATATCTTTCAGAAATTATTAAAATTAAATCTAATATTATAAGTGGTATATTTTGAATATTTAAGTGGAGAATCTGCATTAAGTTCTAAATGACATAAACATGTTATTAGATAACTGAAACTTAATATTTCTGGATGATAAAACAACCTAATAATAAATTATTTCTAATTTCTTTGTTGTTACTCTAATCTATACATTAAAAAAAAAATGTGGTAAAATTACCCCAAAAATAGATGGCAACTGGGCTACCGCCTATTTTTGGGTAAATTTACACCTATAGGGGATTTTTCACATACTGGTGGAATATTCCTTGAAGGTGTGGTAAATCTACCTGAAATTATTCCATTCCATTAGGGAATATTACTTTAGAGGTGTAAATTTACCAGGGAAAATTACCACACTTTCAAGGAATATTCCACAAGCATGTGAAAAATCCCCTATAGGTGTAAATTTACCCCAAAAATAGGCGGTAGCCCAGTTGCCATCTATTTTTGGGGTAATTTTACCACATTTTTTTTTTTTAGGGTGACCAGCCTATGTTGCACATATGTGTATCTAGTCTACAGTGTCCAGTCAGCAGACCTGCTATCATTTTAACAGTCTTCCTATCTTTATTCAGTAGATTTTTAATAAATTCAAGCCTCTGTTCCTTTAGAAATTCTTGTACCTGTCTCTGTCCTGGTGACTTTTGCCACCGCTATCTTGACTGATATTATTTGAGTAGCTACGTTGCGTTGTGTGCAATTTCTCATTGGCGTTACGTTCTATGGCTAAAGGCTAAAGGTCTGAATTCGGTGGTGTGTCTGGCGACTGCGTTTGCGATTGCAGCCAAATGTAATCGCCGTCACACAATTCCATGTTTTTCATTTGTGCCTTTTGGACACAGCGACCCAATTAAGAGCAGTAGAATCGTAGTCGTTGCAGCCCGATCGCAAGCGTTCGCTGCTGAAGCGCTTCACCGAAACCGTTCGTATATAAAATACATAAAAGCAGTCATGCGATTGCAATCGCAGTCGCAGGGGGATCCATCTTAATACCCAAGGTCAAATATTGTAGTAGTGTATCTTCCACCCGCAAAGCGCTGATGTAAATGCCGCCAAATCGCTACCGCGAAATTTCAAACTTTTTTAAATATGCATATTTACATTTATTTACAGGATATGTTAGAGGGCGCGTCTGCCTAGTATGAGTCATTAGCCTATTTTCCAATTTTCCAAAAACAGCAGTTTGTGTTTTTTTAGAACAATTATTGTATTTTGAAGTTCGTAGTTGGTAAGTGAATGAATATAATTGAGGGGTATTCTTAAGATAGAAATTACGTGGTTGTGATTTTTACTGTGGAATCGTCAATTTCAGGTGTAATAATCCCTTAGCGATATTGGACGTTTTTTATTTAAGAGTTTTATGTTTTATTAGTTTTTGTAAGTATGGTACAGATCATGTGGTGTTTAAAAGACCTACCAGTTAGTTTTAGGTATATAAGCCATTAAAATATAGTACCCTTGTTAGTTTTAGTATTTGGAAGATTTATTATTTTTCGTAAGTACATACTTTTTGCTACCAAAGTGATGCATTAATTACAGCATTAAAAATTGATTATAGAATAGATGATTGGTGAGTTTTCTTTCTACTTTCTCAGTTGGATATATTTACATATATAGCAATTTCAAAGTATATAATGAATGGATTAAGAGGATTGGCAATGCTAAACTAAAGATATTACCACCTCAAGAAGTTCACGAGAAATATCGTATCACTTCCATGAAGTTTGTAAAATCGACCCAAAATATTATAGCAAGTCTGGCTTAAAGGAATGTAGTTTACCAACTGTAAATTTGCCAGGTGAGTGAAGAGCACTTCTATCAGGAGGAAAGAGGCAATATAACTTACAATTTTTAGGTTTTACAATAGTGCCCACTCTGGAAAATTCTTTTATGACATTGGATCATTATAAATTACTTGCAGGTAATTTTAACATGAGAATTGTTTTTTTTTAATATAGTTATATTTGTTGTCATAACTAGCAAGAAGTATTAAGATCCCATATTAAATTATTTTTTTGTTCGGTTCTTTAATTATTAGTTACAGGTATAATTTTAAATGCTATGTAATAATTAATGCAAGACTGTGTTTCGACAGTTGTATTTTATGTATATTTTTCTTTTTCTATTGTCTTTTACAATGTTTGCTATTTTTTCTTTTGTTGACTAGTTTTCATATCATGTAGTGTTGAAAATAAAGTTCTATTATTATTATTATTGTTATTATTATTAAATTTAAAATTGTTCTTAATAATCTCGGAATTCATACCACTAAGCAATTAACTCATTAATAGTTCAAATGTCGACATAAGTTATATATATTTATATTATGTATCAATACTGCAATTAAATACTGTAACAACTCTAAAAAATTACAGATGAATTGCATACACTTATTGATTTTAAATAATATGTACTTAGATTATACGCAATTCGAGATCTGTAATTTTTTAGTTGTTACAGTATTTCACTGTAGTATTGATAATATCAACTGTAGATCAGCGGTTCAAATTACGCGCGTTTTCATTTAGTTTATCTTCCTACCGCGCCAGCGCTGTATTTGTGCCTGTCTTCACTAAGATCGTTTAAATTACTGAAGTTTTGTACAGAGGAAAGCCATCTATACTATCCATGCGCAGTCGCAAGACGCACCACCGAATTCAGACCTTAATGCAGCAATTTCAAATTTTTGCAGATTGGAAATAAATGCAATTTTAAAAATATATTTGGAATTTTCTGAGATCCGATGTGCTTTGATAGCGAACTTACGATACCTAAAGCAATGCTTGTTAATTAGCTGTCATTCTTATTAGGCATGTTTCTGTAATTATCGAAAATTTATGGTATCGCAGTATTAAAAAGTTTCATTAAACATTCTTAATTATGAAATACCTACTTCAAAAACAATTAACGAATGTATTGATATCAGAGTTGCAATATATTTACGTATAGACACAAAGTCAAGAATGCTTGTTATTGCTACTAGAAAAACTGTCAAGGTTCACAACACTTAATGATTCCATGGTTTAGACAAAACGCGTCAATATACTTGACAAGCGTTAGAATTGGAAATGGTCGGGAGGTAATTGGAAATACGCATTCCTAGCAATTAAATGAGTTATTTGGCCTTTACACACATAGTATAGAAATATGTTGTACACCCAGGTAATTCATGTATGTGGCAATAATAAATAATTATAAGGAAAACTGTAATTTCAAAATCAATAAGGTTGTAGCAAACGCGCTTTTATTCTGATACCAATTAAGATAGAAACGTAAATGTCATGAGTATGCCGTATAAATAAATAATTCATTTAATCCAGTTAAACACTTTCTTCCTCTAACAGCGTATCCTTCTGCTGCAACAATTTTATAGTTTCTCAAGTCTGGATCTTTTTATTATTATCTCATTGCTGCATAAGTGGTATTTGCAAGATAGAAATTGTTTGCTTAAAGAGAAGAATTAAAAATCTTCACTCTAGGATATTTATACCGTGTGCATGGCCACATGACAAAGTTATCAACTTATCAACTGAGCCACAGCTTTGAGTTAAGATGAGATGTTCGTATTGCTGTTTGTTTAAATTGTTCCACGTATGTGTTATTCGGAATTAAGGACAAAAGTAAGCCCATCGCCATCCCAAACTCTTGTTTGTACAATTTGTCACCTATCTGTAAGTACACTATGTCAAAAATTATAAATTATAAATTACAAACCTAACAAAGTCCATATACCGTGAGATTCAAAATGATTGTCGTAATAAAAAAACAGTTTTCCGGAAAAAATATCTATGTTTATTACCGTTTTAATGAGTGAAGTTAGCTGCATACAAATTTCATACAATAAATCAATTTTCTTGACATTTAGTGACATTGGCGTTCGTGTTGTAATTTTCCTTCGTTTATTTATCTTATAACTTTTTTCAAACCGTTTATTTTTTTATTTAATATCACCAACAATAGTATAGTAACACTGACTCAGTTCAAACCTTCATCACCGTACTTCTGATCCGTAATGCCCAATTCTACTAATATCTAATTTTTCGATTTTTATTTCATTATGCACTTAAAGCCTTTTCTTTGTCGACGAATATACTTAAACCATATTTATACATGTTTAAAATTGTGCATTTTATTGTCGAAATTAAGACGTTATAGGCTTTTGTGTTCGAAAAATTTGTTTGGAGATAGTGAGAATACATTACGTCAAGCTTTGACAGCTGTCAACGTTGACGTATTGTGAAATAAAAGTGACGTCAATATCTATATTATTGTATTTGTAGTTTATTGTGCGGAAATACAACGAAGAAATACGAATAAGATTCATATGGATACATTCAAATAACAATAATTATTCAGAAGAAGAAAACGTTCACGTTTACCAAAGATATAACAGAAAAAAGTTCTGCAACAAGATCGGTTTTGCATCAATGGCCGCGCTGCTTTTCTGGAATAAATATACTTTAATAAGCAGTATTGAATAATTACAAATGTTTTATATACTGACAATAAATAATTATTATCCAACAATTTGTATATTATTTATCTTGTGATCAAACGGTAAACGTAAAATTCATCAGATGATGTTAGTTATGGAATATTTCAAATTTTAGCCTGTACCAACTAACGAAGGTGTTAGAGAAAACGTTGCTATTGAAACAGAAGAATCACTTCAAACGTCGTTCTGTAGGAAAAATATTGGAAAGAGAAAAGTTCCATCCGTATAAAGTACATACACACAATGTGGTAGTGGTGTCGCGTTGTTGACAATGACATTTTGAAGAAAATACATTATAAAAATTCACTTCAAAACCGAACATAAAGAACAAAATATTAAAACAAAATTGAAATTTCGCTTTATTACTGACAAATATTGATCATTTCACGGCAAAAATATCCAAAAAAGAAGTTAAATTAAAAATAATATAATACATTACGAGCGCCATCTACAGCGTCAAATTTCAATTACCCAAGAAAGGCGAATAAATAAAATATAAAAATGTCGTCAAGAATGTTATTAATAAATTAATTCCCGCCAATTTAGTATGTTAAATTAACGTTACTTTTAACAACGCAAACCCCGAATAGTCACGTAGAAGATGTGTGTTAGGTTATGTTGAATGCATTAAAACTCGGTTAAAATTAATAAGTGAAGTATTTTTCTTTATTATCACCTTCCGAGGCAACACAAGGAGAGACAGAGTTCGAAACGAGGTAGTGAGAACAGAATTAAAACCAATCCAAAGCAGTATAAAGACACAATTAAAGTGGTTTGGACACTTAATTTGACTGAAAGACCAGAGGCTAACAAAGCCCGCAAGAGGAAGAGAGATAAGCATGAAGATCGCTGGTAAAAACAGTGGAATCTAACAAGAACGAGCAAGTGCTTGGCAGGAGAAAGGCTTAAACACCTTACATCTTGGGGTATATACGAGACTATCATATACGTCACTACAATTTTAAAAGCTGGTATTCCTACATAGTCAAAATTGAATAATAAAAGCGTTGTTTGTGTGTGTGTTTTTTTTTGTTTCTGGAACAATATAAGTATATACACTTATGGCAGATGTTTCGAATACTTTTACGTGAAGTTCCATATCTTTGTCTAATGCATTCTTTTTGAATTCTTAGTAATTTGATTTGCAAGTGCAATATATTTACTATTTACTTCCAAAATTATTCGGCTCACAATAGATTGCTCTACGACCACGTAAAAATTTTGTTCCACACACTTCTGATAACCATCATGTGCGTAAAAATAGTTAAATCCTTAACCAATGTACTTTGAAAATTTAGTATTTCCATGTTTGAGCAGATATTCTACTTTTAAATGCTATTTGTGTTTGTCTTAATTGCTTATGCATTATGAATGGTTGTATTTGTTATGTGAGCACCGTATCCTAAGGCAATTTACCTATAAATAATTTTACTTAAATGTTAAGAAGTAGTTCAAATGATTTTGCATGTCAGGTCTATTTGAAATTACAGAATTATTCCCACAAAAACACAAATAACCTTCTATGTCATGTACCTTTTGATTGCCTATTTCACAGTTAGTGTTATCACTAACAGTTAAAAGTTGTTTTAATAAACCAAAAGCCAGCAAATTCGTGAAATCATTATTCACCTTCAAAAATCAACTCGTTTCCATTGACAATTCAGTAAACTTTAAACTCACTTTTGTTCATAACGTTCCTATTATTCGTATAACTGCAAAGGATGGTATGGTGTTATTTTATTCCATATAACGTAGTGTAAATAACATCCATGTTATTTTATAACGCACACTTATCGGATACAGCATAGGAAAAAAACTTTACAAAACTAAATATTATTTAAAAATGTCCAATCAACCTCAACTAGGTCGTTATAAAGTAGTGGAAAATTAGCCTGACGAAAATTCTAGTATTAGAATTAGTATTAGAATTTGACGGAAAATTACGTTTGGTAGTTAATATTGGTGATGGCAAGGATCTTCTTGCACCAAAGGATTACATTCACGAGTAATTTCAAATGAAAAATTACTGTTAGAAAAAATCAAATCAAGTAATCTACCATTGCAGTTAACATTTGATTGTATTGTGTGAGAATTAAAGAGTACAT